>CM070534.1:75739218-76476036 GCA_036346415.1 Raddia guianensis
CATAAAGCAGACAAATATTATGCATTGCGGAGTTAACGCTAACTTACGTTCAGCTTAGGAGTTAACTAATAAATTATGCATTCTTGCTGTGGGCATTTGTCTCTCCTATGCCCGACTACATTACACAGCCCACATCGCCGTAATCTTCCTCCGATCTGAGACGCGTCCATCTCATTACGGATGCGCCGAGTATGTCGTCGACCCCTCTTTCCCGCAGTGAATAGGCTGCTATCCGGAATCCATATTCTGTCCGTGCCCCTTTCCTCAATAAATGAACCGAACATTCTAAAACCATTTATATTTCCAGTCCATGTATCAACAACCCTCTCCTTGACGAAATAATGAGACACGTACGTACTTAAGTCCTGTCGCATAGCGGCAAGATACGGCAATCAAATGTGAGCAAGGCTGCAGCAACAACAATGGTTTCTTGCATGTGCACACATCTCCAAGTTGAGTTGCACTGGTATGAACCTCATGCGCAGCGCGCATGTTCGTTCCACCATACCCGTCCTTCGACCTTACCCACACCTCGTACTTTCCCCTTTCGCTTCTCGTAGGGATTGCCGTATGTAGTCTGGCCCGCTCACACTTCTCTTCTAAATATTTTGTCATCATAGAGTCAGAAATAACCCTGTGTCTTTGTGCGTATAATGCAGACCTTTTGATGCTGTCATGGAAGTACCCTCTTATATTATGCATTATACCCTCCACAATTGCAACCAACGGCAATGGGCGCAACCGTTTAATGACCCGTTGTACACCTCGGCTAGGTTAGTTGTCATAACCCCAAACCGAGCACCATTTGTGTCATCTGATGAGGCCCACTTCTCCTTGGCTCATTCTCAATCCAGTGCGAAAAGCACCTTATATTCCTTCCACGGCGACGAATCAAACCTGATGCTTCCACTCCTGGGAGCGAAGACAAGGGCTCAACAATATCAGTGCTGCCTGGTGGTGCTTGTCGAGTCATTTCTGGATGGAGCTTCCGTCGACTCATCGAGAAGGGCCCATAATTGATCAAATTTCCGTTGTTGATTACGCTTACATAAAGCTTTGAATAGAACTATGGTTTTTGCTTTTGAACTGTCTGTGAAAAATTTGCGGCAAGGTGACGCATGCACCACCTATTTGTCATGTCCGGCCAATGAAACGGATAAGCCTCATCTTCCTGCAGAGTCTTTATTGCACTGCAAAGGCCTAGGTGTCGGTCATGTATCAAGCATATGTCTGGCCTCTCCTCAACTACACCGCACTTCAGCTCAGTCAAGAACCATAACCAGCTATCATAGTTCTCGCTTTCAACGAAAGCAAATGCAACAGGTAATAACTGATCATTAGAATCCATGGCAATAGTTTGTCATAATTGTACCTCTATACTTTCCGGTCAAAAATGTCCCATCACAACATAACACTGGTCGACAATGTTTGAATGCCTGAACACAACAGCCAAATGCGAAGAAAACACGCTTGAGGACTTTAAACCCAGAATGGTCATCATCTAGATGGTCTTGAATATTGAAATACATGCTGTGATTTCTTGTCTTCAGGACCTGCAGCATACGAGGTAGGTTGTCGTACGACGCCTCGTAGCTACCATAATGAGATACTAATGCCTTCTGTTTAGCCCTCCATGCTTTTCCATAATCTATCTTATATTTATATCTTGTTTCACATGCATTCATAATAAACTCTTGCTATATCACCTTCAATTATCTCTTGCTTCAACATAGCAGCAATCCAGGTTGAACTCATGTTGCGGTGTTCCTGCAACATGCCACTTAAGGTACATGTGTGTGGATGCACGCTTGAAATCTGCCACTTCAAAGCAAATTTAGACTTACTCGCGTGCACCCTAAAGTCACAATCATCATGCATGCATCGAACAGTGTACCTACTCTTATCAGATTTGTCCACCTTGAACTCCCGTTGCATATGTATGGACCACATCTTTACAGCATTTTGCACAGCCGCCTTTGAACTATATATTTGTCCTTCACGCACTTCACTCGCCCCAACGACAGTTGACGATCCATGACCATCATCTACAAGAAGCTCATTTGAATTGTCTCTATCCCATTCTTCCGGAATAGCTCTATCTTCCTCATCACTGGAACTATCATCCGTTTGCAGCTGTTCCTCTTCCATTGCCTGTGCATCATCATTATTCATATCATCTACAATTGCTTCATTAATCTCTCCCATATCAGCTACGTATTGTTCATCTCCATCTTGTTCCTCCACAAATGTGTTCTTCCCCACCTACTCTTTCGAAACATATTGTTCTGCTACAATACCTTCATTTGCTTCCACAACATGCCACTTAAGCCTCCCCATATTGCCGTCCCATTGCCTTGTCCAACTTCGCCAACATTTTGTGCTATAGGGATAGTCGGCCTCGTGGTAGCTTGCACCAACAAACAACCAACAATTTCTCCTCCGACACCCCTGTATAAATCTCAACAGCCCATTATCCGTGTTCAGGGCAGTTAGCTTATAACATGGGGTTTCTATAGACTTGGACCATAAAGCTTGTATCCAAACTATATGGTTCTCCGGTGACCATCCAAATAATTGACATATCCACATTTGCGATCCATTAAGTGTTACGTTGTTAACATCTGAATAAATTGTCGCATGTAGCGAATTGACTAAGGTCTACCCATTTGGACCTTCCTCGATATTGCCGGGACCATAATGTATAATAAGCGTAACGTATCCATTTTCTGAAATTAACAAAAAAAATTAAGTTCTTCATTACTAATAACTATGTGTTAAAATATAGTCTTGGTTATTATCATGCTAAATTAAGTACAAAACTAAGTACTTCATTATTACTACCTATTATATTCAAATAAATTGCTACTTATTATCCCGCTAAATTAAGTATAATGTTATCGTCTATACATAATATTTAATTACCCCTAAAATTCAGAATGTTAATTAACCGTATAGTACTAATTTAACTACTATACTATTAGTAATATAATAACAGAATGAATATCCTACCATGGTTTTAAACGTACCATAAAAATTATTACTATATAATATTATTACAATAATTTTTTCACTTACTGCAGAGAAGAAGGAGAAGCCCGCAGAGAGAAGGAGAAGAAAGCTCTCTCCGTCCCTTTGCCAGAGAATCGCTCGGCTCTCCTCTGTTTGTCAGGGAGGCTATCCGTGCGGGTGATAATGGGTGAGAGTGATGGGCGGGGGGCTTATATCTGGCGGTCCCCACCCTTGGCGCCCTCAGCCGCCAGCCTGCCTGAACCTGCAGACCGCTTTGTCCTCATCTGCTCCCAGCGTCTTGCCCCCCCTTTCTCAGTGGCGCTCTCGCCGATGGCGCCCTAGGCCCTTGGCGCCTGGCGATAGCGCCAAGCCTCTGCGGCCCTTTGTCCTCATTCTTGCTCACAGCGTCTTGCCTGGCCCCTTTGTCGTGGCGCTCTCGCCGATGGCGCCCTAGGCCCTTGGCGCTGGCGGTGGCGCCAAGCCCTTGGCGCCACGGTCGATGGCGCCTAGGCCTGGCGCCTGCTTGGGGGCGCCGACTCGATACCGCCATGGCCAGGGGCGCCTAGGGGCATTTTTGCATTTGCGTCGAAACCTTGGGCATTTTTTCGTTTGCGTCGTTTTTTATGGGCAAACAGTAAATATTTTCCCCATCTTTGGCCTCCACGCTGGCACGTTCATTACATTGTGTTGTTTTTTTTTTCAGCTGTGATGGATACCTATGTATTTCAAACTCTCTCGGTTGGACTTGACATGGGGGCCTAAATAAGTATAACTTTAGGTAACAACGACTCGTGAAATTTCAAATTCGTAACAAGTCGACCAGGTCATCCGGTGTGCGTGCACTTGTACACTCGTGGAATCATCGTGCCAAGGATCCATAAAAATCACATGCTCTTTGGTTGTATGCCATATTCATTTGATATCATGGTGCATTTACGAACACGTTGCTTGCTTGTCTTTTGGGATCTTGATGCATATACGGATGGCTAGCTAGTTAAACCAAACTATGCAGAATAACAAGCACACGCAGAAGCAGCAGCTGGGCGCGGCGCGGTGCTGCACGGCGATGGATGTCTGTATGCCTCTATAGTCTGAATTTGTCTATTTGTAACTTTCCTGATCTTGTAATCAAAATCCTTCTGTATTAGTATATTACCACGTCCTCAAGTCAAAACATTTTTGGTTCCTTTTTGGAATTTAAAAATGCAACAACCCAGATCAGTGCTTTGCGTTCCAATTTTAAATTCTGTTTGGGCATCGAAGAGGTCCACACGACAGACATAGAACAGATCAAATGAGGAACAAACGGTGCACACAAAAAACACAATAAAATAGTAAAGTGCCCCTTTTTGTGTTGTGCTGTTGTTGAAGACAGTCAATTGTGTGTCTGATAACTTCATAAAGGGAAAACGCCTGTTTTTCACTACTCATCCAAGCGACTGTGAGATCCTTCAAACAAACAGGCCACTGCCAGATAGACAGGCCCGGATTCTAGTAACAAATAGAAATATAAGCAGCCAACCCTCCAACTCTATCGCGGGGGATGAGGCGCAACTCCGAGCCATGCTTTAAGAACACGTTTCCTGAAAAGTAAAGGAGCACCTCACATCAGCAAATATGATGGAGAAATGACAAACAAAATGGAGGTGTGATATCATTCTGGAAGGATTCATGAAAGATTCCATAATAATTACTACCTCCGTCCCAAAATAACTGCAGTTTTGGCTATACATCTAGACATAAGTCTAGGTGAATAGCCAAAACTGCACTTATTTTGGGACGGATGGAGTAATAACTCCGCACACACACCTTAAATGGTAAACTTTGATACTTTGGGCCTGAAAAAAAAATCAATGAAGCCAACAAAGACACACCCAATATCCATGAAACACATGGAAATCTCATATGCTACCAAGGCCTAATTTTGAGGATGAAAAACAGATGCAGGGCTACATTTCGGCTGATTACCTTAATGAAAATTCTAGTGGTCAACTTTAGTGCCAGCATGAATCAGGTAGCATTATATGAACAAAAAATCAATAGCCTACAATTCAATCGTATCATATAATAATCTAGACAATTACCCTAGTCCACAACCCAAGTTCTTATGTGGAACAAAAACACTGTTTTTTAAAAAATAGTATTAACTTCTTGTAGGCTTGTAGGTTGTAGCTACTAGCTAGTAGTTCATCATTACATGTCATGAACACTAGATAAGAAAAATGAGATCTGGAACAGATGTAAATGTGAATTTGATGATTTTCCATACCCGCACTTTGCTGTGGGTTTATTCCAACTCCATCTGCACAAAAGAAAAGGCAATTTTATTACAAGATAAGGTTAAGGAAGAAAGTACACTGGGTATGGAATGATAGACAAAACTTTAATGAATCGCCACTTTCCTGCTATAAACATCTGGAGTTCATCATACAAATGACAGTTGAATTAAGAAATTAGAGGCTCATGTTAATACGTTACTTCTCACCACCACCCACCTACACGTAACAACACCGACAGCCAGAAACTATAAAGCTTCATTCATACAAATAAACAGCCTGGGAAAGAATACCTCACATGCTGCTAGAGAATTCCTTATGTGATGGTCTAAAATTTTTTTATGAGCAAATGATATTAACATTATGAACCCATTTGAGATAGGAAAATCTAAGAACGGTCACTCTACATTCCCAATCACCACTCCATAAAAATCGGCAAGGCTTTTACTTTTGAGTAACCACTGATCAGCCATCAACGAAGCAAGTGCGATAATACGTCATGGCGATGCCTAGATGCAAAAGCTCAAAAGGTACATGTTGCAAGCATTCCTATTCATGCCATCCACGTCTCATTAATAAAGTAAATGGAATCATCAAAATGAATTGATTTTATTTGGATACTGGACAATAAAAACCACATATTGCCCGAGCAACCCCCAGAACATAAGCTCATCAAGTCACTCTTGGAATTACGAAAGCAGCTTGTCACAGCCCAGTGAACCTTCAGAACCGAACTAGAAATTAAACCTAGGTTTCAAAATCCGGTTAAGTGTGATACATCTTCAAAGCAACGATTTTGCATGTGTACACAATTCTTAAATTTTCCACTGAACCTCCTCATGTACACCAACATATATACTACAGCATAATTCTCCATCATCCATACTTCTATGCAGTCATTTCAATACACACAAAAACACCAAATTGCTAACTCGATTTATAAGGAACAGCATCCGTGATGAGATCATGCGAATCGCGGAAGAGGGCAGAGGTTACAATTCGACGGGATAAAGAAAGATCTCGTGAGAAACCGCGAAGCGGAGGGTGAAGGCGCCGTACCGTTGGTGATGATGGCGCTGGTCTGGGGCGGGACCTTGAACTCCTCGGCGGCGAACTTGAGCACCGCGGTGAACGGCGCCGCCTCGGGCACGCTGAACCTGCGAGGAGGCAAAGGCGGCCGTCCCGGATCAGAGGATGCGCGCGCGGCCGGGGAGATCTGGACCGACGGGTTCGCCGGTGATAGATGGATATACTCACACTTTGAAGGGGAGCTTGGGGTCGGAGGTGAGGATGATCTTGAAGGACACCTTCCCGGCTCCGGCTCCTGCTGCCGCGCCGCCAGTCGTCGCCGCCATGGGGGTGCGCGCGTGGGGTCGCGGAGTCGAGATGCCGAGTGGTTCGCTTCGCCGTCGCCGAGGTCGCGGTTTGCGTGCCTGCTTGGTTCGCTTCGCCCTCTCGCTGTCTCGCACCGCCACGCCCACGCCCAAGGGAGGTTGCGTTTCTCTGAGGCGAAAACGCCTTTCGTTCCCAGGGCAGTACGTGTTCTGGGGAAGCACATCGCCTGACTCTACTGCCCTCTGCAGTCTGTCACTGCATGTGGGCCGTGTGGCTTGCATTTCCTTCCCCGTTTGCTCTCGTCAGAATCTCGTGTCATTTTTTGCTTTTCGACGAAAACTCAAGCAATTTTTATTTTGACATGGTAGAACACACGTAACTCACACCACACCCACACCACACACCGCACTCACACGTGTGTGTCCGGTACACATACATAACCAGATCATAGACCCAAAGTCTCCTTACGTGGTACGCGTAGTTCCACTGAACGCGCACGCATGTGTCTCCTGGGATTTAATTCTGGGTGTACTGGTCCCGAAAAATAAATCCTGAAAGACGACGGACACAGCCACTGCACCAAGGTGCAATCCTCCAGCCATATTTTGTTGGTGGTAATGTCTTATCATTTGAGCATTGTAGTTATTTATTTTGCAAAAACATAAAGTAAAACCCAATTCTACAGTGCTTGTTTCTTTGAACAAAATCACAATTCTACTGATAACTGAACTGATTCAGGAGAAAAACATAGGACTCACCACTGACGCACCATGTAATTCAACCTCTAGTAACAAAGAAAAATGTCGTCAGCAACAAATTGGCGTGCTTTTAATCCATAACTTTCTCAAAACACTATTTTGTTTAGAACTTCATCAGCTACACATTGTTTCAATCC
Source organism: Raddia guianensis (assembly GCA_036346415.1). Lineage (NCBI taxonomy): Eukaryota > Viridiplantae > Streptophyta > Magnoliopsida > Poales > Poaceae > Raddia > Raddia guianensis. The sequence continues at coordinate 75,746,734 of CM070534.1, forward strand.
ATAATTGCTTTATAGCAACTAATGGCAAGCATTCCAAAGTTCTAGCCCCAAAATTTCTGCAGCAAGGAGCAAACAAGCTGCCTTTGACGGTTTGACATAAAGGAGACCTTATGCTGGTCTGGAAGGTGAAAAAACAAACTAAAACATACTATCTAACCGTAAATAGTACCTGCAAAAACTTAAGTGCTGCTAGCAGATACATGAAGCGCTCAAGAATTACACACTGTTTCTACAAAAAAAAAAAAAAAAAAGAACTCCTGGAAACCCAATGAATGTTTCTGGAGGGGAAGGTGCTTAGCATTTGGCACTTGGCAGGATCCTTGCTAGGCCTGTATAAATTCTGGGTATCCTATTTTTCCTTCATCATGATGAAACACTTGGAATCTCCCCATCCTCCAAATCATCCCAGAGTTTAAATGGAGAATTTATAACATCTGATTTATCTTCATCCATTACTTCATAGTTTAAGAAATCATCAGGGTTCATGTCCCCAAACATTTCTTCATAAGCATCTCTGATTTCTTGCTCAAACTCCTGGTTGGGCACCTCTGAGAGCAACCCCTGGTTGTCATCACTGTCCAGTGGATAAACTTTAATGCAAGATTTGCTTACTAGAGCTTCAGGAGTTGTGTTTGGTACCATCTTGCTTTGTTGATCGTGTTTGTCCTGAGGACCACTCAAACCATCCAATGCCAGGATACTGATGGAAGAAGGAACTAAAGAATCTGCCTTGCTACATGTCTTGTATGTGATTGAACCTTGGGCTGGAACAGGGTTGCTAGGGTGTGAAGCCCCATGGCCCTTGACATATGTAACCTGCATATCTGAGGTCAACCCACCTTCCCCACTTTCCTCCATGTCCAGCGGATAGACTTTCATGCTAGATTTAGTATTAGGAGCCCCAGAAGTTGTCTTTACTGTCATCTTTCTATGTTGATCAAGTTTTTCCTGTTGACCATCTAATGCCAAACAGCTGACATAAGACAGCACCGAAGAAATGTTCTTTTTATCTATCCTAGATTCACTTGCAACCGCTGGAGCATGACTAGTGGTATGTGAAGTTCCACACTCATTGAGATCTATAACCTGTGTCTCTGGTGCCAACTCACCCTCCTCTATTTCTTCCTCATGGAACTCAGTGCCGTCTACATGAGGGCTATCGTTTGCACTGCCAGGGGGTTGTTCATTTCCACTAATCTTTTTCACTATTTTCTCAACTTCGAAGTCACAACTGACTGATGGGAGAAAGACATTAATAGTTGGGTACTCAACAATAGTAATACTCCTCAGTTGTGGGCGCAAAGGATCTTCTATGCTGAGTTGGCGGTATGGGGACTCCGCTTCCTGCACATATAAAGAAGTCATTGTTGTATGAAATTGTAGAGCAGATCATTACAGATGCATGGTGACTCGACCACAATACCTTGGCAGACTTTTGAATGAATAATTTGAGATCATGCAATTCTGTATTGCGATATGGTGTAAGCTGATCTTTCCAAGGGCCAGGACTCAGATGCTTTTCCAACAAAGATAGCAAGCTTGTGTGTTCATCTATCCTGAAAGTAGCATAAATTTCAAAACGAGAACTAAATTACCAAAGTGTATAATTCATAGTTCAGAATAGCTATCACTTACTCATGGTCAGTTAGCACAATATCTGTTGAATTAAATCTCCACTCAATTGTCCAATATATGCAATCCTTTCTGGAAATAGATAATTCAGATGTAAAGCAGATTACATTAATATGCTGGGAAGTACTAAAAGTGGCAGCTAACAGGATCTATCTCATTGGCCAACAAACTAGAAGTTGCCTAACAAACAGGATGGAAAAATTTGAATGGCAGACTCGTAATCCTATCTCATTTTGTTCTCAGAACATGATGAACCCTGGGCAGAAATAATTCTAGAGCACATGCATAACACCGATGCCAATGAAGTGACTGTAGAATAAACAGACCACAGAACAGGTCAGAAAACTTCGGATTTCTTACATCATTCACATGTTTCTGATTTAGGGAAAACACGAAATGGACTTGATAAATTCCATACAATCATATCATAGGATCGACCTAAACGTGACAACAGAGGAAAACTAATTTTGAAAAACAGCCAGACCTGTGGTCGTGCCGCGTACGGTTCTGCTCTCTCTTCGCCATGCCCCTGGGGAGGAAGTAGAGCCTGATGCGCCGGCGATAGGCAGCCTTGCGGAGGAAAAAAAGCCATTTTGGCAGCTGGGCTCCTCCGGGTCCTCCGAAATTGCGGCCGAAGCCGGCGATCAGCCTGTGAGCCGACTCCCTGACCTGCTTCGTCTCCTCCAGAAAGTTGTAATCTTTGGAACAGAAACACAAGGGTCAGGAAGAAAGAACACAAGGGCTGGCGAGCGATAGGCGGCGATTGATGAATGAATCAAGGAGGAGGAGGGGGGATGAGCACCGGAGAGGAGCTGGGTGTCGTCGAATCGGGAGAGCGGGACGGGGTCGGTGCGGGCGCGCTTGCCGGTGCAGGCGGCGCGGCGCTTGTGGGACTGGACGCAGGGGAGGCTGCAGGTGAGGCGGGAGCAGCCGGGGCAGCGGTACTTCCATGGCTGCTCCCCGCACTCCTCGCACGGAGACCCCACCTTGCTGCTGCCGTCGTTGGGGGCTGCCTCCTGCTCCTGCACGGGCGCCGGCGGCGGCGGCGGCTCCTCCATGCGGCAGGGCAGGGCCACAAGGTGATTTTTGCTAGGGCTTAGCAAGGGGCTTAGCTGCTGGGTTGCGGCGGTGACGGCTCTATTTCTTTCTACTCATCTCTGATTCATAGCTGTATTAGCCACTGTGGGTTGTTTGGTTGGAGAGGATCGGGAAGATGAAAAAGGGCCTCCATCCAAAAAATATACAATTTTTTACATACATATATACCATTATTAAATGTTACATTCCCAAAAATACTATTAAAAATCAAAAATATTATAGATGTCACTATTCCAAGGTTTTCATTTCAAACATGCCATTATAGACACTGTCGTTCGCTGCTCTTCTTTCTTGCATCCTTCTCCATCTATTTTCCTTTCTCTATTGTTCATCTCTTTGCTCTACCTTCCTTGGTGATAGCAGTGAGAGACCTCGTCGAGCTTCTGGTGGCTGGATTTGGCGAGTGTGGCGCTGGGGCTCGCCAAATTTAGGCCCTCTTTGATAGCTTGTTTAGTTTTAGTTTAGCTTTTGTTGGTAAAATTTGACCACCTTTAAAAGTTGTATGAAAAGGCTAAATAAATTATTAAAAAATATTTCTGAGGTTGTGAGAAAAACCCTACAAAGTTAAAAAAAATTATTTTTTTAAAAAAATGAATGGTGTATATAAAAATAGCAAAAGTTACAATCCCAACAAAAACTAAACTAAAACAAGGTATCAAAGAGACCCTTAGATAAAAAGAGCACTAGGAGGGGGTCAATTCCCTATTTCGCCATGAAACTCGAACCAGACACGTATGAAACTTGGTTTTTGTCTATTGAAACTTGTGATTTTGCTTGCTGAAACATGATTTTTTGTCGTTGAAACTAATTTTTGCCACTAAAGCCTTTTCTCTTTTTTTTTTGGTGCTGAAATCTAGTTTTTGGCTGGTTGAAACTTGAGTTTTTGTTATTAGTTTTTTATTTTTGGCCATTGAAACTTGGTCATTTGTCTTTTCAAACTTAAATTTTGTTTTTTTAAAAAAAACTTATGACATTATCAAGTTTCATCGGTAAGTTTTTCAAATTTCATTAGCAAGGGTCTCTGTTTCAACATTTTCTCCTAATTTTTCTTTGTCGATACTTTCCCCGAGTTTGAAAAACAATTATTCAAGTTTTATTTCGGAACAATTTTTTTGCTTACCCAAATTGAAATGCCTGTCCTGCCCTGTACCTAGCGTAGCTAAGTAACTGTCACGGGGTTAGTGTCACCGTTGAGGAGGAAGAAGAGCCTGTCATATGTATGTGCGTATGATGATCATCATCGAGAAGGTATGATTGACAAAATTAACAATCAAGAAAGGTCACCGGAGTTGGTAATTTGGACTGTTTGCTTTTCTTCCATCATCCAACCCTCTCTCATTGCGACGGGACAAAAGGCAGCACGTACGTAGCAACTTGTTGGGTTTAGTCCCACATCGGTAATCGATGATGGGGGAGCACGACTTAAAAAGTGGAGCAGTTCCTCACCTAACAGGCTAGTCTTTTGGGTTGAGTGGGTCCATGGCCTTAGTCGTTGCTCTAGTTGGGCCTTTAGGCCCGTTAAGATCTGGGGAGCCCTTTCTCTGCGTTTTGGCCCTTACATGGGCTATTTGCAGCGGGCTCTAAATCCTAACAAGTGGTATCAGAGCCAGGCATTGACCCACATCTCCGTTAATTCCACACATTCGCTGGACGAAGTTGTCCGTTGTGACGAAGTGGTCCGATGTGTGATGGGGGAGATTGTTGGGTTTAGTCCCACATCGGTAATCGATGATGGAGGGAGCACGACTTAAAAAGTGGAGCAGTTCCTCACCTAACAGGCTAGTCTTTTGGGTTGAGTAGGCCCATGGCCTTAGTCGTTGCTCTAGTTGGGCTTTTAGGCCCGTTAAGACCTGGAGAGCCCTTTCTCTGCGTTTTGGCCCTTACATGGGCTATTTGCAGCGGGCTCTAAATCCTAACAACAACTACTAGCTAGCAAGTCTGCAGAAGGCAAGGAACATGAGATGCATGACGATACACTCCACGATCATCAATTCATCATGCGTAGATCAATTCATCATGATTGGACGATTGATCGATCATTGGCTTGCTCTAAACTAACGAAGATGATTGAAGCAGAATTAAGCATGCGTAGCAGAGACGAACGAACCAATTTTACCTAAAGGAGGGTAAAGCCAGAGCATCATCAGCTGCTGATGAAGCTAAAGAAAATACAGTCTCACTGGACCAGGGCCCATTGTTTAAGCATTAATTTGCAGAAGGCAACTTGGATCTGCATTCGGATGTACCCAAGGCCCAAGCCGATCAGAGAAGCCAATCCGCCATGTGTAAAAGCAAAGGCTTCAGGTTCAGGGATTCTCTTTCACAGATGATGGAGAGGCCGCATCATGACAGTGCCTCCCTGTTTGGCTGTTTCACATGACAACAAGTTGCAACCTGCCAACATCACAGGACAAGAAGTTGCTGTTTCCTAGCACCGCGCAGTACGGAGTCCGCTCCGTAGTCTTCGCAACGGTGTGACATCTTTGGCTTGAGCGGAACAACCGTATTTTTCCGTCAGGTCAATAGAATAGCCCAGGCCTTCTTCCTTTTTTGATCGAGGAGCTGCGGCTTTGGATGGCTGCAGGTGCCCGTTTTGTAATTAACTAATTTTGTCCCTTGCGCCCCACGGGGGGAGGGGCCGATGTCTCCCCCCACCTCTTTATTCTCCTATATTTGATCAATACATGATAGTTGTCCTGCACGTTCCGCTAAAAAAAAAAACTTCACAGCCAATTAAGCTAATTGATTATCTCAAGAAACATAAGGCATGCAGTTCAGTTCTATTGACAAGTATACTGAGGCCAGTTTCAAACCGGGTGCATGGTTAATAAATCTAAAGTTTTGATTTTTTATATAAAAATTACGGTGAATAATCTGTACAAAGGAAACAAAATTTTACGGTGAATAATCTGCGTAAAGAAAAACAAAAAATTCGAATCCAACGAAAACTAAACTACAATAAGGGATCAAAGAGGGGCGCTGAGAGGGCGATGTACTAGCAAAGCACGGAGTATGACCACCAACTGACGGGACAAGAGTACCTACACTCGAACAGTACAGTTTTCCACACGAAGTTGCTAAGAACGTAACTTGTCTGAAATGATACAGCTCGAGCTTAGTTTTATTTTTCTCGTAGCCTTCACCCATCACGCATCTATGTCTCTGTTTCTTTCAAACATAATCGATTATAAATTGCGAACTTAAAATTGTCGTTTTTTGCATCTGGGTTATATTTTGAAATATTTTATAGTTATTTTTTCGAAACTTTGCACAATTTGTCTCAAAGATCTCAAAAAAAAAATTTCATAATTTTTTTAGCTCTTTAAATCTTCTATAAAAACATCACAACCTTTTCAGATTATAATCTAACCGCCGAAAGAAACACAGCCTATGTGTCTGGAAATTAAACGAATACTACTAGTTATAGCTAGTAATGCGTTAGGTGCAAGCTTTATGATATATCATAAACATAAACAGTGTAAGATGACGTTGATTCCCTTCCACGTACGTGTGCCAAACTTTGGTGCACCGAGTCATGCATGTTCATTGTTCAGTCTATGTAATCTCTCTCTCTCTCTCTCTCTTAAAAAAAGGGAGGCTAGAGAGCTAGCTAGTCAAGGAAGGAAGGTAAGATCGACATCACACAACTTGCACTGTCACTGTGGCGATTAATTAATTAGCTAGTGGCTATAAATGAAGCAAGGCGCAAGGTGTCCACAAGCTTGTCGGCCGCGGCTACGTACAAGCATCAAGGCAGGCACACGCCAGATCGATCGATCGATAGGGAAAAAAATTGGAAGAAATAATGGCTTCCACTGCCAGAGCTAGCACTGGCCGTATGCTCGTCGTAGCAGCGGCGCTAGTTTCAGTCGTTGCGCTGCTGGGTGCTTCGTCTCCGCCGGCGGCGGCGGCGGCGGCGGCGGGCAGGTACCCGCCGGTGGCGCAGGGCCTGTCCTTCGACTTCTACAAGAGGAGCTGCCCCAAGGCGGAGTCCATCGTGAGGGACTACCTCAGCAAGGCCATCGGCAAGGACGTGGGCCTCGCCGCCGGCCTCATCCGCCTCCACTTCCACGACTGCTTCGTCCAGGTAATCCCATCGATCGTCGCCGGCGACTGCGACGAATGCTTGCTACTGCTACTGCTACTGATGGCGGCGGCGCATGCAGGGGTGCGACGGCTCCATCCTGCTGGACAGCACGGCCACCGCCAAGAGCGAGCAGGAGGCCGCCCCCAACCTGACGCTCCGGCGGTCGGCGTTCAAGGCCGTCAGCGACATCCGCCGCCTGCTGCAGAGAGCGTGCGGCGGCCTCGTCGTCTCCTGCGCCGACATCGTCACCCTCGCCGCCCGCGACTCCGTCCACTTGGTACGAACGATTACATGGCATGCACACCAACTAGCTAGTGTAGCTAGTAGCAAATAGCAAACCGTACAGTAAGTATGTATGTTCTGATGCTCCGTATGATGCATAATTAAGGACATGATCGATTGCTTTATGATCGGGTAGATTAGAAAGCGCCTCCCGTTAAAACTTAAAGAACATGACGTTAGCGTTCACGATACATGTAGGTTAAATTTCTCGATGAAAATCTCTTTTAACTTTTATACGTACGTAGTCTACAAAAGTACGTACGTAGTGCTGTAATTATGATGAATTTTATAATTAATTATGATAATAATTATTGGTCGAAATTCCACTATGATTAAAAACAAAATTTGACTTGCATATGGGTTTGATGGAAGAAAGATTGTATTTAAATTTGGAGGCATCTTCTAACACAGACAACGTATGCCATGCAGCTCTATAGTTTTTAGGGACTAGCTTCTCATCAGACGACTGAAACTTACTTAGCCCTCAGTCCATTTTTTTAGCCGTTAATCAAACACCTCCATAGGACACATAAAAGATCCAACGAATATCCACGTATGTGAGAAAATTGGCTAAGAGATAAATAAGTCTCAGTCGCTTGATAACTACCAGGATGTAGTTTTTATAGGTTCTCTAATGAAGAGAGAGAGAGAGTATTATTTAGCGGTGGCGGTAGAGCTTGAGCGGTGGATGCTCCAAGCACATGTAAATTTTTTACGTATTGATTTACACATATGTTATAATTAAACATTCCTAATAATGTGTCAATACACTCTCTCAAAGCATTTTGGTTGATTAATAATTTTGCATTATGTCCTATGCAACATGTTACACTTAGAGCTCTTTTAGTATAAATTAACGGTCACGTGTTTTTTCTGTTTTAAGTTTGTGACTATTTTTTCTAGTTAGCCGACACTGTTTTTACTATGTTTATGAGTGGAGTTTTTAATTATTTGATATGAAAACCGACGTTAGTTTTTATTTATTCTGTCGATCAATTGGTTTGTTGATGTTTTTTTGCTGCAAATTTGGCATGTCTGTTTTTCCAATCAACTACATTTAGATATTCCGTTTTAATGTTTCTGTAAATTTGGCATGGCATTCAATTACAGTATATGTAGATGTGTGCTCCTGTACATATATATATGTAAGGAGTTGGGATCATGAGAAACAGGGCACATATATCCAGTTTAGTGCAATTTAAGAGAGCCTAATTCTCCAATTGAGCGGTCGTTTTCAAGTACATTGGCGCGCGCTGGATGCTTTATGCTATGACGACCATTTTCAAGTAAATTGGTCGTTTTCAAGTACATTGGTCGTTTTCAAGATAAGATGGAGAAGCAGGGAACGTGTCCCTGTCTCCCCACGTGGATATTTCATCACGACCATGGCACACATGTTTTGACTATTGTTAGCTAGCCATGCGCATCACCACCTTAATCGATAGTATAGCATGCTATAGCAATTTCGTGGAGTACCCCCACCAAAAAATTTTAAATGCATGCTCTATAACACTATTCGCTACACTCTATCCATCTCTTTAATTTTTTTTACATTTTGCACTACACTCTGCAAGATTAATTTTTCTTCAACGGAACGGACATAGTATGCAACCCTACTCACCCGCTATGTCTAGTTCGATGGCCACATATCATGTGGCTTCCATGTACATGCCGTGTACACTAACTAGTAAAAGTCATGAAAAAAATTGTGGGCATATTTCATTAGTTACTTTACCTATGTATAAAGTTTTAAGATCGAATTCATTTTATACCGAGAGTTACAAAAAAGATAAAATTTGACATATTTGAATAGTTTAAAACTGACAAAATCTTATCTTTTTTGTAACATTTAATATAGAATGAATTTGAACTTACAATCTGATGAATACGTAGAGTAAGATTATGATTACATCCACAATTTTTTTTGAAATTTTTTATAACTTCTGCTAGTTTGGTAGTCAATGATTTGTTGTTAATTTTTGGCAGGGCGGCGGGCCGTGGTACAAGGTTCCCCTGGGGCGGCGCGACGGCCTCACCTTCGGGTCACAGCAAGACGTCTTCGACGCCCTGCCGCCGCCCACCTCCGACGTCACCACGCTCCTCCGCTTCCTGGACAAGATCAAGCTCGACGCCGACGACCTTGTGGCGCTCTCCGGCGGCCACACCGTCGGCATCGCGCACTGCACCTCCTTCGACGACCGCCTCTTCCCGAAGCAGGACCCCACCATGGACAAGTGGTTCGCCGGCCACCTCAAGCTCACCTGCCCCAGGAAGGACGTCGACAACACCACCGTCAACGACATCCGGACGCCCGACGTGTTCGACAACAAGTACTACGTCGACCTGCTCAACCGGCAGGGGCTCTTCACCTCCGACCAGGACATGTTCACCGACGGCAGGACGAAGCCCATCGTCACCAGGTTCGCGGTGAGCCAGGACGCCTTCTTCGAGCAGTTCGTCTTCTCCATGGTGAAGATGGGGCAGATCAAGGTGCTCACCGGCTCGCAGGGCCAGATCCGCAGCAACTGCTCCCTGCGCAACGCCGGCGGCAGCAACGACGGCGAGCTCCCCTGGTCGTCCGTCCTTGAGGCCGCCGCCGAGAGCCTCGTGCTCTAAAGCCGAACTTGGTTAAGCCCGGCGGCCGGCGGGCGGCGGCGAAGGAAGAAGTCAGTGGTAATGCGCCCGTGAGCTTTGCTATTTGCTACTAGCTCGAAGCTTGCATGCATGATTTGAGCAGTCCTTGTGTGGTATGGTTTGGGCACGACTTACTTTGTTCAAAAAAAAAAAAAACAACAACAAAGTGTGCGTGTGGACTGTGGACAAACGTTGCAAATAAAATAATAAAAAAATAAAGTGTTCACGTGTCGGCTGATTGCTTGATTACAGGTCTTAATAACGCCGACGTTGCATTCTTCGGTCCATCCCATCCTGGTCATCCTTTGTTGTGTGCCGCGATTGCAACTGATTAGATTAAAAAGTCCATATCAGCCACACCAAAAGATAAATAATATGAATCCAAAACAAAATAATAGAAATAAGAGTCCCGTGAGATAAAAACAAGAGCTCATATTGGCTATCGGCTGCAATAATTTTTTTGCATAATTTTAAAACACAAAATGATAGAACTTAGAGTCCATGCCAAAGATCGATACAAATTCAGCCACACAAATATGCGGGGCATCCTGTTTGTTATTTTATTATATTAAATTAGAGTTAAACAAGGCCACCATATTAGTCCTAAAATACTAGAAAATGCTACATTAATTAGATAGAAAAAATGTACACCGTTGATTACTGTGGGTCTAAATTATGCTATGCGATTATATTTTAAAAATACAATAATAAAATAAAACCATTAATCAGATAGAAGATATACGTCGTCGATTATTATGGTTATGAATTATAACGGTTTAGACTAAAAAGCTACAATAATTAAATAAAAGCAATCTAGACGGAGTTCGTATAAATAGATGTTGGAAAAGGAGTGCTTCATGTCGAAAACATGGGACACCCTGCTGGTTTTTCTTAAATGGAAGAAGTCCAATTTACCTTCCTTAACTATTGCAGAAGTTCATTTTTCCTCCCTCAACTCATTTGTGCCCGTTCGATGTAAGATTGGACGGTCAGATCTCACCCATTTAACACAGAGGAGGAAAAGTAAACTTTTTCGATAGTCGAGCTAGGGAGGCAACGTGGACTTCTTCCTTCTTCTTCTTAAAAACACGGTGCATGCATGTGCTAGCATTGTTTTTGTGGCCTGTGATCAAACGTCTGTTTGGCGAAAAAAACAGATAGTACGCGTGTGGTTAAAGATAGATAGGACAAAAAAGATTGTGGTCGACATATATAAAAATCAGGAATTAATTAAAATCGAACTCGAATTAAGCCAAGCCCAATCCCAGGCCCATCCGGCCAGTGGCCCAGCCCTACCCACGTCGCTCCCGCACTCCGTCCTCCACCGCTCCCCCAAACCCTATACGCGCCGCCACTTCTTCCCGGCGAAGGAGCTCGCCCATGAGGAGGGCCTCCGCCCGTCCGCAAGGAGAGCCGCCGGCCTCCGCCCATCTTTGAGGAGCGGAGCCTCCCAAGCGCAGCTGTCCACGGAGCGCCGCCTCGGGGGAGATGGCCGCCGTCGCCGCCCCGTGGACCTCCTGCTCCCAAGCCTCGTCGGCTGCCGCTGCCCGTGCGTCGCCGCCGATCGCCACTTCCGTTTTCGTCCGTCTCCCTCGCCGCCGTCTAGGTACTACTCCGTACGCAATCACTTTGCCATGAATGTGCTTTGCCATGGAGTCGTCTCTTAGCCGATGCTGCAAGGGTCAGGAATTTGGGGAGGCCCAATCACTTCCATGTTCGGATGTTCCTGTGCAGCACTTTCGTCGGCGCACCTGGCACTGGAAAAGGCATAGCTAGATACTAATTGCTATCTTCACTCCTAGATTGTTAATTTGCTGTTTCTCAAAAAAAATTAAATTATTGTTAACTTGCTATCTTAACTGTTAGATTGTAGGGTTGCGCGGTTCATTCATATATAAACTGTAAACAGTGGCAAGAGACATGATAATTTGCAGTTTGTACTTACCACTTTCTGTTTGCTTCAGTTGATTGGTTATGTCAATTGGTTATTGTTCTCCCTGTAAAAGGCAAGCGCCTTAATTGAATAAGCGTAAATCAGAGAATCAATCTAATCTTCGTTTTCATTGTTCTCTCCCTCCTCGCTTCTATCGCGGTTTGTTGTGCCCGTGCCCTCGGCCTTGGAAGCCTTCCTGTTGGCTTTTTGCCAGCAATTATCGTGTTCCGGGACAAGTACACTTGGGCATCTAGCTACTTTTGAAAAATGTTTCCTTTAATAACATTCCATTTTGCTGGCCTCAGGTCACCTGTTTCTTGGTCTTCGCCAACCACGATGCTCTAATACGGAAGCAGTTGGTGACGTGACAGCAGTGCCTGACGATTATACAGAAAACATGCCATCGAGCAGTGGGTATACAAATGGTGCTATGGGTGTTTCATCACATGAAGATCATCAAGCAGGAAGGGTTGGCAAGTCAAACCAGAAATCTACAGACAGCAACAAAATGATCAAAATATCTGACAAGTTAATTGGTGTATTCTTGGTTGATAAGCCAACCCCAACAGATTGGAGAAAATTGCTAGCATTTAGCAGGGAATGGGACAACATAAGGCCACATTTTTTTATGCGCTGTCAGGAAAAACTAGATGCAGAGCAGAACCCAGAGATGAAGCATAATCTTCTCAGGCTTGTTAGAAAACTGAAAGAGGTGGTGTGGCTGTTGGTTTACTTTTTTATTTACAGGAACACATGGTGCTTCATTTAACTATTGAATTTAGCGATCTTTATTTAGTTTACCTCTTTGTTTTTCAGATAGACGAGGATGTACAAAGGCATAATGAGCTACTTGAAGTAGTAAAGTCCACACCATCTGATAAAATTGGTGCTGTCATTGCTAAGCGCCATAAAGATTTTACTGTGGAATTCTTCAACCACCTTTACTATGTTGCTGAGTCATATCATGATGATCCCGAAAAGCAAAGGGGTGAGATACATGTGGGCTTGACTTTTATTATTTCCAAAATTTTGACTTTTTTTTTTTGTGTCTCGGTGACTTTGCATATACATTCCTGTTTTGCATTTAATGGTTCCGCCCTTTGATGAATAAACTGCCATTAGTAAATGGCCATATGAGTGGCATGTCGATTAAGAGAGAACCATACCAACATAGTGATTGTGTAATATGAATATATCAATATTTTCCTGGTTCAATATCTTGATTGGTTTGCTTGCAGAGTTGGCAACACTAGGAAATAATTGTGTAGATGCTTTACAAGCTCATGATGACACATCAGGGAGCCTTGAAGCTCTGAACGCTGCTGAATCAAAGTTAAAAGATATACTTAATTCACCTTCAGTAGACGCTGCATGCAGAAAGATAGACGATTTGGCTGAGAAGAAGGAACTGGATTCTGCGTTAGTGTTGATGCTTTCAAAAGCTTGGTCAGCTGCGAAGGGTACTGACATAACAAAATCTGAGGTAACAATCTAGGGCTGCAGTACTTTTATGCTTCCGTTCCTGTTTTAATGTACAAATTTGCCAGCCTAGGTTTGCACTGATCTATGGACATTCTGTAGGCAAAAGACATCATGTTTCATCTATACATGACTGCTGTAGCCAATCTACAGAGACAAATGCCAAAGGATATCAGAATATTGAAGCATCTTATAATGATTGACGATCCAGAAGAGCGTTTGAGCGCGCTGAATGATGCTTTTACTCCTGGGCCCGAACTTCTAGGGGAAAATGTTGATACATTATACACGTAAGTATGATTTGTCTTTCATGAAAGATTTTGGTGCTGTTTTTTCTGTTGTCTTGAAGCCATGTTGACATATCTGATGGATTGCAGGAGTCCAGAGGCATTACACACTTGGGCAAGAGCTATCGTTGATGCTTATTATAACAGCCGTGAAGGCACTCTCCTTGGGCAAGCAAGGGACTTGATGAACCCTAAAATCATCAAGAGAGTTGAAGAGATTGTGAGGATAATCAAGGATAAATACCTCTGATTTGAATTTCCGTCATCAGAAAATCAGGTTTTGACATTCTGTTATTATTTACCAGAACAATAGGATAGGTCTGTATGCTCTGCGTCCTGTGGGACTGAGTTGCTTGTGGGATAAATACCTCCGACGTGAATTTCAATCATCAGAATCAGAAATTCGTGGTTTGACACTCTGGTATTATTTATCAGAAGAACAGGATGGGTCTGTATGCTCTGCTTCGTGTGGGACTGAGTTGCTCACCGCTGCTACTGGAAACAGAGAGTGGCAATACTTCACCGATAAAATCCATATGTTGTAGCCTCATATGGCACAGAAGTGATTGTAACATTGTGATATATCAATGTAGCATTGTAACATGTGATATATCAATGTAGCTTCCACTTGGCAAACAGTGTTGCGAGTTTTGATTCATGACTGGTATGTATGTCTCCAAAGAACCTTGTGAAGAGTTAGTTGATGATTCATCTCAATCCATTGTACAGACCTGCTGACTGTTTCATGTACAACATCTGTATCACATGTTCTCTTAAGGCCTATGCATATTGGCTTATGGCCTGTCTCCTTTTGAATAGTATAATGCTTTGGTTTTTTTTGGCTTTATTTTTTGGGGGGGTCAAGGCAAAGCGCAAGGTGTCCACAAGCTTGTTGGCCGCGGCTGCCAGGATCAAGGCAGAGGCAGCAGCGATCGATAGGACGAAAAGTGAAAGAAATAATAGAAAAGGTCCATATCATCCACAAATACAAACAAAAACTACATAAATTTGAATGAAAAGAAGAAACAAGAGTTCATGTTAAGATTAATACAAGGAGTTTATATCGGCTACAATTTAAAATAAAATTACATAAATAAGAGTTCATGTTATATTAATACAAAGAGTTTATATCAGGCAGAAACTATTATTTGCAGGAGTGTGTGTGCGTTTATACAAACTTATGGTTGGTGAGATGGCAAATTGTGACCATCATCGCGAGAACAACCCCACTGGGATGGATTGCAACAACCCCTAGTCTTCTCGTGTGAGACATTACTCCTGGCTGTCCAAAAATAATTGAGTAACTATCATAGGAATTAATGTCCTAGGAAACTGGATATCAGGGGGAAAAAAAAGAGAGAAGAAGTTGGATTCAATCGGTAACGAACAAACGGTGCTTGTGCATGAACCTGGAAGCGACAACTAGTACTTAAATCAGCAGGACTTGTGTTTTTTTTTTTTTTATGGTAAAAGAAAAATGTGTGGGTGCTGCTGCTAGCCGCCCATGCCAGAATGGAAGAAAAAAGAACATTGCAATGCACAAGACCCGGAAGAAAGCGCGCGGTAGATTAGGAAGTGTAGACGGCTACTCTTCCCTTTTGAAACGGGTGTTTGAGAAATGCAATGAATCTGGCGCAACCTTGGTCTCCCTGCCGGGGCTGGATCGATTTCTTTGGGAGGAAATTGCAAAAGCATCAACTTGCAAGATTATTATACGGATAGTTTGAGGCAACGTGCGATCAAATCCAAAAGCTTTTGGCTAGCTAGCTTATGGAGTAATTAATTGAGAAAGAATAAAGACTGGGCCACTAGTGTTAGAGGAAGGGTTTTGTGGAACAGATGATTTGTGTATTGCTGTAGGAGAGTATATATAGTACAGGAGATGGGCCTTGCCCCTAAGGCCCAATATACTCTAACACTCTCCCGCAGTCTGAACGGCGCTAAGCAGTTTAGACTGATACAAAGCAAACACACACACTCCACCGCGGTCAAAACAAAAGGACCATCAAACAAAAGGACCATCACTCCCCGCAATGTAATCTGGCGCGCACGACATTCAGACTGGACCGAAACTCGGTGAAGACTATAGTAGGGAGGCCCTTGGTGAAGATGTCAGTATACTGGGACGTCGTGGGGACATGGAGAACGCGCACTTGACCAAGATCTCAAGGACAAAATGCAGGTCGATCTCAACATGTTTAGTCCGCTGATGTTGCACTGGGTTGGTGGAGAGGTAGACCGCGCTGACGTTGTCGCAGTAGACAAGAGTAGCCTGGCGAAGAGGACTATGAAGCTCTGAGTACCGACGGCAGCCAGCCAGTCTCGGCCGACACCGTTATAACGGCATGGTACTCACCTCGGCTACCGGAGCGGAGACAGTGTGCTGCCGCTTGGAGGACCAGGAGACCAAGTTGTCGCCGATGGGGAGGGCGCCGGGGATGGGGAAGATGCCGCCGGGGTTGGTATCCGCCGAGGCGTCGGGGTAGCCGGCGGTTGTGTCTCCGCCCTGGATTCCACCGGGAACCACGAGCCCGGCCGCCGTCAACGCCGCACAGACGTCTGGAGGGAGTGCAGCGACAGCGACCTGGATCTGAGCGGCGGCGGCGCGTGCAGACTGGACGACGTCGGTGTCCGTGGCGGAAGGGACGACGGTTGCCGCCGCGGCAGAGGAGGACGCGGCAGAGAGGACGACCGTCGTTGCCGCGGCAGTGTAGGAGGGCGCAGTGGAGAGAGCGCTGGGGGAGGGGATCCCATCGGAGCCATCGCCGGACATGGTGACAGCGACGGATCTGAACGGCGGCTAGGAATTAGGGTTAGGAAGGCTCTGATACCATGTTAGAGGAAGGGTTTTGCGGAATAGATGATTTGTGTATTGCTGTTAGGTGAGTATATATAGTATAGGAGATGGGCCTTAGGAATGGCAATTTTACCCATGGGGTCGGGTACCCGACCCGATGGGTTCGGGTATGGGTTTTATTTTATACCCATGGGTTTTATAATTCAGGTTCGGGTACCAATTTACACCCATGGGTATCCCTGGATACCCGAATAAATATTAAAAATTAAAAAACCTGACATATGGGCCACACTTACATACTTCAATCCTTCAATCCTCATTCCTCCACCCTTCGCCTCCTGTCTCCCGACTCCCGCGGGCTACGGCCAAGGGCCAACAAACCCTAGCCGCCAGCCCCCCCCCCCCCCCAGATCGCCGCCGCCCCCGAGTGCCTGCCTGACGCCACTGCCTCCTCCTCCGATGGCCTGGCCGGCGCTGCTTCCTGCCTTCCTCCTCTACTCCGGTGGCCTCAAGGTAATCCCTATCCTCGCCCATCCATTACCGCCTCTGCTCTTGGTCCATTGCCGCCGAGCCCGGCCTTTGCCGCCGCCGCTCTGCTCTTGGTCCCGGCCGCTCGGCCACCGCCATGCCACGCTGGGCTCGGCCTTTGCCGCCGCCAGAACGCCACACCCAAAGTTAAGGCTGCAGCCAGCGCCAACATGCCATGCCTGTGCCAGCCAATACGCCAGTTGTCGGGTTCGGTACCGTTCGGGTATGGGTACCCGTCGAGTTCAGGTATGGGCATGGGTTGATGCCCATGTCTCACTTCGGGTTCGGGTTCGGGTATATAGTTCGGGTTTCGGGTTCGGGTCTGAGGAAGGTGTACCTGGAGGTACCCGACCCGATTGCCATCCCTAATGGGCCTTGCCCCTAAGACCCAATATACTCTAACAACTAGTGTTAGCTCCACTAGTTGGAGCAGAGTACTACCTCTACAGCTCTACTAGGATCAAAACGACGCATGGGTTATGGAGTAGCTTTAAAACACCAGAGCATCCATAGCGGGCACTATAAAACATTGTATCTTTAAATAGAATAGCTGATGCTTTACAGTGTAGTGTAGATTGGAAAGAAAATTTAGAGTGAATGATAGAGCGAGTAGCTAATAGTGAAATGGAGCATAGAGACGAAGTGTTTGACGTGGATGCTCAAGCGGGTGGTCATGTGGACGCGTGCCTGCAGCCTGCGCCTATGTCCAATCATTTTTCTCCCTTCAAACCTTTGACGGGCGACGCCATGCATGCCACCAACTTGTGCAGCAACCTGAACGCACCTCGTCGTCGTCGAGGGTCGAGACATGCAGGCACGAGGCCTCAACCGGATGCCTATAAGTTGGCGACGAACACGCAAACCAATCCCCATCCAAACACACGCAGCTTCATCCATCGATCGGCAGCTGCTGGAGAGCTAGCTAGCTAGCGTTAAGCAGATGGCTTCTTCTTCGTCGACGTCGTCGTCGGCGGCGGCGGCTTGTGTGGCTTTGCTTCTACTCGTCGCAGCGGTCGTGCTGACGGCCGGCGAGGCCAATGGCAACGGCCTGGCCTTGGGTTTCTACAGCGACAGCTGCCCGGAGGCGGAGTCCATCGTCTTCGGCTTCCTCCGGGACGCCATCGGCCAGGACGTGGGCCTGGCCGCCGCGCTGCTCCGCCTCCACTTCCACGACTGCTTCGTTCAGGGCTGCGACGCCTCCGTCCTCCTCGACGGCAAGGGCGGCGAGCAGGAGGCCGCCCCCAACCTCACGCTCCGGCGGTCGGCGTTCAAGGCCATCAACGACATCCGCGACCTCCTCGAGGACGCGTGCGGCGGCCTCGTCGTCTCCTGCGCCGACATCGTCACCCTCGCCGCCCGCGACTCCGTCCACCTCGTATGCCCAGATTAATACTCGCTGCACACGCACGGCTACGTTTACATCTCAGCTCAACCGATGCGTGCTTCCATGGCAGGCCGGCGGCCCGTGGTACGACGTCCCTCTCGGCCGCCGTGACAGCGAGCGGTTCGCGCCGCCGGACGTCGTCCTGGACTCTCTCCCGCCGCCGAGCTCCAACGTCACCGCGCTCCTGGACGCCCTGGACAAGATCGACCTCGACGTCCACGACCTCGTCGCTCTCTCCGGCGGCCACACCCTCGGCGTCGCGCACTGCGACTCCTTCGAGCGCCGCCTCTTCCCGCGGCAGGACGACACCATGAACAAGTGGTTCGCCGGCCACCTCAAGCTCACCTGCCCCAGGCCGGGCGTCGACAACACCACCGTCAACGACATCCGGACGCCCGACGTGTTCGACAACAGGTACTACGTCGACCTCATGAACAGGCAGGGGCTCTTCACCTCCGACCAGGACCTCTTCACCGACGGCAGGACGAAGCCCATCGTCACCAGGTTCGCGGTGAGCCAGGACGCCTTCTTCGAGCAGTTCGTGGTGTCGATATTGAAGATGGGGCAGATCAAGGTGGTGACGGGCGAGCAGGGCCAGATCCGCAAGAACTGCTCCGTGCGCAACGCCGGCGGCAACGACGTCGAGCTGCCGTGGTCCTCCGTCTTGGAGACAGCCATCGAGGCGGCGGAGAGCATGGTGTTGTAGGCGAAGGTTGCACAATTGTCAGATCGAGCAGTGATTGTGAGTGCCTACGTGCATGTGTATTCGGTGCATGTAGGAATATTGTCGTGGGTTTCGGTGTTGTATTATTGTATGCTAGTCGAGCGTACGGCCGGTCAAGTTGTCAGCTTCCTTGAAGAAGAAAATATAATGAACAAGATGGAATTGCTCTGTTCTACTTTGCTGTTGCTGGTCTACATATACGACTATCGATCATGGTGTCCCGTCCGCGAAACTCTGCATTTTGCTCGGCTAGATTTTTAAAATGTAAGTCCTTTAATTTGTCCAAGTAAGATCTAAATCAAAAGGGTAATTTTATAATATTATTTAATAGTACAAGCACGGGTTGCGCCTTGCCCCTCCTGCCACGCGTTCGTTTTTGCCTCGCCGGCTTGCCATGTCGCTCCGTCACTCGCAGCCGTCCATTGCTTTGTTTACCTATAAAAGAATTTTTTTCACTCCATGATAGACAGCTAGCGCGGGCGCCTTGGCCGGCTGGCTAGCTGAGCCAGCTCTTAGTCAAGCGCCCGCGGTTAGATCCTCCCCGCCGCCGCGTTTTACCCCCTTTTTTTCTCGCGGGCTGCGCGCCACAAGCTCGCACCGGCGGCTAGTATAACCATATACGTCAAAAGGGTAAACAGCGGTATTTTCACATGGTATTTTTTACAAGAAACACAAAGTGCTAATTCTATCCTCCATGGCCAGACAAACGGCCCTCAAACATGCGTAGAAATTACTATATACGTGCCTTCCCAGGCCCCAGCGAGGTGTGTGTCATACACAAATTTCGCACAAACCGGAGAAAGCATTTTACGGGAGCGCCGATGTATTTATTAGGGTGTTTGATTGTCCGTACCAGGTTGAACTTGTATATGGGATTGTACAAGATGAATGCGTTGGTTCTGTATGATATGATTCAATCGAGATATTCGGTTAGTTGAACAGGATTATACAAAATTTTGTTTGGTTCTTGTATGGAATGACATAGGATGATTCAAGTATTCAAATAATAGAAAAAATTTAAAATGAACCCAAATTCAAAAAATTAATTCAATTTTAATTTTAAATCTTAAGTCGAATTTGCAATTCAAGATTCAAGGTGTATTGAAAATTCAAATCATTTTTAAAAAATTTAAACATGTTTTAAAATTCAAAATTTAAAAATTTAAAACTAATTTTTAAATTAGAGTAAAAGGCACTGGCGGTCCTTAAACTTTTCCCGCGGTGCCATTCAAGTCCACAATCTTTCAAAATCAAAAATCGCATCCCTGAAGTTGCTAATGTGTGTCGTTCAGGTCCAAATCTCATCCGGAGGGGTAATTTACCATCGTGGACAGTCCATGTGGCATTTTTTATATTTAAAAAATTCAGGAAAATCATAAAAATCCGAAAAATCACAAAACAATTCAGAAAAATAATAAAAAATTCAGAAAAACATAAAAAATACAGAAAAATCATAAAAATAAGAAATAATAATAAAAATCATAAACAAATAATGAAAATTTCAAAAAATCATAAAAATCATAAAAATCATATAAAATATAGAAAAATCATAAACAAGTCCAAAAATATAATAAATTCAGAAAAACAGAAAAATTTAGAACAATCATAAAAATTCAAAATATCATAACAAATTCAGAAATATCATAAAAATTCAGAAAAATCATAAAATTAAGAAATAATCATAAAAATCATAAACAAATAATGAAAAATTCAAAAAATCATGAAAAATCAGAAAAATCATAAACAAGTCCAAAAAAAATAATAAATTCAGAAAAACATAAAAAATTTAGAACAACCATAAAAAATTCAAAAAAATCATAACAAAATCAGAAATATCATAAAAAAATTCAGAAAAATAATAAATAATCCTCGTCTAGCAATGTATCGCTAGCTCAGCTCCGTGGGTCCTGCTTCTTGAGGAGCTCAATTTGTGTGGTGAAATTGCAACGCCCAAAATGGAAGTGACCAGTGCTAGCTAGTGTTGCTCAACAAGTGAGCATGAAGAATATCTTCTGCATGGAGGGAGGGCAAAGGGAGGCCAGCTACATGAACAACAGCCAGCTTCAGGTAACCAATTGGATCGAGTTACCTCATAGTATGAATCAACAAAGAGCTACGGTATTTATGCTACGCGCGCGTCGTGAATTTTTTGTTTCATTTTGCTTGTAAAATTGTATGTTTGGACATCGTCATTCGTCAGTATATCTCCAAAATACAACTTTTGATTAGCCATTACTTATGATTATATGATATACTCCAATGAAAGTTCGATCAATTCGTTGGTTTTGGTGTTTGGTGATGCGAGGGCAGTCCAAGAACTTGCAGCTGATGATGCACGTCCTGAAGGAAACATTGGACAGGGTGCAGCTGATGATGCACGTCCTGAAGCCAAATTCTGAATTTTTTATGATTTCTCTAAATTTTTTTTTTGAATTTCTTATGATTTTTTGGATTTGTTTATGATTTTTCTGAATTTTAGATGATTTTGTTATAATTTGTTTGATTTTTTTTATGATTTTTATGATTTTTTATGATTTTTTTTTGAATTTTTATGATTTGCTGAATTGTTTTGTGATTTTTCAATTTTTTTTATGTTTTTTTGAATTTTTAAAATATAAAAAATGCCACGTGGACTGTCCACGGTGGCAAATTACTCCCTCGGATGAGATTTGGACCTAAACGACATACATTATCAACTTCAGAGATGCGCTTTTCATTTGAAAGATCGTGGACCTGAATGGCACCAGGGGAAAAGTTTAAGGACCGCCAGTGCCTTTTACTCTTAAAATTAATATCAGATTTCAAATCAAAACCGAATTCAAAATTCAAATCGATTTTAAATCTATTATACTACCCAAAAAAATGAATTAAGAAGAAGCAAGTGTTTTCGAGAGAAAGTTGTATGCTGTCGGTCAACCAAATTAAGCGAATGGTGTCGTACATCATATTGATATAATACTCCTGTTTTTTGTATCCTAACATCCAGGATGATCTGGCACGATTCATCCAAACAAACACATGGATAAGCACAGATATTGTACAAAACCATCTCATTTAAGTAAACAAACACACAAAATACGCATAAAGGGGACAACGAAGTTTATATTTCGTTGTTACAATGAAGTATAACTTCTTGTTGGTAGTACGTACGCTTCATAGCTAGGTTGGCTAGGCATTTGTAACATGGTTGGTTGTACATCTTGTTCAGGTGATCATTGAGTTCTAGATCCTATAATTAATCTTAAAGGAACACCCGGTTAGTTATATCCACGAGACTCGCAGAACACCTCTGATTAATCAGCTGTGGCTCTAGGATTCAACTTGAAGTAAGCTATATGAAAAATGCAGAAGTTGACAGTACACCAACAAATAAAAGGCAACGTATGGAGCAATATGCATTGCCGTGTAAAGGTCTATCTGATGCAGATTATGAACTGAGCTCGTGTGAACACTTTCACAAAATCCTCTATGACTTTATAAGTGGGAAAAAGTCTTTCACCTCTTCAGATATGAGCCACTTTTTATGAATCTGATGGTACAGATATGTTGTTAGCATGTACACACGCAATGAACATATGCATGGTATATGTTGCCTATAAGAAAAGCTTTTTAAAACGAAGTGGAACTGGAAGACGGATGTCAACGCAAATCAGTGAGCATGGAGGGTGAAGTACAGTCTGGGAAAATCGATGTGTGCATGCATATGTACTGTTGAGAGTTACATGCATCATGCATTAATTGTACGTACGAGTCGTTGAATCTGTATCTGCTCGCGTATGCAAACTGGCTGAGCGACGTGGACAAGTAGACTGTGCTGCCACGTGGAAGGTGGGTGGTGGACACGCGGCTCGCCGGAGACGCCATGTGTCATTTCCTCCGTCGTCGACAGCGACCGACCGATCATCCACACGTCGCCCGCCTCTGTCAACCTAGCTATTCCTACCGTCCTACGCACGCACGCACTGATCGATCGGCAAGCTAGCTAGAAGCAGCTCGATGCGTTCTCAATTTATCATGCATGCACTAATTAATCAGAAATTAATGTTTCAGGCATATCTCTGTATCTATTTTTTTAATAGAAAGCATATATATGTATATCGAGTTGTAATTAATATCCTACGTTCCAACTTACCCAAACGGTCGCAAATTAGGCCTTATACATTTAAGCTTAGTGTAGCGTTTCTGTAAAATTCGAGACTCTTTAAAGAGAGGTTTAAATGTTATAAAAAAATAATTTAAAAATAGTTTTAGAATCTTTACGAGGACTACTAAAAACCTGAGAAAAATCATTACAAATTATTACACCAAATAGGCTATATAAAAAAGATAAATTATACTAAAACGCTACGCTACACTACGGTAAGCTCAAATGTACAAGGCCTTAATGGAATGCATGCAGCATGCATGCGTACGTATGTATACGTATACAAATTATATATACATGCTAGCAAGCAGATGAAAAGCAACGCACTTGGATGTACATATCAAGTCTATCTATATATGTAGAGTGCGATGTCGATGCCAGCTGTTTAGTGTTATGCATGTCATATAGTTAGATTCATATTTAAAAGTATTTTTATTTAGAGCAAATAATGGTCAAAGTTCTACGTTAAAGACCGCGCCAAAAATTTATATGTCTTATATTTTGAAACAGAAGGAGTATATATTAGGACATCAAATGGACATGATCCAAAATATTTCGGTTGTATTTCTAAGTTATAAAATAAGCCATGCAGTTTATTTTATACTACAAAATTATTCGTCCAAAATGTTTTGGTTAATAAAGCAAGCAACGCATATTTTTGCTGCTACAAGAGTGACAACAAACTGGCTGCAACCAAAACTCGATCTGTACTCAAATATATTTGGTATGAAAGTTTTGGATCTAGCTAACCAAAAACTTAGGACAACTTTAAATACGCGCCGTGTACTTAATTTACTCCTCGTAATAACATCACGGTGTATCACTGGGACTCCCATTTCCCTATATTGATAACATCACGGTGTATCACTATTCACTCTGCATGATATCGCAAATGAGTCTGACGCGGCATTGCTGCGGGCCGAGTCGTCTGCCGTCCCGGGGAATGACACTTCCCTTTTCTTTTGGGAAGATCACTGGATCGATGGTCAAGCTCCGAGGCACTTGGCGCCGGACCTGTTCAAGGCCGCCCTCCGGAAGAACAGATCGGTGTACGATGCGACGTCAAATCACAGTTGGATCTCAGACCTCAGTCGCAACCTCACCCCGCAGATGATTCCACAGCTCGTCCGACTCCTGCGGCAGATCTACCAACTGCACCTCGTCCCCGGCGAACCAGACAGGTTCCCCTGGCGCTTCTCCCCTAGCAGCGAGTTCTCGGTCAAATCGGCGTATCTGCTCTAGTTCGCTGGTCGGGTCGAAAGGCCGGCTCTGCAGCAAGTTTGGAAGATCTGGGGTCCCTCTAAATGCAAATTTTTCATCTGGACGCTGCTCCAGGGCAGGGTCCTCACTGCTGACGCTCTCCTTCGTCGCCATCTCCCCAACGACTACTTCTGCCCCCTTTGCAAGAGAAACCTTGAGACGCCGAACCACCTCTTCCTTCAGTGCAACTACAGCTGCATCATTTGGGAACACATGGCAGTCGTCTTGGATGCTCCAAAACTTCGGCCCGCGACCTGGTCGCACCCAGAGTGCCTCGCCAGTTGGTGGTCGGCTGATATCATCTAGGGTGGACTACCTAACGGCATCCTCACAGTCATCTCAGCCACTCTGTGGCAACTTTGGCTTGAGCGTAACAATCGCATCTTTCGCAACGCGGACAGGCCACCCACAGTGTTTCTCAAC
Organism: Raddia guianensis; assembly: GCA_036346415.1. Lineage (NCBI taxonomy): Eukaryota > Viridiplantae > Streptophyta > Magnoliopsida > Poales > Poaceae > Raddia > Raddia guianensis. Next base: position 75,771,426 of record CM070534.1, read on the forward strand.
TTCTTCCTAGACGACCTGCGACTCTGGGAGAGCGAGGGTGCCCCCTTTGTAATTAGTTAATCTTTTGTGTTAGGCGGCCCATGGGGGGAGGGGCCTATATCTCCCCCCACACTGTAATCTTCTTCTATTTTGATCAATGCATGGCAGCTCTCCTGCCTTTTGTTAAAAAAAAAAAATAACTAGAGTCTTTGTTGATGCGACCCAGCGACCTGCACTGGACTTTCTAGAGCTAGCTAGCTACCACTACGTACAGAAATTTGCACATGTCATAACTCATTACCAATGGCGCGCACTAGCTAGCTATCGATGCAAAGTCATCGCGCAGAGTCACCTCTCCATAATCTGCATCGCAGTTTGCTGCATTCGTGTCACTCTGCATGCCATGCTTTCTAAAGAAGATCGATGAAGCACACGTCTATAAAACCAAGGGAGCCCAGTGGAACACTGCACTGGACTCTGGAGGTACCTGAGGCTGAGATGGCCTGTACTGCGACAGGTGGCGGTGCTCCTCCTCCGCTCTCTGCGGTGGTAATGGCGGCGGCGGCGGCGGCGGCCTCCCTTGCACTTCTCCTCTGCGCTCCTACTGCGGCAGCTTCGGAGCCCAACCAGCCGCCGGTGGCGCAGGGCCTGTCCTTCGACTTCTACAAGAGGAGCTGCCCCAAGGCGGAGTCCATCGTGAGGGACTTCCTCAGCAAGGCCATCAAGCAGGACGTGGGCCTCGCCGCCGGCCTCATCCGCCTCCACTTCCACGACTGCTTCGTCCAGGTAATCGTAATCCCATCGATCGTCGCCGGCCACCGCCGGCGACCGCATGAGTGCGTGCTTCGCCGACGGTGATATATATATATATATATGCGCAGGGGTGCGACGCGTCGGTGCTGCTGGACGGGTCGGCGACGGGGCCGGGGGAGCAGCAGGCGCCGCCCAACCTCACCCTCCGCCCCGCCGCCTTCAGGGCCATCAACGCCATCCGCGACCGCCTGCACAGAGAGTGCGGCGGCGCCGTCGTCTCCTGCGCCGACATCCTCGCCGTCGCCGCCCGCGACTCCGTCGTCCTGGTCCGCCGCCTCTCTTAATCATAATGTATTGCATGCATGGCACGTGTGACGTGACGTGTGTGCGCGTGCAGGCCGGAGGCCCCAGCTACAGGGTGCCGCTGGGGCGCCGCGACAGCGCCCGGTTCGCGACGCCGCAGGACGTGCTGGGCGGCCTGCCGCCGCCGAGCTCCGGCGTCCCCGCGCTCCTCGCCGTCCTCCGCAGGATCGGCCTCGACGCCACCGACCTCGTGGCGCTCTCCGGCGGCCACACCGTCGGCCTCGCGCACTGCGCCTCCTTCGAGGACCGCCTCTTCCCTCGCCGGGACCCCGCCATGGACGAGGGGTTCGCCGGCCACCTCAAGCTCACCTGCCCCAGGCCGGGCGTCGACAACACCACCGTCAACGACATCCGGACGCCCGACGTGTTCGACAACAAGTACTACGTCGACCTCATGAACAGGCAGGGGCTCTTCACCTCCGACCAGGACCTCTTCACCGACGGCAGGACGAAGCCCATCGTCGCCAGGTTCGCGCAGAGCCAGGACGCCTTCTTCAGCCAGTTCGCCGCCTCCGTCGTGAAGATGGGGCAGATCAACGTGCTCACCGGCGAGCAGGGCCAGATCCGCACCAACTGCTCCGCGCGCAACCCCGGCACCGTCGCCGCCGGCGACCTCCCGTGGTCGGCCGTGGAGGCCATCGTCGAGGAGGCAGGGAGCCTCGTCTTCTAGGCTTGCATGTAGATACAAATAACTCGGACGTCGTGTTAACTCGGATCTTCATCAAACCATGTTACATGCAACACACGACTCACCCCACTATGTATAATCATGCATCCATGATTCCCTCGTGCCCATCAGTATATATTAGGGTTAAAAGCATACATGCCACTGGAGAGTCTCCATTGGACAGAAATACCACTGCAGACATTGAAATATCAGAGATGCCATTATAAACTTTAGATATGTGCATACATGCCATTTTCGGAGCTGGAAGGGAATTTCAGACGAAATACAGAGGTATATACGGTTGGAAATACGGCCTGACATGTGGGGCCCACATGTCAGCCTCCCCCACCTCATCTTCTTCCTCAACCCAACTCTCTTCCCCTCTCTCCTCTCTCTGGTCGAGACCCCGCCGGTGACAAGGCTCCGGTGACGGGCGGCTCAGGCGAGGGGCAACGCGGCAGGAGGGCGGCGGCGGCGCGGCGCTGCCTCTCCCCACGCCAGACGGCGGGCGACGCCGCCATCTTCCTCGAGCCGGCGGACGGCGGCAGACGCCAGTGAGTCCGGTGAGGGAGGCGGCGGCGAGGCATGGACGAGGTCCGCGGTGGCTCGGCGACCTCTCTGGTGGGGCTGCGCGCGCAGATGGCTCGAGGCAGCGGGCGCGACGGCTGCCTTCGCCGCCCGCGGCAGCGAGGGGAGGTCGCCGCCGCCGTGGGTGAAGGGGAGGTCGCCGCCCGCTATGGGCGATGGGGAAGCGGGCTCGCCGCCGCCATGTGGGAGCCAGCCGTCGTGGCCGCCATGGACGATGGGGAGGGCTCATCGCCGCCGCCACGGGCGAAGGGAGGCGTCGCCGTCGCCATGCTGTGCGTGGGGAGGCGGGGGCGCCTCGCCGCCGCCGCCCTCTGCCGCGTTGCCCTCGCCTGAAGCGGCCCGTCACGAGCCTGGGCGCCGTGGGTCTCACCAGAGAGAGGAGATGGGGGGAGAGAGTTGGGTTGAGGAAGAAGATGAGGTGGGGGAGGCTGACATGTGGGCCCTACATGTCAGGCCATATTTTCAACCGTATATACCTCTGTATTTCGTCTGAAATTCCCTTCCAGCTCCGAAAATGGCATGTATGCACATATCTGAAGTTTATAATGGCATCTCCGATATTTCAATGTCTGCAGTGGCATTTCTGCCCAATAGAGACTCTCCAGTGGCATGTATGCTTTTAACCCTATATTATAATCATAAACAGAGAAAAATTTGGGGGAGAAGTTTAGACCTTGTTTGTTTCAGATTAAATTAAATTAAATGTTTCAGATTAAATTAAATTAAATGAAAATTTGTTATTTTTGTATAGGCTAAATGTTTTAATATTTTGTAGTTATTTTTATGGGGGCTTTAAACAATTCTTCTTAGAGTTCGGCAGTTTGCAAAATATTTTTTTTTCATAATCTTTTGATTTTTTTAACACGTATTTTGAGTGAGTCACAAATTTGCTACAGTAAAAAGCAACTCAACGTTAATATGAAACAAACAAGCCTTAGTGCGCAAATATGAAGGGACTGAAAAAGATTGGTAACTATATTTATTTTCTCCAAACGTATAGAGTAAATAGGTACACCTCGCACAAGCAGACAAGCTGACGACTTTGTACACTACGTCCTATGTCAGGAACACCCAAACGAAAAGTATGATGAACAGAACAACTAGGAATAGGATCATCAGGATCTGCCCCTTAATCCCGGCCTTCTTCAGTACCATTGCAACTCTCTTCTGCACCAAGACATGGAAGGAAATCATTCAACGGTATCAAGTTTGCATGAACTTGCGAACGTTTCAAACACCTAAATTAAGTATGGCATCACGCTTCTTGAGTGAAAACTGACAAGTATTCACACAGCAATGAAAAAAGGATTCGCAGGGCAAAATTCAGTATTGCCAGGTAGATGTGCAAACTGGAGCATAAATTTTAAGTCTTCAACAGAATTGGAAAGAACTAACCTGCACAAAGTCAAGTCTGTTTGAAGTAGTTTCCATCTCCAAGCTCAGGTCGTTTAAGATCCTTTCCTGTAAGACAGTAATATATTTTGCAGTTATTTCTTTCAGTGTTCTATAATTCTACACCGTCAAGTAAGAAAAAAAAAAAGAACTCAACAAGACAAGGAAATTCACTTGAGCATCTGGAAATCAAGTTGCCGATGATTATCCACTGCATGATGTTAAAGAAAGCTAAACTTTTCGTCCACAAACCCCCTAATCATTTTATGAAGTCACTTCGCAAAGGGCTGCTCGAACAGAAAGTCTGATCGGTTGAAAGGGGGTCGGCAAATAGTCAAAAAGAACAAAGCGTGCAATGGTTTTTAAACTACATCAGCTCCTCATGATGCTCGTGGTCATAAAGTGATAAAACATATAAATGAAAAGGCACCCTATTTGAGGAGAGAAGGGAGACATCGTGTGGTAAATCTAGAACCAGGGGTGGATGGATTGCGGATGATCCTGATAATCTGCCATCTAAGAAGCATAAATCCAATGGCTAGGTTTCTCCCATCTACTCCTAAGAAGCCATACGTTAACCACTGGTACTCTTCTAGTCTTCTGACAGCAACTATTCAACTCCTGAGTTTTCAAGATGACAGAAACATTGGTTTGCATCTCCTAGCTCAAATTATTCATCAAACACAAGAAAGCAATGTTTTTCATCGTCAAGATTCGCCAGCAACACTTGTGTTCTTTTTTAAAGAAGTTAGGTGGGAATTTTTTTTTTGGTTGTCCCTTAGCAATAGATCTTTTGATAGGGACAAACTTTGCCTGTAATATTCCCCTATAGAGTTGTTTTTTGAAAATCAAACTGCATCTGCCTCAGATATAGATGTACTACATGAAGTTTGCATAAAAGAGTTAAATGTTTACTAAGCACTTTTAGTTTCTTGAACAAACAGCACTACTCTAGTAGCTTTGCAGCTTGGGAATAACAGTACCTGCCCAGACAACTCTTCATGTATAGTTAGTCCAACACCCCCAATCCTTTGAACACTTTCACTGAGCTCATCAAGTTCCTCATCGTGCTGCCTGAAGTAAAAAAAAGCAAAGATATCAAATCCATGCAGACCATAGGAACTTACATGGTTACCACATATAATCAAGAAATACTTTGCTTAGCAATTTCAAGTTTAACATGATTGTAATTGGTCACTTGCAGGTGCAACCAAACAACAGCAAAACTAAAAAATTCTGTATAGCTCATACATGTCAGTAGTTTTTTAAGATAATTACTCCTAAAGACGCGGGAGGAAAGCAAAAGAGCTAACAAAAAAGGATAACATGGTTGAGTTTATGAAACCACTTTGGTAATTCAGAAGAGCACCGGAGATACCAAATAGAGCAAGACCACAACATCCACGTGCCTATTAGGCCAAAATTCCCCTTATAGAATTCAAGATCTCAGCAGACTTAACATGTGTGTGTGTCTCAAAAGTCAAAAGCAAAAGCCTCGCTTAATAAGGGCAGCATTCATCAAAGAAACAAAAATATCCATATATGATGGAATAAGTAAATTTAGCACTACATGGCACCTGCTTACATAAAGCTAGAGTTTTCAGCACCGTTATCAGATTATACATGTTGACAGACGATGCGTTCCCAAAAAATGTTCCTACAGTAGACAGTGCATTTGTTAAAAGTACGAGAAAACAAACTCACCTCATAAGTAGAAGCTGTCTGTCTGATTCTGAAGTAATAAAGTCATCATTGTCTTGGGAAGAATAGTGGTTAGTTCTACTTGTGCCCATTGGGTCCTGTTGTGTAGCAATTGCTGAATTCCTCTTCCCCTTTTCAATAACTCTCCTGACAGTACCAACCTAGGCATGTTCATCCATAAGCACAGGCCCGAAATAAATAAGGCTTACCTTGGCAACCACAGAAATTTAAAAACAGTAACATAATCAATCAAACATTATCCCCATATGTTCTTTCCATGCTACATGATATCATGTTTGGCTGTAATTGTGCCACTTGTGCATGCTCAGCATATACTTCATCTAAACTCCTATGAAATAGGCGGGAAAAAAATTCTAAGGGATTAATTAGTATAAATAAAGTTTGTAAAGAAGCAGTTAACAGTTGATATATTCTAGAAAAAGATTAAAATGGAAGGATGGAGCACAAAAATACCTGATTACGAGCAGAGCCAATCCAGTTCCGTCGTCTCGAAAGCTCAACTTCATCAAGTCCATAATAAGCTGGATCCCTTGATGCAACTGAGATTGTCTTTTCCAACTCGTCCACCTTTCAACATAGAACCGCACTACTTAGACCAGAATAATTGTACATGAAGAAGGCAACATGTACCCCATTAAAAATAAACAATAACACACAGATGCATAGCCTGCCATACGAATAAGGATGGTTATTCAAAATGGCCGAAATGAAGAAACTTTGCATTTTTCCACTGCTGCTAACAGTTTCTTCTTCACAGATCACCAACATATGGTAACAAAATTTGTAGATAATACACAATTATAATCTGCTGCTGTACCTGCCACTCGATGCTCTCACAGTTGGTAAGAAGCTCCTTTGTGAGATAAACATATTCTCCTGTGTTTGAAGCAGTTTGTTCCCAGCGATGGAATGTACTTTGCAAACTATCGATCTGAAACAGAAAACCTCGGTGATTTAACAAGGCATATACATGCATGCTGATAAGCATGAATAAACAGAGCTCATCCTCAGGAATAACAAAACGGTATTGATAAATTGATAAATGCATACAATCTATCTTTTCTCCTATCCGGGTTAAGGGGCATTGGCCATTGGGTAGTCAGATGAAGATCGAGGATCAAACTACAAGCCTAATATAGTGACATGCTGGAGGTGCAGCAGGTAGCATACGCAAGATCCACATTCAAATATTTATACATCCAAAATCGACTTCATACTGCAAAAGAGAATTATTGTGATATAAAATCACTTCAAAATCTTTCCTTTAGATAATTGTTCGTAGTGCTTGCCTCATGCCACAAGAAGACAGTTTGTTAAGTCACGGCAGAATGGCAAGGCTTGCTTTCATGGGCAAAAGCATTCCTCCGAGGCCGATGGGCATAAATTCGGGCACTCCGCGGGAATCAGACAGGCAGGGGCATGCACGCGCACGCTCGAGATTTCTGATCAGAATTTCGGATGGGGAGGGGAGGCAGGAATTACCGAGCCCTGGATCTCCTCCCGGACGATGTAGAATGGATCTTGCGCGGAGCTCATGTTGCTGTCCCTGGAAAGGATCCTGCGGATTGGGCGGCTTCAATTTGATTTGTCCCCAAACCCTAGAATTTGGGGAAAGATTTAAGACGAGCCTGATCTGAGGGGCACTAGCCTAGCTTGCCTTCCTCCTTGTCTTGCCCTTGGCCCTGGGTGTTGTTGGTCTCGCTTGCTGCTCCGTGAACTGGGTGCACGAGACACATCAGGCTGGAGCACGGGGCCCACCTCCTTCTTTCCCCTCTTCCTCCACTCCAAAGCTTCCGCTTCGAGCGCCCGCGAAGGCGAAGCAGATAAGAGAGACGACGCCGGAGACGCGCCGGCCTAAAGCCTAGACGCCGGAGCCCATGGCCACCTTCGCGCCCGCAGCGCTGGCGTCGTGCCGCCCCGCCGCCCTCGCCGCCCGCCCGCAGCCGGCCAGCCCCTCGCGGTGGACGCCGTTCCGCTCCTCGTCGCCCTGGGTGGGGCTCCGCCAAGCAGCGGCGCCTCCTCGTCGGGGAAGCACGCTCCTGGTTAGTCCGTCGCTTCGCTTATGACCATCCGGCCACTCGTTCATTCCGCTGGCCTTGCTCTACGCGGCATGTAATGCGGTGTGCGCGTCCACGAATTTCCATCAGTAACTTGCTCTACATGGTTGGCATTATACATAAGTGGATCTATGAATTGTACATTAGCATCTAACCTACTGTATTAGCGTCCCAATTTAGTTATTATCCAGAGCAACAAATTTGGGTCTATCGACATGTATTTTTGCAGTTTTGCTCTTCTAGCCTCCACGGATAATAAATCTACAATGTTAGATCTGTACTAACTCATCTGTCAGTCATCACCGGGCAGTGTGCAACTCTTGGTTTTCATAGGTTTTAAACTTGTTGTATTTCTTGCATATCAGTAGCTATAGTGTTTTGTATTAATCATCTTGACATATTGGTCACAACTCTTTGCTTAAAAATAAGGGAGGCGCTAGTTTCCAGGCGCCTGCGCTGGGCTTATCGTGCAGGCACCCCGCTCCGTGCCTCCTTTGCCGCCGCCGCCACCTCCAGCCACAGCCCCGGTCGGCGGTGCCCTCGCCGCCGGCCGCTCTGCCTCCTATCCACCCACCGCCGGTCGGCGCCGCCTACCCTAACCACAACAGCCGCTCCGCCCCCACCCTCATCGATCCCCTTTCTTTGCCCCTCTGCTCCGCACCTCCTCCTCCTTCGCCGCCACCTTCAGCCACCGCCTCGGGGCCGCTACGCCTCCTGTCCACCCACCGCCGGCCGGCGCGGCCCAACCTAACCACGACGCCCGCGACGTTCAGATCCGCCTGCCGTCGCCCGATCGCTATCTCTCCCATCTCGGCTCGTGGCGCCTCATCGCCCATACTCACAACCCGACCAAGCTGCCGAGCCTCCGCCTCCCCACCCTTAATCTATAGCCGGGGAGCACAAAAACCGCCTCACCCCCAAACCCTAATCCTAACCAGGCGGCGCGGCCGCGGAGAGACGACAACAGGCGGGAGGCTGGAGAATCGATGCACTTTCGATTGTCCCAAGACAGCGCCTCTGAAATAGCGTTTTCGTAAAAATAAACTTTCAAGTCTATCTATTAGATAGAATGTGCCTTTAAACCCTGATGTTTTTTTATTAAGTTAGCATTCTTAGTCCATAGAAATGTTTTTTTTTTTGTGCCGACACACTTAATGTTTTTTTTTAAAAAAGTAGTTATTTGTTTCTATTACTTATTGTCTATGTTATTATTACCTTCTTGTATAGGTTGAAGCAAAGAAACAAACATTTTCTTCGTTTGATGAGTTGCTGGAGAAATCTGAAAAGCCTGTACTTGTTGATTTCTATGCAACTTGGTAAGCAGCTAGAAATAGTGAAACTTGTTACCTCACATGTCTTACCAGCTCACAATAGTGTAGCTCTAATGTTCAAAAAGCGACAATAGTGTAGTTCTCTTTGCCTTTACATGGCTTTGTATTAGGAACATTGATAAATCTATACTTTGATGGTTTATGTTTATCTTTTATCATTTTGTTAGGTGTGGTCCATGCCAATACATGGTTCCTATAATTCAAGAAGTAAGTGAAAAGTTGAGCGACAAGATTCAAGTTGTGAAAATTGATACAGAGAAGTACACAAGCATTGCAAATCGCTACCAAATCGAAGCATTACCAACATTTATCATCTTCAAGAATGGGAAACCTTGCTGTCGTTTTGTAAGTTTTTATTAATGTTTTCTCTTTTTTATGAATATCAACAGAACTAATGAGTAATGGCAATAATGTATATTCCCTTTGGCATGTAGGAGGGAGCGTTGCCTGCTAATCAGCTAATCCAACAGATCGAGAGCGCTTTGGAGGTCACAAAATAGCATGTGTATCAAGCCAAGGAAATTTCCCTAAAATGTATACTGCTACAAATAGCATGTCTTTATATGTTTGAAACTTCCAATAGTTATTTGTTATTGGTTATCATTTTTCTAAGACATTTTACCTGAATAAGAAAATGAATTGATTTGAATCAAAGCTACAGTTTCAAACTATTATACTGTTTCCTGAGTCATGTGTTACTTCATCTTTTTGATTGAGTTGAGGTCGAAAAGGCAAAAATAGAGACTAAAGTATATATTTTGCAATATGTATTGATCTTTTTTTGACATGTAGGTTTTAGAATCTCAGTAGCATAAATGTATAAACAAAGTATTTTTCTGTTCTTATTTTTATGTGATTGTGTCATTAGCAAAGTTAATCATGCAAAAGTAAAAAGGAAGCCGTGATTCTTTGCTTACTTGTTGAACTTAGATCCATTTTCTTCTCCAAGTATAGCACAATATTTAAAAACATAATGCTGGCCTAGACAATCATGAGTCTGATTACAGACACATTTAAACTTTTTTTTTTTGAACAAACGGGGCAGGCGCTCTGCCATTTCATTAAGAAGAAAAGAAGCGTACCTTTGTACAAAGATTTAGCCACTAGAAAAACAAAAAGAAATTACCTTTGGGGAAGCAAGGGCCCCATGCTCCATCCCTCACCTCCAAAATTCTATCAACCAATATCCTAGAAGGAAGATTCTTATCTTTGAAAAATCGTCTATTTCTTTCCTTCCAAAGATTCCAAATAGTGTAGATTATGAGACCATTTAGGACCCTCTTGGCCGTTTTGCCGGCTGTCTGGGAAGAGGCCGCGATCCACCAGGCGCAGAAGCTTATGTTGTTTGTCCATCTAGGCGTTTGAGGGTATTGATTGAGAACCTCATTCCAAACTTCTTGAGTCTGAACAATGGATAGTCGGATGGTTAATGGTTTACGGACTATTTTGGCATAAAAACGGATGGGTTTGGTGTGACCATCCTTTTCGAGCGAGGACATCGGCCGTATGAATCGTCCATGGGCGAGAGACCGAACAAAGAATTTGCATTTGTTTTCTGTCTGTGCCTTCCGGATGGTGTCTCAGAGGACCGACTGTCTTTGCCGAAATTGAAGATGATAGGCCGACTTAGTGGAGAACCGACCATCCGAGGTTGGAGTCGAAATGATCTCATCACCGCATCTATAAGCATTACACCACGGTTGGCTCCAAAGGTGGAGGTAGTCTGAAGTCGCTCCACGTGTTGAGGTCCGCGCCATATCTATCCACTTATCATTAGGAAGCAAATCGCAGCGGAATGATCCTTTCTCTTGCGATGTTGAAGAGGTGGGGCGCGATGTTGCATGGTGCGGACCCTGCAACCAGTTGTCCGGCCAAAAGTTAGCCTTGACCATTTTGTATGGTGATGCGGCGTCGCCACGAAAAGCGCTCTGTCAACATCAACTGCGAGTACCGGAGAGCCATTCAAAGGCCTACTTGGGTCGGTCCAATCGAGCCATAACCATCATAAGCGAAGTCTTTGTACCAAATTACGAAGATCCGGGGTGACAAGCCCACCCATCTTCTTTGGTCGGCTACGGTTGGCCAATTGACAAGTGAGTGTCCACCATCGGATGACTCCTCTCCCGCCAGAGAAAGGCTCGGCGTATTTTGTCCAATCTCTTTGAAACCCACAGGTAATGGAAAAGTCGATAGGAAATGCGTGGGTAGAGTGAGAGGGCGGTGTTGTTGGCGTAAACCGGCCGACCGCCTTGCTCGAGAGGCTCCCTTCCATCCTTGAAGTCGTTTTGCACTTTCTCGATTAAGGGAGAAAGTGCACCTTCTTGAGCTTCGTTGGTGAAGAGGAAGCCCGAGATAGGTGCGAGGAATGAATCTCTCCTACCGGGAAGGATATTAAGATGTCATCAAGCTCTTGACCTCTGATGGATCGGGTGGCGGACTCTTGGCAAGATTTGTCAGAGTCAGGAGGCCTTCCCAAAGCCTTCGAGTATATTCATAGCCGCCTCAATTTCATCACAGACCGGATTTATAAGGATGGCGGCGTCATCGGTAGAGAGATGTCCGCAAGGACACCATCCTCGAGTTGATAGCGAGAGAACATTATTTTCACGCGCACGAAGAAAGAGCCATGGATAGGATCAATGGCCAAAATGAACAACATGGGTGAGATAGGATCTCCTTGTCTAACTCTCTTGCGTGGTAAATAGGGGACGGAATGCCATTGAGAAGGACGGAGGAGGAGGTGAACCGAAGGAGGATATCCAATTCGCCATCGTTGACCAAATCCAAGTGACTGCAGAACCTCTAGAAGATAGCCCCATGGGTGAGTCGAAGGCCTTGGAGAAGTCAATTTTGAGAAAGATAGCCGAGGTCTTTCTGCGTTGGTGGTCTTGAATGGCATTCTTCACATGTAGGAAGTTGTCTTGAATGGCACGACCTTTGATGAATGCACTTTGGCTTCGTGAGACTAGGCTATCAAATGAGGTGCCGTCTATTGGCGGAGTTTGGACAATAGTTTGTTGAAGCGTGGATTAGACTAATCGGTAAAATCATCATTTGCATCTGGGTTCCTTTTTTGCAAGAGGACAATGTTGGTCGTGTTGAGCAGATTTAACGAGGCCGAGTTTTGGTTATAAAGGTGGTGGAAGGCATTGATGATGTCGCTTTAATCACGTCCCAACAAACACGAAAGAAAAGGCACGTAAAAGCCATCGGGCCAGCGCCTTATCTATTGGATCGGAAAGAACGACTTGCTTTATCTCTTCTTCCTCGAAAGGCGCTCTAGGTCATCAAGTCATGAGGTAAGTAGCCTAGGTGTTCCCAATCAAGGAGAGCTCACGAGTGAAGGTGGTGCCTAGATGCTCCGAAAAGTAGCGATGACATTCCTTTTCCTTATCGATTGGGAGTGGACCGCCCGTCGGCGTGGCCAAAGAATGAATGTAGTTTTTTCTTCTTCGGGAATTGGCACGAATGTGAAAAAATCTCGTGTTTGCATCACCCAACTTGACCCATTGGGCTCGTGCCCGTTGACGTATCCGTGCTTTCTCGATCACGGCGAGACCCAAGCTACGGTCTTTGAGTCGTCTGTGAAGGTCCCTTTCAATAGGCGAAAAATGCACGCTCGCCAACTTGATCGAAGAGAGGATCACCGTGAACTATGGCGAGAGAACCACAGGTTTTCCACTTTGATCTTTGCCCATTTGGAGGGCCTTAGCGATGACGGAGAGCTTGATGTGAAGTTTGCGGAAGGGTTCGTGTTAGCCAGGACGACTCCAAGCCCTTTGGACTACTTGGAGAAGCCCTCGATTAAGTGGCCAATAGTTTTGAAGCGAAAACATTTAGCGAACCTATGCTTCATTGTCGTCGAAAGGAGGAGAGGGCATGATCGAAACCAACGAAGGTAGAGCTCGAGGTAAGTCTCTAGGAAGAGGAGCTCCTGTGTGCGGTGCAAAAGGCACGATCTATCCTCGTGTGGGTAGGGTTGGCCCGCTCGTTGCTCCAAGTGAAGCGACGACCCGAGAGGTGAATTTCTTTTAGCTCAAGGTTGCTGATCATTGAGTGAAAGGCATACATAAGCGACGGGTTAAGGTTGGAATTGCTTTTGTTCGCGGCTTGGTAGATAAGGTTGAAGTCTCCCAAGATGAGCCAGGGAAGAGTAGTCGATGCATGAGTGGCAATCTCTTGAAGAAAGAGAAGTTTATTTGATGTGGATTGTGGGCCATAGACAACCGTGATGCGCCAGGAGATGCTTGTCAACTTTGACTTGATGGTTGCTGTCGACGGTTGAGATATCGATCTCAAGTCAACCAAGGTTCTTGAAGATTGAGATAGGAGACGCGCCGAACAACCACGACGACGAGCGAACGGAGATGGGGGTTTTATCTGGTTCGGGCCTCTCGGGAGATAATAGCCCTACGTCCGGCCTTTCTTTATATCAAAGAAATTACAAGGTGGAACTTCGGCGAGATCGGCGGTCTCGGCGAGTGGTATCTGAGGATCTATCAATCAAGGTCCGAGCTAGATGCTAGGATGTAAGACTTCGATGCCGGGGCCCTCTAAACGCCGTAGGGCCCTATTTATATAGTCTTGAGCAAACCGACCTCTGGGGAATATCGGGCTGGCTAACTACGAGATCGTGAATGCGAACTCGGCGTGCCAAACATACCCCGAGGCGATAAGGCAAGCTCCTAATCTTGGGGATCACGACTCTAATCCAATCCGGAAACCACGTCAAGTCTTCTCGTAGCCGTCAGAACTCTTGTTCGAGTCGGACTCAAACACGAATCCTAGGCCGTTCATGCCGTGCGGCCAGGGAGGCTGTTCGGCCGAGGATGCATATGGGCAGATAGAACCTTCCAAGGAGCCGGGCCTGGTAGGTTGTTCGATTGGGCCGTCGGAGTGGGCCGTGGCAATGGGCGTAATTTAATCCCGACGGCTAGCCCCGAGACTCAAGTGGAAGGACTCGCTAGAGTGGGGTCATCCTCTTGAGACTCAAGTCACGAAGAGGTATTTTTCTGCTATAAAGGCGTCAACAAAGCGGCCGAACAGTTACGGTTCAACCGAACAAGTCGTGTTCGGGACCGAACAAACTCGCCCGGCGCCCGAGCAACTCTGTTGCGTCGAGCGAGGAACGACATCTGTCCGAGCGAGTACCCGACCCTCGTCTGTAAATCGGAAGAAGTGAGGTGAATCATCTCCTTGAGGTTGAGCGTCACCAGGAGGATTGACTTCTTGGTAGTGAAGAAGCGTACCACGCGTCCGTAAGATCGGATCTTAGGAGAATGAACATAGCAAGTCGCGAGACGGACTCGTCTTCTTTGCATCCGCATTCGGATGCCTAGGAAAGATAGGAACCGCCTCTCGGGCTAGAGCTTGCAGAAAATAGGGATTCGCTCTCGGCGAATGTCGCGCCGAGGAGCGAGGTGATGTGCCTCGGGCGTAGATCGTGTGCGAGAGCGGACAATGCATCTGAGGAAGGTGATCCGATCCCGGCGTAGAGCTCGCCAAAGGAACGAGTAAGGAGGTCTAGTCCACGAGCACGGAGCTCGTTAAAGGAACCGTAAAGTGCAACTAAGCGAAGACGTACCAGTAGAACTGCGCTCGGGTGAAGAGTCGCCGGTCGCGAGTGATCCGGCCCGAGCACGGAGCTCGTCGCGGGGACGGATCTGCGCTCCGGCGAAGAACCGCCCGTCGAGGTGAATCACAACCCGATCGCAATCGAGCCGCAAGAGAACGTGTGAAATCAACGCTTTACCCATGGCGTATTCCTTGCGCGATGTTAAGCGTTGTCTTGGCAAGTCTGAGAACCGGCGCTTGAGTGCCGTTGCGATGAGAATCGACTACGATGGGCATGCCGTTCGCGATGAGAATCGACTACGATGGGCGATACTCCGTTGGTGGCGCGCCACCTTGACTTAGCCGAACCGTGAAGGTCGATCTGGGGCAAAGGCAAGAAATCATCTGTGGCGAAGTGAATCGGTTCACGGGCATCTTGAACAAACACAGGAAGAGAGGATGCGGACATCGGCTTTGGTGGGGAAGCACGGAACCTCGCCACGACCATCGCGGTCGATGTTCCCGTTTACGTATTCCTGCGAGAAGACAAACAAGAAGCGAGCCGACAAGGGAAAAAGAGAGCAAAAAGCAGGCTCTAAGAAGAGCAAAGCGAGTTTTGGAAAATCGCTAAAGGCGACCTACCCGCACAAGACATAATTTTTTCCGCATGCGTCCTTGATAGCGTTAGTGTCACCTCGGCGAATCGCGGAACCGGCGCTAGGAGTGCCGTTGCGATGAGAATCGACTACGATGGGCGGGACTCGTTGGTGGTGCATTGCCGGATTACCGTGCAAGGAAGGGCGTAGCATGGATAAAAAGGCGATGTCGCGGACAAGTGCAGCCCAGCGTAGCTAAGACCGCTAACGAGAAGGCGATCGAGACCTTAGCGCGAGCAAAAGCGTCGGGCGAAATCTTATCTGGCATGGACCCGTCGGCGTTGGTGTCGCCTCGGTAGTCTTGAACCGCGCCGAGAGTGCCGTTGCGATGAGAATCGACTTACGGTGGGCATACCGTTCGCGATGAGAATCGACTACGGTGGGCGAAACTCCATCGGTGGTGCCGCTTGATTAACCGGAGCCGTCTGGTCGTCGCCGGATAAAAGACATGCTTTCGTACAGGGGCGCTTCGGAGCGAAAGACCAACGAGGTTTTGGAAAACCAACGCTAAGGAAAGGCTGGAAAACGAAAAACGTCTGGGGTTGCGAAATTCAGCTCAAGTCCCAATCGACCGAGGAGGCGATCCTCAGGAAGGCCGCCAGCGACTCAAGACCGCCGATCGGTAACTTGAATCGAGCGAGTCGATCGAAGCGACTTTTCACGCAAAAAAGCGACAAAAGACAAGGACGAACAGAAACCAAGAGCAAGGCGAACAACGCTAGAAAGTTTAAGAAAACCGGTAGAACGCTTAGCCTAACTCCCAGCCCGTTGTGCGGTACTCGAGGACTGAGTTTGCGAACTTCGAGCAGTGCACAAGAAAAAGCGGCATACTAGCCCGATGCAGACGATGCATGAAGACTGAGCTTGCGACTTCAAGCACGTCGTAGAGAGTTAAGCGACACCGTATCTGATCGACTCGTTCGAGGCGCTCGTTAACGTAAGTTAAGCGATTCGAAGGTAACCGAACAAGGAAAGTGCCTCTGCGCGGAGGCTTACGAGCGAGCTTTGCCAAGTGGTTGTCTTGCGTGGCGGTAAGTGCCTCTGCCGCGGAGGGCTTCTGAGCGAGCTTAGCCGCAAGGCCGGATGCCGTGTTACGCAACTCGAGTTTAGGAACTTCGTTGAAGCAAGGTGCAGGCGGGAAAACCCTTAAGACCGGACAGCCAAGAGTTCGCAAGACCGGGCGACCATCAAGTGTTACGGAGAAAATAGTCTAAAAAGACAAGTGGTGAGAAGGGCGCGAGGGCGCGATCATTCACCGCTCAATGGATTGAACTTTACATGGCGGCGAGAGACTTGGACGAACTAAAGTAGCGAAGTTTGAAAAAAGCGAAGCTAGAAAACGAAAGACCTACGAGGAACTTCGAAGGTGGTCGATGTTCCAAGCGCTGGTCAACTCTCTCCGTCATCCACCCGGTGAAACGGCCGGGATCCGGAAGAATTTTGATCGATCCCGAGCACGGAGCTCGTCGCGGGACGAACCATACCGGCGAAAAGTCGCCAACATGAGAGATCCGGCCGAGCACGGAGCTCGTCGCGGGACGAGACCACCTTCCGGGCGAAGAGCCGCCGGCGAAGACATCCAAATTTCGAGCACGGAGTGGGAACCAGATCTGGAGGCGATCAAGATCGAAGGATCGGTCCGTCGGCAAGAAAGAGACATCCCGCCGCCGAGTCGTAGTCCTCGAGGAGAATCTCACAGTGTTGATAGAGTTCGACATGCTCGATATCGTATCCCCACGGACGGCGCCGGTTGTCGGCGGTTGAATCTCGATCTCAAGTCAACCAAGGTTCTTGAAGATTGAGATAGGAGGCAGCGAACAACCACGACAACAACGAGCAGAGGCGGGGTTTTATCTGGTTCGGGCCTCTCCTGAGAGATAATAGCCCTCGTCCCACCTTTCTTTATATCAAAGAAATTACAAGGTGGAACTCGGCGAGATCGGCGGTCTCGGCGAGTGGTATCTGAGGATCTATCAATCAAGGTGCGAGCTAGATGCTAGGATGTAAGACTCGATGCCGGGGCCCTCTAGCGCCGTAGGGCCCTATTTATATAGTCTTGAGCAAACCGACCTCTGGGAATATCGGGCTGGCTAACTACGAGATCGTGAACGAACTCGGCGTGCCAAACATACCCCGAGGCGAGATAAGGCAAGCTCTAATCTTGGGGATCACGACTCTAATCCAATCAGGAAACCACGTCCCGTCTTCGTAGCCGTCAGAACTCTTGTTCGAGTCGGACTCAAACACGAATCCTAGGCCGTTCACGCCGTGCGGCCGGGGAGGCTGTTGGCGAGGATGCATATGGGCGGATAGAACCTTCCAGGAGCCGGGCCACGATAGGTCGCTTCGATTGGGCCGTCGGGGAGTGGGCCATGGCAATGGGCGTAATTTAATCTTCGACGATTCTTGAGAGACATCTTGGTATGCTAACAATGTCATCCGTCCGAAAGTAATCTTCATACGCAGTAGAAGGATACCTCACTTGTTCCAACAAATGGAGGCGAGCAAAAAGAGACCGAAGGAGCGACCGGCGCAATCCACCACAACTGAGCATCCACAGCGTCCGGCCGTTTCTTGGATGCAAACCAACGATGCTTTCGAGATGAGGAGATGAGATTTGAAGAACACTTCGCCTTGCACTGAATTGAGGCCTCTCACATTCCGAGTTGAGTATGTGTGATGTCATTGGGGAGACAAATAAGCATCGGACCCCAATCGTGGGTCGCTTGAAGAAGTGGCACCCAAGGTTGCCGATTGATCTGCCTCGTCGTCGCGTGGGGATCGGCAAGAGGGGGCGGAGAGGTCGCCAATCGCGGCGCGCGTCGGGTAGGTAGAGCTTTCGGGAGGCGGAGAGAAGGTCTAGGGTGCCATCGGGCTTGGCACGGAGTCAAACCACGGCTCAAGGCGCTTGGCGATGAGATTCTTTGCCTTCTCCTCTCTCGTAGCCCGGACATGGGTTTAAATTGCAAGGCGAGAGCTTGGCCAGTAAAGTAGCGACCGCGTCGAACAACGTTCATAGGTGGCGTGATGCTCTTCTCGTAAGTACTTGAAGGATAGGGGCTTCACGGGATGAAAAATCTTGAGGCGCCAGAGCGAGGCGGCGAGGTAGGAAGGCCCGTCGATTTGGAGCCTCAAGTCACCTTGAAAGGTTGGTGGAGCATTCTCCGCCACTAAGCTGTGGAGTCTGCATTGGTCGAAAAGCCCTTCGCGAAATAAGACATTGCCAAGGGTGGGAGGCCGACATCCGGTTTTGGGTCTCTGAGCCACCTTGGGAGGTCGGTTGAGCATCCTCTAACACAAAGCTCATGGAGCTGCGTTGTCAAGAAAGGTCCCTTCACCCGATGTGGGATGTTGTCGCAGAGACCATATCGGCCTCGCTAGGGGTGACTTGTAGTTGAGGTGGTGCTATCTCTAGGTCGGGAGGAGCTCCATGCTCCGGGTTGGGAACCTGATCATCAATTGTTAGAACCTCGACCTCCCGGTCCACAGGGTCCCGGAGCCAATGCCGAAGTGGTAGAGATCACTGTCGCCACTCCCAAACAACTTTCGAGGAAAGAGTTATGAGCAAGTGATTACGCTTGTTGTGCCCTTTTTTTGGAGTTTCAACTTAGCCTCTTCATGTCGGCTACAGTTAGTCTGTCTTGAAAGCCGAGGTGTTTCGAGAGATCTTGTGGGTAACAAAGCAAAACGGTAGTCTCCTGTTCTGAAACTTGGACCCACGGTGTCGACGACGAGTCGGGATGGTGGCGATGGTAGCGTGGTGTAGCGCGCATGGGCGACATGATGGCGGCTCCTCCCCGTCCGCACCATACCTAGGTGCCAAACTAGGCGAGTGGCCGCCATGGCGCGAGAGCCCGCTAAGGAATCTTTAATGACATCAAGTGGATGAGTACCACGAATGTGTCCATTGTCTTTGGAGGAGCCGCGCTTTCGCCGAGTTAGGAACAACGATAGAGGTAGTGGATCTTGGGGATGTCGATTGGCTCCATCGTGCAAGCCCACACATTGAGGGTGACCGACTTCTCTTGGTGGCGCGAGTGCTCTTCAATGGTGGAGCACACAAGTCGAACCGATGATGCTTTGAGCAGGTCTCCTCATCCGCGCATATGTAAGGACATTCTCTAGGCGAGACGCACCCAAAGCGGAGAGGGTGGGGTCTTCGATTTAGCGAAGCGCCATGGCGGAGCTCAAGGGAGTAGCTAGCGTATTGTAACCGCCCACGTTGCGCCGCGACGGTTCCGATGGCATTGCGACGGAAGCGTACAAAGAAGTTTCAGGGAAGTGCGGAGACAGAGATGCTCTCCATGGCGCTTCACCGCCTCATTCATGCCGAAGGGCGGCGCCAGAGGCCCGCGAAGGGTTGCGAAGGCCAAAGAGGCGACACACCGCAAGACAGGAGGAGAGATCGTCGAGGTAGCCTCCAAGTTCATCGTGGAGCGGATGAAGCTCTTGAGCGTTGCGGGCGTCGGTTTGGGTCACCAGAACCGCCAAGGCGGGTAGGCAATGGAACGGCGATTGGTGCTTGAGTAGAGGCGCCGAAGCGGCGATTCTTGGGATATATGTCCGTTCGCTTGCAGCGTCGGCATCGAATTGGATCCTGCGCAGCTCACGCTAAGTAGCCCAACTCTAAGCGTGAAGCAGCGAGAGTGGCGAGAGGCAGGAGCCGTGCCGGGCATCATAGAATCTAGAGCGTCAAGACATTGATCACCACGTTTGGAGTCAAAAGAGCTGCGATAGGTCTGCTGCGCGCAAGTTGGCCGGCAGTGAGAGCGAAAACCTTTGCTCGGTTGTCCTCGCGGCGACGCCGCTTTGAGCGGACTAGAGTCCACTCCGCCTCGGAAGAGTCTTCAGAGGGTAAGGCGAAATTGACTTGGTGTTGAGAGGCCCGAGAGATAGCCACGCCGTGTGAACTGGCATCTGCCGTTGAGACTCGGATCGGCTTCTTGAGACAAGACCGAAGTGGAGCCACGAAGGGGGAGGCGGCGGCAACAATCAAGGCGGAGAGAGGGAGCACGGAGCAGGGCGGCATGATTAGAGCGAAGGCGGCGCCGACAAGCTCGTGGAGTCTGGCGTCGGCGATTGGTGATGGCGATGCCGACCAGATCGAGCTTCGAGAGAAGACACCGCGAAGCTCTCTTGGGGCAGCGGCGAGTCGCGAGGACGAGGTGGGAAGCGAGGCGTTAGGGCCAAAGCGCTGCACGGCTGCCACAGTTGTCCGCGTGGACGAATTGTAGCCCGGCGAGGCGGGACGGGCCTCTGTGTGGAGACGGCGCTGGCGGCGAGAGAGCGCTGGAGAGACGCCGCGACGATAAGCGAGCGTAATGGCGGCGTCGCGAAGCGGGCAATGGCGGCGCTGCCAGCGAGACGATGGCGAGAGGAGGGCGCCGAGCGAGGACGGCCGGCGTGGAGGCGGCGCCGGCGCCAGCGAGGCGAGCGCGGAGGATGGCGGGGCAACAGCGGCGTCGCGGGCGTCGAGTGGGGTAAGCGAAACTCGGCGGCGGCGGCGTCGGGCGAGGAAGCGAGGTAGCGGCGTCGGAGGTGGAGGCGGAGGACGGGCTGCAGCGTCGGAGTGGAAAACCCCTCGTCCTCGTCGGAGTTGCCGCGTCGGAGTGGAGGAGGCGGCGGCGGAGAGGTGGAGGGAGGCGGCGTAGGGGGGCGGCGTCGGAGTTGGAGGGGCGTCGGCGGCGTGGCGGCGGCGGCGGGCGGCGGCGGCTAGGGGGAAACCCTAGTCGCCCGCGGGTCGCACGCGCTCAGCATCGGATAACCTTTGCTGTTACTTCATTGAAGTTCCCATTTAAACTTTTGATTGGGCAGATCCTGTTTCGAGCATGAACTCTCAGTCTTCTCCTAATCACCTGAGCTTAATTGTTCATTGTACCTTTAGGTTTGACCAAAGTTTTCCATTTAAAACTTCCTAAACTTCCTGATGCTCCAATTTTCAGTCTTAGGTAGGCAGAAAATTACTTTCCAGATACAGGTTTTTTGTTACAGCAGCAGCAGCAACAAAACCTTTTAGTCCCAAGCAAGTTAGGGTAGGCTAGAAACAAAACCCAATGAGAGCCACCATCTTTTATTTCAAAAAGCCAAAGAGGATCAATAGTTAGTTCATGTTGGAAAAATAAAGTTTGCCCACAACACATGATAATTGTAGTGATGTGAATTGCTCAGGTTTAGACAAGTGTTCTATGACTTGTCTCATCCATATGTGTTTCTTCTCTTATTTTCCATGCATATATTCTAGTATTCATTCTTGTTGATCAAGGAAAAAGGCAGTTATAATACTAACATGTATGCAATATAATCAAAACACTTAAGTTGTGTTGGAAACATCAAGCTAATATGCTAATAGATGAAGAGTGCAATCATTCCGGGCTGGGAACATCATGACTGAATCATTTACATAGGTCTGTGCTATTGAAAGGACTTGTGATATAGTCCACTAGGTTTCTTTTGTTTGGATTTCCATGATTCCATCTGACATTTGACGCTGGTTTTCCCAACGTGCTTATTATTCTAACAAGCTGAAGCTACATTTTATATTGGCAGACAACATATGTGAGCAATGGCGTTTTGCTGCTTGTTCCTCTGTCAAAGGTAAATTAATGACCTGAAATCCCAGTACACCAAGAAAAAAAGTTATGGGGCCACGACAGGCGTGCACTGAAGATACATACCTTGCTGATCTTCTAGATGTTTCTTCTGTGTGAAATTCTTTAACTACTAAGATTTTTTGGGGGCTACATTTGTGCATTCCAGTTCCATGTTCTGTATTATCATTGACACGGAAAATAACCATATCCCATTTTCCTGAAATTGAGATGTGTATTATAAAGTATTATTCAAGTTATTTTCACGTGGTATTTGCATTTTTTGTTGGCACCCTGAAAAGCCAGATTATAATTTCCCGTGGCTAACCTTTCGCCAACTGAAATTATTCCCCTCTTCTTGCTGGATTCATCCATTGTAGTGCGAGCGATTGTGGATTCCAGCATCTATCTATCTAAGAATATCTGCTTGAGTAGCGAAGACGCAATGTGCTGGAAATATCACTTGAAAAAAATCTTATGTACATTTAGTTGTGCCTCCCTTCTAATCTGTTAGACAGGACACCTGTCTATATTTTAAGAACAAAACATAACAAGAATATCTGATGTTTTCTGGGGTGAATACGACCATGCGAGTGCTGTCTGCACTCTGTTCAGCCTCGAGGAGTTCTTATTTTAAGAACTTAGTACTCCCTCCGTTTTCTTTTTACGTTTTTTACTTTTCGACACGACTTTGATCATTCGTCTTATTAAAAAAATTAGTGCAAACATGAAAAAATATATGTCATGTTTGAAGTATCTTTGATGATAAAACAAATCATAACAAAATAAACGATATCTACATAGTTTTTTTTTAAACAAGATGAATGGTTAAAAGTGTCTAAAATTCAAAAGCGTCAGGAAAAAAATAGAGGGAGTATGTGCGAGTCATAAAGTCCATCAAGGTGAGATTTTTAATAGTGAGGCTATAGGTTACAGAGAACTCTAGCGAGTTGGCTGGTTTGACATTTGAACTGGTAGAACTAGCACCATTTTGATGTTGAATTTTTTGGGCCTACAGCTGTTGGTCTTTGTTTTTGAGAATTACTACTCGTCTCTAGTTAGAGATCGATATACATACATTATGTTCTATAGAAGAAAAAAAAAAAAGGATAAGGGGGAGGAGGGATAGAATTGGGGGCCGTCATTTTGTGATAGCTGGAAGAAGAATAACTTTACCTAAAGAAGTTGGCGAATTATCGCGCTCTCTTTTTGCAAAGGCAGAAAACAACGGCGCTTGCAAGTGTGCTTGGTTGCCAGAAGCATCTTGCAGCTCTTGCAGATCATCAAATCCTGACCGTACAAGTGTTCATCGTAGCCTGCCAGTGTGGCTCCTCACGCTATAAATACTCCCCTGCTCCCTCACGCATGACCAACGAGGCAACGCGTAGACGTGTAAGCACTAAGCAGATCGATCACTCACAACGAGGCGCGCCGCCATGGCTGAGTACTACCACGGCCACGGCCACGGCCATGGCCACGGCGGCAGGAGCATGTACTCCGGCACCGACGAGTGCTACGACGCCGGCAGGCACGGCAGCGGGAGGGCCTACTCCCACACCGGCGAGTACTACGACGACGTCGAGCGCAGGGCGCCGGCGGCGGACGACTGCGGCTACGGCGGCAGGCAGAGCGCCGCCGTGTACGCGGCGGAGGAGTACCCGAGGGGCGGCGGCGGCGGGCAGGAGAACTACAGGAGGGAGGAGAGGGAGCACAAGAACAGGGAGCGCATGGGCGAGGTTGGCGCCCTCGCCTCTGGCGCCTTCGCTCTGGTACTATCATGAACTACTGATCGATCCATTAATTGGCAATCGATCGAGGCCTACTTAATCAATTAACTGTAGTTGTTTGATGGAGCTAACTTAAATGCATGATGATTAATTGCATGATGCATGCAGTACGAGGGGCAGCGCGCGAAGAAGGACCCGGCGAACGCGCAGAGGCACAGGATCGAGGAGGGCGTGGCGGCGGTGGCGGGGCTCGGCGCCGGCGGCTACGCGTACCACCAGCACCGCCAGCAGAAGGAGGCCAGCTACGCCGCCGACGAGCACGGCAGGAGGCCGCAGTACAGCTACTCCTGCAACTGAACGATCGAACACCCCATCCATGGCCATCGCATGCATGTAAACGTACATATATACATTGTGGTGGTGTTGGGTATGGCCCTACACCTACGCTGTATAATTACGTTTACGCCCAATAATTAAGCAAATAAGCAGTACGTGCAGCACGCCACATGCATGATGCTTACAATAGCTCCTATATATTATGTATAGATTATACCCCCTTACAATAAAGGCGTGCTAAGATGTATGATCCCTATGCATATATATGTGTGTAACTCATCCATCTTAGTGTTCCATGCGATGCGGCCTTTCTGTATGTGGCTTTCATATGCCTCATGTTGGAATAAATATAAAATAAAGTTAATGGCAGCACATCGATCTGGTGCTAATGCAGTTTATGTGGTGTTATTGGCTTCCATAGAATTGAGGTTATGGTCGACTAATGAGTCACCTTGGATGCTTAGCAATTAAAGCTATGTCCAGGTGCGAAGGGTTAGTTAATTTAGCTGGTATCGTACTGATATTGTTTCGCTATCATCGCATACGAGTAAATTTCAAGCCTTGGGCTGGTTACCCACATGGTACAGCACTTGAATATGCATGGTTATTCTCACATCCTCACGGACGACTGGTTCAAGAAATATTGGTTGCGAACTTGCTATAGCACGTGATATGACATTTTTTTAAACTCCTGTAAGAAGATACCTGCTCTAACTCTCATGATTTACTTGATATCTGAACGAGGTTAACGCAAGAAACAACAAAAATTTTGACTACCAGTAATATCTCTCGACGACCAGAAACAAGTTGTCAAGATATCTGCATCTATTAACAATTGCTTCTATAATGTTGTGAATGGCAAAGTACTCTTGACAGCCCCACATTCACTATAGGAAATGAGGACTATGTCGGCGCAAAAACTGATGACAAACAATCTCGGCGGCCTATAAAACAACCGATGACAAACATATGGTAAGGCGAGCTTTGTCGTTGGCCCTAACATAACCGCTGACATGCATATGTCATGCTTCCGATCGCGGGTGTTAGAGCGCCGTCTCCCCGGCCGTGCCGTCAAGGTGCGCTTGTGTCGACAGCTAAAGCCACTCACACAGGCGTTAACCAGGTTGCTAGCCAGGGATGCGGCTTTGTCGTCGGGGCCGCCGACATAGTTTGTCTGTGTCGTCGACGTAACGTTGACGGACCTGTGTCATCGATTGGCCAGCGACATAGATCTATGTCTACGATTTTTTGTCCTGTGTCGGCGGCTTTTACTGCCCACAAAGATCTCGTTTCCTGTAGTGATTGGCCATCAAGTACATGCATGCTCATGGCTATCCCCGCTACTAACAGAGTGGCGACTGAGTATGCTGCTCTCAACGGTCCCACGTCTCCATTGAAAGACTAATCCATCAGCCCATATTTTTTTTTACATTCATAAGGTTTTTTATGGAAATTAAGTATTCTCAACGGTCATAAAAAAAGTCATGGATACTAAGAGGTGTAGGCCTAGAACAGACCCAACCTCCTCCAAATCACTCTCAATTGCTAGGACCACAGAGAGTTCTCTCCCTCCCCCCTCTCTCTATCTTTCTTTATTTCTAGCGCACCAGGTATCGAAAGAGAGAGAGAGAGAGAGAGTTAATGGACTGGCCCGCACACGACAACATCTCTCCCTCCCCTCTCTCTCTAGAGCTTGGCACAACCGTCAAAAAAAGACAACTAGGTCATCATCTACAGCCGATTGTCGATAAATGGTTCCATTGACGGTTTTGGCTTATTTGCCAACAGCTACCGTTATGGGGATTACATCTCATAGTGGTGAGAGTTGCCACCACCATATGTAGTTGTTGGTACGAATTATCTATTTAGAAAGATTTGACAAGATTATGTCCATATCGATTGGATGAGTCTGTCATAGGTTGATGATCATAGTTCTATAGTGAGTAAGTTTGATATCGACGAGAAATCATGGTCCTATTGCGATGTGAGTGGATGCCAACTTTGTTAATCACCCTAGATCGATGAACAAACAATACTGAAATTAACAAAATACTCCATATAAGGACCTAATTAATTAGTTAATCGACTAAATATATTGTCAAATATTCCTATATATTGCATGTCTACATTCAAAATTCCTTCCACTGTTATCAAGATTAGAATTTTGAATGTAGACATGCAATATATAGGAATATTTTGAATGTAGACATGCAATAAGAGGAAATATCATTTGGTCAAGTGGGATAAAATTCCTATATATTCCACCCACAATCTATCCCTTATTGGGTCAATCCATCTCCTGTAAGACAGACTCCAATTTTTTCTCCTACAGCACGCAACAGTTATGCATTTATCATTACACATAGAGAAAATGTGTGGAAATTTAGTGCACAAAGGTTTATTACCTATCCAGCGATCCCTCCAAGAAGTCAATTTTCTCCCCATCTCCCACTATGTAGCTCCTATACTTTAAGTACCAATCCCTGCACTTTAAAATGTCTCTCCACCCAGGGGAGTCATTATTTTTGCCTACCACATTGGCAAGAGTATTGTTTTTCAAGTATTTATTCTCTATCACCATCCGCCATATACCCTTACTGTCCTCTAATCTCCATAACCACTTACACAACAGGCTGACATTCATATCTCTCAAATTAATCACCCCAAGGCCACCTTTCCTCTTTGGCCTTGTAATTTTATCCCACTTGACCAAATGATATTTCCTCTTATTACTGGTCCCCTTCCAAAAGAAATTTCTTCTAATCTTGTCTATGACAGAGAATGTGCATTGTAGGAGTTGGAACATGATTTGGAAATCTAAAATGCCTTCAAAAGTCAAAATCTTTATGTGGTTCATGCATCAAGATGTACTTTTAACAAAATACAATATGAGAAAGAAAAACTGGGGTGGAGACCCTAGATGTGAATTTTGTGATAATATTGAAACAAGTAATCATCTTTTTTTCACTTGCTCTGTGGCCAGGGCAAGTTGGGGGATCATTGCTGCTTGTTACAGATTAACTTCTAGACCTAATAGTCTAAAAGGTTTTTACACTTGGATGCGAAAGGTTTGGCCAATAAAAAGTACAGTGCATTCGTTTTGCTTGGCTGCTTTTTGCTGGAGTACATGGTTGCTTAGAAATCAAGCTGTATTTGAAGGGACAAAAATTAAGACACCTCTAACTATTCTGTACATGACATGTGCTTTGCTGGAATTTTGGGCAAGTCTAATGAATGAGGAGTTAAAGGAATGTATCAAATCTTGTTCATACTGCTTGAGGGTGTTTATTGCAGGTATGGTTCAGGTGCAACAGTGTTTGCTGGATGCGAACGGTGGAAATGAATGATGAAGAAACGGCCAAAATAAGTGAAGCTTAAGGTGGAAAAGATGGTTGCTGAAGGAGGCTTTTGTCAAGTACTAAACTCATTTCAGAATCCGTGGGAGTCCAAGATTAGGAGCTATTGGTTCAATTCCTATTTGTATGTGTGAACCTATTGTTGTTGCTGGTGGTTTGAAAACGTTATCTCTGAGTAGATACTTTTATGCTTTCTAAGTTCTATGACTTTATGTAAAGGATAAAACTCATGTTTCCGTTGTCGTTTGGTAATGGAAATCCGGGTTTCATCCTCTTGTGGAAAAAAAAATCGACTAAATATATGTATATACGTACGGATAGATCGAGCAGGGCAGCTAGCTAAATATGATTATTCTGACCGGCCGGTGCTATTTGGTATAGTTTTGATGTGGAGACGTGCCATGCTAGGGCGGTCTCACCTATTTCTATATATTAATTACTCCTATTAATTGTAGGAGTACATATCCATCTTGGACGACTTTGAAAATCACTATTTGGACTGGAAACCGGTGCGATCGATATCCATCAATCAGGATTAAGGATTACTCCACATATACATATACATATACGTACATTCAATTCAAGCACCATTTTTCCTGCTTCCTTATGTGATCGATACATTACGAGTAGGCGGATCTAATTATGATCAAGTTTTGATCGATCTGAAGATTTCAATCCGCGCGCGGACGAACAGAGATACATCATACATGTCGACCTCGTGCCAAGCCAGAACGTGCAGATTGTGCGCGAGCATATTCAGCAGAATTCGCGCCCGATAAATCCACCCACTTGCAATATATCACGCTGGTGATTTTGAGGCCAGCAGCCATTCAATATGGACAGTGTGAGTGCATGCCACGATCTCATCGATCCAAGCTAGCTCTTGTTGCTTCAAGTTGAAGAACTTAATTGTTAATGATGGATCATGCGTGCATAAGAAGTACCTAAACATCGATCATTCTTGACCAGGCCGTGTATGGGGTGTATAGCTTGCATCCTTTCGTATTTGAACTGAAGATCATTAGCACCATGAATGACATTAATTATTAACCTCTATTATTGAAGTGGACGAGATCCATGATACGCGCAAGTTGCCACCGTCCAATCCTTCCGGTTGACCTGATCCGTATGCGCAAGCTAGTACTCCATCATCCATCTCGCGCGGGTGATCGATCTGTACTCTCTAGCTCTACGTATATATATATTTGCCTCTCCCGGCCTCATCCTGCATCACAACTTGCTCACTCAGTCTCTGACAGCTACAGCTACTAGCTAAGCAAGCAAGGGCGGCGATGGCGGAGGAGGAGCACCACCACCACCACCTGTTCCACCACCACAAGGAGGAGGAGGAGGAGCAGCAGCAGCAGGTTGCCGTTGCGGAGGCCGTCGTCGTCCAGGAGACCACCTACGGCGGGTACGGCGAGACCACCACCACCACCACCACCGCGGTGGTCGCGGAGGCTGCGGCGGCCGGCGGGGACGACGAGGAGGTGTACCGCAAGTACAAGAAGGAGGAGAAGGAGCACAAGCACAAGGAGCACATGGGCGAGCTCGGCGCCCTCGCCGCCGGCGCCTACGCCATGGTACGCAGGCATGCATGCAATTAATCGATGATCGATCATGAGATGTTAATCTTGATTTCTGATGGGCACGAACGTACGTGGATGATCGATGATCGATGGATGATGCAGCACGAGAGGCACGAGGCGAAGAAGGACCCGGAGCACGGGCGCAGGCACAAGCTGGAGGAGAGGATCGCCGAGGGGGCGGCGCTGGCCGCCGGCGGCTACGCCTTCCACGAGCACCACGGCGAGGAGGAGGCCGAGGACGAGTCCAAGGAGCACAAGAAGCACCACCACCTCTTCCAAAATTAAACTTCATCTACATGCATGCATGCTCGCTCCAACAAGAGGCAGGCATGCGTATATGCATTCATTCATTCGCCGTGCTTGCTAATAATATATAATGACAAGCGTCATGAGCTTGCATGCACGCATGAGCCTAATTTAATCTTGTGCGTTCCTTGTGATTTGGCCTTTGATCATATACTCCATGTGTTTTCAATAAGAGCCTAGTTTCTGCGGCTCTCTATGCATGCGCTTTTGTCCCGGCCCTCGTTTGAGGGTTATAAATCTCAGCTTGCAATACTACATTTATTACTCTCTTTTTTCCTTGACATCTTGCAATATGCCTACCTTTTTTTCGTTTCGAGATCTTGCAATAAGTACAAGACAATATATCCTTGTTAAACGATGCTAGTCCGAGATTATTTATGCGAGTGTAAGTCATAAACTTCAGAAAACAATCACATAAATTAGATTGGATTACACGGTATGTAGAAGGGAATGTGTCGGGGATAAAATCACGGCCCATCGCCATGGCCCACTCCCTGACGGCCCAATCGAACAGCCTACCAGGGTCCAGCTCCCTGGAAGGTTCTATCAGACCCATGTGCATCATGCCGAACAGCTTCTTGGTCGGCACCGTGCGTAACGGTCTAGGATTCCTGTTTGAGTCCAACTCAAACAAGAGTTCTGCACGGCTACGTGAAGACCCGGACGTTGGTTTTTCGGATTGGAATAGAAGTCGTGATCCCCAAGACATGGAGTATGCCTTATCTATCTCGGGATGTATTTGGCACGTTGAGTTCGTTACGATCTCGTAATTAGCCCGGCCCGATTATCCCTTGATAGGTCGGTTTGCTCAACACTATATAAACAGAGCCCCTACGGCGTGTTTAGGGATCAAGCCATCACCTGATACATGAGTTGACGAGTCTTAGCTTCTCATAGACACCTGATCTTCGTGTTGTCGCATTTGTACACCATAATCTCGCCGAGACTTGTTCGTCTCGTCGAGCCATCCTCTTGTAATCATCTCAGATATATAAGAAAGGCTGGACGTAGGGCTATTATCTCTCCTGAGAGGCCTGAACCAGGATAAAAGCCCTTGTCTCCTGCTCGCGTTGATTGCCGCTTAGCTTACTCTCGCGTGTCTCCTATCTCCCTTTATTAAGAACCTTAGACTTGGGTCAATAACCCAAGTCAATAACCCAACCGTCGACAGTTGGCGCCGTCCGTGGGGATTTAGCAGATCGAGCATGTCGAATTCTATCAGCGACCAGGAGATTCTTCCAGAGAACTACGACTCAGAAGGGCAGGAGGTCTCTTCCCCTGCCAGATCGGATCGATCCTATCGACCTCGATCAATGTCTGTATCTGAGACAGAGCTCTCTGGATACGTTCCAGAGGTGGTCTCGGGTCGGGCTCCCGTCATTGACGACGAGTACGGAACCGACGATCTTTACGCTGGTTTAGATCTATCGGACTCCAAGGCTATGTCGGTCGATTTCTCCTGTGGCGACACAGTGATGACACCGTCTAGCGCACCAACGCACGGCCACCGCGGCGTCAACATGGCCGGCGCAGGGACTTCACAGGCTCCTGCACGGGTCACGGCGGCCGGAGAGATCGAGCGGATCAATTCTGCTCGGCACCAAAATGAGGCTGCACTAGCTGCTCGCGAGCAAGACGTTGTTCGGCACAGTTTTGACGAGTCCATCAACCAAACTCTGGCGCAGATTCGCGATCAGCGCAAGCGTCAGCGACGCGATCCGCCTCGCGCACCTACGCCAAGACCCCCGGCAGAAGTTCAGCCTGCCCGGACGAAATCTCCGCGTGCCCAGACTCCAATCGGGCAAGACGCGGATGTCTCAGAGATCCCAGGGCCCTTGAGCAGAGTCGGGAACGACTTCAAGCCCTGGCGACGGTAATCAGATCAGCCCACCAGGACAATCTCGTTCTTATGGGCGATGCAGTGGCTTCTCACCTCGAGCGACTGGCCGAGGGCTTTAAGTCTATAGGTGAAGCCAACACCTCATCCGGGCAGCGCGACGAGCCTGTCCGGGTGGATTCGGACAGCGAGCGCTCCGATCGATCGCGTGACCGCCGTCACCGTCGAAGGATCACTATCCACGAGCAAACTGCCCGTGGTCGCCGTCGCTCGCCAAGTCCCCGTAGTCACCGCGACCACAGGGGCAAGCGTGCGCGCGACGATCACAGACGATCCCCTCGCGAGGAGCGCGTTGTTACGACCACGAGAAAAGAGCGTGGAGGATTATCACGGAGAGAGTTCCTACAGCTGGAAACCTTCCGCTCAGCTAGAGTTCCCCCAACTAACAGGACCAACGTCTTCTCAAGGCTAAGTTCTGCTGGGGAAGGTGGCCGGTCTTATGCCTTGGGCTACAGGGCTTTTCCTGACTAGCTTCGTGCTGTCCGTTGGCCCTCAAAGTTCAAGCCCGGTCACATGGAGAGGTACAATCGGACTCAAAACCCAGAGGAATTCATTTCCATCTACGCTACGGCCATCATGGCGGCCGGGGGTG
This sequence comes from Raddia guianensis, assembly GCA_036346415.1. Classification (NCBI taxonomy): domain Eukaryota; kingdom Viridiplantae; phylum Streptophyta; class Magnoliopsida; order Poales; family Poaceae; genus Raddia; species Raddia guianensis. Next base: position 75,802,877 of record CM070534.1, read on the forward strand.
ACGAGCTCGTCATGGCTAATTACCTCCCGACTGTACTTGAGGGTGCTACTCGGACGTGGCTGTTCAATCAGCAAGAAGGTTCCATCAACTCTTGGAACCAGCTTTGTGACGCTCTGATCGCTAATTTCCAGAACTGTTACGTGCGTCTGGGCAAGGAGGATGATCTGCACCAGATGATCCAGATGAACGGGGAGACTCTCCGCAACTTCGTAAAGCGTTTCATCAAGATTCGCAACACGATCCCGAACATCTCGGACGAATCTGTTGTCCGCGCCTTCAAAAACGGAGTCCGCGACGAGCGGCTCACCTAGGATCTCGAGATCAATAAGACCTGGACCGCCAATGATCTGTTTAAGGCAGCTGATCGCTATGCCAACGCGGCAGAACGCGTTCAGTACAAGAAGGCATTCGATAAGGGCGAGTTGCCCGCCCAGCCTGGTGTAGAAGAAAACAAGAAGAGCAGCAACAATCCTGGTGACAAGTATTCCAGAAGAAAAAGAAGGGTGATGCGAACAACACCGTCGCCGGTATTGTCGGTGTCTGGGAATCGCGCTCCTGAAGAGCAGCGAGACCACGGACCTGCAGACGAGTTTGTAGTTGGTGTGAGGCCCAACGACCACCCTTCTCAGCAACTCGGGACGGCGGCCAAGCCTACGGGGGCTAAGGCCGCGCTGGCTTTCCGGACAAGGGCCTGGTGCGACTTGGTGATCCGGGTACAGATCCTTTGTACAGTGGGAAGAAGAGGAGGAAACAATACAAACCGTGAAGACACAAGTGATTTACCCTGATTCGAGCCCCCACTGCCGGGTAATAGCTCTACTACAGTCTCGTTGATTATATGGTGGGAAAAGAATACAGAGGTGCCGAGACCGGGCTTGGAGGCACCGATCCCGAGCTTAAAGTGGTGACTAAGGACTAAGGCTACTGCTAGGAAGCTTCGGATGCAAGTGCAGTTCAGGACTTGAGTCTAGCGAGGTTGGGATTCGGGATCAGGTTGGAGTCCCCCTTCATACATCCAGGAATCCTCCTTTTATAGGCGCGGCGGGTCGCCCGAAGCTGATCCGGCGGGCCCCGCGTTCGTGTCTGCTTTAACGGCGGCGCCCTTGTCTCATTCCAGGGTTCTGTCTGGCCCGTAGCCTGCAGGGAGAAGCTGGTCAGGTTAGTACTGGGCACGTGTTTGTCTCGAGATGCCTATTTGGGAGGAAACCTTCTTTAGGGAGAAATCACTTTCCCTTATCCTTGAAATAGCCTTGACTGGACCGAGCCAGCCTCGCGCCACCCGTTGGGGGCCTCGCGTAGCGTAACAACCATTCGCTGCCTGCCAAAGAAGGCAAACGACAAGACGGGCTACCCGCGTACTCTTCCCTGGGCTGCGGGTCCCAGAGGAGACACAGTTCTTTCCGGTCAAGGCCGGAGAAAGTATGGTGGGACACGACAGCTGTCGCCACCTGTCCACGGGTAGGCGGATCACCCGAGGGACCTTCTCCCGGGCTAAGGATAGCCCGGGAGGCACATGGTGCCGCATGGTTTGACTTGGTCAAGCCCGGGACAAGCGTTGGCGGGTTAGGCGCTTCCTCTAGTCTGGCGCGGGAACGGCCTCTCGGACCTTCTGTTTGTACGATGGGCCAGTACGGAATCGGCCCAAGGCCCATCTCAGGATGGGCCGTTTACCAGTCACCAACAGGTATAGATCGCACACCTCCTCCCAATGATGGACAGAAAAAGCCCAACAATAACTATAAGGGCAAGAAGCCCGCCCAGAAAGGCAACCAAGGCAAGAAAGGTCCAAGTGACCGATATTGCAAGTTCCACCAGCACTACGGGCATGACACACGCCACTGCAGGATCTGGGCTGCAAAGCTCGAGGATTTCTACAACGGCAAGGGCCCAATGCCCACCCTACCCGAAAAAGGTGATGCCGGCAAGGCCAAGCGCCAAACCGACGATGGTGATCGGGACGATGATGAGTATCAAGAACCCGTGAACCATATCGCCGTCATCTTTGGCGGCTCCTCGGCTTATCCCTCTCGGCGCAGCCTCAAGGAAGCTGCCCGGGAAGTTCACAACGTTGAAAAGGGCAAGCCTCAGCCCGAATCGATGAAGTGGACCAAGGTTCCCATCTCATTCTCTTAGGAGGATTGTCCCACTGGTATGACCAAGCCTCAGCGGCTCCCACTGGTGGTCGCTCCGACCATCAGCAACGCCAGAGTTGGTCGCGTCCTGATCGACGGCGGGAGTGCGTTGGACTTGCTTTCTGCTAAGGTCTTGGACGAGATGCAGATCCCTCGCTCCAAGCTTAAAGAGGTCGCGATGCCTTTCTACGGCATTGTCCTGGGAGAAGCTGTTTGGCCGTTGTGGTAGATCGTTCTGCCTGTTACTTTCGGCAGTCCAAGCAACTTCCGAATAGAGTTGATCACGTTTAACGTGGTTGACTTCCCATCCGCGCACAACGCGATCTTGGACCGGCCATCTCTTGGCAAATTCATGGCCGTATCCCACCATACATATCATTGCGTGAAGATACCGGGTCCTAACGGTGTAATCACAGTCAAGGGAAACTACAAAGCTGCTCTGGATTGAGACGAGCAGTCCCTTGCCCTTGTTGACCAGCTTCCACCGCGCGGTCCCGAGGTTCCGCAGACCAAGTCTGCACGCTCTTCAGCCAGGGGGAGAGACCAAGGAAGTTCCGCTGTCTCTTGATGACTCTTCCAAGACAGTTCATTTGGGGGCCAATCTAGACTCCAAATAGGAAAGCGAGCTCATTTCCTTCCTCCGAGCTAACGCAGACGTGTTTGCATGGGAGCCGTCTAACATGCCCGGGGTCCCAAGGGAGGTTATCGAGCACAAACTGGCAGTCCGGTCGGACAAAAAGTCTGTTCGCCAGAAGCTTAGACGCTTTTCGGACTTCAAGCCGGGGATCATCAAAGATCGACTATAAAGTCGTCACCGGCTTCATCCGCGAGGTTAATCACACCGAGTGGCTGGCCAACCCTATCATTGTAAAGAAGAAAGGTGGCAAGTGGAGGATGTGTGTCGATCACACAGATTTGAACACTGCTTGTCCCAAGGATAATTTTCCGCTATCTCGCATAGACCAGCTGGTCGACGCGACTGCGGATGCCCAGCTCTTGAGTTTTTTGGATGCTTACTCCGGTTATCACCAAATAAGCATCTCCCCCGAGGATGAAGAGAAGACTGACTTCATCACCCCCTTCGACACTTTCTGCTATACGACCATGTCTTTCGGTCTGCGCAATGTCGGTGCCACGCCCAAATAGCTTTAATGGAGAAGACTTTCCCGAGCAAATGCTGGAAAAACTGAAGTTCTATGTCGATGACATAGTTGTAAAGAGCAAATATGCTCCAGATCATGTAAAAGACCTGGCCGAGACTTTTCAAAATCTCACCAGGCATCAATAAAGTTAAATCCAGAGAAGTGTACCTTTGGTGTTCGATCCGGAATGTTGCTCGGTTATGTAATCGGTTCGCAAAGATTCTCTGCCAACCCTGAAAAAATCGAGGCCATTGAAAACATGCAGGCTCCGACTACCGTCAAGAAAGTTCAGAGCCTCACCGGACGGATGGCTGCTTTGAGCAGATTTAACTCCCGTCAGGGCGAACGTGGGTTGTCCTTCTTTAAGGCCCTGTGCAAGCACAATGGTTTCGAATGGACAGAGGAGGCCGACAGATCCTTCTAGGATCTAAAGCAATACCTGTCCAACCCACCTGTCTTGACTACCCCGCGACATGGCGAACAGCTCTTGCTCTATCTTGGCTGCACGCCTCAAGCGGTGAGCGCGGTCTTGACGGTGGAAAGGGAAGGCATCCAGCGGCCAATCTACTACGTGAGCGAGGTGCTTCACGGATCAAAGGAGCGTTACCCAGAGGTCCAGAAGTTGCTCTAAGCCTTGCTCATGTCCTACAGAAAGTTTCGGCATTATTTCCAGGCGCATCAAATACTGGTCCCGACCAAGTTCCCTCTTGGAGAAATCCTAAGGAATAAGGAAGCTGGCGGACGAATAGCTAAGTGGGCAATGGAACTTGCAGAATTCGACATTCTGTTTGCTGCCCGAACTGCTATCAAATCACAAGTTCTGGCTGACTTTGTCGCTGAATGGACTTGCCCGCCCAAATCCTAGTAAGCTCCCGAGCAACCTGATGAACCACCATGGACCATATTTTTTGATGGCTCACGTACTGGAAACTCGGGGGCTGGTTTTGTTCTCATCTTCCCTCAAGGAGAGAAACTCCAGTATTCTATCCAACTATACTTCGCGGTGACTAACAATGCCGTGGAGTACGAGGCCCTCCTCGCGGGACTAAGAGGGTTTAAGTCGCTCGGTGTCCAACGGCTGACTGTGAAGGGAGATTCACAGCTGGTCATCAATCGGTAAACAAGGAGTATCAGTGCTGCGATGACTCAATAGCGCGATACCTGGTTGAAGTGTGGAAGCTGGAGCGGCACTTTTGATTTTTCGAGGTGCTCTTCGTGCCTAGGAAGGACAACTTCTTGGCCGACCAGCTGTCCAAGTTTGGATCCTAACGCGAACCTGCTCCGTCAGGGGTGCTCGTCGAGCACCTTTACAAGCCCTCTATCATGTCTCCGGACGAGGCAACAGAGACAGGTGGTGCTGTTTCCGTCATCGAGCAGGCTGCGGACTGGACAACACCATTTGTCCGGTACCTTGCAAATGGGACCCTGTCCGTAGACGAAGCCGAGCGTTCCTGTCTTATAAGACGTGCTAGTCCATACAAGCTTATGGATGGCATCCTTTACCGTCAAGGTGCTCTGAGAGTTCTCTCCAAGTGCATCTCTCAGCAGGAGGGTGTGTTCCTTCTCAGGGACATACACGAGGGTACCTGTGGCAACCATGCCTCCTTCAGAACTCTGGTCGACAAAGCGTTTCGCATGGGCTATTATTGGCCTACAGCGTTACAAGATGCCCGGGATATAGTGACTAAGTGCTTGCCAATTTCACGCCCGAAAGGCACATAAGCCCGCCCAAGAGCTCCAAACGATTCCCCTATCATGGCCTTTCTCCACATGGGGTCTGGATCTGCTCGGCCCATTCCCTAAGGGGTATAAGGGCTACACACACTTGCTCGTCGCCATTGACACTTTTACAAAGTGGATTGAGGCAGAGTCTGTGTCCTCTCTTCACGCCAAAACGGCTGTGCGCTTCTTCAAGAGCAACGTGGTCACGCGATTCGGGATCCCCCACAAGCTGATCATTGATAACGGTACCCGTTCAGAAGCGGGCTATTCCATATCGCGAATACCGGGCACCAAGGTCTGCTTTCGCCTCGGGCACATTCACGAGCAATGGAGCGATCGAAGCGAGCTAACGGACAGATTGTCCAGATATCAATGGCGCGCGTTCGCGGCACTCCGCGAAAGCACAACAAGGCTCGGGTTGACGGTTCCATCCGTCCTCCGGGCGATTCGCTTTCTGACGGCCACCGGCAACCAGGAAACTCCTTTCCAATTGGTCTACGGTGCGAAGCCATCCCGCCGCCAAATAGTACTCGGCTCGCCTCGCGAGCTCGGTCAACTTGGTTGACGACGAGCGAGCGCTTACTCGATCTCGATCTCCTCGAAGGCACACGCGAACGGGCACAAGTCAGAATGGCGTGCTACCAGCAAGATCTTCGCCGGCACGCTGCCAAATCTGTTCGACCAAGGGTTTTGAAGGCGGGCGACCTCGTTCTGCGCTGTGTCCAGAACCTGTCCAATGCCAACAAGTTAACTCCCCGTTGGGAGTGCCTGCTCACTGATCGCTTTCTCGCCGCCGGGCCGTTTCGCCTGCAATGGAGGATGAGAGAGTCGACCAAAGACTTGAAACATCGATCAGCTTCGTAAGTTCTTTGTGTTGGTCTTTCGTGTGTTTGCTTAGCTTCGCGCTTTTTGTCAAACTTCGCGCCTTTGTTCGTCCAAGTCTTTCAGGCTGCCATGTAAAGTTTAATCCAATAAAAGTGAAATTTCGCGGTCCCCTGCGGTCCTTTTCACATCTCTGTCTTCTCAGGCTTTCCTCTCTCTGGTAACACTTGATGGCTGCCCGGCCTTGCGAACACTTGGCTACGCAATCTTAAGGGTTTTCCTGCCCGTAAGCCCTCCGCGGCAGAGTCACTTTCCTTGTTCGGTTACCTTTGAAATCGTCTAACTTACGTTAACGAGCAGTTCCTAGAACGATTCGATCCGGATACGGGTGTCGCTCTATCTCTCTAAGCACGTGCTCGAATTCGCAAACTGAGGTCTTCGAGCATCGTCCGTACCGAGGGTTGGGGTGTCGCTCTTTCTATTGTGCACATGTTCAAGTTCGCAAACTCAGGTCCTCGAGCAGCTGCACAACGGGGGCTGGGAGTTAGGCTAAGCGTTCTACCGGTTTTCCTTAAAACTTTCTAGCGCTGTTGTGCCTTTCTCTTAGTTTCCTGTTCGTCCTTGTCTTTTTGCTGGTCGTTAATGCAGGAAAAAGGTAAGTCATTATTGTGCAAAAGGTAAGTCTTTATTACATAATCAAAAGTTTACATGCATGTACAAGGAGTACAACCCTACTTCTACTTCGAAGCAAGCTGCTCCTTCAGTGCCTCATTCTCTATCTTGAGGCGCAGGACTTCCCCTTGCGCCTTGAAACCTTCCCCGCCTCACCAAGACGATCGCTTCTCCTTGTCGAGCCGGGCTCTCCTCACGCCTCAGACGGATCGCCTCGACCTCTTCGGTCTTGGCGCGCTGCTGCTCGGTCAGAGCCTCGCTCTGACTAGCACGCTGCTCAGCGGTCTTGAGCTGCTCATCCAGCTCCTTGACCCTGTCCTCCGCGGTACTTGCCCTCGCTGCCAGCCCACGCATCTCCTCGTCCTCCTCCTGTGATGCCCACAGGGTGGAGATCTTCTCCTAGACCGCCGCGGAAGCTTGCCTCTCTTAGGTCAGCTGGGCCTGGAGCTTCTTCACCTTCGTCTTCAGCCGGCTTCGGCTTTTGGCTGGTGCAGGGGGGCTGCTCCTAGAAGGTTGCCATCAAAGCGCTGCACTCGATGGTGATGCCCACCACGAGCTCCTCCATGGTGCCCTTCATGAACTGAAAGAGAGAAGACCAAGTCAAGTTTTGGGCGGTTGTTGCTCGAACAGACAAGGTTCGTTTCGAAACTTACCTCTCCAAGCCGGCGCTTCAGACCCCGGCGTAGGCGATCCTCAAGGCCATGGGTCACGAAGCCCCTTCTGTTCGAGATGAGACCTACACGGCGATCTCTCCGCTTCGTCTTTCTCGTACGAGAATGTGTCCGCTTGAGAGCAGGTGGGACCTCCCCTTCCTCCAGCCCCTCTGTCTGTTCGCCCTCGGGCAAGACGGGAGACGCCGGAGCTTCCATGGGCGGGGCGACCTGCTCGCCCTGCTCATGGCCTTCCACCTCTTCCTTGAGCGCAGCGCCGCCTCCGCCGCCAGCCTTCTTGCTCCCGTGGCGGCAGAACTTCTTCCCTTTCATTGAAGCGCTGCCGCCACAGAACGATTTGCCCTCGCGACGAAGTGCTCGGCAGACCGCCGCTTTCCCCGCTTTGGGCAGCCGGCAGAGCTAAGACTTTAGCTCCGCTTCATTGTGGGGCCGTCTTTGCGCTTCTTGGGCTTCTAGTCTGCTGATCGCGCCCTTCAGGGCGTCGATGCGATCGCTGGAGCCGGATGGGAGCGCAGACCACGCTGCCAGCTTGTCCTTGAGCGCGAATAGCCTCACTGTCCGCGAAGCACCGTGCAGGTGTTCGGGCAGCAAGGACCGTTCGATCGCCGCGAACACGTAGTTCGCATCAACTTCCTCCTGGGCAGCTAATGAAAAGGAGACGAGTTAGTTCGTGCGTGGTCTGGTACAACGTAAAAGGAACAACCTTGTTACTACGTGCCTGCCGCAGGGAACGTGGCTTTCTTCTTCGCCCCTTTGCGGAGCTTGCGCTTCTTGCTCGGGGGCTCCTCGACTTCCTCGCTTTGGCCTCCAGGGGCTTGCGGCGAAAGGCTCAGCTCCTTGCTGAGCTGGGCACTCTTCTGGCGTAACGCAAGAAGCTTCTCCTTGCGCGCTACCTCCTCTTCAAGTCTCTTTTGTTCGGCGACCTGTTGCAGCCGTTCCATATGGCCCGGGTGAGCCTGCGCATAGCGCTTAAGCCAATGGGTCATGACCCTTACCTCTTCGTCGCTTTGCTCGATGAGGAGAGACGGGCTTGGTCTTCTCCCGCTTGGCTGGCCGCGCACTCGTTTGGCCTGCTCGGCACGCTTCGTCGCCGCGGGCGGTTTTCTTGAGGGTTGGCGACCGCCGTGGCGCGGTGAGCTCCGCGTCGGCGCGGTGGCCACCTTAGGCTTCTCGGCCACTTTGGCCTTGCCCTTCCTCGCTCCCTCAGCGTCGGAGAGCTCCTCCACGATCCCTCCAAGGATCAGTTGGTCCTCCTGCTTGTTCGGGAAGCGAATGTTAGCATTTTCAACCGTGCAAGTCTTGCAAAACCGAAACAAAGTGTAAGTATTTTACCTCGGTTGTGCGGACGAGCACGTTTCGTGGACATGGCCCACTCCCTGGCGGCCCAATCGAACAGCCTACCAGGGTCCAGCTCTCTGGAAGGTTCTATCAGGCCCATGTGCATCGTGCCGAACAGCTTCTTGGTTGGCACGGTGCGTAACGGCCTAGGACTCCTGTTTGAGTCCGACTCGAACAAGAGTTCTGCACGGCTACGTGAAGACCCGGACGTTGGTTTCTCGGATTGGAATAGAAGTCGTGATCCCCAAGACATGGAGTATGCCTTATCTATCTCGAAATGTATTTGGCACGTCGAGTTCGTTACGATCTCGTAATTAGCCCGGCCCGATTATCCCTTGATAGGTCGGTTTGCTCAACACTATATAAACAGAGCCCCTACGGCGTGTTTAGGGGTCAAGCCATCACCTGATACACGAGTTGACGAGTCTTAGCATCTCATAGACATCTGATCTTCGTGTTGTCGCATTTGTACACCATAATCTCGCCGAGACTTGTTCGTCTCGTCGAGCCATCCTCTTGTAATCATCTCTGATATATAAGAAAGGCTGGACGTAGGGCTATTATCTCTCCTGAGAGGCCTGAACCAGGATAAAAACCCTTGTCTCCCTGTTCGTCGTTGATTACTGTTCGTTCTGTTCAGCGTGTCTCCTATCTTCCTTTATTAAGAACCTTAATTGACTTGGGTCAATAACCCAACCGTCGACAGAATGATTCTTTTTTTTTCTTCTTAGGTGTACATAATAGATGAATTCCTCTCTATTTATGCTCGTTTGTTTACGGTTTCAACTAGTCCATCGAGTGGGCCCCACCCCAGTGAGCGCGAGGCCCAAGGCCAGCAGCGGTGGCTTGCGTCAGAGTTTCTCAACACTCCCTTTGAACCTTGCTGCGTAATGAATATGGCCTCAAAAACTCCTTAGAAATTCAGTGGAAAAAATTCTAGATCAAAAAGATTACATACGCTTGCCGTGCAGACGAAATTGTCTCGTTGAAAACTCACCTAAGGAAAAAAGATTACAATCGACTTAACGTCTCTTCATATTCTTATATTTATTCATTCAAGTTGGATACTTGAACTTCGAGTTCAAGATTTAATTCAAAGTATGTGGAGATTTTTTCCTCAAATTCTAAACTTTTGTAAGCCTTCACATTCCAATTCCTTTAATGCATTTTTCAAAGGTAGATGCAAAAAGCGACTGATTAAATAAGCCTGCTAAATTTTAACATGACTTTGATTCTGTTCTTTTGGGTTGATCTGAACGGCTAAACAGATTAACAGCTAAAATGACGGAATTGAAGAGCTTCTCGAGGTAGTATTGAGATTTGGATCCATTTCAGTTGATTTGTTTTTTAAAGCATTAGGACCCACATTCAAAACAGCCAAACAACAGCCTAAAAAAAAACTAGAACATGTATTTTCAAAACATAGATAAGCTGTCAAGATGTTAAGTCGTTAAGCTGAAAAAAAACAGTGCCTTAGTGTGCTGAATATAGATTTCATTATTGGGGTTTTTATGGTTAGTTCGTTTTCCCTTCTCATATCCAATCTACATTTGTACGACACACGCTTCATTATTTTCATAAATGATATTAGGAGTTTGCTCAATGAGCAATGCAAATGACCAAAAATGTGGAATGTCCTTTTTAAAAGCTCTGCTTCATTCAATGCTATGATTTTTGAGTGGTTTGTCAACATTGAAATAAGAATTTGCTTTGTCGACTTGAAAACATATATTGAAAACATATATTGGAACATGCAAAAGTTGTTCCAGCAGACCAAATACATTGTTTCAACAGGTAAAAAAGTTGTTCCAGCAGGCAAGATTGATTTTTTGGAGAGGCTAGACTTATTGTTCCAGCAGGCAAGATAGATTGTTCCTTGAGGCTAGACTCATTGTTTCAACAGACAAACATTATTGTTCCAGTAGACAAACTTTATTGTTCCAATAAGTAAACTTTATTATTCCAGTAGGCAAAAGTTATTGTTCCAGAAGACAAAAGTTATTGTTCCAGTAGGCAAAGCTCAACTATTTCAGTAGGACAAACTTTATTGTTCCAGTAGGCAAACTTTATTGTTCCGGTAGTTAAAACCTTTATTTGTTCAGAAGGCAAATTTATTATTCCATAAGGACAAAAGTTATTGTTACAGTAGGCAAAGTTCAACTGTTCTTATAGCATAAACCTTATTGTTCCAGTAGTCAACTTTTATTTGTTCCAGTAGACAAATCTTGTTGTTCCAGCAGGCAAAAATTATTGTTTCAGTAGACAAACCTTCTTGTTCTATTAGACATTTCTTTTTACTATTTCAGCAGACCAAATACATTGTTCCAACAGGTATGCAAGTTGTTCCATCAGACCAAATGCATTGTTCCAATTGGGCTTAGCCTGTTGTTCCAGCAGACCAAATACCAAGTTGTTCTATCGTATTAGACGTATTGTTCTAATAGTCCAAATTAATTGTTCTATTAGTATAGACAAATTGTTCTGGTAAATTTTATATAGCAACATGGATCTTTGTTTGTTCGAAAAAAATGCGAGGAACGCGTTGGCGCAAACGGTCTGTCGATTGGAGCTCCCAGTCAAAAGTTATGATCGTTTAAAGAAAAACGAAAAAGGAATCTTCGCTGACGTCATCGATGACGTCATCACAAACAAGAAATTAAATATTATGCTTTGTACATGCACAACAGGAGGATGCATGCCGTGTAGCTTTTTGCATGCAAGGGGTAGCATTTTGCTGCCAGCTTCGCATGCATGCGGTCGTGCGCGCGCGTAAAATTGGGCTGGGCTGGGCTGGGCTGTGGCGGGCGTCCGATGGACGGACGTCGTCCCCAAGTCGCGCTGAACTTATTTGAATTGGTATTATACTGCCAAGTGCCAACGTTTGTGAACTTCATCTTCTTTTTCTATTAGGACAAAGTGTTGTCGGATCACTTTGGTCCCTAAAGGCCTAAATAGCAATATCGTACTTGTTAGGTCCTTGAACTCTCAAAACCGAACTTGGCTAGTCCTTTAACCGGTCAAAATGATGGTTTTGGGGTTTTCACTGACGTGGCTGCTGATTTGACGCCATTTGGGGCTATCACATCGTTACCACATGACTACTACATCAGTAAAAATATGCCGGATCTACCACATAGGCTGCCACTCCACCTAAAACCACCATTTTGACCGGTCAAAGCACTAGCAAAGTCCGGTTTAAGAGTTCAATGACCTGACAAGTCCGGTATTGCTGTTTAGGGACTAAAGTGCTCCGACGGGTATAGTTGAGGGACCAAATCAACATTTTTTCCTTTCTAATATCGCCAAAAATCTCTTGACAATGGCTAGAAATCGTTTCTTAAATACAAATCACGTAGAATTTTTTTGCCTTTTTGAATCCATGCTTGAAAAGTGGTACATGTCTCTTGATATTGACTGGGTTTGACCATTTTTGAATATGAAAGTTTTAACTAGTTCAAATCAACCAGTATTATCACTCATTAATTGAACAAAACCGACCAATATCCATTGATAACAGATTTTTTAAAACAATTTTACTGATTTCTCATTCAACCATTTAAATTTGAACCAAGTTTTCCTCGTCCAATTTTTTTCTATATATCAAGCCGCAGTGATTAGTATGATTATTGAGAATATCGAGATATTGTGAGCTCTGCTCCAAACCTCAGCCTTAGAAGAGCGTTCATGCTTCTACAAATCCACGGATAAATGTATGCTGAAGAAACACGACAGTCCACACTTGTCACTGTCCAGGCATACGGATCTCGCCGGGTGAGTCAAACCATTTTTTTCAAGAATCGATACGACCCCTATCAAATGCCTTCTTTTCTTCTTTTACAGAGATAGTAGATTTAACGAGCGGATAGTCGTCTAATTGATTTTAGATCATTTTTCACCGACACACCCTAAAAATCTGATTCAAGTGATGAACATTGTCACCACCCAAGGCTGACATTTTATCTCACCTCTCGTGAGCCACACACGAGAAGCTCAATTTTGGCCTGGATCCACTCAAGCTCAGCTCGTAGGTCAACAGTCCAAACCTGAGCTTTCTCTCTAGCTCGATCAAAAAATGAGATGAACCGAGCTGAGGCCTAGCTCGTTTGTAGGCTTGTTAATTTTATTGGTAAGTATAAATGTATTGCTCACCTTTCTCCGTTAGGTTAGATTTTCAAATGAATTAATTGGCGCATGCAACTTAATATGGTATCAGAGAGAGATCTTAAGTTTGAATCTTGGCATAGACGCAATTATGGCTTGCTTCTATTTTTCATGTGTTGAGGCCTAAGGAACATCCGTGTGAGGGCAATCCTTCTTAATTCACATTTTGATGAATTTGTTTTTGTAATTCCACACATAAGTACTTAAAAATACTAGATTCCCACCTATACAAGCAAATTGTAAATAAAACTCCAAAATAGCCTTTTATGTGAAGGAGGAGGGAAACCGTGCTAGCAACAGCAGCGCCACTTGGTGGAGGCGGACCAGGGAGGTGAGGAGTGGGGCCCAGGGGGGAGAGAGAGAGAGATGGGAGAAGAAGACGACTCATTGAGAGAGAAGGGAAAGAGAGAGGAGAAGGAGAAAAATAGCAACGAATAATTTATGGGACCCATGTAATAACGGTTTTCCTCGGCGAGCGTTCAAGGCAGCGCCAAGACTTGTCGATCGCTTGTCCCGAGCGACACGGTGACGGGCAAAGCGATCGCCGCCTATCGCTCCCACATAATAAATACATTTTAATAAAAGAAATTGACACATGCTTGACGTATGTGGCAATACCAGTCCACCTGAGTCGCCATGGTGACAAAATCGCCCTAAAAGTTGCATGCGGGGTTTTTTTTGCACCGCTTGAAGTACTTGTGGGGATGGCTACTTGGTTTCCCTAACCATGGGTTAAGCGTTTGCACTATTATAGTTAAGGTGGTGAGTGAAGTAGACCTTTTCTTTTAAAAAAAGAATGAACAAGCCCACATTATGCCCAATTTCTTAATTCTCATACTCATATGCTTTATTCCATTATTTAATGATGATTATAGGAGTGAGAATCACTCCACCGATGGCAGTCTAAGCAATGATAGGTCATCTACAAGAAAATCAATAAGAAATACTTCCTCCGTTCTTTTTATTTATCATCGTTGACTTTTGGATATGCTCTTTAACCACTTGTCATGCTTAAAATATCTTTAATAATAAAACAAAGCATAACAAAATAAATGATACCTAAATATGTTTTTGAATAAAACGAATGGTCAAACAGCATGTATAAAAGTCAACGTCGACAAATAAAAAAGAACGGAGGGAGTAATATATATATTATTCTCTGTGTCTCATGGTAGTGGGTGCATATCACCAGACAACATGCATTAAAAGTTTATAGAGCAATGTAAGCACAATTTAAACAAATTAAATGGCATATTTGGGAAGATCTAAAAATTAGGATTCTAGTGGAAACACTTCCCGAGCTCTTTACTCTGCTCCCGATAGACATGGGTGGCGTCGAGGTACTCTCTTTGTTGCGCCCATGGTGTAGTGCACGCAAAACGAGAAAAATAATAATTCAAAAAATGTAATAAATACGTGTGAATTTTCTTGAGTTTTGGAAAGTTGCTTCACTTCGAATGAATTCAACAAAAATATGTGAAGCAACCTAGTTCATCGAAAATAAGGGAAAGTAGAAAATGGCACTGTGGCACGTTAGTGGAACATCCTCAATTCCGTGATTTGTGGAGACTCCGTGTCTAGGGCGCTCTCGGGGGCGACCTCGATGGCGATCCTGGATTGGTGAGATTACAGTGTTAGCTTTTGAATTCTGGGAACCTATTACGTTCCCGGTTCTGAGTTTCTTAGTTCAGGGCGCAAATTAGATCTAGTACTCGGGACGATTCACCGGCGAACTTGGTTTCGGCTTGGCGTCCTTGGTCCTAGACCTACCGAGTGCTTCCAGATCGCGTGTGTGTGAGTGTATGGCGTCATCGGCTTCTTCATCGGCAGGAGGTGGAGGAATAAGGGAGGAGTTGATTGTGGATGGAAAGATGATTCGGAAAGCAGATACAATAGGGATGGTATCTCAATTCCAACATATGAATTTAACCGCGGAGGAAGAAGAGGTCATTGATTTTGACGATGAAGATGAGGAGGGGATTTTAAGTAACCCGTACACGTTGATCGGCAAAGTTTTAGGGCAGAAAGTGTTGACAACACAGGTAGTGTTGAACGCGCTGAAGGAGATGTGGATGATTCCGAAAGGATTGGAGGCCAAAACTCTAGGTGAAAATACTTTCTTGGTTTCATTTCCGTCGGAGACTGAGATGAATCGAGTTATGAACGGAGGCCCATGGGCAGTAAATTTCAGAGCGATTATCTTTGAACGATTTGATAAAAACAAAAGGCCAGAGGATTTCAAGTTTAACCGATTGCCATTTTGGGTCAGGGTGTATGGGCTTCCATACAAGTGGCTGACTTTAAAAAGGGCCAAGCAACTAGGAGAGAAGATGGGGGAGTTTTTGGAGGTGGATGTTGACGCAGATGGAGTGGGTTGGGCAGAATTCCTGCGGTTTCGTGTTAATGTGGACATCCAGAAGCCTTTGAGAAGATGGTTCTCGATTAATGAGGGAATGAAAGGGGAGCAGAAGTATCAAGTAAGATATGAACATTTACCTTCCTTTTGTTTTGCCTGTGGGATTTTAGGCCATGACCACAAGTTTTGTGAGAACCGACCAGGGAGGGATGATGAACTATTATATGGATCATATTTAAGAGCACCTCAAGACCAGCGGATTAGGAGACGTCAGCTGGGCAAGGGCAGTGCTTTGATATCGAAGGAGAATAGACTAGGCAGACAAGGGGGGAAAAGTACTTTTGACAATTATGAGAAAGAGGATTTGGAAGAGGTGTCTTCACCATTAAAGAATGGAAGGTTAGGCAGTGGTGTCTCTCCAATGGAGGAGGATGTGACATTGATTAGGCCTATGTGCAGAAAGAATCTTTCTTTGGGGACAGAGCAATACACTCGTTCCCAGGGTTCAGAGGATAGTTCGTTGAGCAAAAAGTTTAAGACAGATGGCGGTTTGGCGGAGGCTGCGGTGCAGCCCCGCCTAGGCCAATGAATTGCCTAAGCTGGAACTGTCGCGGCGCGGGGTCAGACGCGACAGTGGGCGAACTTCGAGATCTGGTTAGAGATCACGGACCCCAGATTGTTTTTCTTTGTGAGACGAAGGCTTGTTCTGTAGTTATGGACAGGAAAGCTCGCAGTTTGGGTTTCAGTAGCAGTGTGGCGGTTGATTGCAGTGGAAGAAGTGGCGGTTTAGCCTTATGGTGGAGGGAGGAAATTTCATTCTCTCTGTGGTCTTACAATAATTATCATATCGATGGTTTGGTGAGAGATGAAAATTCTGGACAGGAATGGAGGTGCACTTGTATTTATGGAGAGCCAAACCCCAGTTTACGCTATAAAACTTGGGAGTTGGTCTATAATCTGTCAAATAAGGCTGATATTCCTTGGCTGGTTATGGGGGACTGGAATGAATGTATGTATCAAGAAGAACATTTTAGCCAATCTAAACGACCTGAAGCGCAGATGCTCCAAATGAGGGTGTGTTTGTCTTCTTGTCGGTTGTTTGATTTAGGCTATAACGGAGTTTCTTATACTTTTAACAATCAGCAACAAGGAATGCGAAATGTTCAGGTGAGGCTGGATAGGGCTTGTGCAAACTCAGCTTTTCAGGTGTTATTTCCTAATCTGGAAGTGCATAATGTGTGGACAGGGAGTTCGGATCACCACATGCTTTTGATTAAATTGAGGCTGAAGAGTGGAAGTCCAGGAAATAGACAGAAATGTTTTCGATATGAAGCAATGTGGCAACAAGATGATAGTTTTCAGCCTTTTTTAGAGGAAGCATGGTTAGCTTGCTGCAGAGATCATGCTGAGAGCAATATATCTCAAAAACTGAGTTATTTGTCTAATAAAATCTCAGATTGGAGTCTAAAAGTATTTGGTTCCGTTCGGGCAAATATGAGGAAGATAAGGCATAAGATTAATGCTTTACTGCTGCAAGGAAAGGATCCAGGTGATCCTACTTTATTGGAGCTAAAGAAAGAGTTGATGGAGTGGTATAGTAAAGAGGAACTTATGTGGAGACAACGGTCGCGCCAACTTTGGCTTCAGGAGGGTGACCGTAATACTATGTTTTTTCATGAGCGGGCTTCTAGTAGAAGCAGGAAAAATAAGATTAAAAAACTGTTAAGGGAAGATGGGAGTTGGGCAGAGAATGAGGAAGATAAGAAGATTTTGGCGGCAGCATATTATCGCAAATTATATGAGTCTGAAGGAACACCCAATAAAGAGGATTTGTTGAATTTGATAAGTCCAAAAGTAACATCCGAAATGAATGAAATATTAGATGCTCCGATTCAAGAATGGGAGATACGGAAAGCAGTTTTTGATATGGCACCTTTGAAGGCTCCTGGACCGGATGGTCTCCCCGCTCTTTTTTATCAAAAAAATTGGAGCTTGGTGAAAGAGGAGGTATGCAAAGCAGTAAAGGATTTCTTTAAAGGGTCTACCTTTGATCACAGGGTCAATGAAACTGTTTTGGTTCTTATTCCTAAAGTGAATCAGGCAGTAGAGCTGAACAAATTCCGCCCAATTTCTCTGTGCAATGTGATTTATAAGATAGGCTCAAAGGTATTAGCAAACAGATTGAAAGGGGTGTTGAACGACATTGTATCTATGGAACAAAGTGCTTTTGTTCCAGGAAGATTAATTACAGACAATATCTTAATTGCTTTCGAATGTCTCCATGCGATTAAGATGAGGAAAAAGAGGCGATCTCCTTATTGTGCTATCAAGCTCGACATGATGAAGGCATATGATAGAGTCGAGTGGGATTATTTAAAAGGAGTTTTACTAAAATTGGGCTTTTCCACAAATTGGGTTGACATGATAATGAGATGTGTTATGTCGGTAAGCTTCAAGGTGAAGGTGAATGGCCAATTATCGCAAAGTTTCGCTCCATCTAGAGGCATTCGCCAAGGAGACCCAATCTCCCCATACCTATTTGTTCTTTGCGCTGAAAGTTTTTCAGCATTACTCAGAAATAAAGAAAAGGAAAAGCTGATCAGTGGTATACAATTTGGTCGGTTGGGAATCTCGGTAAATCATCTGTTATTTGCAGATGATTCTATTATTTTTCTGGAAGCAAACAGGACGGGCCTAACCCAGTTGAATGAGGTTTTGGAAGCTTATGCACTAGGGTCCGGCTAGACGATAAATAAACAGAAATCTTGTTGTTTTGTGGCTAGGGGAGACAATGTATCCCCAAACTTAATAAAGGAAGTGCTCAAAATTGATAAGGTGGCTCAAAATGAGACGTATCTTGGTATGCCAGCAGTAATGGGGTCGAGAAGAGATGGATGTTTTAAACCTGTTTTGGAGAGAGTGACAAAAAGATTGAGTACGTGGAATGAGAGGTTTCTTTCAAGGGCTGGGAAGGAGGTGCTTTTAAAAGCTGTTGTTCAAGCACTGCCTACCTATTACATGAATTGTTTCAAGCTCCCGGCTAATTTGTGCAAACAAATAGAAAGTGCTATGGCAGGGTTTTGGTGGGGGGCAGGGGGACAAAAGAAGATCCATTGGTCTTCTTGGGAGAGTTTAAAAAAGCCTAAAGAAGAAGAGGGTTTAGGTTTTCGAGATCTTAAAATCTTTAACCAAGCAATGCTTGCCAAACAGACGTGGAGACTGCTTATGTTTCCAGATTCTTTTTGTGCGAAAGTGTTAAAGGCAAGATACTATCCTAATGTAGATGTGTTGAAGGCGGTGGCTCCTGCTCAAGCCTCAAGGACCTGGAAGGATGTTTGCTATGGGGCGGAGCTGCTAAAGAAAGGTTTAATTTGGAGGGTAGGAGATGGGAAAAGCATAAAAGTCTAGCATGATAGTTGGATCCCAAGGGACGGTTTGTGGCGTCCCTTTGGTCATGGCTCAGAAGAAGTTCTTGTGGCTGATCTCATCAACCAGGAACAAGGACAATGGAATAGAGAAAAACTGAATAACCTGTTTAGTCCAGCTGACATTCAGGATATTATCCAGATTCCATTACCCAATGTGATGAATGAGGATATTTTAGCTTGGGCTCATACAAAGACAGGTTTATACACTGTCAAATCAGGTTATATGTTGGGATACAAAAATTTTAGTATTCACAGTCGTTCCCAAAATGGACAAGGTCAAAACTCAGGGCTTACTGTTGACAAAGCATGGAAGAAAATTTGGCATACTACAATGCCACCTCGGCTAAAGCATCTCATGTGGAGAGTGTGTAGACATAACTTACCGGTTGGCCAGAACATCATCAATCGCAAGATTAATTTGAATCCAAGATGTAGCTCTTGTGGTGGTCAGGAGGATGAAACCCATGTTTTTTTATCTTGTCCGGTGGCAGTGTTGTTTTGGGAGCTTATGGCGAGTTGGTTCCCTGAAGCACAAGTGCCGAAAGGATGGACTCAATTAGATGTCTCCCTTCATGACTGGATGATACAAAGAGTTAACAGCTTATCTCAAGTAGACTTGACCTTGCTAGTGTTGGGGATGTCGGAGTTGTGGCAGAGGCGAAATGCAGTGTTCTTTGGTGGGCAGCCGGAGAGTATAATGGGGATGGCTTTCAAAATAAAGAAAATTTCTTGAAGAAACTGAGGAACACACAAATCAGAAGATTCCACACAGTAAATCGACAGCAAATGTGGAGTTGCAGGAGGAGGGCCTGACCTGTGTAGTTGATGCGGCCTTCAATCCAAATACCAATCGAGCTGTAGCAGCAGCAGTTATTTTTAATTCAGAACTGGAGATTCAAGCTGTAAAGACGAAGGATCTGCACCTTTGCCTTGAAGCTGAAGCTGTTGAAGCTCGTGCTATGGTTGAAGCTACAGTTTTTGCGGACGAACTGCACTTAGCACAAGTTCATTTCAGATCGGACTGCAAGAGTATAATCGACAAAACTAACTCACCGATTCGAGATAGATCAATCGTTGCCTCTATTATCCAGGAGCTGAGGATCTGGCGCCGAAATCATCCAATGAGCTCTATGGAACACTGGAATCGGGAGGGGGTTGAAGCTGCACATAGGCTTGCTCGGTGGGGAATGAAGCAAGGGGAGGAAGTTCACTGGAGTGTGCTGTGTAATAGCATCCCTTCTCCTTGTAAAGAACATATCAGCAGCAGCAAACCAATCGGGCCAGTAGGTAGAGCTTGGAGCTGGGCTAGTCTTTGGCCCGATGGGCCTCATGTTGCTGCAGAAGCCAATGTTCTCTATTTGCTCAATAATTAATAAAGTATATTGAGCCTTCTCTCTCTCAAAAAAAAAGAAAATGGCACTGTGGCAGTGGGCTGCATTGTGCTGAGTGGGTCGGCTGTGTCCAACGGATGGGGACAAGGGGAGGATTACCTGCGGGTTGGACGGAAAGGGTAACATAGAGATAGACACTACAGAAAACGAAAATAGATTCGACTGTCAAGAACTGTCGACGGTCAAACTATAGCAGTCGATACACATACATAGTATCGACGACCATAAATAAGCCGTTGATACAGAGCTAGCCAGGGGTTAGCTAGTCTCGACGGCCCACACCACGACCGTCGAGTTTGATGGGGGAATTCGCACGGAGGCGTTTAATGGCTTGACGGTGTCTATCTGTATCGACGGCTAGCCGTGTGGCCGTTGGTACTGTCCTCCAATAAGAGTCGGTATCGATGGTCCGATCGTAGCCGTCGATACAGTGTATGTTAAAAACAATACTGTCTATTCCCTTTTATTTAAATTTGATTTCAATCTTTTTTCAAAATTGTTGTGGTTTTGAAGTAAACATTAGAAATTTTGCTTTTTGTTAATTTTTTTTGCCTAGGTATTTTTTATTTTTTGAATTGAGGATATTGAATATATAGCTTTAATTAATGTACTAACTAATGTTTAAATTTCAGTATATAATTTTTAGTAGTAAAAAATTAAAAAAAATTTGGGTGCAGGTATTGATTATTAAATGGTGGACAATAAAAAATTTAAACTTATAAATGAACATATTTGAAATTCGAATGGGATGTTTGACGTTGTTTTGATCACATGAAATATGAAACTTCCACCAGAACTTCTTTGGAAAGCTTTAGGTTACAAAGGAGTCACCACAAACGGGAGTTTTAAATTTTTTAAATTTTTTCAGGTGTGTAATTCCCTGTAGGAAACAACATGGAACAATTTGAACATTTGAAATAAAGTTTTTCAATTTTTTAAATTTGAAACAGAGAGGTTTGACCATAGATGCATGCCCATTAAGGGGGTTGCCCTCGAGACAAGCATCAGTGTCGACGGCTTGTAATATAGCCGTCGATACTAGGCCTCTTCCTCGACGGTAGTCAACTTAAACCCTCGGAATTGCAGAAACCGATGAAATTGAAGGAGTAATTTTGTTGGTTTGAGTGAGCCGACGAAACCCGCCCTGCCAAACAAACGTTGTTCCCCTATTCTTCCAGACACCGCCAACCAGTAATTTAGTTTCAACCTCATAATGCATTTCCATTTATTAAACTTTTGTAATTTTAGGTTCACACAACTTTTCCCTTGTAATATTTTAGGGTTTTTCCACACCGCCTCCTGCTACTCCCTTTGGAGACAATGACGCTAGTACTTCGGGGATTCCTTCCAGTTAATTTCTTAACTCCAGAGGCGATGCAACAAGTAATGGTCATGGTTCTCACTCTCCTCGAACTTGGGATGCGTATTAGGTGAACTTGTGATGTATATTTTGTGTAACTCAAACTTTGCTTATGTATGCGAGGATGTTATGTGTATGTGATATTGTGATGTACCGTGGCAAATTATTGTTTTGTGTGCAATAATGCGTCATTTTGTGACCGTGTGGTCTATTTATGATGAAATTGAGCTTGCGAATTACTGTGATTTTTCTGTCAATTACTGTGTTTTTTATGAATTTTTAATGATCTATTTTAAAAAAATGCACATAATTTCGTCGGTTTAGGCCGGCAAAATTACTGGAGCTGAAAATCTCTGCTGGTGTTCTAGGAGTTTTGTCGGTCTGTGCCACGTCAGCATCTAACCTAGGTTGCGTCGGTTTCACTCGAGTTCGTCAGCCAAGAAAAACCGACGAAATTACGGTAAATTCTTCGGCTGCTGACGTAACCAACAAATCGACGAAATTATATTACTTTCATCAAGATACCCTTAATTTCACAAGATGTCGAACGATTTAAATTAGGTTTGAATTCATGTAGTGAGGACTATATATACTATTGGTAGAAAAAGCAAAATGCATGGCAACAAAAGACGAAAAATAATATCAAAGAGACAAAGATATATGGTGCCGTCGAGAAAAGACAAACGGATGGATAAAGCACAAAAGAAAGACGAAATGGCCATAACCTGCAGGTGTTTTCAGCATCGATAAAGATAGATGAGAATATGGTATGTTTGAGGATGAAGCAACGTCCTAGCTGCACCCTGCAAAAGGAATTAAGCAAGCAAGGAAGGAAGGAAGAAAAGATTAAAGAAAAGGGCCGGATTGAGGCTTGGGAATTACGCCTGTCTACGTGCATGCTTTGCTTGATCCTGCGATCGTCACAAAGATGGAAGTGGTGATTAGATTCTTGGCTTGGCTTGCCCGGGCGGTCACAGTCGCTTTTGGGTTCACGAAGCGAGCCGCGCGGCGCATGCATCATGCATGCAAGGCCACCGTAGCCATAACCCATAGGCCATAGGCGCCTCCGCCTGCTCGGTAGCGAAACTCATCGCGCTAGGTAGACGCCGCCGGGCACGCACGCCGATGGCTGAGCTGGCGGCCGGCGCCGTGAGCTCGCTGCTGGGCATCCTCCGCGACGAGGCGTCGGTGAACCGGGCCACGCCGCGGCGACGCAGCGCTTCATCCAGAGGAGATGGAGAGCATGAGCGCTTCGCTTCACTCGCCGGACGCGCCTCCGTGGCGAAAGCACGACGAGCAGTGCGCGACGTGGATGAACCAGTCCGTATGCTTCGCCACGATCGCAACAATCGCATCGACCAGCACTCTCTACCGCGGCAACCCCGAGATCCACCGCTCGGGCGGCCTCCGGAGGTACCAGACTCTGTGGGTTCCTCGGTCGGTGCGAAGATGGTCGCCAAAGACCGCGGCGGCCGCCCAAGCTGAAAGCTCAGGACCGGGCGCGACGCCGGTGAAGCGCCGCTGCGCTTCTGGCGTGGAGATCCCGGCAAGATGAAGGCGCCGTCGTGCGATCTGCAGATCAGGGCAAAGGTTGCCTCGCCTCAAGATTTACAAGGTTGCTTCTTCTTGGCGGCGGCGACGACGACGACGGAGACGACCAAGCGGTGGCCGGTGATCCTCGGCGAAGAGCCCTTCTCCGCTCTCTCGCCCTGAAGGACTACTTCCAACGGAAGCTGGATGAATGGATGAAACTGGAAGTTACCAAGCCCAGCCGGCCCAGCACCGCGAGTACTGTCGCCGTTGTGGTCGCGGACATGGAGGACGCCAACGAAGTTGCAACACAAGCTTTGGATTTGGCGTGTACCTACTATCCGTGGAGCAATGTCAAGTGGTCTGTCGATATCTCGAAGGCTAGGAAATTGTACGGTAGACCGGTGCTACTCGATGAAGTTCTCTGCTACATCCTTCGACTGATTGCCAATTCTAAGTCCCAGAAGGAAGGTGAAGGCAAGGAGGAGGAGGAGCAGGATGCTTTCTGGCAGGCTAACAAGGAATTAAATGAGGTGACCACCGAAGTTTGGAGAATTGTCAATGACATGAAGATTGAGGACAAGATCAAAAAGCTTGGGAGAAAGATTACAAGCGAACTGAAGGTCGACAAGCTGGACCAGGATGGCCAAAGCTCCACTCAACCCTTGGGCCTATTCCTTCATGCGCTCACGGGTGAGAAGATAGCCTGGAGTAAATTGGCATCAGAAGGCATGGAAAATATAGCCCTGAAGCTTCAAGAGTATATGGCAACGGAAGATCAGGTGCAAGAAGCCACATCGACAACTGAAGCGGGAGCACAGAAGGCACCTGTAGAACCGATGCAAGCAGACACGACGGTAATTGAAGCAGGCAAAGAGAAGGCGCCTACAGAGCCGGTACAAGCAGACATGACGGTAACTGAAGCGGGCACAGAGAAGGCGCCTGCAGAGCCGATGCAAGAAGCCACAACAACAATTGAAGCAGGCACAGAGAAGGCGCATGTAGAGCCGGTACAAGCGGACACGGCAACAACTGAAGCAGACACAAAGGAGGCGCCTGCAGAGCCGGTACAAGCAGACACAGTGGCAACTGAAGCGGCCACAGAGAACATGCCAACGCAGGCGCCGCCGAAGCCGAAGCCCATTCGTCTGCATCCTACCCAGTATGTGCGCATCCTGCAAGCTGTTTTCCCAACCAGCAATGCCCTGCAGACCAAGCAGCAAGTATCAATGACCAACACCACCAACCCCACCACTGCCACCGCTAGTACTAGCACTCCTACTACATTGGGCGAGGATCAAATCAAAGAAATGGCCCAGAAGTTTGTACGTGAAATTGTGCATGAGCTATTGGAATACACAGCGAAGAAACGAGATGGCACATTGGCTCAGGATCTAACCCCAGATGTTATTAAACAAACCAAAGAGAAGATTGAAGATATGCAGTGGAGGATTCGATGGCAGCTGTCTATCAAAGGGATCCTCGACAAGATTGATGGCAATTTGGGAGATGGATATAGAAGAACCCTGATCATCATCAAAGATGATAATAACTATTTATATGATTGGGAGGAAACAAGAAATGCTTTGAGCCTATTGAATAATGTGGCCGGTATTGTGTTGGTGACTAGTGACCACCACTACAAAGAACGCTCGAGGAGTCAAGGGGGCAAAGAATATAGCTATCCACAGAGAGAGCCTATAACTTACTCTCTTGCAGGTCTCTACCATGACCATGTGCTCGAGCTTACAAGCCAGCACATGGATGAAGACAACACCTACAAATCCCAGATCATTCGTGAAATCTTGGAAATGTGTGAGCCACATGAATTCTGCATGAAGATCTTCGCTCATGCCTTGGGTGCTAACCCCAGGAGGACCCTTGAGAGTCAAGAAGTCACGTACCACCACAGTTCCCCGTAAATCATTAGGCAAGAATGCTAATAAAATGTTCAAGTTCTCCTACGGTGATCTACCCAAAGAATTCAAGCCCCGCCATCATACCTAGCAATATTTCCCGTACCACACCATTAGGAAGTCAACCTTGGTAGGGCGGTGGATTGTCGAAGGGTTTATCACCAAGGAAGATTGGCCCGATTCAGATTACACGTGTCGAGCAATGTTTTGCAACACTTATCGACCGGTGGCTTGTTCAGCCTATCGATGTTGCTGGTGCCTCGTTGGTCAAGAGTTGCATGGTAGATGATCCAGTTCATGAGTTCATTACCAACATTGCCAAGAAACAACACATTCTGGGGCCTTTTCTATCACATCACTTGGCTCGCCACTTCTCTATTTCCAATGATGTTCGACTCCGTCGTTCAGATAGAATCGACAAGTTCCTGAAGAAGCTCTCTGAATCATTTCAATGGACCCAGGTAAAGGTGCTAGATCTAGAAATGTGCCAGTGCTTTAAGAAGAACCAGCACTACCTCAAGGACATCTGTAACAAGATATTACTACTCAAGTATCTTAGCCTAAGGGGTACGGACATTGCCAAGCTGCCCATTGAGATCAACAACCTCCATGAGCTAGAGGTACTAGACATCCGGGACACCCCAGTGCATCCATCTGAAACAAAACATGTCATACTCCACGAAGTCAAGCGCCTTCTTCTCGGGCAACACAAAAATTGGAATGACCCTCAAGGCCAAGGAAATCATCCACAGTGCTGTCCGAATTCCTAACAGGATCGAGAAAATGTTATTCATGGAGGTACTATCTAATGTAGAGGCTTCATCGATTGGTCAAGAGTTGAAAGACATTGGAAAGCTACCACTGCTAAGGAAGCTTGGCGTGGTTATAAAGGACACGGATAGCCACCTCAGGTATTTTCTTGAAGCGATCGGTAATGTTCATGATTGCCTCCAGTCTATGTCAATTACTGTGACTACAAGGGAGGGCACTCTGAGGAAGAGCAGCAGTCTTTTTTCTAAAAAAAAAACTACAAGGGAGGGCACTCCTGCTGTTCCTGCTTCATCTTCTGCTCTTGGTCCTACTCCATCTTCTGCTCTTGCTCCTGTTCCATCTTCTGCTCCAGCTCCTTCTCCTGCTCCTGCTCCTGCTCCTGCTCCTAGTCCTGTTCCGTCTGCTACTCCTGCTCTTTCTCCCGCTCCCACCTCTCCTCCTCCTCCTCCTCCTCCTCCTGCTCCTAGTCCTCGTTCTCCTGGTCCTTACGATTTGCCCAAGGTTCTTGAGAGGCTAACCATCAAGGGAACCGCCGGCAAGGTGCGTATTCTTCCATTATTGCGCAAAGACCCTATTCCTAATCAATTGACCAAAGTAACTCTGAGTAGCACCTCACTGAACGAGGAAGATATGAAGGTTCTCTCTGAGCTTCCCATGTTACAGTGTCTCAGGCTCCGAGAAAAGGCATACACCGCAGAGATTCTCACAATCAAGAAGGATGAATTCAAAAATCTAAGCTACTTTCTAGTAGAGGGCTCCAACATGACTGACATCAAATTTAAAGAAGAAGCAGCTCCTATGCTCGAGAAAATCATCCTATGCTTCACCAATATAAACTCTCTTTGTGGTGTTGAGTACCTTCCCAAGTTGGAGGAGATCGAGTTGAACCACAACAGCAAATTGCTTTCATCATTTGACAAGGCCCAGAAAATAACCAAGGTGATTCTTTGTGATGACATGTTGAAGCAAGGTGATGTACAAATCCTGGAGAACAAACCAAACATTCGCAGCATAGTGCTCGTCGGCAAGTCTTCTGATCAAAACAACCTTACCATCAACAAAGGCCAGTTCCCAAAGCTCAACTTTCTTTTTGTCAACTGCTCTTGCATCACCAACATCATCTTCGCTGTTGGATCTGCTCCTAAGCTAGAGAAGATCGTTTGGACTTTCACCAAGATCGAGTCCCTCTCCGACATCGACAACCTTCCGAAATTGAAGGAGCTCGAGCTCAACGGCGACCCTGTGCCTAATGAGGTGAAAGAAGCCATCAAAAAACACCGAAACAAACTTGTTTTCAATTTTAAACACAACAAACCAGATGATCAAGATCAAGAAACAAGATATGCACCAGAAAGCAGGCTTCATGTTGGAGGATTCAAACCCTTCTGGAAGAATTGGCATTCTGGAAAAACTGGCATTACTGACGCTGGAACAAGCTAGTCCGCTCCACACTGAACTGGCATTCATGATGGTTCTCACTTCTCACTTCTCAGCACACTTGGCATGTGCTGGTGTAGGTTTGCCAACTTGTGTGCTTCTATATTTATGTTGTGCTTGTGCCTTTGCTTGCTTGCTGCATTTATAACAGCGCTTGTAAGTGTCAACTGTGCACGTGTGTGTAGTACGTGCAGTGTGCGGTGTGCCTTGTGTTTATGGTTGTGTCGACGCTTTTATGGTTTGTGGTTGAGCATAGTGGTTGTGTGGTTTTGCATGCCCTTTGGTCATGCAACATGCCAGCACGATTTCATGTAATAAGTGCGATGATTGTGCACACACTGGTCTTGCTAAAATAATTTACGGCGAGTGCTCCACTCTAATTGTGTACTTTAGACGATTTTTTTAAAAAATATGTGATGATTTAGTAATGCCTAATCTAAAACACACAGTGAAACTACGCTACTCCCCGTTGTTAAACTATATCTCGAGCCACTAATCGGTCGAAAGTGATCAAAAACAGTAGTTGATTGCTCCCTTTGCATACAATATCATGTTTCACGGAAGGAAACTAACAGAACGTGCAATCCACTTTCTCAAAATAAAAAAAAACGTGGAATCCATTAATTTGCATGCAAACACACGTTTTGATTCTTTTTCATCATATTTTTTTTTATTGGAAACTCTGAGCGGGAATCGGTTTTCACCATTACATTAATTACAATTTTTTTTTAAAAAAAACAAGACCATACATGATGTAAAAATTAATTTTATATTTTGTAAAAAATATTATAATGTAATTATGGTCTGTGAGCCATATAAGCATGTGACGTGGACAATTAAGCATCGATAGTTGAAAGACATAATTATGTTAAAAATAGTAAATTATATGGATTTGCAAGTTAACTATTCATGGGCGTTTAAAAACTATTTTGCTTCTGTCAAGTAACCATGATGAAGACCATCCTAATTTTCACAAAGAAAAACCACTGCCTCAGTAAAAAAAAAAAAAATCACTCCTACAATTTAAGCATGTACATTCGAACATTCACGATCAAGAAAAAACTATACAAAATACACTATCTTTGTGTCGATTGGCTGAAAAATACTTTTTAAAAGCTATCTTATGAACAGGAAAAACTATCCCACTCTTGTAATGCCATTATTATCTATCTACTATATATATATCTATACTAGCAAAAATACCCGTGCGTTGCAACGGAAGAAATTGACCAATATGAATTAAGCCACATATGTTGCTATGCATTGCAATGAGAGAAATGAACCAATCAACCAATATGAATTAAGCTAACATCATCTACATGCATAATGAAATCTTCAAATCCCCCGTGTCAGCTATCAAACTCTTGTTGTTCTCATGATTCGAAGAGACTTGATTAATGCATCAATATTATCAGCCAGCACGTTGAAATCCCCCAAATCCAACTCCATCAGCTGTATGCCATGTAGTGCTAAAAATCTGCAATATGTAGCCTTGGAAATGAAAGGTTCCTATTCATATAGTGCTAAAAATCTGCAATATATAGTCCTGAAAGGTTCCCATTCATTCATTCAAACATTATATTCATTCATTGAGAAAATGAAACATTCATATCCTTCGTTCATTCAAATACAACACTGGTATGCAGAAAATTGCATCCAAACACAACTGATGCAAGAAGAATCTGGCATCAATTTCCTTTTAAAAAATTTTGGCATCCAAAAACACAGGTATTTCTTTTAAAAAACACAGCTATTGTTGCTGACCTAATATTAAAATTAGAAATTGTTGCTACTGACGATGAGCCCTGCACTACAAAAGTCTGGTCGCTTATACAAAAATCAGGTCCTCCCCAAGAACCCTCGCTGGTGTAGCTGCCTCTCCATCCCATGGATTTTAGATTAATGCGCAATGCTTCATCAATACAACGGAGATCTGACGTCCTTACCTTCCTCTACTACCCTGCTTCTCAACGACGACCTTCACAGTGACAAATAAAGAACAACACAATGGTGTCACATATAGATTGTGTGCTTTCGAAGGCAAATTATCAATGTTTACACTAAAATAGTTCTGGGTTCAACATTTGTCAGAAAGAATTTAAACTTGCACACATTTTCCCTCAAAAGAAAACTATATAGCTCGACCAATCTCTACCTATATATATAATAATAAAGAGAATAGAGTTTCCACCTTCGTCCGTTTTCTTCGTCCGTCGTCCATCTTCCACCATCCGATCGCGATCGCACGGCTCCTCTCCACCTGCCGCGCGTGCTTCATAATTACCCATCAATGCCACCGCCCTGATCTCAGTCGTCCATCTCTCCATCAACGCTCACATATCGCATCCAAACCCTAGCCCACCCGGTCTCTCTCTCGCTCGCGCCCGCCCCTGCCCAGCTGCCCCCGCCCCCCGTCTCTCGGCTCTCTTTCGCGCGCGCCACAGGGAGAGGCTAGGGTTTGAATCCACCGACCGGCCGCCCCCTCTCTTCTTCTTCTCCCTCATCCTCTGTCTCCCTCCTCTTTTTCTCCCTCATCCTCTCTCCTCCTCCTCCTCCTCTTCTCCCTGTGGACTATATGGGCCCCGGGTATCCTCTAGAAGGCCCATAAGAGAGTAGATAGAGGGCGATCCAAGTCAGCCGGTTGAAGATAAGAACCACTCGGGCTACGCATGGCTTGAGCCGCAAGGAAGTTCCCGAGGATATAATCTATCTCCATGTAATTGGCAGATCAATACATGCATTCCATGTAACTGCATACCAGAATTGGTTATCAGGGATCCCGAGATATCCTGTAACTCTATCTCCCCCTACATTATATAAAGGGAGGGGGTAGAGGCCATCGGCATATATAGAGAGAGACACATCTAAGTCCACAGCGCATAGCATCATCTTGCATCTCGCATCTTGATCCACCACATAATCCCAGAACACAGGAAGTAGGGTATTACCTCCTCCGTTGAGGGCTGAACTCAGATAACCTGTCTTGTGTTACCATTTAACTTAGTTCTTGATTAGCGTCCCCTCGTACAAATTCATTGCCGATGGTGACCCCCCAGTTAGTCACCTGCCGACAGTTGGCGCGCCAGGTAGGGGGCAGCGTCAAGATCATCTCTCAAGTTAGATGGCTTCTCCAAGATCGCCGTACGTCGTCATGAGGCTAGGAGAGTCCCTTCGCTTTGGCACCCTGGACTTCATCGCCGACGGCATCGACAATCTTCACCTCTCTTCCCCTGGAGAGATCCCTTCCCAAGGAGACGCGCGCAATCAATGTGACCCATTGCCTTATGGCTTGGAGAATTTAGCGAGCGCCTTCCACGGGTTGACCCCCTCGCTGTTCGCCTTCGCACCTCCTCGGAGGCAGACGAAAAAGGACTCGGCAGGCTCGACCGCTCGGGCGTGAATTGCATTCCGCCCAACAATCCTTCGGCCTCGGCTGGATTTCCCTCCGGACTCGAGAATTCCGTCGCGACTCTCGCACTGGATTCCTCGGTTATTCGGATAGGAGATAACCAGTCGGCGAGCGCATCGGATCCACTCGGATCAGATCCATCTATGTTCGTGGGTGTCATCAACGGTGGCCAACCCATTGGACAAAGCGAGCAAGTCAGCCTCTCCGCCTCTGACTCAGAGTTCGACGAGAGTGCTGAGATTCGAAATTACCGAGAGGTTTTCGTCCTAGGCGCGGATGATCACCACTCCACTACTCCGCTTGTTGTGTACGAAGTAACCGACGCTGGCGCAAATCCAGATCCTCGCCAGGCGGAGAAACAAAATCGCGTACAGCAACTTCGCGTCCGCGGCCGCGACGTCCCAAATGAGCTTCGTGCGGTGAAGCTAAGAGATCAGGAGGTCTACAACACCCCCAGGCCAATGTCATCGCGTCAAAGACTCTTCTTGAGACTATCGCGCCACAACTTCCTGAAGACAGCCCCCTTGTCCAGACCCTCGCTCGAGCGACGGCCATGGTCGAGATGGCCGCCATACAACAGAACGAGGCAATGCCCGCTTCGACTACTTCGGCACGCAGTCGATCTACACGCAATCGGAACCAGGCCCGCGCCTCGGCGGCTGGTGACTCCCATCAGTCGCCTACCCATGATCTTCGTCAAGATATCGAAGCCAAGCGGCGGGAGCGCAGTAACGGCGAGCGGAACTCTCGCGGCCGTCAAAGTCGCCGCGATGATGACCAAGCCGAGAGCACCGCCAGTCGGCACGACCATCGCCAGGAGCAACGTCAAGGCTCGCGCCGGGGCCGTCGCAGTAGATCCCCAGCGCGGAGGCGGCCACGTTCGCTGGAGGGGATTCGGGCTTT
This sequence comes from Raddia guianensis, assembly GCA_036346415.1. Lineage (NCBI taxonomy): Eukaryota > Viridiplantae > Streptophyta > Magnoliopsida > Poales > Poaceae > Raddia > Raddia guianensis. The sequence continues at coordinate 75,834,038 of CM070534.1, forward strand.
CACCCCGGATCTTCGCCGGGTGGTTTGGCCGGATGGTTTCAACCTCAAAGGCATCGACAAGTTCGATGGCGAGAGGGATCCAAAGAACTGGCTGCAAGTTTACGCCTTAGCAGTCAGTGCGGCAGGAGGTGATCAGAACGTCATGGCAAATTATTTGCCGGTCGCTTTGACCCCAACCGCCCAGACCTGGCTAACGGGACTCCCGGAGAACTCTATCGAGTCTTGGGACGACCTACAGGAGCAGTTCATCGCCAATTTTTAAGAAACCTATGAAAGGCCCGCGGGGAGATGGGAGATTGGACAGTTACACCGGCGCAAGAACGAGACTCTTCGCGAGTTCATCAAGCGCTTCACCAAGAAGAAGAACGAGATCTGGGACGTTTCGGAGCAAACAGTCATCGACGCCTTCTTCGCCGGATGCCAATCCGAGGAGCTAATCAGGCAGATGACCCGGGACCCCCCGCGTAATCTCAAGGCCATGTTCACGATGGCGGATCAGGAGGCCGAAGCCGAGGAGGCCATCGCGAATCATCGCGGAGGCAATGACGGAGGCCCCAAGAAGAAGCCTAACGACGAACAGGGCAAGACCAAAGATAAGAAGCGGAAGGGGGAGGAGACGGTCGCCAACATGGAGCGCAACCGATCTAAGCCCCCCAACGACAACGACTAAAAGAAAGTGATGGATTCGGTATGTTCCTTCCATCCTAAAGAAAAACATTCTGCCAAAGATTGCCTTATTCTGCAGAAGTTCGCCGACAGCGCGAACCAGTCGGCCAAGGGCGGTCAAGGCAAGAAACCTTATGGTGATTACCAAAACGCCGGGCGTGAGATCAACTACATCTTCGGGGGCACTGATGCGTACGAGTCCAAGCGGAAGCAAAAGCTTACCACTCAGGAGATCAACGCTATCATGCCTGCGACGCCAAAGTACCTCCGCTGGTCCGAGGTGCCCATCACCTTCGACCGGTCGGACCACCCGGACCGGATCGCCTTCCCTGAGAGGTACCCTCTGGTGCTGGATCCGGTCGTGCGAGGAAGCAAACTGAAAAGAGTCCTGGTCGATGGCGGGAGCGGGATTAATGTCCTTTTCGTCAAGACCCTGGACCAAATGAATATTCCTCGTTCCGAGCTACGGCAGGGATCATCTCCATTCCACGGGGTAATCCCCGGGACGTCCGCAGTACCACTCGGACAGATCTCTCTGCCGGTCACATTTGGGACCAAGGATAACTATCGGACCGAGAGTCTGAGTTTCGAAGTGGCTGATTTCGAGACGGCATATCATGCCATCTTGGGAAGGCCGGGGATCGCCAAATTCATGGCGGTTCCCAACTACACTTACCTCGTCTTAAAGATGCCAGGTCCCAATGGTGTAACCACCCTCCCTGGTGACGTTAAATGTCCACCTTTCTGCGGCAATGGCGTGAGATGGCACGAACCGGACTCATCTGCCGAGATGGAGAAGATCCGACTGGAGGTCGCAAACCTTCAGGAGGAAGGGGATGTCCCCACCAAGAAGCAGGCCAAAACATCCATCCAAGCAGCCGAAGAAACTAAGAAGATCTTGTTGGACTCGTCTGATCCGGCCAAGACGGCCTTGATTGGGACAGGGCTCGACAGCAAATAGAAAGACGCGCTCGTCACTTTCCTCCGGGCCAACCGGGATGTGTTCGCTTGGAAGCCTTCGGACATGCCCGGTGTTCCGAGGGAGGTGATCGAGCACTCTCTCCACGTCGATGAAAAGGCGAAGCTCGTCAGGCAACGCCTACGAAGATTCGCCCCGGATCGGAAGGACGCCACAAGGAGTGAGATCACCAAATTGTTGGCCGCTCGGTTCATCAAAGAGGTGTATCACCCCGATTGGCTTGCTAATCCGGTCCTGGTGCAGAAGAAAAACAAGACATGGCGCATGTGTGTCGACTACACCGACCTCAACAAGGCGTGTCCCAAGGATCCTTTCGGGCTCCCCCGTATCGACTAAGTGGTGGATTCCAACGCCGGGTGCGAGCTCCTGAGTTTTCTGGACGCCTACTCAAGCTATCATCAGATCAGTCTGGAGGAGAAGGATTGCATCAAAACGTCGTTTATTACGCCCTTTGGTGCTTTTGCTATATCACAATGCTATTCGGGTTGAAAAACGCTGGTGCGACTTATCAGCGCACCATACAGCGGTGTTTTCACACTCAGCTCGGACGCAACGTGGAGGCATATGTCGACGACGTCGTCATAAAAACCAAATCCAGATGGGATCTCATAACAGATCTAACCGAGACATTCGAGAGCCTAAGGGTATTTCGGATGAAGATAAATCCCGAGAAGTGCGTTTTTGGGGTTCTGTCTGGCAAACTACTCGGATTCATCATCTCCAATCGAGGGATCGAAGCCAATTCGGACAAGGTCGGCGCCATACTCAAGATGAAGCCTCCGGCCAACCAAAAGGATGTGCAGAAGCTCACTGGATGCATCGTGGCACTCAGCCGATTCGTTTCCCGACTCGGGGAGCGAGGCATGCCTTTCTTTAGTCTCTTACGCCGACAAGACGACTTTCAGTGGACAGCGGAAGCACAGCAAGCCTTTGAAGACCTAAAGAGGTTCCTCACCACACCGCCGATGTTGGTCCCTCCCATACCCCAGGAGCCCCTCTTACTCTACATCGGTGCAACAACTCACGTCATCAGCAGCGCCTTGGTTGTGGAGCGAGACTAAGAGGACTCCCTCCAGAAGGTACAGCGTCTGGTCTACTTCGTAAGCGAAGTATTGGACGAGTCAAAAACAAGGTACCCACAAGTTTAAAAGCTTTTGTATGCTGTGTTACTCACATCGCGGAAGCTCAATCATTATTTTCAAGAGCATGAAATTTCGGTGATCACTTCTTTCCCGCTTGGAGACATACTCCATAATCGGGAGGCCACTGGGAGGATTGCCAAGCGGGCAGTTGAGCTTGGAGCCTTTGAAATAAAGTTCACGCCTCGACTAGCCATTAAATCTCAGCGTTGGTGACTTACGTCGCCGAGTGGATGAAAGCCCAAACCCCATGACAAGGATAATCTCGAGTCTTGGACAATGTACTTTGATGGTTCCCTCATACTCGCCGCGAAATGGGATTTTGCTCATATCGCCGACTGGAAAGAAGCTACGCTACGTCCTCCAGATATTGTTTCCCGTCAGCAACAACGCCGCCGAGTACGAGGCACTCATCCACGGTCTGCGCTTCGCCATATCGCTCGGCGTCAAGCGGTTAATGGTACGCGGAGATTCACAACTCGTGGTCAACCAAGTCTAAAAGGAGTGGTCCTGTATTGGCGACAGCATGGCGGCTTACTGCCAGGAGGTTCGCAAGTTAGAAGACAAGTTCGACGGACTGGAGCTTACTCACGTGCTCCGCCGCGACAATGAAGCAGCAGATGAGCTGGCGCGGATGGGATCCACTCGGGCCCAAGTCCTGAGTGGTGTTTTCGTACAGGAGTTACGCGCGCCGTCTATCAAACTACCATCTACATCAATGGAAGACCCAGAAAAGCAGCCAGAACCTAATGCGGAGGTACTGTTAATCACCCCCGAGTGGACCCAGCCTTACTTAGATTATCTTCTTCGTGATGAGCTGCCTGAGGATCGAAGCCTAGCCGAGTGCATCACACGCCGAAGCAAAAGCTACAAGGTAGTCGGGGACGAGCTTTTCGGAAAGAGCAGTTCCGGAGTACTAAGGCGTTGCATATCCGAGTAAGAAGGCAAGGATCTACTCAACGAAATCCATTCGGGGGAGTGCGGGCATCACGCAGCAGCAAGCACCCTGGTGGGCAAAGCCTACCGGCAGGGATTTTTCTGGCCAACCGCGGTCACGGATGCGGAAGATATAGTACGCAGATGTGACGGGTGTCAGTTTTTCGCACGGCAGATCCACATGCTGGCACAAGATCTATAGACGATTCCGATCTCTTGGCCCTTCGCCGTCTGGAATCTGGACATGGTGGGCCCCCTCAAGCGAGCGCAAGGCGGATTCACTCATCTCTTCGTCGCCATCGACAAGTTTACCAAGTGGATTGAAGCCAAGCCGGTGGCTGTCATCACGACGGCCAAGGCACGTGAGTTCTTCCGCGACATCGTGGTGCGTTTCGGCGTACCCAACAGCATCATCACCGACAATGGCGTTCAGTTCAAGAGCAGCGAGTTTCAAGATTGGGGCGAGGAGCTGGGCATTAAGATCTGCTATGCATCGGTGGCCCACCCAAGGAGTAACGGACAGGTTGAGCGCGCCAACGGATTGGTGCTACAAGGGCTCAAAGCCCGAATTTTCGATCGCCTGAAGCCGTACGCAACGCGCTGGGTTAAGGAGTTGCCTTCGGTGCTCTGGGGGCTCAGAACGACCCCAAGTCGAGCAACCGGGCAGACACCCTTTTTCCTAGTTTACGGCTCAGAGGCACTTCTCCCGACTGAATTGAAGTTCCGGTCCTCTCGGGTCGCCGACTACGACGATAATCAGTCGGATAAAGCAAGGTACGACGACCTCGATCGGCTCGAGGAAGCCAGGGAAGCAGCAATGATCCAGTCGGCAAAGTACCAACAGGGCCTGCGTCGCTACCATCAACAAGAACATACGGGCCATACGTTCCAAGGGTATCCGCCCTCCGAAGGAATCAGAAGCACGAGCATAAACTCTCCCCACTCTGGGAAGGCCCCTACATGATCGCTGAGGTGATCCGCCCGGGGGCTTACCGGCTGCAACGTGAAGACGGATCTGAAGTGCCCAATACCTGGAACATCGAGCAGCTACGTCGTTTTTACTCTTAAAGTCTTGTATTCAAGCAGCATGTAATTAGTTTCCCTTCTTTTGACTTGCTACTTGGCCGTAAACGACCAATCAGTAAGTCGGGGGCTACACTAAATAGTGTGCGGAGTCAACCGCACCCTATCTTCTTAATAAAGTTGTTTTCTCTCTACATGTGCTGATCGAATTCGAGTATTATGAAAATTCTTGAGTAATGGCGCTTTTACATCCCAGCGACACTGTTTAGCTACTCCGCAGTCGCATAAGGAGAAAGCCAAGCGCTGCTCCCTGGCACTCGGGGGATGGACCAGTCGGCGGAGGCGTTTCATGAAAAAGGATAAAACATACTATTCGGATAAACTAGATCACCAGTACTGAGGATCAACCGCAAGTTTCCATTACAAATATAATTACAGGTCCAACTGATCGACTATTTGGACAGCAGTCGGATGGACCTTCTCTAACAGAGCTACGGCCTCCTCTTCCGAGCAAGCAAACCCATCTTTGACGGCTTCGCAGTCCAGGCGAGGGAAGTTTGACTTCGCTATGGCGAGGCCTTGGCCGGTGCACGTTATTGCAGCCTCCCGGGTGAAGATCTTGATCCGCTCAGGAATGACGTCGAGATGGGCCACCAGGAGGTCAGGATCGTTCGGCGGCTCCTCGTCAAGATAAAGGCATTCAAGTATTGGGGCAATTCCCGTCGAGGCTCGGCGGCGAAGTTCTGCGCGACCAGTCGGATGAGGCATATCAGTCGGGTTTCAACGAGGTTGAGCCAGGGAGAGCCAGTCGGGGAAGTTACCTTCCAACTCTTTAGCCGACCCCTCGGCTCGAGCGTTGGCTTGGCGGACTTCTTCCTCTAGTGCCTTCTGCCTCGCCTCCAGAGCTACACTCGACAGCAAATATTGAAGATCGTTACGTACGCAACATCCTTCTTAGAGATTTAGCACGGATTGGGGTCTATACCTCGGTTTGTGTTGGACTCCTCCACGTGGCGGAATAGGGGCTCGATGACTTCGCGGTGGAGCTCCTCGATCCAGCCGCGATATTGTCACTTGACGGCATACAGCGCGTTGTCAAACTCATCGCGCGTCTTCAGTTCGCCTACCGTTTTTTCCATGCACCGGGTCTTCTGCTTCGACCTCTCCTTCATGCGCTGCGTGGAGAAGAGAGGGAGATTAGTAGGATCCCCCCGTGCAGGGCGAGGATATGTAGCGAGAAGAAGTTTACCTTATATATTTCAGCTTGAATAGCGGTTACTTGGTCCAGTACCTCCCACTCTTCGGCTTCTTGCTCGTCATCGACCTCGTAGCCCTCCATCTCCTTCCGCCATTTCAGTCGGAAGGGTGGAACGTGAGTTTTGGGGGAGGGGCGAGGAATCTCCTCGACTTTTGGCTCTGAGCTCTCTGGAGCCGGAGTTGGGATTTTCCCCTTCGCTGACGAGGGTTGGCGGCTGGTGGCGGATGGGCCGGAATCTTGACAAGGCGCGGTGGGCCGAGCCGAGTCCCTGGAGCTTGGCGGCTCATCATCCTGTATTGGTTTTCTGCAAGCATTCGGAGACCCTTTCAAGATACACATCTCTACGAATTATGAAGTTATGGCGTCACGAAAGAATACCTGTGTAACGGAACGTATTTCATCTTGAATTTTATGCCCGAACCACTCGGGCCCGAGCCAGAAGGTCTCTTCGCCCCAGACGCGGCCTTTGGGTCGGCAGACTGGCGGGGCGGAGGGCTCTGTGGCTGCGCGGCCTGGGCTAGTGGCGACTTCGCCGCTGGGCGACGGCGGCGGAAAAGAAGCGGGACGGTGTCTTCCTCTTCATCGTCTTCGTCCGAGTCCCTTGGAGCGCCCCCTGCCTTTTTTGGCCTGAGGAGCACTCGTTGAGCCTTCAGCAAGACGCTTGCAAGGTGCCTCCTTGGGAAGCGGAGCTTCCGGGACCGGAGGAGCGGAGAAGAAGGCCTCACGCCCCTGCGACACGTTAAATCACATTGATATTAACTCTACATCGACAAACCACGGTTAAGTTGAGGAGGATCTTCTCCTTACCGTTGGGGGCAGGTGTCCCAAATGGTATGCTCCCGGGCACTCTGCGGGGGCTACTTCCGAGCCTGGAGCGAAGAGCTCGACCACTCGGCTGATGATTTTCTTCTGCGTAAGGCTCTTATGGGTCTCCCGAGTGGCGTCTTGGGTCCCCGAATACTCGAAGGCGAGATGAACCCTCTCCTTGATGGGCTTGATACGGCGTTGGGTAAAGCTCCACACTACCCCAATGCCTGTTAGCCCAGCAGACTTAGCTCTGCGGAGAAGAACGAGCAGTTCCTGCACTTGGCCTCCCTCGTCATCGGCGAGGAGAGAGGACCAGGAGGGACGGACTGTGGGGCACTCGCCGGAGAAGGAAGGGAGGACCGGAGGAGAGTTGGCACAATAGAACCACTCTGAGTGCCAGTCTTTGTTGAAAGTTTTCAAGCGAAGATCGAAATAAAACTTTCTAACCCCTTCCCATAGTTGGAATCCCGCGCCGCCTGCGGCCTTGGGATAGTCCTTATTGGGGTAGGGTTTGAGAAGAAAAAGGAATCTGAAAAGGTCGAAATGGGGAGCGATCCCCAGATAGGCCTCACAGATGTAAACAAAAATCGCGATCTGAAAGATGGAGTTGGGGTTCAAATGCGAGACCTCAATCCCATAAAAGTGGAGCAAACCCCGGAAGAAGGAAGAGCAAGGAAGGCCGAAGCCGCGAAGGAAGAAAGATTCGAAGACCACTACCTCGTCTGGACGAGGGGTGGGGCAGGATTCGCCGGCGGCGGCGCGCCAAGATACGAACCCTTCCGAGGGGAGCACGCCGAGGGAGACCAGCTTCTGTAGCCTCCGCTCAGTCGTGATGGACTTCATCCATTTCTTTGCCCTCTCAACTGCCTCAGTGGCGGTGGGGGATGGTGGAACCATCGCGGTTGGAGATGGGTGGCGGCGGAGGCGACGGCGGAGAAGAACCCTAGCGGCGGAGAGTGCTGCGAGAAGCCAACGGACTGGCGCGAAAAGTGAGCGAGGTGAACTAATTTCGTTCCCCTGTTCCTAATTTATCGCAACGGGCAAAGTTTTGCATTCTGGGCCGGGCCTCAGTCTAGTGCTGGATGCGGCCTTTCCGCGAGGGGGCCGATAATCACTCGGCCGGCCGAGTGGTTCCCGCCGAGAGGTCTGCGTTAAGTGCCGACTGCCTGTCTAGGAGCGGACGAGCCTAACTACTCAAACGAAGCGATGTTGCGGATTTGAGATCAAATCGAGGAAAAGCGGCATTGCTGATTCAAGATTGAAGCAGAGACACAAAGATTACGTATGTCTAAAAGATCTTCATTAAAAGGGCTCTTAGGCCCGATTACATATTTTTCGCGGCACAGCACATCGAGCTAGGGCTCGTCGCTGGCTCACGGAGAAGCGAAAGAAGAAGCCCCCCGGCGGGAGGACCTCAGTACCCCCCGTGCGCGAGGAGGGTTGCGACCAGTGCGTCCTTCAAGGGGAGGCGCACCTTGTGGAGTTGCGGAAACCCGCGGATCAGGACCCTAAGGGATTCTTCCGCGTCGATTTCCGCCCTCGCCTGAGCGAAATCCCGCCAGAGCTCATCTTCGAAAGCCTTGGCGGTGGCTTCGGCGACGGCTTCCTCGATCTTGGCGCGGGCCTCGTCGATCCATGTCAAGATCATCTCCACAATATTCGCCATTGCTCTTGAAGCGGGCCGAGGGTGGAGATTTTTGGGCGTCGCCAAGGAAAAGAAAACTCAACAACTCGAAAGCTGGTGGCGAAGTAATATTCTGCCCCTGGGGTTTCTTTTATACACGAAGAAATTCAAGGGACGCGCCTTGGAATCCGTTTCAAACACAGTAAAACCGTCATGATGGCGGGACGGAAGTGGGTGCAAATACGGTTTCCGACCTAAGCACGCACGCATCCTCTCGGCTGTGTGAGAAAAGGGCGCAAAACGCCGCCTCCCGTAATGGGCACAGGCTAAAGCGCAAGGGCAACCCCTTATGAGCTTTCTTAACACGCCGCTAACGGTGGCAATGTGTTAAAATCGAGCCTAATTCGGCCTCGGTACACCCTGGAGGGCATATGACCGGCAGCGCCAAAATTAAAAGTGTTTCACGGCATACCCTATGTTGGGTCACTAGTCAACTTCGCATGCTCGAGGTTGGGTGTTGGTGAAACTTGGGTTCAATTTCTTGAGGTATGCCTTTATAAGGTCGCCAGTTGTACACCGATCCCCGGGTACAAATGCCTCTCGGCAAAATTGCATCCAATTGGTACGCCCCGAAGGGCCTATGCTGATCCATACACCGGTTGGGACGGGTACCACCCTCCTGAAAGGTGCGCCCCATGCTGAGCCGAGTGTTAGCTCTTACAAGTTAAGGCTAGGCGCCTGATGTCGATAACCCTTGCAACGTTAAACTACAACATGCTGCAAGACAGAAGTTGTGGAGACGTGGCTTAAGGCACGCCCCCAGATGGGCCGATCGCTGCTTTTGCATTGCAGGAGTGGGTGTCAAGTAGCCGAAATCATCTGTTGTGGCGATGTGCCCAATGGGCTGAGTAAGCTGGAGTTCGGTACTGCCGATCCAGGCGTTGCTTCAACACAAAAACTTAAGATTTCTTGAGTTATTTACAGTCTCTTTTCAGATTACAGGAGGTATCGATGAAACCAGTCGGCTGGACATCTAACTCGATCGTAAAGCACTCGGGGGCTACTGTGGACTATATGGGCCCCGGGTATTCCCTAGAAGGCCCATAAGGGAGCAGATAGGGGGCGATCCAAGTCAGCCGGTTGAAGATAAGAACCACTCGGGCTACGCATGGCTTGAGCCGTAAGAAAGTTTCCGAGGATATAATCTATCTCCATGTAATTAGCAGATCAATACATGCATTCCATGTAACTGCATACCAGAATTGGTTATCAGGGATCCCGAGATATCCTGTAACTCTATCTCCCCCTACATTATATAAAGGGAGGAGGTAGAGGCCATCGGCATATATAGAGAGAGACACATCTAAGTCCACAGCGCATAGCATCATCTTGCATCTCGCATCTTGATCCACCACATAATCCCAGAACACAGGAAGTAGGGTATTACCTCCTCCGTTGAGGGCCTGAACTTGTATAACCCTGTCTTGTGTTACTATTTAACTTAGTTCTTGATTAGCGTCCCCTCGTACAAATTCATTGCCGGTGGTGACCCCCCAGTTAGTCACTTGCGGACACTCCCACTCCCTAATCTCTCGCTCTGCTGCTTGCGCAGCTCGTGTCAACAGCAAGGAGGAGGAGGCGAACCTCGGCGCCATCTTCATGCCAAGGTTCGACCTCATCCAGATCGGTTAGAACTTCATCCGACCTCTTAGGGTTCTTCAGGGATTTGAATAATTTTTTTCGAAATTAGCCTTGATTCGTTAGTTTGGATTCGAATTTGAGGGATTTCAACGAATTAGGGTTTCGAGTTCCACTGATTTGGGGAGGAAATTTTGGGGATTTTGCTTGATTCACCCAAATTTTGCCGGCGGTGCTGCGTGGAGAGGAGGAGGAGCTCGAACTTGTTGCCGTGCTGCTGTTGTAGGAGAAAAGGGGAGCCACACTTCACTGCTCCGCATACCTCCCCACTTCAGTTTATCTATATCTTTCCTTTTAGATAAAGATGTAAAGCATAGCCAAAAACTTCAATGAAATTCTTGCTGCTGGAACCGAGGGAGCCATCACAGATATGTTTGTTGGAATCACTTTGTGAATACCAAGTACAAGAAGATAAAATGGTCTTGTCAACTTGATTTATGATGTGCTGCATAGTTATTTTTCTTGATCTTTTAAATTTGATTTCTTTGCAGAATGACTCTACTATTAGGTCCACCAGGGTCAGGCAAGACTACCTTGCTTCGCATTGGCTGGAAGGCTTGATAAAGACCTAAAGGTTATTAAAAATAACTTCTTTACTTCATTGCACTAATTAAATCTCACATGTGCTAAATTTAACCATCTCATTTTCAGTTCAAATGGGAACCACCCAAAAATTAGGCACTACTTGTTGGGATAACAGTCTAAAACAATGCACATTGCGTAATGAGGTAAATGCCATGCAGGTTTGCTAACTGAGCTGTTGAGGCGAGAGAAGGCTGCAAATATAATGCCTGATTCTGATATGGATGCATTCATGAAGGCAAGAATATGTCCTTAGTTCAGTTTTTTTTTTTCTTGATAGCTCAACTAACGGATTGAAGAGTATGTAAATATTTCTGCTAATCTTAATCAGGCGTGTGCAATGGGGGGCGAAGAGGCCAACGTGGTCACTGAGTATATACTGAAGGTATATGCAACTTTGACTGATAACTGACTGAGATGAGTAACCAAGGCTGTATTTGGCCCCTTAGCATGCATGTTTGTTGATTTCCAAAGGTCTTAGGACTGGAAATATGTGCCGACACCATGGTAGGGGACGACATGAGGAGGGGCATCTCTGGTGGACAGAGGAAGCGTGTCACAACAGGTGAAAAGATAGTTGCCAACATTAGTGCACTTTAAGAACAATGGTTGTTACTTGACAATGGTGTGATTGGTTAATAATTTTCCTTGGCTATGTCCTACAGGGGAGATGCTTGTTGGCCCAGTGACAACACTGTTCATGGATGAGATCTCGACTGGACTCGACAGTTCAACTACGTTCCAGATCATGAACTCGCTCAGGCAGTTCATCCACATCTTCAGTGGCACGGCCGTCATCTCCCTACTACAGCCTGCGCCTGAGACATATGAATTGTTTGACGACATCATACTCCTCTCAGACGGGCAGATTGTGTACCAGGGCCCTCGAGAAGATGTGCTCAAGTTCTTTGAAACTGTCGGTTTCAAGTGCCCTCAGAGGAAGGGCATCGCAGACTTCTTGCAATAAGTACATACATCGCCACCATCATTGGAAGTAGAAACATGTATAATTGTTGGTAATGTATATCTATGTAAATGATGAGCAGGTGACTTCCAGGAAGGATCAGAAGCAATACTGGGCTCGGCATGATGGGCCCTATCAGTATGTGCCATTGAAGAAATTTGCACATGCGTAGTAAAGATGTCCATGTAGTTTCTAAACTTGTTTGCCTAACCCTGAAGCATGGTGCATGCACTGTGGCACACATATTTCTAAATTTTTCATGTTAGTTCAGTCGCTATGTTGTTTAACTACTTTTGCCCAAATTTGCACCACTACCATGATAAATTGAAAGTATTTGTTTCTCTTTTAGATTAGTGGCCACTATAAGCATGCTTTGACAGCTCTATTTATGTTCTTTAAATACATTTTTTAAATACATTTTATTGTAGGACGGGGATCAAATTATCTAATACCATGGTCTACACTCTTATAACCTGTGATTTTCAGAAGCACAAAGTGTTTGACGAGGATGACTAATATCAGGTATAATAAATATGCACATTGGTACCAGTTTATGATAAGCTAAAGTTCATCCTCTCAATCCTCCAGAGTGGCCTTGGTTGTGTGGCCTTTGCAATTGTAGCCTTGTAGCGACCATCGTTGGTCTATCGATTCATATATCCAAGTATCTAATTCGTTTTGATTCATGTTCATATTGTTATTTTTTTAGCATGATTACATGCTGGAAGTGACAATGTGGAGCACAAAGAAGTTTTTTACATCTCTGGTGTTAAATTCAAGAAAGAAAGGATGCAGCTATGATCTCGAATGAATTGTATACACCAATGAATTTTGGATGACTTCTGTTCACCAGTGAATTGAAGCTGTAACATGGAGGAAAATTCATGCTATTGATATGTAATATTGTCATGGCTTGAAGATGCCACATCTCCTCCATATCACACTGGACCACTCGTAGGGGCAGGGGAGCGAGAGGCCAGCGGCATAACTTGGGGATGAGAAGGCATGACCGGCTATCTTGGTCAATGGTGCGAAAGATCGGATTTTTGTATAGGAGGTGATATGCATGTCAATATTTAGACTTCATTGTCAAGCCCCTTCTCAATTTTTTGTGTTAGCCATATTTTTAAAGAGGCTAACCTTAGGTTGGCATGTTTATTTTTGCAGCATGTTCTGTGGTTGAAATCTTACATTACAAAGAAAAGATCAGATGGTTTAATTTTTTTTTCCTAAAATGCATGGCATTTTGAGAAGCTTAGTTTATGTAAAAAGACATGGTGTTTTGAAAAGACTATATGTTTGACTTGTGCAAATTAACATTTATCTTTGTTCCGCTTACTCTGTTCTGTTCATCAATGTAGTTGGATTCAATTTGTTTTATTTAGTTTTCTTTACGTGAAATCCTCTCTTTTTTTTCATCTTTATATGTACAAACATTATTGCAGGTTGTGTTTGCGGTGAGTTTCATTGTAAGCATGATGTAGCATTTGAGGTCCTGTATGTAGAGATCAACGATTTTATGTGTGGGATTTTTATTTCTCCCGTTAGCACCACCGTTGCACCACACGGGCATTTTTGCTAGTCAATATAAATATTTGTAGCTCATGCTATGCCATAATAGACAACAAGGCAATTTCACCTTCATTTTGAAAAGTACAGAACCCTTATCATTCTCCGTTACATAAATTACTGGATTTTCATCTCTATTTGCTATAAATATACCCCAGTAATTTCGAAAGTCCTCAAGGTACTGAAGAGTCACTCAGATGCAGCCCAAACAAATATTCTGACTATATAATAAAATATAATAAAAAACAATTTTTGCAGCAAGTAACCATCGATCGTTATCTTTATCTGCTGTAGCGATCGATGGTTAATTCTTGTAAGAATTATAGTTATCTGTGTTGTGCTTTACATTTATTTTTGGCAGTGTAGCTACACCCTGGTGTAGTATAGCGGAACCATATATATAGACATGAATCATTAAGGGTGATAGAACTAAAGCTCCCAAATCAATTAGCATATAGCAGCAAGTAAATAAATCACTTGTATTAAATAATAGTTACAACATCATAGAATAAAAAAAGAGAAAGGTTATCAATGAATAAGAAAGTTATAACTACCTGATATTCAGATTAGTAGGGGCAATAATCACTTGCGGTATGAACCAGTATTAGCTAGATCAAATAAGTATGAACCAGTATTAGCTAGATCAAATAAATAGTCTGAATAAATAACCATAAAGATAGAACTAAACAACAGCTACTGGAGGGTGCGCGTTGCTTAGCTTCTCGGCCTTATCCCCTCGCGAGAAAAAAAGGGCGCTCGGACGGAGCTCGTCCCCGGCCAGATCCAGGCGTCTCCTCTGCCTCCGGCAGCCTCCTGGCCGGCGTCGAGGTAGGAGAGACCAGGATCTTGCCCTAGGGGTTGTACAGCAGTAGGTTTAGGTTTAGTTTTAGCGGTAGAAATAAAGAGACGAGAAGGTTTCAGAGCTTCTTGGTGGCTGCTTGCTTCGGGTCCGGCATTCTGGCAGTGCTGACAGGTGAGGTCTCCTCGGCTCTTGGTTCTTCTCGTAGTAGTTGTAGTTTGTCTAAGACCTCGGTGTTTTCGTCGAGCTTCTTAGTGGTTGCTTGCTTCGGGTCCGGCGTTCTGGCAGTGCTGGCAAGTGAGGTCTCCTTGGCTCTTGGTTCTTCTCGTGACAGTTATAGTTTGTCTAAGTCCTCGGTGTTTTCGTCTTCTCCATGGATTTTTTTGGATCTGAGAAAGGGGATGAGGGCATTGGTAAGAGGTGTAGGATTTGGACAGTCGGTGAAGACTCCGTCGCCGTCGTCGAAGTTGATGTTGTTGGTTATCATCGGCGTTGGTTGGTTTGTTCCTTGTGGAGTTGTGCTCTTTTATTCAGGTTTTGTTGGATTTTGGTGCGGTAAAGAAGATTGTTGCTAGGGGCTTTTCGATCCACTGCCTGGATGAGTGGCTCCGGAACTCGTCGATGTCGGCCATGACGTTCTTCTTCGTTGCCAGCATGGTGAGAAGGGGAAGCTTCATGCTGTGTTATTCGATCAAGTCCTTTAGTGGATTCGTTGTAATTTCGAGTTTGTTCTTGGACTTGGTTGTAATTTTGTGGAAGCTTCAGGAATGAAAAGGTGGACTTGTTCTCAAAAAAAAAAACAGCTACTGAACTATTTTGGAACTAACGCAGTGTACTATAAACACTTGCAGATAAGCTTACTTCATAACCCATGCTCAATTTAGTCAGAATTGATGATGAGACATTGGGGAAGCATTTTTTAATGGCTAAACATGTGCTTATCAGTTATCACAGGTATAAGTGTTCCAAATTGATTACCTAGTCAGAGCCATGGTTATTACGGCGCTTAAGGCGCGCGGCGGTCGTCCGAACCTTTTTACCTTTTAAGCGCTTAAAGCGCACGGCGAGGCAACACCATAGACATATAGATATGACGACTAAAAGCAAATAAATTACCATAAAATAAGATAGTTTTTACCACCATGGGTGATTCCATAGGTCATAAAATAACATAGTTTTGCACCACCATAGGTCACAAAATAATATAGAAGTCGCACATTAGTACATAACAAACAACTTTCAACTCTCCAACCCTCTTATCTAGATAAAATCATCGGTCAAGTCGTTGGCTTCATCATTAATTGAATCTTCTCCTCCATCCTCTTCATCATTTGTTAGATCTTCACCATAGTCAGAATCATCCTCATCATCTTGTATTATCCCATTCTCATCTTCATCTACATTGTCCGAGTCAGAATAGTGCTCTTCTATGTCTTCGTCCTCTACTTCTACCATCCTTTTCTTACCCTTGGATCTTGAGTAGTAGAGAATAGGCTCACCATGAACTTTACCATGAGCTTTTCTAGGAAAATTTCAACCTTGAAGATTGAGGGATACACCCATAGCCTCATCAACATGATCCCAAGTAAGACCATCATGATCTTGCACTTTATTGGACGATGTATCTGCCTACTCATTGTTCCAATTGAACTCTTTCAAAACAAATGGATCATAATTTTTTCTCCCTTCCTCACGTCTTTTCTGAAATCTAGCCGTCATTTTTCTATTGTATAAAACATAGACCAAATCATTCAACCTCTTGTGCTCCAACTAGTTTCTTTTCTTAGTATGCATCTAAAATGAGAAGTGACATTGAAAGATAATGACATCAACCAAATAAGAGTTAAATTTAGTTGTACTTACTAGTAATAGTTACTACTTACAAATTCAAAAGTGTTCCAGTTATGCTCACAACCGGATGATGAAGCACAAAGACTAATGATCATCCTTGCAAACCTATGTAACTCTATGTATTTTGCACCATATGCACGCCACCAATCAACTATGAATGACAAATAAATGGAATTTAGTATGCTAAAACGTAAAAACTAAAAGAAACTTGCCCGAATTTATTTATAAACACTTATTAGGACTTCTTGTTCCCGCATGTTGTGTCGCCAGTCTATTAGCAAACACTTCTCTTCTATTCTTATATAGAATAGCTTGGCTATCAATCTTCTCCACTAGAGTCGGATCTTCCACCATTTTTGCAAGGCAATCATTGAAATCACTCCTTATTTGTGCAAGGTTTTTTTCATTTTCAGAACTCTTTTCTAGGAGGGGATAGAACTTCCCTAGATTCAAAAAGAGAGCGGCGCCATACAATGGTGTGGCCATTTGATTGCCCCAACGCTAATCCATGATATTCAACAAGCGAGTGAGTAAAGGCTTCTTGTTTTGAGTGGAGAAAGATTGCATAATCCTTTGTTTTGCCATAGACATTAATGCCATAACCTCCGCATTACTGGCCTCTCATCTCCATCAACCACCCTTAACACTTTAAGTAGTGGTAGGGATGCTCTAATGCAGTCCTCTACTTGGTTCCAAAAGGATACCGCCATGACAAGATTTTGACACTTTTTTCCTGCTTCTGCCTTATCTAACTTGGTTGAAGTCCAATCCGGACATCCAAATAGATTCCTCAATGCATCTTTATGCTTGTTCAAACTTGTCATGGTGAGAAATGCAGTAGCAAACCTAGTAGCTGCAGGTCGCACAATATCCATCCCATCTGTCTTCACCCTCATCGCACTTAGAAGCCTCGAATGCCTATAAATGAAAGTGGTGAGATGTCGGGCTTGTGCAATAGGTTTGCTACTGTAAACAGAGAGTGAGAGGTAGAGAGTGAGAGAGACCGAGAGTGAGAGAGACGGATTGAGAGAGTCAGAGAGAGTGCTAGAGACAGAGTCAGAGAGTCAGAGAGAGTGTGAGAGACCGTGAGAGAGAGTGACAGAGAGAGTGCGAGAGAGTGAGAACAAAGATGCGGGAGACAGGGAGAGAGAGTAGATCGAGACTCGAGAGCGAAGGAAAGAAAAGGGGAAGGAGCCGGAGGAAGGAAAGGGGATCGGGGACGGTGGCTTACCGTGAGGAGGCGCTGCCACGGGGGAGATTCCTCGCCGCCGGCGCTGGATTTCGCCGCTGGATTCGCCGGTCGCCGCTCCGATTCGCCGCCGCCGCTGGTCAAGGGTTTTGGGTCAAGGGCACGGGCACGGGCTGGTCAAGGGCGGGGACTCGGGGTCGGGCACAGGCTTTACACTGTTTTTCTTCCCTATGGCGTCCGCCTCACCCCGCCTCACCCCTTCTCGACGCCACGTCGACGCCACGCGGACGCCATACCCGCTTCAACGACGCCATACACGCCTGCGGCAAGGCGTCGCGTGAGGTGTCGGCGCCGGACCGCCACGACGCCAAAGCGTCGCTAACCCTGGTCAGAGCTTAACACAATTTTTTCACTCTAAATTCCAAACTACACTACCAAATTCAAATGTTGTACTCCTAGGTATAGGTGTATTGAAGCAGAGCATATAAATTGGACCTGCAAGCTTCAGACCGCAGAAGCAAATCTTAGCAAATATGCCTGTTCGTTGCAACGGATTTTAAAAATACATAGGTTAAAATAAAAAATCATATGCAATATTTCATATATTTTTTCCATGGTATTAAGAATATAGATATGTGCTTAGCATGGTACATTACACAGCAAATGGACAAAATAGTGAATAATCTACAATGAGGGGGAAAAACCAGAGAACTTACCCCGAAAGTGGTGTGACTGCATAGCATAAGTATAGCAGCCAGCTGCTGACCATAACGTGCAATAATTCAGGCAGTAATGCCATTTTAAAGAATAGTATTCAGTTTTGTGTAAGTAAATTAATGATGCACAAATGGCTAAGATGATCGAATACAAGAAAAATGGTGCAGAATCAGTGCATTCCTAGCTGACCTAAATAGCAAGGTGTTAATTTTTCCCTGGAAGCACATGACAACAAGAGCACATCAAATGGTGTATGCAAAAGGAATGGGAACAAATAAAAAAAATAGAACGCAATTCCCAGAAAATGGCTATCAGTAATAGGTAGACATTAATAAATTGATCTCTAAAAACTTACAGGAAGCTCTCCTTTCCAGTAACGTAGTACAGTGCAACAGCAAAGAAGAATGCAAGGACACCGCATATGGAGTTGACCAAAATGATAAACTTCAAGAATTCAAACTTCAAGAATTCCTTGCGTCCCCATACTGGTTCAATATCCTTCCCACAGAAAAGGAGACCAAGAGAACTGCCAATAGCCTAGAAAAGCAATTTCCTTTTGTTTAGATTAAGGGATCGACTACAGTGCAGGCGCCTGCATTTTGCGTTTCGTGCAGGCGCCCATTTTTTTCAGTACGATTATACAGAAATTTCAGTACGATTATACAGAAATTTCACCGCACAGAAGTACTGAAAAAACAGTATAAAAAAAGCGAAAAAAAACTCCGTAAGCTATAAAAACGTTCACGGCGTAGCGTTTTGCCGAGGGAGAGAGCACCGTCGTCGGCGGTGCAGCGTCGTCGGCGGCGAGCAGCAGTGGCGGCGTCGCCGGCGAGCAGCTGTGGCGGCGAAGAACAGAAGCGGCGCCGACGCGACGGTATCGCCTGCGTCGTCGCGAGTGCAAACAGCGTCCTCGGCGTCGCGTCGGCGGCGAAGCGCGGCGCGGCGTCGGCGGCGGCGAACGCAACAACGGCGCCGGCGCAGCGGCAGCGCTTGCCTGCTGGGCGCTGAACATGGCGCCAGCAGAGAGCAAAACCGTTAGATTAAGCATAGAAGAAAATATTTTGGTTCATGCTGAACCATAACGTGAGTCATGTTTTCCTATTATAATTGGGGGGAACTGTTGGCAATGAAAGTAGTAGTTGAGTAAGAATCACACTCTGGCTGATTTTGGATGCCTAGCTATGATTGTTTTGCACAGTCTAAAGTTATGAATGCTTCAGAAAGTAACTTTTTTGTTTCAGCTGTATTTTTTTTATTTTCAAAACTACAAGATAAGTGATTGAGGTCTCATAATCATACTCTAGTCATAATGTGAAATCACATACAGGAGTAATAGTTTGGAATGAATTTAGCTTACCCTTGGAAGAACTTGCTCAATGTAACCAACCATGAATACTGTCCATACAAATGGAATGGTCCTACAAGATGCAGAAGGAGTTTAGAAATGTACTTTGACTATCACTTTGGAGAGTTTTTTTTATGATTTAGTTGGCGAGACTTCTTTTAAAATGCTCTGGTCAATTAATAACAGAATATGAGCATATAGCGAGGGCTCGAGTGCAAATTTTAGATATCCAGCAAAATGTTCATGCTTGAGAGCAGTATGTTGCTTATGTGTTGCAACTTGCAAATGTTATATATGAACGTTGGTACTGAACATGTATATGTCCTGGCTAGCCCATGTCATGTGGTACACTACAGCACTACTCCCACATGCCACAGCTCAGATGGTGAATCCAATCGCGTGAATCGCTGGGACAGTAAGCATGTGCGATGTGCAAAAGAGACGTACTTTGCGGGGATGATGGCGAGGTAGTTGAGGGAGGAGGGGAGGAGCTAAAGCAGCATGTATCCGCCGACGAGCAGGACGACGAGGCCCATCGTTGGGGATATGGGAATTAGCAACCACATCCACATGTGCATGCATGAATCGGAGCTAGGCTAGATGGAATTGCCGTCCGATCTGACCTGTCTATGCCACCATGTCGGCTTTCTCCACGAGCAACGCCACTCATGATTGGAGATACTTCTCTGCATCTCGACAGGCAACATCCTCATCAAATCGCATCCCATAAAATACAGAAGGCTTCTGCTTTGCAAGGAATCGTAGGGGAACGAGTGATTACCTCTGTATTGGGGGAAGAGGGTGGAGAAGGAGCTGACTTCCGGCATGCTGTCGTCGTTCCACGAGGGATCGAACTTCTCCACCTTCCAGCGATCGATGCTGGGGTCCTCGTCCCACGGCTTGGGTTTGTCGTGCTTCCCCTTGTGCCGCTGCTTCTTCCCCTGCGGCGCCTCTGCCACCGCCGTCGCATTCGCTTCGTCCTCCGACGCCATGGATGGCCGGAGGAGCCAAGGGCTTAATGGGGTTTGGAGGGGTAGGAACGCCAGGAGGTGGTAGCGTTGGAGCGACTGGTTAGGGTTGGTCCGCTCACCGCCGACGGAGAGGGAGGGTGTACATTGGCTTGGGGAGAGGAAAGCCAAAAAAGGATTCAAGCCTTCAAGGGTTTGGGTTACGACCTCGGAGCACGGAGCACCGGTTGAAGACAGGAGTCACGCCCATGCCGGAGGAGAAGGTGCGTGTGCCGCCGGAGAGCCCGCTGCCGCCTGGCTCAAGAAGAGCCTCCTGCTGGAGTCCCTCGTCGCCACCCTCCCGCCAGCGTAGCGGTTGGGTGGATCGCCGACGCCTTCGAGCCGTCGCGAGACCGGAGTGGGCTGACCTCGCCATCCTAGGGTTTTGGTGTTGAGATTTGAGATTTGAGGAGGCGACGGTAGGCTGCGGAGGTGAGGGTGAGGGGGAGGGAAGGGGAGGCGGTCGCGCGGGTGAGGGAGAGGGAGGGTGCGGCGGCGGCGTTGGTGGCGATGGGGGAGAGGGAGGGACGGCGGGAGAGAGAGATGGGGGGTCGCGAGAGGGGAAAATTTTTTCTATGACACTCAATTGGCACACTAGTTTCCAAAAGACACTAAATTGGCATCTAATTCCTCCCAAACACCCAATTCGTCGTTTCTTCATTTTAGTGACATTTTGGTGATTTCTCAGTCTTTTCGAGCCAAATACGCAGGTAAATACAAAGAAATACGTACCTGACATATGGGACCCACTTGTCAGCCTCACTCTTTCTTCTTCCTCCTCTCGCAGGCATAGACAACAGAGAGAGAGATAAAGGGAGGAGAAGGGAGAGAGGGCCACGGGGAGAGGAAGAGACCGCCCAACGAGCCGCCGCGTGCCCCATGGAGCGCCGCCGCCTTGTCGAGCTCCTCTGGCGCCTCGCCTCATGCCGCCTCTACTACCGCTTACTTCTACCCCGGACGCTTGCTGTTTGCCATGTCATGCCGGGATCAAGGCCGCTCTCGTCGGACCGGGCGGCCGCCGCCGCTTGGATGGAGCCCGCCGCCACCGCCGCCTTCTTGAGTTCACTTTGCGCCGCCACCTCATGCTTCCTCCCTGCATGGTTACTCTACTCGGACGCTTGCTGTTGTTCTGTCATGCCACGGATCAAGGCCAGTGGCGCCGCCTCTCTCGCAAGACTTGGAGCAACCATTTGGCGGCCCTCTCCCTCTCCCTGTGGCCCTCTCTCCCTTCTCCTCCCTTTATCTCTCTCTCTGTTATGTATGCCTGCAAAAGGAGAAAGAAGAAAGAGTGAGGCTGACAAGTGGGTCCCACATGTCAGGTACGTATTTCTTTGTATTTACCTGCGTATTTGACTCGAAAAGGCTGAGAAATCACCAAAATGTCACTAAAATGAAGAAATGACGAATTGGGTGTTTGGGAGGAATTAGATGCCAATTTAGTGTCTTTTGGAAACTAGTGTGCCAATTGAGTGTCATAGAAAAAATTTTCCCGTCGCGAGAGGGGAACGACAAGCATAGGGTTGGGGCTGGGCCGTTGGGGCTACGGGCCGGGGGCTGGGGATTAGGGTTGTGCGGTGGGGTGTTGGAGGGCTGATAGCCATCGGATGAAAAATCAACGGTGGATGATGCCTGCGGCCGGTGGAGCTATGCGATCGCGATCCGACGGCCTGGACGGAAGGTCGTACGGACGAAGGTGGAAACTCTATTCTTACTACTTCTTACTTTTTAATAACTAGGAAACATGCCCGTGCGTTGCAACGGGAGAAATAAAAATCCTCGCATAATGGCATTGCTCGAAGAGTTGAAGTACACAAGTTTGATACATAATTCAGATATCATTGTTTCAAGAACATAATTCAGATACATAATTCAAATAGCATTGCTTCAAGTACATAATTTTGCTTCATAATTTAGCAAGGTAATCTTTATTGATGAAGCTAGCAGAAGTATGTACACCAATGTGTCGCTCCAAAACTTGAGTGCATACAATTGCATCGTTCTATATGCAAGAAATGAAACAAAATGGTAAGAAACATAATAGTTCCGCATACCTTGCATGTAACAATTGAAAGATATCTATGCCCTTTTTTCACGAGATTCTGTGCAATAAAATAACATATTTGTTTCACATAGATGGCTAGCTTTGAAAATGATCAGGTAAACAAGATGTGCGAACCTTACATTACTACTAAGCTTTCCAAATTAATGAAAACATCACCAATTATTCCAGAGAGTATATTATGGCTGAAGTTCCTGCAAAAAAGATTTAAGATGATTCAGTTGATTCTGCAACTATATTTTTAATAGGAAATGCTCCAAATGAAAAACAAAACACTTACAGATATTTCAGGGAGTGTAGCCATGGCAGTGTTGGTGGTATATTCCCCTCGAACTTGTTGGCTGCTAAATTTCTGCAAGAGAACACTATACCATGGTTATATCATTCCTTCATATTACATTGTTAAGTATTTAACACAATTCAAAGGGGGTAGACAGAGGGGGAAAAGAGAATGTACATGTATTCCACACTTGGGGGTAAATTGCAAGGGATTTCACCAGAAATGTTATTGCAGCTGACATCACTATCACCACCATGCAGAAAAGGAACCAGAAACCAAAAAAAGGAATAAAAGAATTGAAAAGTAATAATTTCACAAACTCTGTAACAAGAAACTCACAACTCTTTCAATGAGTGGAACTTAAGCAGCTCCAGGCCAAGCCACCCGCCAACCCCAAGCCCACTAATGTTTCTCTTGAAAGTAACAGGACAGAAAAATCATCAAGTTAATTAGAAATGCCTATAAATTTCTTGCCTATATAGCGAATACAACTGTACCTGCTCAGTATGTAATCGTACCTGTTCAGGATCTAAAGCGTTCTTGGGGCATAGTTTCATTCTCGTGTTTCATTGTCGTCTAAACTGAAAGAGCTGCACCAAATTCTTATTTTTTACCATAGAATTGAACATATATGCACCCCCAGAGAACGCCTCTCCATTAGCAAAGATCCATAGGATGGAGATTGTGGGGTTTGTAGTGAGTAATGTTCACTCCCAGAGTCCCAGTCCCAGTCCTCCCTCTCTCTTTTTCAAGTTAAATTTACAGCACCTTCATGATATATATAGCTAAGGAACATACCAGTGTCAACTACAGTAGTTGTTGACCAGCAGTGAAAGTATCAGATTCCTTGTGTGTGATGTTTCTAGAGATACCAATGTCAAATAGATGCAGCTGAGATTGTCCATTTTTCAATAGCCTTTGCACAAGTCAATCCAATACAGTTAGCCAGTAAAATTAATCATAGTCTGCGCCCTTGGACCGAGCATAGTGTAGTTGCCAGGCATCAATAATGAACTCTTTGCACAGAAGAGGGCACTACATTTAAACATAACATAAGATTTTGAGTCTTCCATGCAATTGAAATGTTCTGGACTACCATATTTGGATTTCATCAAATTTTGTACAAATTTACATCACCTTTACTCGAGCATTACGTATAGCCTCCAAGTAATCAAAACTTCCCTAATTACGTATTAAAAGAAAGCAAGTACCTTTAGCATTCATAACTTAACATGGATGACAGAATGGCAACCAAATTTCTCAAGGAGAAGAGATCACGGACCTGAAAGTATTTTCTATCTGTAAGAACACTTAAGCATGTTGCTCCAGTTTTCTCATACGCTTGAGCAATCTGTACCTGTTTTTGTACCAACAAACATAAGTTTTTACACATGATATGCATTTGAGTGGTTTCTTTAGGAAATAAACCACGAATGTTTATTCAGAATGTCAACAAACAAGAACAACATTAACTGGGCATGGGTGATTAAGGTCAGCCTTGCGACGGCGCCTGAAATAGGCACGGTCAGCCAGCCTAACATGTTCTCTCTCGTCTAGGTTTTTGAGCTCAGATTAGCTTCTTTTAATTTAGTATTTGCCTGCAATAAGAGTTTCAGAATCACTAAAAACATAAGCCGCAAGAAACCATAGCCAATACGTAACACAGAGCCTAACAAATAAGGTGAAAAACCTCGCATGTCAGACTTTATATATTTTAAATCAGCTAAATTAATAGGATAGGCTTACCCATTGCTAATGCATTGTATACATTACGCTAAGGGTATAACTTATACGTTGCTCACTATGTAGCTAGTTATTATATGAGATATTGGATTGTAATTCATTCACAAGTTACTACTGAGATCCCACGTACAATTACACCGTGAGCTTAAAAAGTTCCAAGGTATTTGGCATCTTACCACTTTCCTGATCCATCCACAGCAGGTAGGATGTTCTCCTGCATGTAATAAAAAGAACAGCCATTGAGAGAAAAAAAAAAAAAAAAAACCATGTCCCAAAATATCAGTAGAAGTTTCAATTTGGTGCAGCCATGCAAGATTTTTAGTATTGTGGCCAGGAAATATGCATTAGCTTCTTTGGTATTGCTATCTTCCGTACATGAATAAGGCTCAAGCACCATTCAGAAAGTTGAAGAAATGGACAGCAAAAATGAGTCCTAGCCAATACAAAATTAGATGTATCTGCTTCCATTTAAGCTATACAAGAATAAATCGACAAAAATGCAAATCCCCGATAGTTTTAAGGAGATAAAATCCATATGCAGATACTAATAAATCTTTCTTCCTAAAGTTTGTCATATTTCAGCCAAAGTTCCAATATGAAGATTAAATGATTTAGGTATTCAAAATTTATGTGAAACACAGCTTCTTGCCACATTGAAATTTCTCGAATTTTTGAAAAAAAACCGTGCTAAATTTTGAAGCTACAGCTAATTCAAACTAAAAAGCTATGAAATCACATCTCTAACTGAGAGGATTCGCATAACACCAACATTCTCATATGCATGATTCCACTGATGAACACCACAAAGCTATGAAATCACATCTCTAACTGAGAGGATTCACATAACACCAACATTTTCATATGAATGATTCCACAGATGAACACCACATGGTTAGAACATTTTTTTTGGAGCAGTTCTCATCACCCAAACGTAACTGTTATATAAGAGTTTAAGAACTAAGAAGCATGAAGCACGCACTCAATTTCGATCAAAACCACCCTGCAGGTGCTAACTCACTAATTTTGTTTCCTTGGGCACCAGCACCGCAAGGCAGAGCAATTCGCAGGCCTCTCGTTCCTTCACTTGACATCCATCACCATCCAGCTCAACTGTTCCAGGATCAAAGAGCACAACGTGGCCTTCAGATTTGGTAGAACCAAGGCAGCGTGGGTGCGGGGGAGACGGCGGCCTTGCAAGAGGGGGAGACGGCGTCCTTGCAAGAGGGGAGATAGCTGACTTGAGGAGGTCTGCCGCTGTGCTCCCGTTGCCCTGCTCGGGGCCTCCAGCCGTGCCCGCCGCCGCAGCCTCGGACGCGGCGTGCGAGCTCATCGCGACGGCATCCTCCGAATCCTAGCCACACAAACCTCGATAATCTCGCTTTCTCGGGTTCAAAATTCACAAGGAACTGACCGTTTCGGCGCGAGCGCAGCGGAGAGGGGCAGGAGAGTCCACGGTGAACCGAAGGTCGTCGTCGCCATCTACAGTCGAGAAGGACGACCCCGAAGTCATCGACTATCTGGAGGAGATAGTTGCGCCGTCTTGTCGGGGAATCAAGCCAACGCAGCCCTCCACTCGCCGGAACCGCGCCGCCGCAAGGGAGGGAGAGAGAGACGTGAGGGAGTAGGAGATCGGGAGAGTTCGTGTCGGACACACCAGGGAGTTCGTGTTCGACTCGCCGGAGGAGATAGCTGCGCCGCCTCGTTGGGGAATCAAGCCAGCGCCGCCCTCCACTCGTCGGAGGCCACCGTCCTGCATCGCCGGAAGCGGCTCGCTGGAGGACTGGATCTGATCTTCCGACGGAGCATCTGGGCGGCGAAAAAGAGGAGGTCCGCGGACAGGTTCGGGGAAGCGAGCAGTGTGGTCGCCAGCGCCCACGCCTGGCTGCCGGCGGCGGCTTCCGCATGGCGGCGCGACGACCTGGGCCAGGGGAGGAGGCGGAAAGGGGCGGAGAGAGAGGTCGGGAAACGAAAAGACTGTGTTTTGGAGTCTTTGGAGACGGACGAAGGACCTAGGACGAAGATCTGACGGCTGTCTGATCCAGATCGGATGGTGGCAAGGAGGCTGACGGACGAAGACTGGAGAATACGGGAGAAGAAGTGAGAAGAAACTCTATTCAGTGCATTGAATTCCTTGAATATTATCAGGTCAGATGAATCAAATGATTAAATGGTCAGATGAATAAACTGGATGCCTTTTTTGAAGATTCAGGGGGCAACAATATTTCTAAAATTTCTTAAATTAACTAAGAGGCAGCAGAACCATAATGCATAGCATGGCTTCATTTCACAGAAATTAATAAGATGTCTCCACACATTGATTTCATACAAATCACAATTAGTTCTCTTTCTTTACAAAGAAGCTACGAGCTCTACACATCATATGCATAATTATGCAAGCTCAGTAAAACTAAGCAATTAATCTCTCGAAACATCAGTCTTTACGAGCTCTGAACATTCAAAATTAACTGTTTTCATTCTCAACAACAATACAAAGCATCTCCACAATATGTATACATGTCCATAACTTACAGATGAGTGTTCAATCAACTGCTGAAAGCTCTCAAATCTGGAAGAAAGATGAGTGTAGAGTTATTTCCATAAAGCAAAAGGATTAAAGAAAAGAATCAATCAACTGCTGAAAGAGGTGATTCTCAGGTTCCAAGTTCAAAACTACAAGATGTGTTCATGGATAAAGCACCCAAGTCTGTGGAAATTGGAAAGTCTACGTGCACAAATAAACGATGGGTTAGTGGGTTAATGTAATCCAAATAGTAGAAAGGGTCATTACACATGAACTGTAAGAATCAGCTAACACTTGAAATGAAAACAAACTTGGCAATAAGTAATGGATATTTTTTTTATATAAACTAAGCATTCCATGTGAATGCACTAAGGCAAGGAACTATATTCTAACTTCAGCTATATGATAGAATATAGAATTGGACAATAATGTACCTTTGAAGACAAAGGTTGTACAGATATTAGAGTGCACATAAACAGGCACTGCACATTCAGTTTTCATAGCTTTTCAAGCAAAAATGAGTTCAAAATGAAAGCAGTGACATCAGCAAGTAATGCTATGTGTTTCTCTTCAATCTCATGGATGAGTATGGCAGCAGCTTTTAAACATGGAACTGACACAAAACCATTATCTCAACTATTTGAACCATGACCAAGTTGAAAGTTAGTGCATTACTACACTCATAGATCATAATAAAAGAATGGGCCCTTGACCAATGTCTACAGCTATTCAAAATCACTTCCACGAACGTATGCAATCATACATTTGGTATTTGCCCCTCTTGCAGCCATGCACATGCCCTGGGTCCTGACTATACATCTTTGACATTTTGTTGATCTCAACACATTTCGCAGACCTAGAAGAACAAGAACGTTTCATGAAAATTATGAATAAGAGAAGTATGGAACCCAAAAGAAAATGTATTAGCAAATATATTGGTCAGGAAGCAAAAGCGTGACTCAAGAAACTACTGTGCATGTATTAAGATAGCGCATCAGGTTATTGTTTAGTAGTAGTTAATGAGTATGAATATGTAGTCTAGCATCAATTTTTGTTTTACTGAAGCTAGCACTTTGTTCAGAAGTGAACATTTTATAGTTTAGCAACGATGTTCCAAATTGCAAGTTTTGCCGGAATCAATGCTGCGGAAGACGAAGATAATTGACTCATAATAGCAAGTATATATGTCACAAATTCTTACTAAAAGAACGGCAGTTTCCTATAAAAGAAAAAGGAACAACAGTTGTAGGAAATTTGCATCAATAAGTTTAGGCAATTCTCAAACCGCCAAATGCCCATTTGTGAGAAGTAGCGTTTGCAAACCTGACAGAAAGAAAAGAATCTTTATTTTCAGTGGAAGCATAAGGGATTTGAGCTGCAAGTGCGCACCCAC
Source organism: Raddia guianensis (assembly GCA_036346415.1). NCBI lineage: Eukaryota > Viridiplantae > Streptophyta > Magnoliopsida > Poales > Poaceae > Raddia > Raddia guianensis. The sequence goes on from CM070534.1 coordinate 75,862,187, forward strand.
TCATACATTGATCATATAGATGTAGCAATATGAGCCAGATGAAATAAACCCTAAGCATTCCTCAAATTTGGCTAATACCTGAAAGTTCATTGTCTAATAACCAAATTCTAGATAAAATAGACGTTTATCATTGTCTTTACATTCAAGAAAACCATGTACTTTTTTTAGGGGATGAAAATCATGTACTTTATCCCTACAAACAAGCAAAGCAGGTAATTGTTCACTCTTTGTAAAAGTAGACATCCACCATCTCACAACAAAATAGGACACCTAAAGCTTGAAGCAAAACAAGTAACTATATTCTCAAGCAGACATCTCACATCCAGGTGATCATATTGTGGCTTACTGACCTGCAAAGCTAACTTATATGGAAAACTGCATATTTATCTGTTGAAAAATATAGCAGGTGCTACTACTATGAGGACTAAATGTAGCTATTGTTACAGAACTAATAACAGAGTATATGGCAGTTGCATGATTTAAAACCTTGCAAAATCAGTAGTGGCATAAATGAATTAGAACTTTACTTTTTAGTTTTAGTAGACAAGTAGTAGCAATATATCGATGTGAAAATATGTAAGATTGTCTATAGATATATGTAGAACAAGCAGAATCAACAAATAAATAAGTCAACCTGGCTAATTAATTTGCAGTAACGATCATCATATAATATTAATTAATCTGCCTAGCTAATATGATCGATCAGTTAATCCAAGTATATAGAACTTGCTCATACGTGTATACGTAGTTACGATCGATTGATCATCACGGCTTGATTCCTAGGTAGCAGGTAGCTAGGTTAATTACAGCTTGGGGTGTTGGCTGGAGTCGGCGGCGAGCTTGGCGGCGGCGGCACGGGGGTCGGCCTCGGCGAGCATCTGGACGACGTCGGTCATGGTGGGGCGGAGGCCGGGGATGCTGCAGGTGCGGCGGACGGCGACACGGAGCGCCTGCACCATCTCCTCCTTGAAGGGGCTCCAGGCGAGCGCCTTGTCCAGAGACTTTGCCTCCGCCGCCGCCCCACTGCACGATGTCCCTCGTCTCCCGAACTCCGGCTCGATCGACTTCCTCCCTTGCACATTGCCAGATCCGGCGTCGACAGGTCATGCGGCGTGTTGGGGCAGCGGATCTGCACCGGATGACACGGATCCGACGACGACTCGTCGTGGCTTGGATGGATCCGGTGGGCTGGAGGATGATCGGGACTTCACCGCACGCATCATGAATGCCATCTCCACCACTGCCTCCGCTCCGACCGCCGCCGCGCTCGGCCCTCGTGGCGGTTCTCGAGGTCGTCAGATCCGGTGGCCGCGACGGTCTGGGAAGCCGGCGAGGAGGAGCAGCGACTGGAGGGGATGGGACGGAGCGCCGGCGAGAGGCGGCGGCGGGTGAGAGGGCGCAGGCAGGAGGCTGCTCGTCGCCGAATCGGGCGCGCGGGCGGAGGCGCGACGGGGTTGGCGATTGGATTTGGGGCGTTTAGGGTTTTGAGACGGAGGGGACTGGGGAGGCGAGTTGCCCGCCCCCACACCTCCTCTTGCTCCCCCGCGCCGCCGGTGCCTATCGCTTCTTCTTCTTCCTCCTCTCGCTTTCATCCGGCCTGACGGGCCCTTGGGACCTAACCATGACACGACGGCCGCGCGGGAGCGGGCTTCCCTTCTTCTCTCGCTGCTCCTCCTCCGCCACAGCCGCGTTCCGGGTGCGCCGGCTGGGACCGCGCCGCACCACACCGCCGTCCGATGCCTTCTCCTCTTTAGCATCCTAAACGTGACGCGGCGACCACGCAGGAGCTGGCTCCCCTGCTGCTGCTCCTCGGCCACAGGCTTCACCGCTGGCGTCGGCACGGCGACCTGCTCCTTGACGTACTTCTCGACCCCATCGACCTGGAAGGAAACGCGCAAGTCAGTTGGAGCTTGACGTTCTTCTCCCGCACACGAAACAGACCAAGCCGGCGAGGGGGAGGGCCTCACGGTGGGAAGCACGCGAGGCCAGCATGCCGCAGGAAGAGGACGAGGGGAACCCACAAGGTACAGAAGAGTTCGATTTCTTCGATTCGGGTGCATTGTTCTGTTCGATTGCTTGCCCTCTAGCTCTGCTTGCTGATGGCCTGATGCCAATTTTGTTGCTGCCGGAGCCAGATGCCACCTCTGATGTGGAGACTGTACATGCACTCACGGTTTCTAACGAGGGATTTGCTGATCCCGAAGAAGCAGAGGAGGCTTCGAATCCTCAGACTGAAGATGAACCAGTGCAGGAGGTCGAAGGTGAGACATTAGGTATTTGTAGCACAAACTCAAGATCTAGAAAAAAAATTGCTGCATTAAAGTTTACTGAAATGAGAAGGGCATGTATATCAGCATATGAAATCAAAGTACTGCACGTATGTCAAAATCCTTTGAAAATTCCAGTGGTGTGAATGACACACATGGCTAGAACAGAAAGTGAAACAGCTCATATTTTGGTAAGAACACTGTACCACGATCAGACTTTGATTAAGTTTAAATTTCACCATAAATGTTATTTGTTTTCATATAGTGAAGTCTTCAACAAATAACATGTGTAATTGTGCAATCAAGGTTCAGGACAGATCATAGAATTACTATTGAAACTACGTGGAACACAAAAAAAAATGGAGGTGTCATTAATCAGATCAATCTGGCTCACTAATATGACCGTATAATTGAGGTGGCATGCTGGCTGTATGATTGTGATTATTGTGAGAAGAAACATTCTAAGACCTTGCGCCTTATTGGTAAACATTAACACTAAGGATTAGGGCTCGGTGAAATTTGCAACAATATCCTAGCTTCTGAATACATTCAATCATTCATCAAGATAGGATCACTGCAATCATATCTTTTTTGTCGTCCATGCTAAAGTTAAATAAATAACAAGCCAATGCCATGAGTTAAATATTACTGAAAGCTTCACGTGCTAATTTTTCTCATACTTGGCAATATCACCTATCAAATACCAATGATATATGTAAGAATGTTTTACCATTTTGCCAAATGGCAGGAATTCCTACAGTAACACCCCGAACAGGTGAGAGGATTGGAAAATGTTCAAGTTCAGGCTGTATCTGCTTCTGGTGTTGTTTCAGCAGCAGTTGGGTGTGATGGCTATTTATGGGTTTGGGGGAGATCCAAGCAAAGCTAGGAGAGGCTCTAAACCTTGCTGCAAATAGCTGTGCTGCAAATTTAGAGCTTCGCTGCAAATTTCCTTCACACTTTACACTGCACTCTAAAATATTCCTTCGTCCTACCAGACACTCTATTCAGTACAACAACTTTTACAGCTTCTTCTAGCTTTGCTTTGGCTTGGAAAGGACATTGTAGAGGCTGCAGTTCCATATAGCTTTGTACATTTTTTTTATCCGTATAGCAAAATCATGTAATTGACAGAAAGTTCATGTAATGCCTTGAGTTCTTTTTAGTTTTTTGTTTTTCAGTGATGTGCACAGAAAAGGTATACATCGTAGTTCTTTGTTTTTTTTCAGTTCTGTGCAAGTGAGGATGAGGAGGAAGAAGCGAAGGAGGAAGAATGAGAATCTCCAATGCAAGTTTAATTTTAGAATGTTAACACCTTGTATTTGAAGCAAATAGGAAGTTTTCGCAGCTGAATCTGAGAGCGGAGATATGGAGCTCGCCATGATATGTAGCTGTTCAGCTAAGCACGATTTGTAATTAGCTTGATTAATTTTGTACTTCATGTTGTACCTGGCTTAAAGTTTAATGAATGGAATTGAAAATTTTATGATTTACCTATTCCCTGATTTAGCAACATAGTTTCAATATTTATTCTTGTCGCTGGCTTTGTTTGTGCTCTGATTTATTTGGCTGTGATAACTGATGCCATGAGGTTACAACCATATCACATATAGAGCATCAGCTTCAGGGATATCATATACAAAGCAACATCTTCAGCTCTGCAAATTAATGAAGTTTGAAAATACCCAATGTATGAGTGTTATGCTGTTTTAAGCATTTCACATCTGGAAATGGCAGCACTAATGTCTCTACGCACTTGAGTGGCATCATATTAAACTGTTGCTTATTTTAACAATTAAGCATTTTACATCTGGTAGTGCTCTGAATGTACAAGGGTCATCCAAGTTCAGCAAACAATACAAGGTCAGAAAATTCAGGCAACATCATCAGTTGACAATTTAGGCAATATGATTCAGGTTCCATGAATCTGAAAATTGTAGTTTCTAAAGCAATTAATTGGAGACTCTCTAATTCTGTGCATTGTATGTTAACATTCTCTGTTGCAATTCATTGGAGACTCTCATTCTGAATCTGAAGCATCTTTCTTCTTCGTCCTACACCCACTGGAGACTCTGATGCACATCCATATGGATAAAAATTGAGACTGTTAACACCAGTGGCTAGAGGGAGAGGGCTCTTCCCCCAATATATTATTAGATGAAAAACTCAATACTATGCTTTAATGATTCTTTTTCCTATGTAATGTGCTAATAATTCTTACTTCAAACAACTCGTGACTTTATTATATTTAGAGTAAATTGCACTTTTGCCCCCTGAAGTTGGACGAAAATCTCACTTGGCCCCTTAAACTTTGTTTTGTATCACTTGGTCCCTGGAAGTTGTCTTTGGGTGCCACAAAAGCCCCCTGAAGTTGGATGAAAATCTCACTTGGCCCCTAGAAGTTGGCTTCGGTTGCGGAAAAAATTAGCATGTGTTGAAACTTTAAGGGGCCAAGTGAGACAAAAAAAGTTTAGGGGGCCAAGTGAGATTTTCATCCAACTTCAGAGGGCAAAAGTGCAATTTACTCTTATATTTACAATATTCCGTTGCAACGCACGGGCAACCAACTAAACTACCTAAAAATCTCCATCAAAGTTAAAATAAATAACAACATAATTATTATTGATTATCCATCCATATCTATAAATCTGGTTATGTACGGCTCCCATCTCCCACTCTGACACGTACTATATGTTACTGCTGCACTGTTCATCGTACAGTTCATCCATCCATCTTGGCCGTCCATCCTCCACCGACCTATCCCCAACCGTCCATCCTCCACCGACCTATCCCCAAAGCTATAACCCCCGCGCCGGCCTCCTCCTCCCCCAGCTCCGGCCTCCTCCCCACGCCGCGCCGCCCTGTCGCGCCTCCTCCTCCTCCGCCTCGCCTCCGCCCTCCACCTCCACCGCCCGCACCATGTCGCCTCCCACGCCGCCCGCTCAGCCTCCGCCTTCCTCCGCCTCACCTCCTTTGCCTGCTCGGCCTCGTGCATCCCCACGCCGCCTACGACCCAATTATATCGACTCAATTACGACCCATCTATTGACCCTATAGGTTATGAAGTTGTCTCCAAATTTATGATACACGGTCCATGTGGTACCATCAATCCATCATCTTCTTGCATGTTTAATAACGAATGCAGTAAGTTCTACCCAAAGGACATTGTTGAACAAAATATAATTCTTTCTGATGGACATGTTAGATATGCACGACCGAACACAGGAATCACTGTTAAAAAGAATGATGTTACTATTAATAATACGTTTGTAGTCCCACATAATGTTGATTTACTGGTTAAATACGACGCACACATTAATGTTGAGATTGTCAATCGTGATGGCATGGAGAAATACCTGTTTAAGTACACAACTAAAGGTCCAGATTGCTCTAAAGTTGGAGTTAAAAGAAAAAGATCAAATTCTGATACTGCTCAGCAAATAGATGAGATAAAGGAATACCTGGATTGTAGATGCATAACACCCAATGATGCAGCATGGAGGTTACTCCACTTTAATATACATCACACTGACCCATCTGTGGAGCGGCTTCCTGTTCACCTTCCTTTGCAGAATAATGTTGTATTCAGAGAGGATGACCATCTTGACTAGGTGATCAATAATCCACTAAGTATTGTCACTAAATTAACTGCATGGTTCGATGCAAACAAAACACACTCAGAGGCTCGACAATACACTTATGTTGACTTTCCTGAGCACTGGACTTGGCATGCAAATGGTCATTACTGGGTACCACGCCGTAATAGTCGTCCCAAGATTGGTCGGATTGCTAATGTTGGGTCTAATGAAGGAGAGCTTTTCTACCTTCGTATGTTGTTGCATGTCATAAAAGGGGCAAAACTCTATTCTGATTTATGCATTGTAGCTGGTGAACAATACTCTACATTTCGTGCTACCTGTGAGGCTCTTGGTTTGCTCGGCGATGATCAGGAATGGTCACATGCTATGGCCGATGCAGCTAACTGGGCGCTCCCATACCAGCTCAGACAGTTATTTGTCACGCTGCTTCTGTTTTGTCAGGTTGCAAACCCAAACAAGTTATTTGATGCATACATGCATTCCATGGGAGATGATATGACATATCGCACTCTTCAGGTCAAAAAAGACATCTCCAAAACATTGCTTGAACAACATATCAGATCATATGTCTTGGTTGAAGTAGACAAATTGTTGAAAAATGTTGGATATGCTCTAAACAGATTTGGTCTACCTGAGCCAGAGTACCATGTTTTCCCTCTTTTGGAGAATAGGCTAATAATGGATGAGCTTGCCTTTCGCTCTGCTGATACATTGGCGATAGCAAATGAACAAGTTAGACAACTCAATTCCAACCAAAAATCTATATATGATGCAATACAACACTCAGTTCTAAACAACTGTGGATACACCTTTTTTGTTTATGGATATGGTGGAAATGGTAAGACATTTCTATGGAATGCCCTATTAAACAACATTTGAGGTCAAGGAAAATTTGCTCTACCAGTTGCATCTTCGGGTATAGCTGCTTTATTGCTGCCAGGTGGTCGAACACCGCATTCGCGTTTTAAGATTCCACTGAACGCACAAGAGCATTCGATGTGTGGAATAAAAAAGGATACACAACTATCTGAATTAATCCAACAAACATCGCTCATTATATGGGACGAGGCTCCTGTGAACAATAAACATTGTTTCGAGGCACTTGATCGCACACTTCGAGATATTATGAAATCAACCAACCATGATTCTTCAGGCAAACAATTTGGTGGTATTACAGTCGTCTTAGGTGGTGATTTTAGACACTCTTCCTATCATTTCAAATGCAAAAAAAAAATCTTGGAATCTTCTATCACTCGCTCCTATCTTTGGAGAAAATGTGTGGTACTCGAGTTGACAGAATATATGAGACTGAAATCACCATCACTTTCCATGTCCGACAGAATTGAGCTTGAAGAATTTGCTAAGTGGCTCCTCTCTGTAGGCGATGGAATAGTTTCCAACCATTCGCCCACTAATATGTCGGACACAACGTTGGTGAATATTCCAGATTACCTCTTTTTGCCACTTGAACAAAGAAGCATTGCAAGTTTGATCAACTTTGTATATGGATCAACAATACAAACCTCAGAATCAATAGCCTATTTATGTGAAAGAGCTATTCTAACACCAGCAAATGAGGTTGCTATAGCCATCAATGTGGAGATAATGACCAAGATATCCACTGAAGAAATGTCTTATTATAGTTGTGATAGCATAGATGATCTCAGCTAACTATTGCATTACTGAATCTCTTTATCCAACGGAATTTCTTAACACGGTTCACATGAGTGGCCTTTCAGATCACCATTTGCAACTCAAAATTGGTGTGCCAATAATGCTTCTTAGGAATTTGGATCCATCGAAAGGCTTATGTAATGGCACTAGACTCATAGTAACTCAGCTAACCCATCGTGTAATTCAAGCACAGATAATTACAGGGAAAGCTACTGGATCAAGCGTATATATTCCGAGGATAATATGCATCTCAACCGACCCTTAGTGGCCTTTCAAAATAAAGCGTCGACATTCCCTATTCGTGTTTCCTATGCCATGACAATAAATAAAAGTCACGGCCAAACACTAGATAAAGTTGGTGTTTACTTGCCAAGCCATGTTTTTCCCCCGGACAACTCTATGTTGCTTTGTCACGTGTTACATCGCCAAAGGAGCTGCGTATCCTTATTGAGGATAGTGTATCTGAATATGAAACAAAAACACATAATGTCGTCTACACAGAAATCTTTAATGATGTATCAAGTCAAGTCGTTAATCCCAGCTCAGGTATGACCTAGTATTACCTTTCTTCCATATATCTATCTGAAATTTAACTTTTTTTATTAAATTAAGTTTTCATGTTGACATAAATATATGCTGGTGCATTCCCTTTTTTCAATCTCAGTTTACCACAATATATGACCGCAACATAAAAAATAGAGGCATACAATTTCATGTTTCCATCAAACTATGTTCCTTTTCTCAGTACTGCATTTATTTTATTCTACAAGATACAATCCAATCTTTTCCATGTGCATTTCTCTATATACAATTTACTACATGCTTCTTTGTATGGTGAACTAATGGAAAGATAGTGCACACATAAAAACACTACCACATATTTGTTTCTTTTGCATGCTTTTTTCCCCAACATTCGTTTCCAAGCTGATGTGTCTCAATTTTTCCTTGCCCTTACATTACATTCTTTTGTGCACGGATTCTTATCTTTTACTTATTTGCCTTATAATGTAGGTATCACCATCATTGATTGTCCCACGTAGCCAGTTACTCCTGTGGGACCTTTCAAGTTAAACCATTTTTGCTCCATTTGCCTCATGTCCTCTTAATCACTTATGCTCCAGCTATCATTTAAGTGTATGGACATGAATACTTTATATGGATATATATGTGTACTTTTACTTTACCATACGCTCCTTTTCATCATTACATATTTTAGTTACTTCTTACGTAACTTATGCATAGTTCTGATATATTTTCCACTTTGACAATGGTTCTCAGAACCACAGAGCTAGCAATCATTTTGAAGGCTCCCATGTTTAATTGAGCTCCTAAATTTGAACTACATAATTACCAACAAAAAACCGTATCACGTTACGTTTCTATCCAACTATTTTTTGTTTCATATGCATTGTATATTTTACATGGCCACAACATCCTGATGTTATATTTTTCTTTATTGCCTTTTCTAAAAAGAATTTATGCATAAGTTCATTGCTACAACAGATTAAGTCCAGCAAATATAGGAATAAAAAAAAGCTTTGAGATAAAGACATTCGGTAGGTATTTCATATGTTTTCCATATCTTCTCTTTCAATCTCAAACTTTACCTTCTAGATTTATTTTAAAATACACATTTACCCTTCATCATACATTACAAAATGCCCTCTTAAAATAAGATGTTACTGATACATACATTTCAAATATGGCTACTTCACCTATCCGTTGAAATTAAACTTTGACTGCTTTGACAAATGACTTCAAAAGCTGAAATTGATAACTAAACCCAAATTTAAGAATGTTGATCTATTGTCTTTTGAGTTTTTTCAATAAACAATGTCGTCAGCGTGTTAAAGCGTCCAAAAATACGATAACATTAATGACAAATAATGAATCAGAAGACAATCTACCTAAGCGCGTATCACAAAATTTAACCAGTATATTCACACACATCACACCATATACTTTCCTTAACTAAGCGAAGTTGCAGCGCCACACTTTTTTTTGAGGAAAGAAGTTGCAGCGCCACACTAACCCCGAAGCAATTCCACCTACAAGCAAACATTACACATTTTACATTTACAACCATACAACAATACATTTAGGCTATGCCCCAACATCGACCCGAAACTCTCTAATGCCATCTCAGAACATAGAGAGTTAGCGAATGATTCGTAAGCTAAGAACCATTGCATTAGGATAAGAGATGTGCTTAATCGATCATAACCTAGAACACCCACTGTGAACAAAACTGGACAGCAACACGATTTTGGTCATAACTCCCAAACCACTTCACTAAATCCAGCATTCTTAGACTCCACGGAAAGATAAGAAAAATAGGTACAATCTTCATCCGAAGACCAAGGTCCAAATCTCGGCTGAACTAGCTCAAAAAAATCTTAGATCCCACTAAGTGGTTGGCTTCCCCTCCCCCCCTTAACTGTCGCTGCACCGCACGAGAGGATGGCGAAGCTGGGACGAGCTCAACGTGTCGGCGGCAGCAGGGGCAAAGATGACGCCGAGGTGGTGCATGCAGGAGAGGCACCAAGAGAGTGGAGGTAAGCTAAGCAGCGGCTAGGAATGAAGAGCAGACTAGAAGCAAGCAAGGACAGGGGATCGATCCCCTAAAGGAACAGGATGTATCATCACTATCTTTCTTTCTTTTTTTACGATGGACCAAAATTCCTCCCCTGTACCATAATCAGTATGATGTAACAGATCCATGATTCCAGGATGTATAGGCGATAGCTATATACATAAACATTGACATCATATTACCGACAGAAATAAGTACGAATAACCCACATCAAACGCTCTCATGCCGAGGACGCTTCTTCTTACTGGGCACCGTGTGCTTGGCCGTCAGTAACACATAGCTCACTAGGTAGGCGTAGCAGGGAGGTACACTAGACCTGTATGCCACTGTTTCGAATCTCCCCAGAGATGGAACGCTCCCAAACAGAACGTCTCGCGCTGTTATCTTGGGCACATCGTCCCGGGGAGAGCATTCCTGATAAATATTACATACCATGAAGACATTGTTCATCTTGGTGATTGTCCAGCTGTACAAAGGTCGGTCCTTTTGCTCAAGATCTGTCGGATGTTCACCAAACAGGAGGAGATGCTTGCTGGTGTACTCTCTCAAGCGTCTGAGCATCCTACACCAGAACTGTACATTGAGATTAGCCCTTAGTAACCTACTAATCACGTTTGCTCCCAAGAATGTTCCTTTCAGCAGTACCGCCATCTTCATCCCTAAGGCTGCAAGCATGGGTTGGTCTTCGGGGTTTGTGCTTCCAAATGTGATCGCTTTGAAGAAATACCAGTAAGCATCCTGGGGCAAGAGATTCAGCTTCAGATCTCGTGTTGTTCCGAATGCTGCCACCTTCTCTGAACGGCTGGTGATTATGAGTTTACTGCCATGAGCCATGTAGTTTACTCCCGAGGAATAGATCCTCCTCCATGTTTCCTCGTCCATATCCCCAGCTAGTTCAATGACAATAAGGGACTTTCCATGTGAGGTGGGTGGAAGGTTTTGGTGCTTGATTACACCATTGCCTCTTAGAGCGGCCAAATTCACACCATCAAGATCATCCCCGCTGAAGAAAGCAATCAGTGAGAAGTGATCGCGCACCCTCTCATCAAGGCAGACATGCTCCACAAGCGTGCTCTTTCCGACTCTCGCCGATCCAATTATTGGAAGCACGCCCAAATTTCTATCACCCATGACCTCCCTCCGTAGCAGAAAGTTGATGATTGTCTCCTTTTCCAATTGGCGGCCAAACATAACCTTGTCAATAACCAGATATGCGCTATAAGGTTCCCGGCAAATAGGAGGATAGCCGCTCAAGAACACAACAAACTCCTGTAGGTCACCGATCATTTCTCAAGGCTTTCAAGCATCTTCTCCATCTCGTTTATGCTACCGACATCATGCGCCATATCCACATTTAGGGTATTACAAGAGGGGAAAGAGAGAAGCCTGGACGGATTCAATCTGGACAAGGCAATTGAACGGCCACTAACCTCCTCCTCGTCGGCCTTGTGTTGGTGGCCTCGGTATCTGAAGCTGTCGAGCATGTAGTTGCCTCTGTACATATCATCTCTCAGCATCTGAAGCTGCTGGAGCATCGCCTCGTTGGTGATGTGCCGCCCCTCAGCCTCCTCGACGATGGTGTGAACTCTTAGCAGCAGCCTCTGTAGCCTCTGGAGTTTCCCCTCTGCTCCGTTGGACTGCTGGAACTTGTGAATCACCATGGATAGGGCTCTACCCAAAAGATCATTGAAAACTGCAGAGAGAAGCTGCTCCATTGCAAAGCTCCTTGAGAGGAGATTCATGGCGCAATGAATTAACAAGGGAAGAAGCGAGAAGACAAGACACCACTCTGGTCTGGTTCCTGTGCATTAGTCCTTGTTCCTGCACGTGGCTACATCTCCAGTCAACTGCTTTGAAAACAAGCGAGGGCATGTATATATGACGCACCACATAGTGCGCCAGTCGACGTATTCTTTAGTAGATGGTCGTGGAAAAATTGGTCGAATAATATATATATAAATAGAAATTGGGAAAGTATGTCGCAACGGTTGGGAATTGCCAAAATATACAAAGTTTCCGCCATCCCAGATGGCTAAAGGATGCTTCCGCCACGCCGGATGGCTTCCGCCACCCCGGATGACAAAAGCCAGGGGTTTCGGCCACCCCTCGTGGCGGAAACCATCAGAGGGCGACACGTGTCCACCGGCCTCCTCATGCATGTGGCATGCCAATTGTTCCGCCACGGCCGGAAAAAATGATTAAATGCGCTGAAAACGAGATAGATTATAAATTATTTTTGTTAGCTGCTTGATCACTTATAATGTCCTATTATTTCATGTAAATCTTAATAAGAGGACATAAGAGCATTGTACTTATTTTAATTATTTACGCGACAATGTATTGATGGGACTGAATTTTTTTGTAAAATTAAAAGTGAATGAAAAAATATTTATAAAATTAGAACAAGTTACGCTCGCATTCAGTACTATAAATTTTAATAGGATTAAAAGGCTTTGTTGTTGTTGTTGTTGTATCAATATTCAACGATGTAGATTTTTTCTTTTTTATATGATTAACGTGAGAATGTTTACTATTTTTCGATTAACGTGGAAAAGGATTTTAGGATTAATTTGGTGGCTCTGTTTAACTCTGCTTTTATCTTTACCTAAAAACTAGCAAAATGGCCCGTGCGTTGCAACTGGAGAAATAGCGCCTACTTTTGCCACATGGAAAGCATCGCTTGCATGCTAAAAGGTAAGAAGTACATCGAAGGTATTGGCGGAGCCATTGGAATACCGTACGCCAAATTCATAAAATCTCCAGCCGTAGATGGGAGACTTAGAGGAGCACAACTTGCATAAAATGGGGACAGGAAGCTCCATTGTACCACCATCATTATTATTTATAATTATTATAATTTTCATAACAGCATATAACCCCCAACGGCCCAATCTTACACCTACAAAAAAAAATTAATAAAGGGAGGTTCTTGCAAATTCACAACTAATTTCCCTTGGCTATTTGTGCTTGGCTAAGCCCCATCTAAAAACCTATTTGTTGCATCATGTTCTGACTTCTGAATGTAGAATTTCAACCAACTTAACTAAGGAAAGAAGAAGATAGGTTCAGGTGGATATTTGAATTTCCATTGATTCTCTTCCAATGGAAAGTTTCTTACATTTTTCTCTGTTCCAAACTCCCATATCATTATTTCAAATGAATGAATGGTATGGAATCCTATAGGAATTGGTACCGCCATTTTTCGTACAAAATTCCTACAAAACAAAGAGGCCCGTAGTCATGGTGAAGGTTTTGGCAATGCTTAACACTCGGGAAGTTGAAGTAAATGACTTGGGCATCAAATATACACTACGATCAAACCGGCAAGAAGCGCTTTCGGCTGAAGAGGACTTAAACCTATACTGTGACTTTCAAGTGAATCGAAAACATTTGCTGAGCATAATAGCCCAGTCTACAGCCTTGCTGTATGCCTGTATCTTGTGCACGGACAGACTGAATACTGGAAGTCGGCTCAAAACGAGCGCCACAAGAGAGCAGGTGAATCATCAATCTCCACAAATTCTTGCATAAACATACAACAACGCAAAACCGAGACAATGTCAAAAAAAACATGCAGAGATTACGATTTTCAACAAAATGTAAAACTAGCCTACAAAATGAGAGGCTAATTCTGGCAACACGCTCGGTATACAAAGTCGAGTAACACAAGGTGAAAGGAAATGCACAGTATTTGTTCCGATTAACCGTGAGACATACTTCAACATTGGGCAAAATTTAAAGTTGACACCAGTGAAGACAATGCAATGCTCGCTCACGCCCTTCACTTCCCACCCAGGGTTGGGAAGTGCACTTGATCTTCGATGGACGGCAGGCCCGCTGATAGCTCCCGCCATATCCACCTCTGAAACCACCACGCTCCTCACGTCCTCTTCCGCGACCACGGCCTCCATAATACCTTTCTCCTTCAGCCGGTTTCAGGAACTCGTTGATGCTCAGCGACTATAGAAAAGATATACCACATTACCACATATCACTTTTTCCAAGGTTAAACTAGCATATATCTTGGCAGAAATAATAATCAACCAAAGTCTTGTTGCACAATTTGTGGGCACTTTAACCAAACACCTCAAAATTTAGCATACAGGATTCAAAATTCTGGCTCCACTGATATAACAAGCTTACAAATGCAGGGCAGATTCAGGATTTCTGATTCCAATCCCCAGGCTAAAATCCCAAGAGAGTTGGTCCAAGTCAACCCTACCTGGTACCTAATCAACACAATAGACCTATTCAATGCTGTTAACACCCAATTTGGATTATAAAAGTCAGAAGCCCAACAAGAAGAAAATATTTCACTGGATGGCCAAATGTAAGATGTTTTATCACAAACAAATTGCGCTCACATTGTATACCTTTTTTGCACGCTCAGCACTTTCCTTCTTCTTTTCCTTGTCAAAACCCTGAGAAAATACTGAATTTTAATCATTTGTGTTCCATAATTACAGAAATGTAGGGATCAAAATAGCATAAACAGCAACCCTACCAGTTTGATGAATACTTCATCACTTCCTTTCTTGGTGGAAAGTGGCTGCATAGACTGCAGGTCCTTATCAACTTCAACCTTCCTCTCTTCCGTCTTCAATGAAACTAGTGCTTTCCGTTTTTCCTCCCTTATTTTCTCAAACTCCTCAAGGGTCATCTCCTGAGTCATTGAATATTTGAATGCACAAAGATTAATGCTAACAACATTTAGCTATCAAAAACATTATTAAAAGGCAATAAAAAAATCTACTTAGATTCGCTCAAATTGGGTCATTGGCTGTTTGAAACAAACATGAGATAATATGTGCAAGATGTACAAGTGTTAGCATGAGCAGGATACACGTCACTGATTTGCCACTAAGATTGATTGAGAAAAGTGATTTTCACAATTTAAGTGTTCCATGCTGAGTGATATCTGCCACATGGACAAGAACTCCGTAGTTATCAGCTAAGAAAGATAATCCAACCCTGAAAGCACATGCATCTCACTTATATCAGAAAATCACTTTGTACTTACAAAGTACAAAGTACTTTGTACTTTAAAGCGCCTAATGGTCGTGGTGGTGGTACTGCCAACTTACAATCTGGACTATCTAACAAATACTGCCCTCTGCACACCGTTCGATCTCCACAACGATCCCATTCTCACCAAGCCGCCGCCTCTGGGTTTCCCTGCTCCGCCTCCCATGATCCCCGCCCCGCGTAACCGCCCCTCCCGTCGTCCCCTACCTCTCCCTCACCCAAGCCGCCCTCTCTCCTTCCGCTGCACCTCCCTCTCTCCCGCCACCCCCGCCGCCCCCACCTCCTACCCCAATCCCCCTCCCTAACCCTTCTACCACATAGAAAACGTATTGATATTCATATCTTGAGTTTTTTTTCAAGATTTCTACTTTTTGGGGGGTATCAGGAGATGTTCCTCATTCTTTAATTAAAATGACCCTTCCTTTTCTCTCTATTATACCATGCTAGTGAAACTGGTAAATACAACGTACAACCGTCAAATACAATGTGCTACCGTATGCTATTTACAAGGTATATGAGTCCTTCAAATTCTAATACAGAATTGTGTCTCCTCTCTCTGTCTCACTCTCTTAGGTTCTGAGCATGTTTGGCAAGCTCAGCGTGTATATGCTGATGGCGGCGAGCTTGAAATGACCGCGGCAACCACAGTTTGAAGGAACTCCGGTAACATGGACAAGGCAGCTCTCCACCTAGAGGCCGAGGAGGTCATTCAAGTGGAGAGAAGGCGTTCGGAGAAGACGCATTGCTCGTTTTAATTTGCGCCCATTTTGTGTTTAGATATATTGAACGTTCGATCCAATTAAAGCCCCTCCCAGAAACAAGAAAGAAAGGCAGCACCAGGCGTCGGACGTCCGACGCCTGGCGCTTCGTCCGGATCTGCGTGCACCGTTGGATCACCGCTACGGAGCCAATCCTACGCGATGCCGTGCGCCCACGTCCCAACTAGGCAGCGGCTAGATAACTGGGCAGCGACTAGATAACTGGCAATGCATTGGATCAAATTTCTAATTTAACTTCTGATTTTTGTACAAAATTCAAACAGTGTTCAAAATTCGTGGAATAAATTTCATAATTCTTCTAAAATCGAGAACAACCCATTTTAAATACTTTTTGAATTTTTTTTTTTTCACTTTTTCGATTTTTGATGTGAACTAGAAGAAGGCACTTATGAAACTTACATCTATACTAGTGAAACTTGGCCGTGTTCTGATGAAACCTGATGAAACTTCGATGTAACCTGATGAAACTTGGATGAAACCTGTTGAAACTTGATGAAACTTGAATTGACCTGATGAAACTTGAAGAAACTTGAAAAAACTTGGATGAAACCTGATGAAACTTGATAGTTCGGCAAAGTTTTACGAATGTGAAACCCAAGTTTTACTAGGTGAAACCCAAGTTTCAGTAGGCGAGCCCTAAGTTTCACCAGATAAGTTTGAAGAGTTATATGGCAAAATATATCTTGTTTTGTTCGTAAAAATACGAGGAACATGTTGGTGCAAACGGTTTGTGGATTGAAGCACCCAGTCAAAAATTATGGACGTCGAAAAAATAAAATACCCGTGGGCCCCACTGCATGCGCACAGTACAGCTCTCCTCCCCGCGGTTCGCCCGCCAAATCAGCGAGTCCGGACGCGCCGGCCTTACGATGGTAAGCCTTTCCGCAGAAACAATCCATGATCTTTAAAAGTATAAGAAATCGTACTAAAGCATAGAAATCAATGATGCACAGGCTGCATATACGATAATAGTAGCTAGCAGTACAAGGATCGATAAAATCAAGGTACAAGCCTGAAGAATACACAGTGCGTGAAAGAGTACATGCAAAACATATTCTACGGGATTTATATATTTATATATATTATGCTAGCCAGCGAGTAGTCTACATATATATATATATATATATATATATATATATATATATATATATATATATATATATATATATATATATATATATAGGAATGCGGCACCGCAGCACGGATCACGCATGCTCTACTCAGCGTTTTGAAATTCGAGATGTCTAACAACTGATCCGAACCGTTGATATTGTTAAATCTCCTTGTAATGTAGCAGATGACCAAGTTTCTTATTTTTTGAATTTATTTACTATTTGTTTCCTATTTTTAAAAATCAGCTTTTTGGACGCACTGGACTAATTGGAAGGCTGATTTTTGAAAATAGAAACAAATAGTAAATAAATTAAAAAATACTAAACTTGGTCACCTGGCTACATTTCAAATGAGACGAACAAGATCAACTGCTCGATCATTGTTAAGATCTCTGATTTCAAAACGAGTTGAAAGACGGATCTCTCCGCGCTTGCAGGGCAAGACGCTAAGATTCCTATATATATATATATATATATATATATATATATATATATATATATATATATATATATATATATATATATATATAAGGGTATATTATATACACACACATGGATGGGAATATGCATGGGATCAGTGGTGGTGGCGGTGCTTCTTGGCGTCCTTGTGGTGGTGGTGCTCGTGCAGGGCGTAGCCGGCGCTGCCGACGGCGACGGCGGCGGCGACGTGTTCCTTCACCTTGTGCGAGTGCGCGTGCGCCGGGTCCTTCTTCGCCTTGTGCTTCTCGTGCTGCACCATTCACACAAAATTAAACGAATTAGCTACGTATAGCAGGCAGCATCAATTTTAGCAGCTATATATATAGTTGATAGCTAGTGCATGCAGTAATGAACTGAACAAGCTAGGAGATATATACATGCATGTTCTTATAGCTTGGTTAATTAGGTAGGTTCATACCATGGCGTATGCTCCGGCAGCGGCGGCGCCGAGCTGGGCGAGCTTCTCCATGTGCTTGTGATGCTTCTCCTGCTTCTTGCCCTCCGCCTCCGCCTTGTGCTGATGCTGCAGGTGGGGCGCCATTGATCCAAATCGTGATGGATCAATCTGATCGATCGAAGCTAGCTATGGAACGAATGAATTAATCTCGATGGAGAGGATTAATAACTAATTTGCTAGCTAGCTCGAGCGATGGCACTGGATCGATCGGCTCCTGGATTAATTTGCTACGAGATGGAGATGGAGATGGAGATGGATGTGTAATCATGTGATCTTCCGTTGCTGCAGGTGCGATGTATATATAGAGAGTACGTAGCTACTCGATCGTGGCGCCGCGTAAACCATTTGACGCGTATCTATATAATTAACTCGTTGCGTCTCTGCGGTTACTTGGCAACGAGTTTATTGATCCTTCCATGCAAATCATCTACCTTGGTCAAAGCATGAATCTTCCATGGATGAATGGTTTAATAATTAATTCAGCGTCGGTCGAGGTTGATGGAGATGGGCAGGTCGACGCGGTTAAGCAATCGCAAGCCCAATCCACTCTCGACGTAGCAGGCCCAATATCAAAACCGAAGGCCGGCCCACATTGTATTGGCCCAGATTCCCCTTCCCCCATGAACAGAACAACACTCTAATTAGCAACCTAGTTCCATCATCATTACCGCATCACGTAAATGATAATAGCCGGAAAGCTAGACTCAGACAGTCTTGAGAGGTGGTAAATTTTTCATTTGGTTTGGATGTAAGAAACCAAATTAAGCACTTTGCGTTCAGGAAAAAAAAAAACGTCATAGAATCCACAAGACGTATGTAAAGCCTAAAATTGTGGGGGCCGGCTAGTTAACCAACAGTAGCTCCATGGTAGTAACAGCAGTGTCCAACATTAGCCGGACCCCGTAGCACGTCTGCCAAACTAGCGGGTTAAGCTTAATGCTATGTTCTTTTTAGCTTAACGGCTTACCAGCTTAAAAAAATATGCTTTGAGTTTTTTGGATCTATTTTTCGCTGTTTTAAAGGTGGGTCCTAACGCTTTAAAAAACAAGTCAAAGAAAATGGATCTGAATCTCGAGACAAACTCTAGAAGCTCTCGAAATTCGGTCATTTCAGTCGTTTAGCAATTCAGCCGCAGGGCCTAAATTAGGAATAATTTGGTTTATTGGATCAATTTTCTCTCTCTCTCAAAGACTTGCATGGAAGCTCTAAAACAAAGTCGAAAAATATGGATCAAACTCCGGAGGCTACCTAAAGATGCTCTTAAAATTAAGAGATAAGTCAAATAAGTACGTGAATTGAATATAATAAACCCAGAAAAACATGATCAAAACTGATTAAGCAACCGGTGCTAACAAGCCAGATGGCGCCATCTATCCTTACACTCGTACACTAAGCCCCGCCTACCAGTACAAAGAGAACCCCCCGACACACACACACACACACACAAAAAGAGTCGTAATTAGCATCTCCATTATCCTTTAACTGGCACGTCTTTATACGGACTTAACCACAAATCGATGCACGCTAGCTTTCACTAGTCAGTCAAAAGCACACACAGGCACAGGCAATCCGGCAGAGGCAGCTTCCCTCCCCAAGAGCATGCAAAGCAAAGGATTGAGACCTTGATGCTTCTCCTCAGTCATCTCTTTCTTCGTGGTGCTGCTATGGCCAGTAGTATTTTTACGAAATTTTTCTGTTTAGTATTTTCTTCGTTAAAACTTGTTGTTTTAACATTATCATTGCAATTTATTTTTTAATTAATGGATTTATATTTTGTGGAAGTATTTTTCATACGAATTTATATACATGGTTTACATGATGTCTATACTTTTCATGACAAACAAGTAATTCTATTGGCTTTCTTAAGATTGGTGGTCTTCTCGGACTCGGAGCAAGTGGTCCTGGAAAACACTATAGCACTGGATAGAAAAGTTGTTGAGGGAAGAAATTTTTTAGAGAGTATTATAAACTGTGATGGAAATTTAGAGAGATGGACAGAGAGGATATGAATGATGTTTTACATGATAAATAGAGCTCTTGTAATTGTTGTCACATGTTATAAAACGTAATCAGCTTGCCACTTTATGAGTTGTGTGAGGGCATGTCCAAAAAATTCTAACCTAAAACATTTTACTCCCTCCGGTTTCATAGTACTTGACATTTTAGGTTTGTTCTAAGTCAAATTTTTAAAACTTTATCTATAAAAGTTTTTCAAACTATTTGGATTGTGTACATAAAAAACATTCATATAAATTTTTCTTAAAAAATACTTTCACAATATCATATCTTCGTGGATTTTGTAAATAAATTTCATTAGTAATTTATGGTCAAAGTTGCATTTCGAAGCCTATGTCAATGTTTAAAACGACAAGTGCTATGAAACCGGATGAAGTAGTTTGTAGCAAACGAAATAGTAGAAATAAATATAAATAATTAAAAAAGATATGAATAATGGCTATAACGTCTTCAAAGTTTAGGATGTCATCGGTGGCGGCCTCCACTTATGGCCGCGGGCCGCTCATTGCTTGAAGAAACAGGTGTCAATTTTAGATGACCGGGGTCAATAAATAGCGGCCGGTCTCTCTTTTCATTTGCTATCTTCTAGATGATCTGCGCCTTTGGGAGGCGGCAGGGGCCAATTTTGTAATTTCTTAGCTTCTCAACGCCTGGGGTGGGGCGTTTGCCTTCTTTTCCACCTCGTTTCCTTTTTCCCCCTTTCTTAAAAACTGTATTTTCGGCCTCGGCCTCTATTTTTAATCAATTTAGGGCAAGGCTTTTGCCCTAACTTCAAAAAAAGAAACAGGTGTCATCAGCAAATCCGTATTGCCGGTGTGTAACTTTGAAAGCTGAAACGTTAATTCTGTGGAATCCTATGCTGTGGGAGTGGGCATAAAGCAGTAAGTAAGTAAATAAATAAATAGGAGTATCAGATTGTTACCGTGACTACCGTCGGAGACATGCACAGCGCATCGTTCTTGGCACCGAAACAAAGAGCTTTTGGTTCGTCTTCTGGGGCTCACACAAACAGAAACAGCTGCTCCCTGCTCCCATAGCCACCATCAGGTTCATTCATGGCCCCTAGATCTGCACCACAAAGCAAAAGAAGCAGCTCACTGCAGCACTGACTCACAGCTCAGAGCAGCAAGACCATTTACCTGCCAAGGCACTACACTACACTGCACCTTAGCTACGGATTAGAGCAAGCAAGAGGTGGTGATGAAGCGAACCAGTTCTGCTTCTGGCCTCCTCGCCGTCGCCATCTTGGCTTTTGCGTCTCTGCTGCACCCGTCCGGAGCTGCCGATTCCACCGTAATCTGCTTCTGCTTCTACCCTGTTCTTGTTTGCTTCTTTCCCCCCTGCCCGTTTACTCCTCTCATGCGTCAGTGATACATTGTGCTTGCCATCTTCTTTAGTAGCTAGCTTAATTGCTCCATGTTTGAAGCAAGCGCATTTCTCTTCTTCAGTTCTTCTGGGGTGTCATCAACTTTCTGAGTACCTTTCAATGTTGGGATCAAGTTAGGATTTGTCTCGGTTGTGCTGCATTGCGATCTGCAACTAGGCTAGAGAGCATCAGCGTGTAGCTTCGTCAATGCACGCTCACCTCAACTTGAAACAAATTTTTGCGGCAGCTGAATGCAAGTGCTCGGCGAGGACGCCATGATTCCGCTCCTGCGCCGGCGCCGCAGCCACGCCGCGGCGACGGCGACGGCGACGCCACGGCCTCACCTCCGGCTGCTCCGGCGCACCGCCGCCACGGGCTGTTCGCGCCGTCGCCCACCGCCGGCGCCGACGAACCGCCGAAAGGAGGCGGCTTTGCCCGCGCGCCCGAGCAGGCCCGCGCGCACTTCGGCTTCCCGCTGCAGCCGGAAGTCGGCCTGGCGGCGCCACCGGCCGGCGAGGGGTACCCGTTCATCGGCAGCAACCCGACGGTGCCGCTGCCCACCGGCATGACCGACACCGCCACCGTGCTCCCGCTGCCGGACACCGGCGACGCCACCGCCACCGCCAAGGTAGAGGGATTCCAACAACGCAGGCTGCTCGCCTGCTTGATTGATGCATTCGGTTCCGAACTCCGATTCATCTCTTACCCTTTCTGTGATGTGATCTTTCTTTCCCACGCTGTCTGCTCACTAGCTTTTGGCTGTGCAGGTGGTGGGGCGTGCTGCGTTCCTCCGTGTTCAGAACTCCATGATTGCCTTTCCCATCATCTTCTCCGTCCTCTTCTTCTTGTTGTATTGCCAAGACTTGCTCCTTCCATGGTAAAATCAAATCAATCCAGGGCTTGCTACTGCACTGCACTGCACTACTGGTCCAGGACACTCGGATTTGGCGCTTAATCACTGAGCATGGGCCCACTTATCAGTGTGATACTAGCAGCAGATCTACAGGTGCCAGTAAATGTAGTAGTACATTCTAAACTCTGCTTTAGATTAAAACGTTAGACCCACGCCATGAACCAACAAGTTTTACCGCCCCCCAACTTGTCTGTAAATATAGACGTTTCGAACGCGAGATATTTCTCCATTTCCTATGGTAATTCAGCTGTCTCCTGTTTTGTTTTGCTTTTCGGTGCAAAATCTTGGAAGATGGATGCTTCCAAGATTGTCAAGATGGAACTTCGCAATTTTGATATCTACTGTGCAATGTAAAAATGAAGCAAGTGCGGCCCATTTTGCAAGAGAAAATGCTAGAAGATGGCATTCACGTTCCTCACAAAATTGCTTTGAATTGATACGGTATCAAACACAGCCACCCACACGATGAAAAACTGGCCACACGCCCACGCCTAAGTTATTTACAAAGAATGGCATCGGGCTTGAAGCATATGGTAATGGTGATTTCGATCAGCACTTTCTGGATAAGAACGTCATGTTTATGACACTCATCTCAGAAATAGAGCAAACAAAATGGCACAGTTTAGAATTAGTGAAATCAAATATCGTTGCCTTATGAACTTCGTTATAGAATTGTACAGCAAGAGTTGGTTTTCTTTGCTTGCTTGTAGAACAGCTGCAAGGGAACGAAAGGAACAATCAGGAAAAAAAAATGAACCGATTGGTAAAGCTAAAAGACATCAACAATCAATGAAACAGCTACTAGATGTTCTTACAGAATGCACGCGATTCATTACTTAACATGCTCCGTAGAGTTTGGATATATATATATATGAAGCCAGTTTTAGGCTCCATGGAGCCTAGGCTCCATTGTAATCAACCGTCCGTTTCGTAATACTCACCATCTAAGTAGATTAACGGGTGACAAACCCGTTAACAGAAAAGAGTGGTAATTTAACTCCTTAGTTAATATGGTCTACGCAGTCCACCTTGCTTTCAAACTGTAATGAAAAATTTTGAATCACAAACGGCGTCCATCAAAATCATTAATTCCATTAGCGTGTATGGCCTCATATACGTGTATGTTGGCGATTTAATACTCAGTTTTTTTAGAAAATTGATACAGTACCATGTATAGTTTCATATTTTTGTCATCCTCTAGATCGTGAAGGGGAAATTCAGAGGAGATACTGAGGGATTTAGGAAGAACATTGGAAGGGAGGAGAAGAACAGAGAAGAATAGAGACAACGAATTGGGAGAGAGATATCGATTCTCTTTCTTCTGCTTGCCGGACACGGCACAGTAACCCAGTTTAAGTAGCGTTACATGGCACTCGGCCACACCACGGCCCACGGCCCACGCACACTTACAGGCCCACTCCTAGCCTGGGCATTACACGATGACACCATCCCCCCCTGGAATTCCAGCTTGTCCCCAAGCTGGAGCGTCTGGAAATCGTGCTTTCACCGCTGCAAAATCCTCCCAAGTAGCCATTGTTGCCGGTAAAGAGCTCCACTGCACCAAAACTTGAACATGACCCGCATTTCCCTTCTTAACCAATCTTCTGTCGAGAATAACCGCCGGTTGCACTGCCATTGTATCGAGCTCCAGCTGAGCAGGTAGCTCATTGTAGACTGGCTTGTTATTTGGAATGTGAGATTTGAGCTATGACACATGAAAAACAGGATGAATTTTACTTCCTGCTGGTAACAAAAGCTCATAAGCAACTTGGCCAATCTTCTTTGTAACTTGGAATGGCCCATAGTACTTGTACGATAGTTTTGGACATGGCCTTCTGACTATTGAGGACTGAACATAAGGTTGGAGTTTCAGATAAACAAGATCACCCACAGTAAATTCCCTAAAACTCCTCTTTTTGTCAGCCATCATTTTCATGCGATCTTGAGCCTTCAGAAGCTGGTCCCTCAAGAATTCAGTTTGAGCCTGCCTGCTATTGAGAAATTCTTGCACATCTGCAGAGCACTCAGAGTCCCCTATTGGTAAAATACCCAAATTTGGTTTGGTACCATACAATGCTTTGAATGGAGACATGTGCAATGCTGAGTGATAGGTAGTATTATACCAAAATTCTGCCAATGGCAACCACCCTGACCAATCTTTAGGGGTATGTTGTACAGCACATCGAAGGTAAAGTTCAACACATTGGTTTAGTCTTTCCGTTTGTCCATCGGACTGTGGGTGGTAGGCTGAGCTCATATGCAATTTAACACCTAATAACCTGAATAGTTCCTTCCAAAAAGTACTGTTAAAGACCTTGTCTCGGTCAGTAACAATTGTGGCTGGAACTCCATGTAATTTCACAATGTTAGCAAGAAAAAGTTGAGCCACTTGAGTTGCAGTAAAAGGATGCTTGAGCGGTAACAGATAAGCATACTTAGTAAAGCGATCAATAATGACCAAAATCACATTGTATCCTTTGGATGTTGGTAATCCCTCCACAAAATCCATACTAATATCTTTCCAAGAGCCCGTTGGAATTGGGAGTGGTTGAAGCAGCCCTGGCACTTTGCAATGTTCATGTTTGGCCTTTTGACAAATATCACATTGTTTCACAAAAGATTCCACATCCTCTTTAAGCCTTGGCCAACAGAACAACTTCTTCACTCTGAGATAAGTTGCTTGAATACCACTATGACCCCCAATCGGGCTATCATGTAAGGCTGCAATGATCTTTGTTTGAAGTCCTGAATTTGCTCCCACCCAAACACACCCTTTCTTTCGAATAATTCCCCCTTGTAATGTATAAGCAGAATCTGTGGCTTGGCCAGTAGTGAGCTCCCTGAGTAATTCCTGAGCTTGAGGATCCACTACATAGGAATTGGCAATTTCCTGTAGCCATGTAGATTGTGCTCCCGATATTGCATTTAGAGAAAACATATGTCCCACTCGGGATAAAGCATCTGCCACTTTATTGTCTTCCCCTCTTTTGTACTGGAATGTAAATTGAAGTCCAACCAACTTGGTCATTGCCTTTTTCTGCAAATCAGTGGTGAGTTCTTGATCTTGGAGATGACACAAACTCTTATGGTCTGTTTTGATAATGAAAGGACCCCGTTGTAGATATGACCTCCACCTGTCAATAGCCATCATAATTGCCAAAAATTCCTTCTCATAGATGCTGAGTTTTTGATTCATTACACTCAAAGCTTTGCTGTAATAGGCAATGGGGTGTCCTCCCTGCATTAGAACTGCTCCAATCCCAGTATTACAAGCATCAGTTTCTATTGTGAAGGGTTTGCTGAAATCTAGTAATGCCAAAACTGGAGTATTGGCCATGGCTTCTTTCAGAGTCTGAAACGCACTCTGTGCTTGGTCAGTCCAGACAAAAGCATTTTTCTGTAAAAGCAGAGTTAAAGGCTTTGCCAATATACCATATCCCTTTACAAATTTTCTATAGTAGCCTGTGAGGCCTAGAAACCCCCTGAGCTGTGTAATGTTCGTGGGACTCGGCCATTGCAGCATTACTTTCGTTTTATTTGGATCAGTGGCCACTCCTCCTGCTGTAATGATATGGCCTAAATACTCAAGTTGCCCAGCAGCAAATAAACACTTGGATTTCTTGACAAATAAATGATGTTTCCTCAGAGTTTCAAACACCAACCGAAGGTGTTGGCCATGTTCAGTAGCTGACTTGCTATAAACCAAGATATCATCCATGAATACTAAAACAAATTTCCTCAAAAAGGGTTGGAAAATTGAGTTCATGAGACACTGAAATGTGGAAGGAGCATTAGTAAGCCCAAAGGGCATCACTCTAAATTGATACAGGCCTTGATGTGTCTTAAAAGCTGTTTTGTCTTCATCCTGTTCTACCATTCGAATTTGATGATACCCAGCTTTCAAATCCAGCTTTGAAAAATACCCAGCTCCTGCCAACTCATCCAACAGTTCATCAATAATAGGCATGGGAAATTTGCTCTTGATAGTAATGTCATTTAGTTTCCTATAATCAACACAAAAACGCCATGTGCCATCCTTCTTTTTGACTAGCAACACAGGAGAAGCATACGGGCTAATGTTTGGTGTAATCAGTCCTTTCTCAAGAATTTCAGCTACTTGCTTTTCTATCTCATCTTTTTGTTGTGGAGAATACCTGTAGGGTCGTGCATTCACTGGAGGTGCTGTAGGAATCAGAGAGATGGCATGATCATACACTCTATGTGGTGGCAAATCCGATTGCTCTTGAAAAATGTCTTCAAACTCTTCCAACAAAGACTGAATGACTGGAGTCATTAATGTCGGTAGCTCGGTATCTTGGTGCTGGAATGGTGTGATTTCAGCCACTGCCCAAACCTCATTCCCTTTGATCCATTTCGGTATCACCTCTGCTGAAACTTGTTCAATGCTGGATGGTTCAGATTCCGAAATGCCTTGCAAAGTGATCAATTGTCCTTTGTGAGAGAATTGCACCCATCGATCCTGCCAGTGGCATTTCATCTCTCCGAATTGAGATAACCAATCGATACCTAGAATGGCATCATGACCTCCCAAATCCAACACTCTCATGTCATGCCAAAATGTTTGCCCTTGTGTCCACCAACCGAAGGTTGGAACCAGCTTGTTACATTGAAGCAGGTCCCCCCCTGCTACTCGAACCGACATTGGCTTAATCGGTATGGTTTGAAGATTTAGGAGCTGAACCATGTTACTGTCAATGAAAGAATGCGAGCTTCCCGTGTCTAGTAATATGATCATCACTTTATCCCCCGAGAGAGCTCTAATTCGAACAGTATGTGTGTTCACTGCTCCTGATAAGGCATTAATGGACAAGTGAAACTCATCTTCAGTAGCCTCTTCAGTGACCACCTCATCTAAAATTTCATCCGACAGTAACTCGACCGTCTGCAATGCTTTCACCTGTCCTGCAACTGGCGTTTTGCACTGGTGCTGAGGTGAATACACTTCTCCACACCGGAAGCATAACCCATTGGCACGCCTATATTCTTTGAGTTGTTTAGCTTTCCACAGTTCTCCTTTCTCAAATGGAGATGTGTGTTTAGTCATCTGCTCAGCCTTGGTTGATGCAGGAAACATTTGCTTGACTGCAAAACTTTTCTTATCTCCTTTTTTACCCCTTGCTAAGACCTGTTCTTGTAACAGAGCCACAGTTGCTGCTTGAGTGACTGTAGTAGGCATCTGAATCTCTACTACACTCCTGAGATCGTCGTTTAGTCCGAGGATAAACTGATTAACTAACATCATCTCACTAATCCCTGGATCATACATCTTAATCTGATACACTAAGGATGCAAACTGCAACTGATATTCTTCCACTGTGGATGTTTGTTTCAGGAGAAGCAATTCACGAGTTCGATCTCTATGATTGTTCCCTTCAAATTCTGATAATATTGCCTCTCTGAATTGCGGCCAAGTAAGCGAGTTCAGATAAGGAGCCTTAGTTTCATACCAATATGCAGCCCGATCAAGGAGATGCATCGTTGCTGCAGTGGTTTGAAAATCCTCTGGAATCCCATATAGTGCAAAAAAATTTTGGCACTTGTTGGTCCAGATCCTCACGTCTTTGCCATCACACTTCGGAAAATCCATCTTAGGAATCCACCCTTTCCTAGTGTTCATCCCTTCCGTCCCCTGCCTATTCTCCATTTCTCCATCACCACCATGCGGAATCGCCCCCAGCATGCCAGGCCCTGAGAAATCGCCGATCGGTCTCGGCCCTGCGTGAGTGGTGTATGCCGTCACTTCCTTCTGGAGCTTGCCGATGGATCCCATTGCTAGATCAAGCTTGATCTGCAACTTTTCAACCACGTCTCTGTTTCCTTCCAGTTTTCCTTCCATCGACGTGAATTTCTCCTCAACCTTTTCCTGGACTGATCTCAACTCCCCTCGGAAAAACTCCTTGAGATTGTCCATCGCCGCCATCTTGGCCCGCGTCGACGCCGTAGTGCTCCTTTCCAAGCCGCGCAAGCCTCAGGTATGGGAATTTTACAGCCGCCGCCAAGGCAGCAGCTAAGGGATGAAATGCGGAGGTGCAGGCGGGGGAAGGGAAGGGGACGACGGCGACGGTGCAGGAGGGGGAAGGGTACGGCGGCGGCCGCGTGGCAAGGAGAAGGGGGCGGCGGCGCGACTGGAAAGGGTAGGGGACGGCGGCGGCCGCACGACAAGGAGAAAGGGGCGGCGGCGCGATTGGAAAGGGAAGGGGACGGCGGCGGACGAAGGCAAAGGGAAGGGGATGGCGGTCGCACGGGAAGGGGAAGGGGAAGGGGACGGTGGCGCGAGAAGGCCAAGGGGACGGCGGCGGCGCTCGTGCTCGGGCCTCGCCGCGCGTGAGATCTGCGCCGGCCGTCCGCGAGCTCTGCCCCGCCGTCGCCTCGCCGCGCGCGAGCTCCACGACGGTGGCGCACGAGTCCCACGCCGGTCGCGCGAGAGATCCGCCCCCGGTCGCCGCCTCGCCGCGCGTGAGATCCCCGCCGGCCGCCGCCTCGCCGCGCGCGAGCTCTGCCGGCCGCCGTCTAGCCCTGGCCGCGCCGCCCTCTTGCCCTCACGATGCCGCAGCAGCCATGGCCGGGGGCCAGAGAGAACAGAGGAGGGGAGAGGAGAGAGGACCAATGAGAGAGAGAGTGAGAGGGTAGAAGAGATGAGAGGAAAGGCATGACATGTGGGCCCTAGAATATTATATGTTTATTTGTGTGATTGGATTGCCACCTCAGCTGCCACGTTGGGTTTTAAGGTTTCAGGGGATAGAATATCCGGTTTCGTAGTTCAGGGGGTTAAGTAGACCAAAGGCCATAGTTCAGGGTGTAATATAGACTTTTTCCTTTTTTAAAAAAACATTGGAAAGCACTGTATGTACGTACTAAAAATTTTGAAGTATTAATATTTTTCTAGTCACACACTGAACTTTCGTCTAGGTACATAGCCATGACTAATTATTTTTAAAAATCTAGTTATACATGTATGTACATGCTGGTTTGTGTATACATTGGTCGTTGCAAATTAAATGAGTATCAAAAAATGTTGATCATCCAAACTAGTAACCATGTATAATACTGTAAGATTTTCTTGTGTATACATAGTAGCAAATGATGAACAAGGCCAGCAACGCTGGCGACGAGTATGAACGTGCACGATGGCAATAGGAGTATCACGTCCTTGGTGACGGAGATCTGCTCCAAGGTGTGTTGAAGACGGTGATGAGGCCGACATCGAACGAGGGCCGCGAGACGATGGCAAAACGAGTATCACGCCCATGTCAATGGCCGCTTCCTGCCGTCGTTCTCCTCGTACGTCGCCATGTGCTCCTCCTGTGACAACGACGACGACGACGAATGAATCACACGTGGATGACGACGGCGACGAATGAATCACACGTGCTCCTCCTGTGACAACGACGACGACGACGACGACGAATGAATCACACGTGGATGACGACGACGACGAATGAATCACACGTGCTCCTCCTGTGACAACGACGACGACGACGGCTTCGGCGTGCTGTTAGCTGCTTGAATCGACCTATCGGAGAAGCTTTGAATGGTTACCTTGACGGCCTCGAGGAGCTTGGGGCAGTCGTGGAGGTACTTGAGGATCTAGGTGAGGACGCTCGCCGTGGTGTCCTGCGCCACGAGCAGCACGCCGAAGCCGTTGTCGGCGATCTGGTAGTCAATGAGCGCCGCCCCGCCGTCGTCGCCCGAGCGGATGAGGCCAGCGAGGAGGTCGCGGTCGGGGTCGCCGCCGCCGCGCACCATATCCCGCCGCTACGCCTCCACCTCGCGCAGGATCGCGCGCAGCCGCTTCCTCGCCTGCATGAGTGCACACCGGCGAGCGTGTCAGATCTGTTCGTCGTCATTTGCAAGTCCATCGAGGCAGCTATGGCGGCGTAAACTCGTGTGGTTCGTACGCACGTACCTGGATCGCCTTGTGGAAGAGTGTTTCGGGGATGCGATTGATGTTGGAGCAGCGCTGTCGAGGAGGTCGCGGTGGCGCCGGCCGGGAGGCACGATGGAGTCCGGAGCAGCATCGGCAATCCGGCAGGGAGGCGCGATGCAATGCCGTCGACTGCCGCAGCACCAGCGGCGAGCCGGTTCAGATCTGAGATGAGATATTGAGGGTGGTACGGTGAGAAAAGGCAGGAGCTAATTAATGGCTGAAATTAAGGAAAAAGTTAATGCTAGCTTTGATTTGAAAACAATGCTTAACGGGTATTCCGTTGTGTAACCCGATCAAATATTGATCTGATTGAAAACAAATCAACAGTGTAGAAAGGGGGAGCCTAGGCTCCATGAAGCCTTAAGTATATATATATATATATATATATATATATATATATATATATATATATATATATATATATATATATATATATATATATATATATATATATGTTTAGCTAGCGTATTCTCGAGTACGGATCTCTCGATCTTTCAGAATGGTTTTCGAAATTGAGACGCTTAACAACCGATCCGACAGTTGATCTTGTTAATCTCATCGAAACGTTGTCGTGACTGTTTCATATTTTTTAAATTTGTTTACTATTTATTTCTTATGTTTGAAAATCAACTTTTTGAACGCACTACCACTAATTGGATGGTTGATTTTCAAAAATATGAAACAAATAGTAAACAAATTCAAAAAATGAAACTTGGTCATCGACAACGTTTCAATGAATTTAACAAGATCAACTGTTCGGATCGGTTGTTCGCTGCCTCGAATTTCGAAACCACTTCGAGGCGAAAGACGCTACTAATCTCTCTCTCTCTACATGGGCCCATAAATTTGCAATACTGTGGTCAAAGCCCAATGTCAAAGGCCCATGGATAGCTTGTGCAAATCCAATCCATCTAAGAATCTTAACAGGGGTACGAGGTTTCATCAGAACCAGAATATATACATAGCATGGATATGTCCCTTGGCACAACAATAACACAAGAAGAACATTCCTACCTGCGAAGCATTACTTAGATCTGAACTCTTCTCCACAAGGCTATCCAATCGTTCACCTCTCTCGGCTTGTCGAGCATTTGACAAACTCACACCATCCATTTCAAATGGGATTTGTCCCGTGGACACACGAGCAATCCAACCCGTATGATTTCCTTTTCCTCTTCCCATTCGAACTTCTGCGGGTTTCCCCGTAATAGGAAGATCTGCGAGAACTCTTACCCATATCTTACGATTTCTTCGGAATTGTCCGCTCATAGCACGATGGAATTGTCCGATTGTAGCCCGACGCGCTGCTTCAATGGCTCGATATGAAAGACGACCTGCTCTACTACTTTTGGTGCCATATCTTCCAAAACCAAGTTGTGTACCATCCGGTTCGCAACCCCTACTACATCTGCTTTTACTATATTTACTATATTAAGAATACTATCGATGGTCTTGTACTGCAATGGATAGAAAATGAATAATTTTGCAGAAAAGAACAAATCCATGATAAGCTTCAAATCATTTTCAGTCATAGTCTAGCTACATAAACACCAAACAAATGAACAGACAGAATTTTCCTTCAGTAGAAAAAAAATAATGAAAAATTTCAAACACCAAGATAGCCTTTTCAACCTATACCCAATACATATGGACTTGTGTACAACTATGCATGGAATTCAAACGCCAATCAGAATTTGTCCAGCTTACTCATTATGTGTCAGTATGTGGTATAGCACATAGGTATATGGGCATTGGATTTAATGCAGCTTACACATGGCACAACAATACTGAATAATTAAAACTTAAAACAGCTTCAGCACATAAAGCAAAACTTGAACAAATAAAGTGCTGAGCTGACTGCTTATTCCGGTTTTGAGTTAAACATGACGAATATATAAATAATGCTGTTATTGGTGTTATTTTAGCAAAATGCAGGAGGACTGCTGGTTCTATTGTCCTTGCTAAATTTTAAGATTTGAAAAATAGAACGTGATTCGTGAATATCCAACCAAAAAAGTTTTTTTTGCCATCATAGGTTACAAATAATAGAATTATTTACAATAATAATCTTGGTTTCATCCAAGTCCCTCTGAATTTTCAGCAACTTGTCCGCCTCTGCAGGCTCCTGAAACAAACAAAAAGGAACAAATTAAATTATTGACAAAATAAGCATCAGTTAGACAGCGAAATCAGACTGGAAGTCAATAAGAGCAAAATTAGTATGTAATACTTTAGGTATATATTTTGAATTTGGAGAAATAGCCCTCATAAGTGATAAATCAAGGAGAGGCAGCAACCATCTTGTTTGCATCAAGGGTCTTGCACGAACCCTATTTGTGAAACCCGGTCTACAATAAATGGTATTTTAGCAAATTGCTTTTGATTGCAAAAACTTTATGTTTTGGTTTTCGATGGAACATTTTCCAACAGATGTTCTTGTTGATTACTTGATAGTGGCATATCCCTTGTTGTATTGGGGTGATCAATTCTCATGGGCAAGCCATATAAAAAAGTTGATGCATTTACTCTTTACTTTATGTATAAAAACGCAATTAGGTTGTGAATATGACAGTTAACAAGGAGATATCTACTGATATGTCTAAACCGAACAGGGTTTATTTTAGGAAAGTGCAGCATGGTCCGGCTCTAGTCCAGGAAGGAGTCGGCCAGGAGAAGGCGCAGGATTAAAGTTTATCCTTCTATGTTTTAGTCTTTTACCCTTCTATGTTTTAGTAGTTTCCATGTTTACATATCTTTTTATTTTAGTAGTTCCCATGTTTAGGTGTTTGCTGGATTATAAATAGAGGAGGAAAGAAAGAAAAGGGCACGCTTTGTTGCCACCAATTGAGATTTAGGCGCACCGTCGAAATCCGGTCGGTGGCTCCGTACAGCCAACTATCAAAATAGGGCGCCGGCGATTCCCGGCGACGCCCTCCACCTCTAGATCCGGTCTTAGGCCGGGTACTCGGGCGTTCGAACGAGAACACCCATATCAATTGGTATCAGAGCCAATCGATCCTTCCACAACCATCATGACTTCCGTGGACGATCGGTTAGGAAAAGTTGAAGCTGCCGTGGAGGAGTTGAAGATCTTCGGCGCCGAGACGAGGACAGCGCTGGAAAACCTCCAGATCGCTGTCACCAACCTGACCATGGTGATCCGGGAGAAGGACAAGGCTGCTGGACAGCACGATGGGGGTACTGAGTCCAGCGCAGCGCGCGTTCAGGATCTGCGACTGCCTGCTGTTCCGATGGGCGCTGAGGAGCGGGATCGCAGTGCACGTGGTGGGGATCACGTCCGCTGTGATCAAGGGGGCCGTGGAGGACAAGAGGAACAACGCCATGGGCGAGGGCGCGTGGACGAGAGGGAGGAAGACAGAAGGGGCAGCGAGCAGGGTGGCCGGAGATGGGTGCCGCATGCTCCTCGGTATGAGTTACCGCTGTTTGATGGTTCGGAAGATCCTTTGCTGTGGATACGGCAGTGTGAGCGTTTTGGGCGTTTGCATGAGGTGCCGGAAGAGGAGTGGGTGGAGATGGCAGGGATGCATCTCCGAGGGGAAGCACAGGAGGTCCTGGATAATTGGGAACAGGAGGATCAACACATTACATGGGAAGAGTTTTCTGAAACCTTCCTACAAAGGTTCACGCGTCATTCGACCGCTGGTCCTCTCGGCGATTTGTCGAATTTGAAGCAAGGAGCAAGTCGGCTGGATGAATATGCGAGGGAGTTTCAACGTCTTCTTGCGAGGACGCCAAAGATGCCTAAGGGGAATCAAATTGAGTTATTCGTCGCTGGATTATCTTCTACTTTGTCGGCGGATGTGCGCCGCGATCGTCCACGTGATTTGGCCGATGCAATTGGTTTGGCTCGGGAGGCGGAAAGAAGGGAGGATATATGGCTCGCCAAGGCTACGCAAGCGGTGCAAGGAGTATGTATCCGTCCAGGGGCTGGCCGCACTTTGCCCAACCAACAAGACTGGGGATCTTGGACGGTAAGCACGGCCTCCTGGTCTGGTGCGCTTCATCCAAAGATAAGTGTGGGACAACGCCCGCTGTCTTCAACATCTCCGGCGACCAGTCAAGGTGGAGGACGAGTTGCATCTTCATCGGCTATAGCGTCGACTATGGCATCTACAGCAGCAGCGCCACCCTATCGTCGCCGCCTCAGTCTAGAAGAGATGGCGGAACGCAGGGAGAAGGGGTTGTGCTATAATTGTGATGAGGTTTATGTTCGAGGCCATCGGTGTAAAAGGCTATTTCACTTAGAAGTCATGGATGAGGAGGTTGAGGAGGAGTTGACTGAGGTGGAACCTGCCCTTTCTGTGATGGCGGTGCGGGGTCCCAAGGCTGGCAATACTATGCAGGTTAGGTTGGTTATGGATGGTGTGACATTAAATGGATTGGTGGACAGTGGTAGTACCCACAATTTTATGAGTAGCCATGCCGCGCGTCAAGTTGGTATGCTACAGGAGAATACATCAGGGCAGCAAGTGCGGGTGGCGAATGGGGCTCATTTACCATGCTTGGGAAGGATTCCGGAGGTTTGTTTCACGATTGACCATCACACCTTTGGGGCTCCATTTCTTGTAATACCGCTGGAGGGATTTGATGTTGTTTTGGGAGTCCAATGGCTGCAAACCTTGGGGAACATACAATGGAACTTTGACTCCTTGCATATGCAATTCTGGAATGGGGGTAAGGAGGTGAACATACAAGGTAGCACAAGGGGCAAGGCGCATCTCCTAGCGATCGAATTGAGGATCTTGATGTGGAGAAGATGTTGGCACTTTTGATGACTTATTCCAGGATCCCAAGGGGCTGCCACCCTCCCGTCTATGTGATCATCGAATATGTTTGAAGGAGGGAACAGATCCCGTGGTGGTAAGGCCATATAGGTATCCCTATAGACAAAAGGATGAAATTGAACGGCGATGTGCGGAGATGTTGGCTCAGGGTCTTATTCGCCCAAGTCGTTCACCTTTCTCCTCTCCGATTCTCCTAGTGAAGAAGGAAGATGGAACATGGCGTTTTTGTGTTGACTACCGAGCACTTAACGACAAAACAATCAAGGACAAGTTTCCTATCCCAAATGTGGAAGAACTCTTGGATGAATTGCATGGTGCCAAGTATTTCACAAAGTTGGACCTTGAGCGGTTACCATCGGTTAGAATGCATGAGGAAGACATTGAGAAAACGGCGTTTGAACACATCATGGCCATTTTGAGTCTTTGGTCATGGCCTTTGGATTGTGTAATGCTCCTTCGACCTTCGAGCTTTGATGAATGAGGTTTTGGCCAAATATCTCCGGAAATTTGTGCTCGTTTTCTTTGATGATATTTTGATTTACTGATGCTACAAGAGAAAGCATCTTCTTCATCTTCGCTTGGTCTTTGACGAACTTCGCCGACATAAACCGTATTTAAAGCGCTCTAAATGCGCTTTTGTACAAAGGGTCGTGGGTATCTTGGCCATGTTATTTCTGGAGAGGGTGTGGAGGCCAATCCTAACAAGGTCCAAGACGTAGAGCGTTGGTCCACCCCCACAACAGCAGCTGGGGTGCGCAGTTTTTTGGGGTTAGCAGGGTATTACCGCCGATTCATCCGCAACTATGCAGTTTTGGCGGAACCCCTTACCAATCTCCTTCGTCGACAAGGGTTTTGTTGGTCTTCTGACGCTGATCGTGCCTTCCAACAGTTAAAGGAGGCGCTGCTGTCCGCGCCCGTTCTTCGCCTTCCAGATTTTAATGTCCCATTTGTGGTGGAGTGTGATGCCTCCGGTGTAGGAATAGGGGCTGTTTTACAGCAAGAAGGCCATCCGGTTGCATATTATAGTCGTCGTTTGGCAGACCGACATGCTAAATTGGCAGCTTATGAGCGAGAACTCATTGGATTCTCCAAAGCCATCCGTCATTGGCGACCGTATTTATGGGGACGATCATTTACTGTTCGTACAGATCATGCAAGTTTGAAGTATCTGTTGGAACAAGCCTTAGTCACGCCACCTCAGCAACATTGGGTAAGCAAATTAATGGGATTTGATTTTTCTGTTGAGTACAAACCAGGTAGAAGCAATGCCGCTGCCGATGCTTTGTCTCGTCTCCATGATCCGACGGCCACTTGTGCTGCAATTTCGGGCCCTACTACCTCTCTTTGGGCACAATGGGAAGAGGAGCTTCGCCAACATCCGGATATCCAGCAGCGTTGTTCTGAGATAGACACAACAACGTCGGCTAAGCCCGTGAACAGCAGGAGGCTGAGCCAATTGGGGTTGCTTCTTCAGGGACGGATAGTGTAGTGGACTTGTGGACAGCACGTTCAGGACTTGTGTATCGTGCCGGGCGACTCTTTGTGCCCGCTGATTCGGTGCTCCGTGAAAGAATGGTGGCGGCTTTCCATGATCTCACTCATGAGGGCATTCATAAAACCTTGCATCGCGTGAAACAACATTTTTATTGGGAAGGACAGCGAGGTACCGTCGAAGAGGTTGTGGGCAAATGTCAGGTCTGTCAGCAAAATAAGGCTAGTACATTGTCTCCGGCAGGCCTAATGCAACCCCTTCCTATTCCCCATCACATTTGGGCGGATGTGTCTATGGATTTTGTGGTGGGGCTTCCCAAGTCTCAAGGCAGGACGGCTTTATTGGTGGTCGTGGATAGATTATCAAAGTATGCACATTTCATTGCTCTTAAGCGACCGACAACGGCTCCTATCGTGGCTGATGTATTCTTCGATCAGATTGTTCGACTTCATGGGGTTCCAGAAACGATTGTGTCGGATCGTGATCCCGTCTTCACCAGTGCCTTTTGGCAAAGCCTGTTGACTAGGAGTGGTGCCCGTATTCTTACGTCGTCTTCTTATCATCCTCAGACAGACGGCCAAACTGAGGTAGTCAACCGTACTATTGAAATGTATCTTCGTTGTTTAGCTGCCGAGCATCCTAAGACTTGGGTTCAATGGCTCCCATGGGCGAAATTCTGTTATAACACTTCTTATCACTCATCTTTGAGGATGACACCCTTTGAACTAGTGTATGGACGACCACCTCCTCCTTTGGTGCCTTATTCACGTGGCACAACGTCCGCTGATGCGGTAGATTGTCGGTTGGTGGATCGCGATGCTCTTTCTCCAACGTCGCGCCATCATCTCCTCGTTGCTCAAAATAGGATGAAGCAACAAAGATGATAACCGCTCATAGGAGGTTACTTTTCCCATTGGTTCTTGGGTTTGGTGAAGCTTCAACATCATCGACAACTTACTTTGAGGAGTTCTTCGCAACACAAGTTGTCACCTCGTTACTTTGGTCCCTATAAGGTGATTGCCCGTATTGGCGAGGTGGCCTATCGTTTAGCCCTTCCTTCGACAAAGAAAAATTCATGATGTTTTTCATGTGTCCTGCGCTCAAGGCTTTTAAAGGTTCTCCTCCTATGGACACTCCATCTCTGCCCGAAGAGGTTTCATTTCCATCTACAGAAGCGACTCAGCTGGTTCCTTATCACCTCTTGGCTCAACGCTTTGTGAAAGGTTGTCGGCAGTTCTTAGTTCATTGGGCTGGTCAACAATCAGAAGAGGCTACTTGGGTGGATGCAGTGGAATTTAAGCATACTTATCCTGATTTCAAGCTTGAGGACAAGCTTGCTGTTGAGGAAGTATTGATATGTCTAAACCGAACAGGGTTTATTTTAGGAAAGTGCAGCATGGTCCGGCTCTAGTCCAGGAAGGAGTCGGCCAGGAGAAGGCGCAGGATTAAAGTTTATCCTTCCATGTTTTAGTCTTTTACCCTTCTATGTTTTAGTAGTTTCCATGTTTACGTATCTTTCTATTTTAGTAGTTCCCATGTTTAGGTGTTTGCTGGATTATAAATAGAGGAGGAAAGAAAGAAAAGGGCACGCTTTGTTGCCACCAATTGAGATTTAGGCGCACCGTCGAAATCCGGTCGGTGGCTCCGTACAGCCAACTATCAAAATAGGGCGCCGGCGATTCCCGGCGACGCCCTCCACCTCTAGATCCGGTCTTAGGCCGGGTACTCGGGCGTTCGAACGAGAACACCCATATCATCTACCATACAGTTGAAACCAGAAGGCAAGGCTTGAACCAAAAAGGCATTATAAGGGGGGGACCAGACTGTAAACAAGGATAGAGAGAACTTTCCATGGCAGAGATTCCTCCTAGGATGTTTAACAATGGATATACCATTCTTCCTTTTTTTACAGATGACTTGCCTTCAATCTCTAAAGTTTATTTAACTTATCTCTAATACACGGAACATACCTAGAAGGATATATACCAAGCATTTAATTAGCGATTATTGCAGCATCGTGGAATCGCGGGCCACAGAGCTATCGCAAATGACGGAAACTATCCTACATCGTGGTTACAAATAAAAGTATTGCTCATATAATATTGTATAGTATGAAAACTACCATAAATGTTGCATAAAAATTCTTATCATTTAAAAGCAGTTCCATTATGCATAAATATATGTCGACAACTAATATTCGGCGAAAATATTACAAATTAGTCAAGTTATGAAACATACTATTACTCCATCCTATCACAAAAAAATGTCGCTTTATTTTTGGGTACATGCAATTGAACTTTTGAAACTTGAAATTTATATATTTTCTAATTGTGTAGGATGAACAAATAAAAAACATATATAGCATTAAACAATTTGTGAAATTTCAATAGTATCGATTTATAAAAATACTTAATAACTAATAATGTTCTATTATATGATATAGATATATAGATGAGTAGCAGAATCTTGCCATACATAAATATAGGATAAACAAAATATAACCATATATATGTGCAAATTAATGGTCTTGAGCCATAGTGGACGCTGTTGGTGCTAAACGCTAAGTGCTAAAGCAGTCCGCTAATCGAGCTACAGCGGTCGTAGCTATGTTAGCGCACTTCCCCTGCTTAGCTTAGCGTTTAGATGCCCAAAAATGCTACAGCAGTGCTATAGCGGCCTATTTGAATCACTGAGATAAACCCATTTAGCAAGGGAAATAAAAAACCTTCTACATAATTTCTAAAAATAGGTGAACCGGCGGGTTCCACATGAACAATCACAAGGCCCCTTATCTTGCTACCCAATTAGCAAGTACCAAATGAGCTGCCTTGCTGCTATTTTGTTGATACAGTGTACTGATGTAATGACACGAGAAATTTTGGCCAGAGGAAGTATAATGGATGTTAGGAGAAAGTATTCGCTTCATAAGCATGGGTATGGCAAACGATTTATACAATTTGCTTGTTCTATTAATTGTAATATTTTTAAGCATCAACTTCAACTAGATGTTGGGCCTGTGGCCGCCAAATAAACATTATTAAGGAACTACGAAATCCTAGGCTCCTAGCCAATCAACCAGCCCAAACAGATGTGCATTTTTCTTCTTCCAAAGCTACGATCTATCAATGCCCAAAGAGCTATTTACTCAAGCAGTGATAGAAAAATATTAACGACGATTCAATAAACAAACCTGGTATTTTGTCAAGGCGTCGTTCAAATATTGCCAAGGCTGGGTAGCATCAGTTTTTATTGTCTTCCATGACTCTCCAAAAGTCTTCTGGTACTCTTCCAGTACCTGCAAAACTCAAAGAGGATTAAAAGAATGATATTTCTGAGGCTAATGGGGTATGAATGATAAAAACACCATTAAAAAATGGAGCCCCTTTTACTAAAAAAAAAAAAATGGAGCCTCTCCAGTAAAATGTACGGCAGAAGGCTAAAATTGTTACTTACGACCATGAACAACACAAGGTGGGAAAATAATCACAAGTGTATCACACAAGAAAGGATCCTGGCTAATAGACTCGTATAAATTGGTGCCAAATTGGAGCAGTTTATATCCAATATGCTCATCAGTGGAGCACACAAAGCTTGGGCATCATTCAAATGAAGAAGGTTGAATTGAATTGTTCGTGATCGTCTAGGTATGGATGGTTCGCATTCACAAAGTGGGAGAACAAGATGAAAGAAGCGCAATGCAAGTATTGGGATGGAGAGCACACCATGCTGAGGACGGAGGAGGCGCTCCTGTCGGGGGGTAATGGTCATCGGTGAAGGCGATGGCACAGAGGCCATTCTTGTTGTAGCTATGCACCTTGTACTCTGCAGAGGCGAAAGGTATCAGCTTTCTAGGTTAAACGAAGCCTGGGACGATGGGAGAGAGGAAGAGCATTGTGTGTGCCTTCGTGCTGGACAGACTTGCGGCTGCCGGCGGCGGTGCGGAGGGCCACGGTGCGGGCGAAGAAGACGATGAACTCGCGGGCGGAGGGGCGCTGGAAGTAGCCGAAGTGGCTGACGTCGGACGCGTTGGCCAGCACCACCGCCTGCTGCTCGCCTCCGCCGGCACCCGCCGCCGACGAGGACGACGACGATCCGCCGGGGGATTTGAGCACCAGCAGCGCCGTGATCTTCATGGGGGAATCGAAGGGAGGAAGATGAGATCGGCGTGGAGAGATTGGAAGAAATCCCTCGACGAGAGCGAGAAGGCTGGGGATGGATTGGGAGGTTGGATTACTTTGGAGGAGGGGAATAGCATCAACGCGAACGCGAGTAATGTGTAAAAAAAAAAGGGACAATTGTGACTTTACCCTGCTTTTCAGAGCTAATTGTGATTTTATCATCGTTTTTCCCAGATTGTGATTTTGCCCCTATTTTTTCTAATTGAACCAGCCGTTTACCCTTATTCTTAACTCCATTAAGCTAGGGCCACCTAAGCGACGCAACGGGAAACAAAACGCCGCGAGGCTTGAATTTGATGTTCGGAATAAGCATGTAATAGTTGCATAGTGTTACTTGCTTTTGTTAATTCTATATCGATTGGTGTTTTTATTATACATATATGTTTAAGGGGTGCATTGTCTATACATGTAAAAACTAGCTATGTTCTACATTGGTGATGGTTCGACATTGATGCTTTTGACGTTAAGCATTTAGGCCCCTTATGCCATGGTTGTTAAGTATGATTTCAATCCATATTGTTGTGAATTTTTTTTAATGTTGGTCTATAATGTCTCTGTGAAATACTAGTACATGTGAGCTATCATATCACTGTTGAAATATTTTGAATAATATATACTCAAAATAAGGAAAAATCATAACGTACTAATATGAAAATACATGCGTCATTGACGCCGTTAAGTGCACTTAACGGAATAGGGGTAAAGGTGATCTTCACTTTGAAAAAGTAAGAGCAAAATCACAATTTGAAAAAAAAATAAGGATAAAATCATAATTAGTTCTCAAAACAAGAATAAGAACACAATTCGGATTCGCTAACGAATGACCGCTTTTAAGTTTTGGCTCAATCATCTCACAGTTGCCGGCTCATCGCCTCCCTTCTTTCACGTTTGTGTGCCTCCCTCATGTTTTATCTCGCAGTTGTCAGCTCGCGGCCTCCCTCTAATGTTTTATCCACCACAAAAGCACAGCAAGCAGGCCACCTTGAACTAGGCGTTTTTAAATTTAATTTAATTTAATTTAA
This sequence comes from Raddia guianensis, assembly GCA_036346415.1. Lineage (NCBI taxonomy): Eukaryota > Viridiplantae > Streptophyta > Magnoliopsida > Poales > Poaceae > Raddia > Raddia guianensis. Next base: position 75,903,913 of record CM070534.1, read on the forward strand.
TTTAAATTTTTTAAATTAAATTTGGGAAAGGCTTGTGCCCGGAGGTCCGGCTCGTCCGGCCTCGCGCGGGCTGCGCTGTGCTGCACTGTGCAGGTAGGTCCCACTGCATTTTTTTCTTTCAGTGACCATAATTTTTGACTGGATGCTCCAATCCACAAACCGTTTGTACCAACGTGTTCCTCGTATTTTTACGAACAAAACAAGATATATGTTGCCATATAAATCTTCAAACTTATCTGGTGAAACTTGGGTTTCGCCTACTGAAACCTGGGTTTCGCCTACTGAAACTTAGATTTCATATTCGTTAAACTTGCCGTACTATCAAGTTTCATCAGGTTTAATGCAAGTTTCATCAAGTGTCAACAGGTCTCATACAAGTTTCTTCAAGTTTCATCAGGTCAATTCAAGTTTCAACAGATTTCATCCAAGTTTCATCAGGTTACATCGAAGTTTCATTCAAGTTTCATTGGATTTCATCAGCACACGACCAAGTTTCATCAGCACACGATTAAGTTTCGTTAGTATAGGTGTAAGTTTCATAAGTGCCTTCTCCTAGTTTCACATCAAAAAAACTGAAAAAGTTAAAAAAAAATCAAAAAGTAATTAAAATGGGTTGCTCTCGATTTTAGAAGAATTATGAAATTTATTCCACGCATTTTGAACACTGTTTGAATTTTGTACAAAAATCAGAAGTTTAATTAGGAATTTAATCAAACGCACAGGCTTGCACTGCTACTAGCTAGTTGGCTGGGAACGCAGGACGTGGGCGCGCTGCCGTGCATACGATTGGCGCGGTGCCGTTGATCCAATGGCTCTGGTTGGTCCGGCTTGAGCGCCAGGCGTCGGACGTCCGACGCCTGGTGCTTGCCATTAAATTTTAATATTTTTAGATAAGTCAAACAGTATAATACTTTATAGTTATTTTTGTTAGGTTTTAAATAGTTTTTCTAATAATTCATAAAATATTTTTTCATAATTTTTTCAACTTTTTAAGACGTCTTCGCAACTTTTTCATATGAAAGTTTTCAACAACTTTCAACTCAAACAAACAAGTCCAAAGTCACGTTTGATTGGTGTAAATAGAGGTTTAGAGGGTCGGAAGTAGAATTGAGGCTGGGTTACGCCTCGACCCATCCAGACCAACATCAAGATCTCGTTTGCCTACCCCACCTCGGACCCAATACGATCCATCGGTGCCCGACCAACATCGAACCTAAGAATAGAAGGTGAAAAGGACTTAAGGATAGGAGGTGAGAAGTTGTTGTCGCTAGCACCGTAAGGTTGGTGAGGGAGAAAAAAGGAGCCACCATTTAGACCTAGGGCCGTGAGGGAGAAGTCAGGTGGTGGGGTTGGTAGGGGCTAGGTTGGAGACCTCGCCGAAGGGGAGGCGCGTGGCCCAGGTGACAACGTGGGAAATGAGGTATAGTATTGAGAGGTGGGAAAGAGAGTGAATGAATGAAGACGGACAATAGAGAAAGCGCGCGAGAGAGAGAGAGAGAGAGAGAGAGAGAGAGAGACTAGTGTCTTGCTAACGGTGGGGTTGGGTTGGGTCAGGTTAGATCATGGCGGATACTGATCCCAGATCTAACCTAGATGGAACCATGTACTTGACCTGACTTCCACCCAATTGTTGGGTCGAGTTGCAATCTAGATCTTTAATTGGATCACACCAAGTCATCCCATCAAATATAGAAAATCGGTTTGGTCATGAGCAAACTCAAGCATCAATTGACTCAATCATGCATTATGCACTTTCAATGGATTGATCATCAGACATAGCTCAACTCGGAAATATTTTTCCAGGCTATGTTATTCGCAACTGTTATTGGAATTACCGTGCCAACAGGACAAGCGTACAACAAAGGTTATTTTGACAACCATAGCTGCATTCTAAATCCTTCAACTGCCCTTTTATTTTTCATAATTATTTATTTTTATTTACTTCTGTTTTAACGAGTTTATTTTATAAACGTCGTCGCTCGTAGAACCTAAAACATCATGATGCAGCACAACACACTTATGACACCATAATAGAAACACACGACACACAGCCACTTCATTTCGTAGAGGATGGTACCGTCCGTAGTAGACCTTTATGTTTTTAGGTAGTTTTAGTCTAAAGCGTAGGTCCTTAAACCACTTCTCAGGTTCTCCAGGACATCACCAATTCATCAAAATCTACATCTTATTATGCAGTCCACAGAGGCAGTTCTCCTGACCAATGTCCTTGGCGACACACGGAACACTGAACCCTTCGTCTTCCCTCCATCTGCTCCGCGCCACGGCGAGCTCCTGGACGAAGCAACCGAGCTTCTCCATGGTCACGCTGGGCATCACGACGACGTGTGCGATGCTCCCTTGGCACGCGAGATGCCACCTGCGCACGAACGCCTCGTCTCGTGGCCTCTCGAACACCACCGTGTTGCTCAGAGCATTCAGTGACGCGCTCACTCCGGCTTCCCTGAGATGCTTCACAAGGCAGTCTGCATTTCTCAGGCACTTCTGAACCTCTTTGCGAATGCCTCTGTGACCCTTCTTGTTCAGCGCGTACCACAGGAAGATCGGGGCGTGCCCGTTGCGGCTCCCCATGATGGTTGCATCTCTCGACGACAGGTATTCGATGTTGGTGGACAGTAGTTTTGCGTGCTCTAGCCTAGTGATTACCACGCCACATGGTATAGGGCATCCTATGAACTTGTGGCCAGAGACACTGACACTTCCGATTGGCTTCTTGAATGTCAACTTGGGGGCCTGGAAGATTAGAATCGAACACTGGCTATTACCTTTCATGGTATTATCAGTTCTAGCTCAAGCAAGCAAGAAGAAATATGCATGGCTCACTTGTTCGATAAACGGCACCATCAAACCAGCTAGAGCACCATCACAGTGTATGTAGAATCGGCCTCGAAATCCGCATTCTTCAAGTGTCCCTATGATCTTGTCAAGGTCATCGATGGCTCCCTTGACGGTTGTGCCTGCATGAAGGAAGAGCCGAGAAAAAAATCTCAATATAAGCCTAACCAGAGTCATCGTAGCATTCTGGCATGTGATGGTAAGCTATATACTAACCGATGTTCACATTGACAATTGCAGGGCTTCCGATGTTCTGGAGCAGCTTGGATCTGAAATCAGCACAGTTCATCTCTCCGGAGACCAAGGTGTCAATCATGACGCATCTGACTCTATACATTCTTGCTGCCTTGAAGATAGAGTAGTGTGAATCGCAAGAGGCGTACATGATCCCATCAGGGAAGAGCTCTCTCCTGCATGTACCACCACGGACGCAGTGTCACAGAGTCATTCAGTAGGGAAAACTCTGAATAAGATTCAGAGATGCACTTCATTTCAGAAACAAAAAATGAAAAGATGAATCTGATTGGGTTTTGGGATGCTGAACTGACCCGAGAAGTAGGCCGTGGAGATTGCCTTCGGTGCCACAGTTGGTAATGTAGCCCCAGTACTGATCGACGGCGAGGCCCCAGAGGCAAGCGAACCAGTCCAGCACCGCCACCTCGAACTGCCTCGAGTGTATGCCGTAGTTGCTCTCGATGAAGGGGTCACCCACATTGTTGATGTGGAAGCTCCGGAACTGCGCAAGAAGGCTGAAATCGAAGTCCAGATTGGACGGGTAACCTGCAAATCAAGAGGAAATATAAATATAATTATAAAATGGCAAAAGAATCTATAGAATGGACGGCTTTTACATGTCCACAAGGACATTTTGAATGGCTTGTAATGCCTTTAGAATTAAAAAATGCGCCAGCTCTGTTTCAAAGAAAGATGCAAAACATATTTAATGAAAACCAAGATTTCATATTAGTTTATATAGATGATTTATTGGTATTCTCTAATATATATATATAGAGTAAAAGTATCTGGGAGTCCATAGAGCCTGTGCTCCGTGCCTTATTTGGAAACAATTAATTCCGCAGTTATTGCATTCACACCTTTGTATAGCAAATGATAATGTTGTTGTGCATGTATTTACTTTGTGTGCACGAATCTTAATGAAATCCGACGGCAACAAAGAATGGAGCACTGACTCCATGGAGTCCTATTCCGACGTCATATATATATATATATATATATATATATATATATATATAGAGAGAGAGAGAGAGAGAGAGAGAGAGAGAGAAATGCTAGCGTACACCCCAGAGTACGGGGAGATCCGTACTCCCAACGCGTTTTCGAAATCCGAGATTATTTTCGATCGATCCGAACCGTTGATCTTGTTCGTCTCACTGAAATGTAGCCAGTGACCAAGTTTCGTATTTTTTTGAATTTTTTTACTATTTGTTTCGTATTTTCAAAAATCAGCCTTTCAATTAGTCGTGGTGCGTCCAAAAAAGCTGATTTTTGAAAATAGAAAATAAATAGTAAATAAATTCAAAAAAATACGAAACTTGGTCACTGGCTACATTTCAGTGAGACGAACAAGATCAATGGTTCGGATTAGTTGTTAGGCATCTCGGATTTCGAAAACGCGTTGCTCTCTCTCTCTCTCTCTATATATATATATATAGAGAGAGAGAGAGAGAGTGTTTGGCTGGGGTCAGTTGGGCCTCCGTCAGTTGCGGCCGTCAGTTGAGCGTGTTCTATAAAATCTGTGGTGAAATTCTTCTATCCGGACCATACATTTTGTTTATCTCGATAAACTCTCCTAGTGTACCAAATTTTACAATTTTTTGATTTTTTTTGCTATTTGTTTTGCATTTTTTAAAATCAGCCTAGCATTCTAAAGTATTCTGGAGCGTCCATTTAGGCTGATTTGAAAAATATAAAACAAATAGCAAAAAAATCAAAAAATTATGAAATTTGGTACACTAGGAGAGTTTATAGAGATGAACAAAATGTACGGTTCGGATCGAAGAATTTCAACACAGATTTTGTAGAAAATGCCCAATCGACGGCGTGAATCGACGGACGCTAACCCATCAAAGACAACTATATATATATATATATATATATATATATATATATATATATATATATATATATATATAGAGAGAGAGAGAGATAGAGATTTGCTAGCGTGAACTTGAGTGTACGGATCCCGTGAACTTGATGGGTTTTAAAATTTGGAACTTTAGTGATCCATCAAACCGTTGATCTTGTTCGTCATGTCAAAACGTAGCCACCAACCAAGTTTCGTATTTTTTTGAATTTTTTTGCTATTTGTTTTCTAATTTTGAAGATCAGATCTTCAAAATTAGAAAACAAATAGCAAAAAAATACGAAACTTGGTTGGTGGCTACCTTTTGACATGACGAACAAGATCAACGGTTTGGATCGATCACTAAAATTCTCGAATTTCAAAAACCCATCGAAGTTCACGGAGGCTCCGCACACTCGAGTGTACACTAGCAAATCTCTCTATATATACTTCGATGGATTTTTAAAATTTGAGAACTTTAGTGATCCATCCAAACCGTTGATCTTGTTCGTCATGTCAAAACATAGCCACCAACCAAGTTTCGTATTTTTTCAATTTTTTTTGCTATTTGTTTTCTAATTTTGAAAATCAGCTTTTTTGGACGCTCCACGACTATTTTTAGAAGGCTGATTTTCAAAATTAGAAAACAAATAGCAAAAAAAATTAAAAAAAATACGAAACTTGGTTGGTGGCTACCTTTTGACACGACGAACAAGATCAATGGTTTGGATCGATCACTAAAGTTCTCCAATTTCAAAAACCCAGCGAAGTTCACGGAGGCTCCGTACACTCGAGTGTACAATAGCAAATCTCTCTCTCTCTATATATATATATATATATAGAGAGAGAGAGAGTTGGGCTGCGGTCAGTCGGCGATCCGTTAGTCGCGCCGTCAATCAGGCGTGTTCTACAAAATCTATGGTGAAATTCTTCGATCCGGACCGTACATTTTGTTCATCTCCATAAACTCTCCTAGAGTACCAAATTTTACATTTTTTTGATTTTTTTTGCTATTTGTTTTGTATTTTTCAAAATCAGCCATGGCTGCCGGATCTTCCGTCAGTCGCACCGTGGTTTGAAAAAACCGTGATGAAAATTTTCGATCCGAACCGTTCATCTTCTTCATCTTCTTGAATCCTCACCCCATGCAAGATTTTACATTTTTTAGAATTTTGTTACTATTTATTTCGTATTTTCCAAAATCAGCACAGATGGAGACTCCAAAACTGTTTAGACCAATGATTTTGAAAAATACAAAATAAATAGTAAAAAAATTCTAAAAAATGTAAAATTTTGCATGTGGGGAGAATTCAATAAGATGAAGAAGATGAACTGTTCGGATCGAAAATTTTCTTCACGGTTTTTTCAAACCACTGATCGACGGAGGGTCTGGCACCATGGTCTGACTTCAAATTTCAACTCTATATATATATATTCAGTTATTGGTGGGGCGATATGTGGTGTAGTGTTGGCAATGGTTAAACAACATGCATGTCTTATCAAGAACCTTAAAGCTGCATGCTCTGTAAGGCCCAACTGCGAGTCGCCGAAACAAAATATGCTTCTGGTAGTTTATTTATTTTCATCTAAAATAAAGGGCATGATTTCAGAGTTATGGATGTTGGGCTGACCATTTCAGTTCCTCCAAACCAGCCGATGAATGGTGGATGGGAATACATTTGTGTGCATGTTATAAGATAATTTCTTTTGTTTAAAAAAGAGAATTTCTGATGAATTTTTTCCGTTAGGCTACATACCCAAACTGTATATTTTGGGTGTGTTTAGTAATAATCCTTATTGTTTAGGACTAGATATATAATATATTTGAAGTTACTTTTAAGGTATACTACAATTGTAATACTACTAGATGAGATATTGAGATACCGTCTCAAGTCTTGGAAAAGACAAAACAAATATCACGTGCAAAGCGTGTCTCGTGCGCGCAGTTTACTCGGTGGCTGTGCTAGCTGCATATTAATAATTAGTCAAAAACAAGAGGTGTTGCTTTGTACATGTTGCGTTTTTAACTTAATAATTTTATACCTAACAATTCATACCACCTTTGTTTACCATAAAATAAAATATATATTTATCTAAAACAAATATCCAGCTTCATATATTAAAGAAATAATAACCTATTTTGCCTTTTATTTTCAAAAATTATGCCAGACACTCTGACACATTCTAAAACACCATAAAACATCCTACTACATTTGACACCCGATGAACTCTGAAACTCAGTAACACACTTTGCCATGTCATAGTTTCTATGGTGAAACACCACGAAACACTTGACTCTGGTAACTAAGGTAAGAAGAGCATGTTAGTGATAATATGATATGATATGATATGATATGATATGATATGATGCATGTGTTGCATGGGACGTCCCACGTGACAATGGACTAGGTAGTACGTACCCAGATGATGGTCAGTCTTCTCTTGGAGGTACTGCGAAAATCTGGATAGGAGGTCGGCCATGTTGGCCTGCCTCTCCGTCACCGCCGCCTCGTCCACTGGTGGCTCCTCCACCGCAAACCCTTCCATCACTCCTTTCGCCGCCTCTCCCACCCCCACCCTCATCAACCTTGACCCTAGCAACACCATCGCTGCCCCTCCTCTATTAACATCAGCATAGCTGCTCCCAACCATCTTGGAGCCAAGAATGACCTAATCACACTCAAATACTCCAACCAGGCAGATATATTGATTAGGCAGTATATATGGAGAGAGAAACAGAAGCTAGGGCTAGGGCTAGAGAGCGGGAGAAGCACGTGGAGGTGGAGCAAGGTTGTGCGGCATCCATCGTATTTAAAGGAAGGCGATCGAAGAGGGATTAAGGGAGAGCATGCATATCGCTGAAGAAAGCTTTAGCGTATAGTAACGGTATTACTGAGCTGAGCGTACCATGGGACACATACATACGAATCCACGCATGCAACGCACATGCACTATTATATGTGATGATGATGGGTACAGTACGTACGATCGAGGCGCCACCAGGTGTCGCGTGTTGAATGCTCCAGCTTGCTGCAGGTGTAGAACAGAAGACTAGAAGAGATCGTGACAGCTAGAAGGAGGCATGCAAATATGCAAGGTATATATGGTATATAAGGTCGCCGAGAGCGATGCATATATGCAAGGAGAAGCGGCGACGCAACGGCGTGCGTACGGGTGCTCGATCGCCGCCCGCGTAATCTTATTGTCCACTGCTATCACCATGCATGCACTTACGAAATCGTATATATACTCCCTCCGTATCAGAATGTTTGTCACTTTTGACTTTTTAACAAACGTTTGACCATTTGTCTTATTCAAAAAAATTAGCATAAATATGTAAAAAAATATGAGTAAGTCATACTTAAAATATATTTAGTGATAAAAACATGTCACAATAAAATAAATGACATTTACATAATTTTTTTGAATAAGACGAATGGTCAAACGTTTATTTAAAAGTCAAAAGTGACAAACATTTTGATACGGAGATGTTGGAAATATTAGGAATTTTCTCAATATTTTAATCCACAAAATTATGTAAATCATAATTAAACAATTGCCAGTTTCCAGTTCAAGACCAAAGGTACTAGATATAAAAATATCTATCTCATACGCAAGGGCTAATGAACAGGAAAACAATAAGACAAAAGCACGGTATAAACAAATATACCCTTGAGCCGAAGCCGCAGCCACTACAGGCGCCAGCGGAGGAATGACTTGTACATTCTCAGCCGCCATAACGGTTGATGTAGACGATCACAAGTTGTTGCAGAGAAGCGTTGATGCAGTGTAGAGGTCGATGCAGTCGGACGTCGGTGCCGTGTAGATGTACAGGCGCCTCCTCTCAACGATCCAGGGACTCGAGCAGTCGCGTGAGAACGCTCCCCAAAAACCTTATCGGCCTTCTGTCCCGAGCAGGACCACGAGAAGGACAAGGTTCCGGAGGCCTGCTCCCTCGGCTCCTTGTGCGCGCAAGGGAACAGAGGCGGGAACGCAAAACGGCAGCGCTACAGATGGAAGGATGTGGAGTATGGAATGTGCGGGAGAGAGAGCTCTACATATAGAAAGGAATGCGCAGGTCTCCTTTTATAGGCGCGCGAGAGGAGTAACGGACGGGAGTTACCAGTCATCAATTGCCATCAGATCGGTAACGGACGGGAGTTACCAGTCATCAATTGCCATCAGATCGGTAACGGACGTCATCAGGCATCCCATCAAAGCCATCAAGACGCGTTATGGAATCTTTCAGCAATTACCGGTAAATAAGGCAGCCAATTTTATTCCAAAACGGCCCAAAACCTTCCATTTTCCGCGTACCGCGTCCGTGCACGTCTCGTCTCGTCTCGTCTCGTCTCGTCTCGACTCGCCTCGCCACGCCTCGGCTCGAGCTCGGCGCGCGTGTGGACCTGCCTTTTCCTTTTCTCACTTTGCTAATTGAGAGATACACAACTAAACTATTTAAGTTGAGATATTCTCCTCTCAATTTCCCGTATAGTACTAAACCAATTACATAACTCCTAGTATTTTAATGGGCCTTTTGGAATTTCAATTAAATTAAATATGGGCCAACCCATAAATAATGTAACAATCCCCACCAAATTTCAAAGGCACATTTGAAATACTCTTAGTTCCACTGTAGTTTGATATACCAGTGTTTCGATGGAGACTGTTAAGTTGAACTTCCACCTAGAACAAAGGTTACACTCATCCACAACTGAACAATGGACTACGCCTTGAATTGACAGTTTTGTACGAACGAGTTTCACCAAAGTCCTTTACTGATACTAGGTGCTAAATGCATCCCCTCGGTTTGGAGCGTATAAGTCATACTCCTTTACCTTTCATGAGCCTATAGAGATCACCCAATCTCATAGACTGTGACTAGCAGTTGAGCTCATATAGGTGTATTTCTCATAAGATGTTCTGCAGGACAACATCTCTGCTTTATTAAAAGCCACTCGGAACACATTAAGGTATAACCAACCTGCCATACAGAATAGGAGAGTAGTGCATCTCAAACGGAGCGGGTTAAGTACAAAGGTACTCTCCTCTCAGCCAGTCACTAGCTTGTCTCAACATCCTAATTTACGGGATCTCCGATCAAATAGGATGAGTTACCACTAAGATATGACTTTCATGTGGGTCTCAAGCCCATCTTCCTTGATGTTTCATCTATCACATTCCGTGATAGTCTCTTTGTAAAGGGATCTGCCAGGTTTTTAACCGTCTGGACATAGTCCAATGCTATAACTCCGGAATTTCTCATCTTCCTTACAGACTTAAACCACCTCTTAACGTGTCTTGATGACTTCATGTTATCCTTTGAACTGTTCACCTTGGCAATCACCGTCTGATTGTCACAGTTCAAAAGGACAGCAAGCACCGGTTTTTCAACCACCGGTAAGTCCATCACAAGCTCACGCAGCCAATCGGCTTCCACAGTGGCAGTGTCTAATGCTGTGAGTTCTGCTTCCATTGTAGACCTCGTTAAGATGGTCTGCTTGCAAGACTTTCAGGAAACAGCTTTACCACCCAATGTGAATATAGATCCACTTGTGGCTTTTATCTCATCAGCATCGGATATCCAGTTTGAATCACTATAAACCTCTAGTACCCTTGGGTACCCGGTGTAGTGAATACCATAACTTGATGTCTCCTTTAAATAGCGCATCACTCTCTTAAGAGCATGCCAATGATCATCTCTCGGATTTGAAACAAACCGGCTAAGTTTGCTCACAGCAAACGAGATATCAGGTCTTGTTGCACTAGCTAAATACATCTGTGAACCAATGATTTGGGAATATCTCAATTGATCCTTTGCTATACGTTGGTTCTTTCGTAATAGCACACTTGGATCATATGGCGTTGGAGCAGGTTTACAATCGCTAAAGCCAAAGCGACTCAACACCTTTTCCACATAATGGGACTGCTCAAGAGTTATCCCACCGTCATCTTCTCTTAACAACTTAATGTTTAAGATGACATCCGCTACTCTCAAATCTTTCATTTCAAAATTCGCGGACAGAAAATCCTTGACTTCCTTAATCACATTAAGGTTCGTCCCGAAGATCAGTATGTCATCAACATACAGACACAAAATCACTCTTTCACCCCCACCATAGCGGTAATACACACATTTGTTAGCTTCATTCACAACAAAGCCGACAGATGTAAAGTTCTGTGGAACTTTTCGTGCCACTGCTTAGGTGCTTGCTTAAGGCCATACAAAGACTTCAACAACCTACACACTTTTCCTTCGTGACCCTTTACTACAAATCCATCTGGCTGATCCATATAGATTTCCTCTTCCAACTCTCCATTAAGGAAAGCCGTCTTTACGTCCATCTGATGAACGATCAGACCGTAGAAGGCAGCCATGGATAATAGTACTCTAATAGTGATCAATCTGGCAACAGGTGAGTAAGTATCAAAGAAGTCATCGTCTTCTTTCTGAGTATAACCCTTGGCCACAAGCCTTGCCTTGTACTTTTCAATTGTACCATCAGGTCTCAGCTTCTTCTTGAACACCCACTTACATCCTACAGGTTTACACCTATATGGACGATCAATAACTTTTCAAGTCTCATTGCTCAAGATGGAATCCATCTCACTCTAGACCGCTTCCTTCCAATAGTCAGCGTTCTGAGATGAATAAGCCTCCTCAATGGTTCTTGAAGTATCATCTACTAGATATACAATGAAGTCATCACCAAAAGACTTTGCGGTCTTTTGTCTCTTACTCTTTCGAGTTACTTCATTGTCTTCATCTATTGGATTTTCCTCAAAAGTGGGTTCAATTTGTATAGGAGTGGAAGGTTTAGAAGAGAAGATAGATTCTTGGCCAGATGAGTTAAGTGTCTCTTTCATAGGGAATGTATCCTCAAAAAATATGGCATCATTGGACTCTAAGATTGTACCTTCATACATATCAGGTACTCCAGATTTCACTATTAAGAACCTATATCCAACACTGTGAAAAGTATAACCAATGAAGACACAATCAACGATTTTTAGTTCAAGTTTACGCTTCTTTGGGACGGGCACATTAACCTTAGCCAAACAGCCCCAAGTACGTAAATAAGTGAGATTTAATCTTTTTCTTTCCCATTCCTCAAATGGTGTGATTTCTTTATTCTTTATAGGAACCCTGTTTAGGACATGACAAGCAGTCAACATAGCCTCACCCCACCATTCCTTGGAAAGTCCCGATGTTTCTAACATGGCGGTAACCATATCAGTTAGAGTACGGTTCTTTCTTTCGGCAACCCCGTTTGACTGGGGAGAATAGGGAGGCGTCCTCTCATGGATTATTTCAAGTTCCTCGCAGAATTTATTAAAATCACTAGAAAAATATTCTCCACCACGATCTGACCTAACCCGTTTGATTTTCCTATCAAGTTGGTTCTCAGCTTCGGCTTTATAGATCTTAAAATAGTGAAGAGCCTCATCTTTAGACTTTAATAAATACACCTAGCAAAATCTAGTAGAATCATCAATCAAAGTCATGATATATCTCTTACCACCCTTCGTCAGCTCCCCGTTCATCTCGCACAAATCGGTATGAACTAGTTCTAATGGTGACAAGTTTCTCGCCTCTGCTGCTTTGTGAGGCTTGCGAGGTTGCTTAGATTGCACACACACTTGACACTTAGAACCTTTGACTTGGGTAAATTTTGGGATTAAATCCATACCGGCCATTCGCATCATACAACCAGGATTAACATGACAAAGTCATGAATGCCAAACATTAGTCTCATGATTACAAACATGATTAACCTCATTATTCATGTCCATCAAAGATAAGCGGAACAAGCCTCCGCTCTCATAGCCTTTTTCAATAAAATTTCCAAACTTAGAAATAACACATTTATTGGATTCAAAAACCAACTTAAAACCATCTCTACATAATAGAGATCCGTTGACAAGGTTCTTATTTATCGCGGGTACATGTTGCACGTTCCTCGATCAGACGACCTTGCAAAGTAAACTTCAAGTCAACAAAGGCCGACTCCACGTACAAATGCTTGCGACCCATTCCCCATCAACACGGAGGCAGCCCCTGCGACCTGGTAAGAAGAAAATAGGAATCTATCAGCACAAACATGTATATTGGCCCCTGTGTCAATCCACCAATCAGGTGAACGACATACTGAAAGAATAGTAGGTACTGTTACATACACGGATGTTCCTGCCTCAGTATTACCAATAACAACGTTGGCGGACTTTTTCTGCTTGTCTTTACGATCAGGGCAATCCTTAGCCCAGTGATCAGTACCATTACTGCATAAAGCGCTTCCTTCCCTTTATTCTTCTTCTTCTTGAAGCTACTAGTTTGATTGGCTTTGTTCTTGTTGTCAGGCTTTTCAGACTTATTCTTATTCTTCTTGTTGAATTGAAAATTTTTCTTTTGTACCAAATTGGCACTAGAACTTCCATTTCCTTTTCCACGTGTATCTTTTGCTCTCGCTTTCTCCTCAACATCTAGAGACCCAATGAGACCAACAACGCTGAACTCTTGTCTCTTGTGTTTTAGAGTAGTGGCAAAATTCCTCCAAGAAGATGGCAGCTTTGCAATAATGCATCCCGCCACAAACTTATCGGGCAATGCACATGTAAAATTTTCAAGTTCTTTTGCGAGAGCTTGCACCTCATGAGCTTGTTCTACTACAGAATGGTCATCGACCATCTTGTAGTCATGAAACTGCTCCATGACATAGAGCTCGCTACCCGCGTCAGAAACTCCCAATTTTGCCTCAAGTGCATCCCACATTTCTTTACCACTAGGCAAAATCATATACACATCAACAAGATTTTCCCCAAGAACGCTAATCACGGCGCCTCAAAATAAGTTATCTGCAGCCGCGAAGGCACTCTCCTGCTCAGGAGAGAGACCTCCCTCAGGCTGTGGCTTGCCTTGCGCAACATGATAGACGTTCATGGCAGTCAACCATAAAATCATCTTGGCGCGCCAACACTTGTAATTTGCACCGTCAAATACAGTTGGCTTAAGTGCGGCAGTGAAACCAGTAGTTGTAAAATTCCTAGAATAAGGTTTTTGATTGTTGGAAATATTAGGAATTTTCTCAATATTTTAATCCACAAAATTATGTAAATCATAATTAAACAATTGCCAATTTCCAGTTCAAGACCAAAGGTACTAGATATAAAAATATCTATCTCATACGCAAGGGCTAATGAACAGAAAAACAATAAGACAAAAGCACGGTATAAACAAATATACCCTTGAGCCGAAGCCGCAGCCACTACAGGCGCCAGCGGAGGAATGACTTGTACATTCTCAGCCGCCATGACGGTTGATATAGATGATCACAAGTTGTTGCAGAGAAGCATTGATGCAGTGTAGAGGTCGATGCAGTCGGACGTCGGTGCCGTGTAGATGTACAGGCGCCTCCTCTCAACGATCCAGGGACTCGAGCAGTCGCGTGAGAACGCTCCCCAAAAACCTTATCGGCCTTCTGTCCCGAGCAGGACCACGAGAAGGACGAGGTTCCGGAGGCCTGCTCCCTCGGCTCCTTGTGCGCGCAAGGGAACAGAGGCGGGAACGCAAAACGGCAGCGCTACAGATGGAAGGATGTGGAGTATGGAATGTGCGGGAGAGAGAGCTCTACATATAGAAAGGAATGCGCAGGTCTCCTTTTATAGGCGCGCGAGAGGAGTAACGGACGGGAGTTACCAGTCATCAATTGCCATCAGATCGGTAACGGACGGGAGTTACCAGTCATCAATTGCCATCAGATCGGTAACGGACGTCATCAGGCATCCTGTCGGGGATAAAATTACGGCCCATTGCCATGGCCCACTCCCGACGGCCCAATCGAATAGCCTACCAGGCCCAGCTCACTGAAGGTTCTATCGAGCCCATGTGCATCCCGCCAACAGCCTCTTGGTCGGCACGGTGCGTAACGGCCTAGGATTCGTGTTTGAGTCCTACTCGAACAAGAGTTACCAGCGGCCGTGGAGACCCGGACGTTGGTTTCCGGATTGGAATGGGAGTCGTGATCCCCAAGACTAGGAGTATGCCTTATCTACCTCGGGATATATTTGGCATGTAATTGAGTTCAGATTACGTCTCGTAGTTAGCCCTACCGATATTCTCTCGGTGGGTCGGTTTGCTCTGCACTATATAAACAAGGCCCCTACGGCGTGTAGAGGGACGGATCCGACTTAGAGTTTTACGACTTGTACACACATAATCTCGCCGAGACTTGTTCATCTCGTCGAGCCACCTCTTGTAATCATCTTTGATATATAAGAAAGGCCGGGCGTGGGGCTATTATCTCTCCCGAGAGGCTGAACCAGATAAAACCCCGCCTCTCTGTTCGTTCGTCGTTCGTGGTTGTTCGGCGTGTCTCCTATCTCCTCTTTGAAGAACCTTGGTTGACTTGGGTCGATATCCCAACCGTCCGACAACCGCGCCGTCCGTGGGGACACGCAGACGAGCATGTCGAACTCCATCACGATCTGAGATACTTCACGAGGGCTACGACTCGGAAGGACGGGATGTCTCATCCTGTCGATTCAGATCGACTGTTCGGTCTCGAACGCTTCCGCATCCCTGCAGATGTCTCCGCTTACATGGCGTAGATAGCCTCAGATCGCACTCCGTCCATCGACGCATTTACTCACGGAACGGCGATCTTTACGACGGTTTAGATTTGTCGATTCCAAGGCTATGTCGGTAGATTCCACCGTGGAGACACAGCGATGACACCGCTCTAGCATACCTTCGCATGGCCCCGCAGCATTAACATGGCCGATGTAGGAACCTCGAGGATCCCGCACGGCCGTGGCGGTGGCGAGGTCGGGCGATTAACTCGCCGGCATCAAGACGAGGTCAGCAGCGGTCGCCGCGAGCAAGACGCTATTCGCCGCGACCTCGACGATTCCATCAATCGACCTTAGCACGGTTTCATGACCAGATTATGCGGCAGCGTCGCGACCCACCTCGCGTTTGCCTAAGTCTCCCATGAAGCTTCCTGTTCGGTCAATTCCGCGTGGCCGGACTCGATCGGGCGAATCGCGGATGGTTCAGAGATCCTGGACCCATAGAACAAAGTCGGAACGGCTCGAAGCTATAGCAACGGTCCTTAGATCCGCCAATCAAGCTGATCTCGCCAGCATGGCGTCTTTATTGGCGTCTAACCTAGAGCGATCGGGTCAAGGCCTAAAGTCTCTAGGAGAAGTCAACAACTCTTCAGCGGCAGCAAAATCGCCGGAATGATTCGGACAGCTTCGATCGATCGCGTGACCCCCGTCTGTCGGCGATCACCGTCCATGAGCGAGCTACCGTGTTCGCCGCCGCCGCTAAGTCCTCGTAGTCATCGCGACCACAGGGGCAAGCGCGCACGCGATGATCACGGACGGTCCCCTCGTGAGGAGCGCGTCGTCGCCACCACGAGGAAGGAGCGTGGTGGATTGTCCCGGAGAGAGTTTCTCCAGGCCGAGTCATCCCGTTCAGCAGGAGTTCCCCAAGCAACAAGACCAACGCCTTCTCAAGACTAGGTTCTGCCGGGGAAGGTGGTCGGTCATATGCTCTGGGCTGCAGGGCTTTCTCTGACGAGCTTCGAGCTGTCCGGTGGCCCTCAAAGTTCAAGCCCGGTCACATGGAGAGGTACAATGGGACTCAGAACCCAGAGGAATTCCTTTCCATCTACGCTACGGCCATCATGGCGGCCGGGGGTGACGAGCTCGTTATGGCTAATTACCTCCCGACTGTCCTTGAGGGTGCCGCTTTCGGACGTGGTCGTTCAATCGCCAGGAGGGTTCCATCACCATGGAACCCGGCTTTGTGACGCTCGATCGCTAATTTCGGAGAGTCACGTGCGTCTGGTAAGGAGGATGATCTGCACCGGATGATCCAGATGAACGGCGAGACCTCCGCAGCCTTCGTGAAGCGTTTCATTAAGATCCGCAACACGATCTCGAACATCTCGGATGAATCTGTTGTCGCGCTTTAAAAACGGAGTTCGCGACGAAGCGGCTCACCCAGATCTCGAGATCAACGAGACTGGACCGCCAACGACTGCTTCAAGGCGCGCCGATCATATGCCAACGCGCAGAGCGCGTTCAAGACAAAAGGCGTTCGACAAGGGCGAGCCGCCTGACTGGTGTGGATGAGAAGAAGAAGAGCAAGAAGAATGTTCCCGGTGACAAGAAGTCCCGGAAGAAGAAGAACAAAGGTGATGCGAACAATACCGTCGCGGTATGAATCGCGCACCTCCTTCCAAGGATGGGCGTAAGAAGCCCAACAATAATTACAAGGGCAAAAAGCTCGCCAGGAGGCGGACAAGGCAAGAAAGGTCCGAGCGACCGATTTTGTAAGTTCCACCAAAGACTACGGGCATGATATACGCCATCAGAGAACTTGGGTCAGTAAACTCAAGATTTCTACAACGGCAAGGGCCCAATGCCCACCCCGCCTCGAACAAGGTGATGCTTGTAAGGCTAAGCGCCAAACCGACGATGGTGATCGGAAGATGATGATGAATATCAAGAGCCCGTGAACCATATCGCCGTCATTTTTGGCGGCTCCTCGGCTTACCTCTCTCGCGCAGCCTCAAGGAAGCTCGCCGAGGTCCACAACGTCGAAAAGGCAAAACCTCGGCTTGAATCGATGAAGTGGACCGAGGTCCCCATCTCCTTCTCTCGGGAGGATTGCCCCACTGGATGACCAAGCCTCGGGCTCCCACCGTGGTCGCCCACCATCGACAACGCGAGAGTTGGCCGTGTCTTAGTGGACGGCGGAGCGCTTTGAACTTGCTTTTCGCTAAAGTCTTGGACGAGATGCAAATTCCTCGCTCCAAGTCAAGGAAGTCGCAGCCCTTCTACGGAATTGTTCCGGAGAAGGCATCTGCCGTTGGGTAGGTTGTCCCGCCTGTCACCTTCGCAACCCAAGCAACTTCCGACACGAGTTGATCACTTTCGACGTGGTCGACTTCCCATCGGCGAGATAACGCGATCTTAGGCGAGCCATCTCTCGGTAAGTTTATGGTCGTGTCCCACCACGCTTACCATTGCGTGAAGATACCGGTCCTAACGGTGTGATCACGGTCAAGGGCAACTACAAAGCGCCTCGATTGCGACGCGATCCCTCGCCTGGTCGACCAACTTCCGCCACAGGGATCTCAAGTCCCGCAGACTAAGTCTCAGACGCCTAGGGTCTCCTTCACCAGGGGAGAAACTATAAGTTCCATTGCCGCTTGATGATACTTCCAAGATAGCTTCACTTGGGGCCAATCTGACCCCAAATAGGAAAGCGAGCTCATTGCCTTCCTCCGAGCTAATGCGAGATGTATTCGCCGGGAGCCATCCGACATGCCCGAGTCCCAAGGAGGTAATCGAGCACAAACCGTCAGTCCGCCGACAAAAGCCTGTTCGCCAAGCTTCGCCGCTGAATTCAAACAGGATCATCAAAGATCGACTTATAAACCGTCATTGGTTCATCCGCGAGGTTGATCACACCGAGTGGTTAGCCAACCCCGCCATTGTAAAGAAGAAAGGCGGCAAGTGGAGAATGTGTGTCGATCACACGAGATCTGAACGCCGCTTGTCCTAAGGACAATTTCCCGCTGCCACGTATTGACTAGCTCGTCGATGCGACTGCGGACGCCATGCTTCCGAGTTTTTTAAATGCTTACTCCTTACTACACCAAATAAGCATCTCCCGAGGATGAAGTGAAGATCGCTTTCATCACCCCTTTCGCACTTTCGCTATAATGACCATGTCTTTCGGTCTGCAAGAATGTCGGTGCCACGCTCCAGCTTAATTTAGAAGACCTTCCTGCAGCAATGGAAAAAACTCGGAGGTCTATGTCGATTTACATAGTTGTAAAGAGCAAGTATGCTCCAGATCATGTAAAAGACCCAGCAGAGACTTTTCATAATCTCACCAGCATCGAATAAAATTAAATCCAGAGAAGTGTACCTTTGGTGTTCAATCGGCATGTTGCTCGGCTATGTCATTGGCTCGCAAGGTATTTCGCCAACCCCGAAAAAATCGAGGCCATTGAAAATATGCGTGCTCCAACTACCATAAAGGAAGTACAAAGCCTCATCGGGGCGGATGGTCGCTCTAAGGTGTTTATTTCCGTCAACGCCATTTGTCCCAGACCTTGCGAGATGGGACCGCCGACGACGGCCGAGCGTTCTGGCCATACAAGGCGTCCGCCCATACAAGCTTGTGGACGGAATCCTTTACCGTCAAGGTGCTCGGGAGTTCTTCCAAGTGCATCTCGCAACAGAGGGTGTGTTCCTTCTTAGGGACATACGAGGGTGCTCAGGCAACCACGCCTCCTTGTAACTCGGTCGGCAAAGCGCTTAGCATGGGCTATTATTGGCCCATGCGTACAAGATGCCCGGATATCGTGACTAAGTGCAAGGCTTGCCAATTTCACGCCTAAGGCACACAAGCCCGCCCAAGAGCTCCAAACAATCCCCCATCCCGGCTCTTTTCCACATGGGGTCTGATCTCGCCGCCCATTCCCTAAGGGGTACAAGGGCTATACACACCGCTGTCGCCATAGACACTTTTACAAAGTGGATTGAGGCGAGCTCGTGTCGCCTCTTCACGCCAAAACGGCCGTTTCGCTTTTTCAAAAGCAACGTGGTCACGCCGCCGGATCCCCACAAGTTGATCATCGATAACGGTACCCGGCTCGGCGAGCTATTCCGTGAATATCGCGAATACCGGCACCAAGGTTCGCTTCGCTTCGTGGCATACCCACGAGCAATGGAGCAGCCGAGCGAGCTAACGGACAGATAGTCCGAGTATCAAACGGCGGTATTTGCCGCTCTCGGCGAGCACAAAGAAGGTTCGGTCGACGGTTCCTTCCGTCCTCCGGCGATTCAGACTACGGCCACCGGCGACCGGGAAACTCCTTTCCAATTGGTCTATGGTGCGAAGCCATCCCGCCTCACCGGTTGTACTCGGTTCGCCAAGACGAGCTCGACCAACCTAGTTGACGACGAGCAAGAGCGCCTCGATCTCGATCTCCTCAAGGCACACGCGACCGGCACAAGTCGAATGGCACGCTAACAAAGAAGCTCTTCACGCAAGACGCCGCCAAATCGATTCTGTCGCTTGTAATAAATACCGGGGCACAAAGAGGCCAGGAGGGCCCCACGCGTCGGGACGACGAGCAAGGCCCCAGCCGTGGCGAGCCCCTCAGAGGCCAGAGGGCCCCACGCGCCAAAGCAGGCGAGCAAGGCCCCAGCCAAGGCGAGCCCCTCAGAGGCAGGAGGGCCCACACGCCGGCGGGCGAGCAAGGCCCAGGCCATGTGGGCGAGCCCCTCAGAGGCTGGAGGCCCCACGCCAAAGCGGGCGAGCAAGGCCCCAGCCATGCTGGCGAGCCCCTCAGAGGCTGTGAGGGCCCCACGCGCCAAAGGGTGCACGGGCGAGCCCCTGAAGGCAAGGCGAGGCCCCACGCGCCAGCGGGTGCGTGGCGAGCCCCTCCGACGGCGAGGCGAGGCCCCACGCGCCAAAGGGGCGCGTGGCAGCCCCTCCGACGGTGAGGCGAGGGCCCCACGCCAAAGTGCGTGCGCGAGCCCTCTCGAGACCAGCGAGGCCCCTGCACAAGGGGCCCAGCGGCGGGAGCATTGCGTATGAGTCTTGGACGAAGGCTCCCCGCTGCATGAAGGACGGCGATTTAATGAGACATCACGCTGGATAGACAGAGGAAGAAATGATTACCTTCATAATGGACCCTTGCAGTCCGAGCAATTGCCACTGGGCGCAGAAGAATTGACCGCAGAGAGAAGGTTTGCTTGAGGAGGCCGCCCGTGTCGGGAGGAGCAGCGAGGCCCCACCCGCAGACTCACCGGCAGGACTGCGGGTCGAGGCCACTTGGCGGCACGCGAGGCGGCCTTGGCGTGGGCGTGGCGGCGCTGCGTCTCTTCTGTCGTGTCTTGTCAAGTATCTTGAAAGCACTGCATCGCCTACTCCCTCGGCTCTCTCCGCCAGCCCAAAGCTTGTATAAAAGGGGAGGAGAGAGGAGAGGTGAGAGGGGGGAGAGCATTCGTGCATTCGTGCATTAGAGAGCACGAGCATTGGTGCATCGAAAACACCCTGTAAACACATTCCCTTTCAACCACAATCAGAAAAGAGCTAAGGCTCAGCAGGAGTAGGACTATTACCCGCGAGGGGTCCGAACACAGGTAAATCGAGAGTCGCTCCTTCTCAGTGTTCGACGCCGAATCGAATCGAGCTCGATCGAGTTGGCTAGCAGACCAAAATCGACCAGGTGTGATCCGCGGTGGTTGAGCGGAGAACACGCCGTCAAGTTCACCAAGGGTTTTGAAGGCGGGCGACCTGCTCGCTGCCGGTCCGAACTTGTCCAATGCCAACAAGTTAACTCCTCGTTGGGAGGGCCTGCTCACGGTCGCTTCTCTTTGCCGCCTTGGGCCGCTCACCTCGCTATGGAGGACGGAGAGAGTCGACCAAAGACTTGGAACATCGACCACCGTAAGTTCTTTGTGTAGGTCTTTTCGTGTTTGCTTAGCTTTGCGCTTTTTGTAAACTTCGCGCTTTAGTTCGTCCAAGTCTCTGCACCATGCAAAGTTCAATCCAATTCTTCATTGAATCCTCGCGGCCTCTGTGCCCTTTTCACTATTTGTCTTCTCGCACTACTTTCTCTCTGTAACACTTGATGGTTGCCCGTCTTGCATAACTCTGGCTCCGCAATCTTAAGGATTTTTCCCTACCCGTGTCAGTCTCGACACGCTCCTAAACTCGGGGTTGCGTAACACGGCCTTTCCACCTTGCGGCTAAGTCCGCTCGTAAGCCCTCCGCGGAGAGGCACTTATCGCTTGGCGCGACCACTTGGCAAAGCTCGCTCGTGAAGCCCTCGCAGCGCGAGGCACTTTCCTTGTTCGGTTACTCTGAATCGCTTAACTTATGTCAACGAAAGCGGTCGTGGAACAAATCGAGCAAGGTTGGGGTGTCGCTTTTCTCTCTACGACGCGTGCTCGAGTTCGCAAGCTTAGGTTCTCGAGCATCGTCTGCACGGGGCTAGGGTGTCGCTTTTTCTCTGTGCACTGCTCGGGTTCGCAAACTCAGTTTCCGAGCGATGCACAACTGGGCCGGAGTTAGGCTAAGCGCCCTAGGTTTTCTTAAACTTCCTAGCACTGCTCGCTTTTCTCTTAGTTTCGCTCGTTCTTGTCTTTTTTTCGCTCTCTCTTTGCGGGAAAAGGGTAAGTCTTTATTAACAAAATTTGCGTGTACAAAAGTCCATCTCGTTACTGACCCTCAGACTACCTAGAAGCGAGTTGCTCCTTGAGCTCCTCGATCACTTCCTTAAGGCGCAGGACTTCCCTTGGGCTTTGAACCCCTCTCGGCCTCACTGAGACGATCGGCTTCCTCCTTGTCGCTCTCGGCTCCTCCGTCGCTTTCAGACGGAGAGCCTCGACTTCTTCGGTCTTGGCCTGCACTGGTCGGTCGAGCCTCGCTCACAGCTAACTCACCTGCCGACGGTCTTGAGCTGCTCGTCCAGCCTCCTTGACCTTCTTCTCCGCGGTGATCGCCTCACCGCCATCCCACAGATCTCCTCAATCTCCTCCCGTGAAGCCCACAGGTTGAGATCTTAGCCTCGAGTCCCGCGGATGTCCGCTCCTCCTTGGCGAGCCGGGCTTTGAGCTTCTTGGCTTCTCCGCGAGCTGGTTCCACCGATGGGACGCGTCGCCAAAATCGCTCTTCAAGCCACTTCAGGCGGCCGGCTTCTCCTCCATGGTTTCGCCTTCACGGCTGCAAGCAGCTCCTCGGCTTCCTTTAGAAGAGCCTCGAGGAATGCCTCTCCTTGGTCGGGCTTTGGCCTTGAGCTTCTTCGCTTTCACCTTGGGCTCGGCTTTGGGCGAGCGAACGCTCGCCTGGATCCCCTGTCTGGAGATGCTCCTGAGGACGCCAAGACGGCGTCTGCTCGATGGTGACCCCATCCTCGAGTTCCGCCATGGTATCCCTAAAACCCGAGGAGAAGGTCTATTCGAACACTTTATGATGACACATTCAAACCGAGCAAGATTTGGTCTTGAAGTTTACCTCGCCAAGCCGATGCTTCAATCCATGGCAGCGGTCCTTGAGGCCATCGCCACGGCCCCGCCATGCCGGATGAGGCGGCGCGCTCTTCTGCCGCCGCCGCCTTGTTCGCTCCTTCTTCTTGCGGGAGCGATCTACTCGGGTGCAGGAGCGACGGGCGAAGCACTTTCGCCTCCGCGCTCCTCTCCTCTTCCTTTTCCTCTTCCGCCCAACGCTTTCGCAAGGTCGAGCCACTCACGGTGGCGCGCCGAGTTTCACGGCAGACGACTTGCGCGACCGCCGGGGCTTCTTCATGTTCCCGGCGGTTGGGTTTCGCCCGCCACGGAGAATCCGTCGCCTCGGGGTGAGCCGCCCTGCGACGAAGTGCTGGCAGACCGGCTGCTCGGTCTCGCTCGACAGCTTCCGAGCCATCGCCTTGGCACCAAGTCCGTGGCGCCTTGCCGCTATTTTTGCCTCCACCACCCACCGCGCTTTTGAGCGTCGATCTGACCGTCACCGGAGCCAGGCGGCAAGAGTTCCACGCCGCCCGGCTTGTCCTAAAGGCACGCTAGCCTCATCGCCGTGAAGCGCCGTGTGTGCTCGGCAAGGCGGATCGCCGGCGCCTCCTCGACATCATCCGTGGCGATCTCTCCTTGGGCGCTAATAAAAAAAAAAGGATCGTCGTTAAGTCTAACGTGGTCGGAAAGTTGGAAGATCTAAAGATCGATTCCTACATACCCGCCGTGGAAGGCTTGGTCCCGATCTTCTTCGCGAACCTTCCACCTCTTCCTCGGGGCTCCTTGGCGGCTCCTCCGCCTTGGCCCTTGGGTGTTCAGGGCGACGAGCTCAGCTCCCCGTGAGTGGAAGGCCTCCTCAAGCAGCGCAAGAAGTTTTTCCTTGCGCGACTTCTTCTTCGAGCCTCCTCGCCGGGCGACTGCTGCAACCGATCCATGCGGCGGGGTGAGCTTGCGGTAACGCCCGAGCGAGAGGGCTATGGTCTTTACCTCTTCGTCGCTCTGCTCTGCGAGGAGGGAGGGCTTGGTCTCATCCCATTGGCCGACCAGCGCGCTTGCTTGGTCTGCTGCAGACGCCTGTCGCCAGCTTGGTCTCTTCGACGATCGGCGGCCGCCGTGTCATGGCGCGAAGCGTACAGAGGCTCGGCCGCCACCTTGGGCTTTGTGGCCGCTTTGGCCTTGCCCTTCTTCGCCTTCTCCTTCTCGCACCGGAGAGTTTCTCAACGATCCTCCAAGGATCGATTGGTCCTCCCGCTTTTGAGAAGAGGACGTTAGCATTTAAACAACGCCGCAAGTCTAGCAACATAGGCCGAGGGTAAGTAATTTACCTCGCTGCAGGCGGACAAGCACGCTCTTGCTGGCAGTGTACGCCACCTGCCGGTGACCTCCCGTCCTTCTTCGCGCGCCTTGAAGATGGCGTCGACCCGCCGGTCACCCATGCGTCGGTTGGCTTCTCCGCATCGAATGTAAGGGATTGTTAGTTCTGTTCGGAGGAAAGAATGTATTTAGAGGTTGAGTCTTAAAGGCACTTACCCGTGCTCTCCCTTGTGATGTCTTCCCATCCCTCTATCTTGTAGAAGGGATAGGACCTTCTCCGCAGCGGACAGACCCTGTTCGCTGTGAAGTCCCGAATAATCTCCCTGCCCGTGAGCCCAAGGCTCACGAGGGAGGCGATCTTCCTTGTCATGTACCAGTCCTCGGCAGTCATCTCCGGCCGAGGCATTGGCGTCCCCTTTGCCGGCGCCTTCCCGGTGAAGACGAGTTTGCTGTCGCCGCTCCGCTTGCTGTAGAACCACCTCACCCACCACGCGCCCATTGAGTCGAAAGCAGAGGTGGGCAAGGGTACGGCACACATCGGCGGTGGCCTGAGCTTGAGGTAGTAGCACCTCAATAGCTGAAGCGGCGAGGCGCTCCTCACATCGTAGTAATGGAGGAACAAATTTCATCAAGCGACCGATGCTCAGATAGCCCTCGCACAAAGTGCGAAGACGGCCATCCGAGGATGGAGTTCGGATTGAGATTTGCCACCTCCAATCCGCCGATGTTCAAGAAGGCCTCGACGAAGTCGCCTCAGAGAACTCAACCCAATAAAGGTAAACTGCTCAAGTCGATTTAACTCTCCTCGAGCGGCTCGAGTATCCTCCTCTCCGGACAGACCTCCACCACTGGGGTGTCGATGTGGCCCTCTTCCTCCCGGATCCTAAGGTCCTCCTCGGTCAAGCTAGTGCTTGTGAATTTGGCCATAACGATTCCTGTAATGGACGAAAGGTGGTCGGTGATGGAGTTTGGGTACTTGATGCCGAAAGCGTGGTTGAGCCGGGCTTAGAGAGGAAAGGCGCGAGCAGAGTGGTGGTCATGAGCGGCTTGGGTACTTTTATAGTCCCGTATAAGCAGCTCCAGAACGGTTTTGTCCCGTAACGGCTAGTTTTTACTACAACGGCTAGGTAAAACGGTCGCTTTCACCACCAATGGCAATGAGAGAAGTTACCGTTGGAGTCTGCCAACGGCTATTTTTTCCGGTGTTTGCACTGAAGGCTGAGTGCTCTGCTCGGACAGATGTCGTTCCTCGCTCGACGAACGGAGTTGCTTCAAGACTTGATCGGGTTTGTTCGGTCCCGAACAAGTCTTGTTCGGTTGAACCACAACCTGTTCGGTCGCCTGTTGCACGTCTTTATAGCAGGAAAAATACCCTCTTCGTGACTTGGAGTCTCAAGAGGATGACCCCACTCTAGTGAGTCCTTCCACTTGAGTCTCGGGGGCTAGCTGTCGGGGATAAAATTACGGCCCATTGCCATGGCCCACTCCCTGACGGCCCAATCGAACAGCCTACCAGGGCCCAGCTCCCTGGAAGGTTCTATCAGGCCCATGTGCATCCTGCCGAACAGCCTCTTGGTCGGCACGGTGCGTAACGGCCTAGGATTCGTGTTTGAGTCCTACTCGAACAAGAGTTCTGCACGGCTTCGTGAAGACCCGGACGTTGGTTTCCCGGATTGGAATAGGAGTCGTGATCCCCAAGACTAGGAGTATGCCTTATCTACCTCGGGATATATTTGGCATGTACTGAGTTCAGATTACGTGCTACTGTAGTTAGCCCTACCGATATTCTCTCGGTGGGTCGGTTTGCTCGCACTATATAAACAAGGCCCTACGGCGGTAGAGGGGCGGGATCCGACTTAGAGTTTTACGACTTGTACACACATAATCTCGCCGAGACTTGTTCGCCTCGTCGAGCCACCTCTTGTAATCATCTTTGATATATAAGAAAGGCCGGACGAGGGCTATTATCTCCCGAGAGGCCCGAACCAGATAAAACCCCCGCCTCTGCTCGTTCTTCGTTCGTGGTTGTTCGGCGTGTCTCCTATCTCCTCTTTGAAGAACCTTGGTTGACTTGGGTCGATATCCCAACCGTCGACACATCCCATCAAAGCCATCAAGACGCGTTATGGAATCTTTCAGCAATTACCGGTAAATAATGCAGCCAATTTTATTCCAAAACGGCAAAACCTTCCATTTTCCGCGTACCGCGTCCGTGCACGCCTCGAGCTCGAGCTCGGCGCGCGCGCGCGTGTGGCCCTGCCTTTTCCTTTTCTCACTTTGCTAATTGAGAGATACACAACTAAACTATTTAAGTTGAGATATTCTCCTCCCAATTTCTCGACTGGTACTAAACCAATTACATAACTCCTAGTATTTTAATGGACCTTTTGGAATTTCAATTAAATTAAATATGGGCCAACCCATAAATAATGTAACAGGAGAGAGTACTATTTTGGATCAACTCCCTCGCCCTGTTCCTCGCCGCCGCCGCCGCCGCCGCGTGCAAAGAGGCGGCCACCGGAGCCTCCTCGGTAGCTAGCTGGCTCCATCTAGTGAGCCCTGCCTTGTTACCTGTTTAATCTTCTTTAAGCAATTTAAGCCAGGGGCGCCGCCGTGTTTTAAGAATAGGGTAAAGTCGATATATAAAACATTACAAAACGACGTTTTTTAGAATATGCCATCGTAAAAAACTTTATTCATTACGTGCCATTATAAAACTGCACTTCTTCGATATATGCCATTATGGTTATTTTAAATCTTTTTTCGGATGAAATACCCCAAAATACATATTTTGCACCTTATTTAGTTTCAAAATACGACCTACAATGCACGCATCCCACATCTTCATCCCACATTATGGTCATCCTCTATCTTCTTCCTTTTCTCTCCTCTCTCTTCTTCTCTCTCCCATCTTCATCGCGTTACATAACCTCCTCCGCTGAGTGCGAGCACCTGGGACAGCGGCGAGCATGAGCAGCGGGGGAGGCAGCGGCCATGTCGGCAGGGAGCAGCCGAAGAGGCAGCCTCCAAGTGCACACCGGAGTTGGGGAGAGAGGGAGAGGGAGCTCAGTGTTCTATACATATTTTGGGGGTATTTCACCCGAAATAAATGTTAAAACGATCGTAATAGCATATATCGAAGAAGGGCGACTTTATAATGGCATTCGGCAAATAAATCGTTTTGTAATGGCATATCTTGGAAAACGCCACTTTGTAAGGGCATATATCGAATCTTCTCAGAAGAATAACGAGGACAAATGTACAGATGTCCAACTATACAAAGAGAGGAGGGGTAGGCACTACTACCTTCGTTACATTTTATAAGACGCAATTTGACTAGACACAATCTCTAAAACTACATTTTGACTCATAATATCTCTTATAATATATCATTTATAATAAAAAAATATAGTAATTGAAAAGTACGTTCAAATACGAATTCAATGGTATGTTTTTGTATCACAAATCTTACATATTTTTTAAAAATAGTTGGTTAAGTTCACAAGGTCTGGATCTTAAAATACGTGTGCATCTTATAAAATTAGACGGAATGTGTGTTGGAATTAATCTTGACAAAATTATATATGAGTTGTTAGTTTTGTTAATAGGAGTATGTCTAGTTTGACAAAATTTTGAAGTTTTATACATACATACATACATACATACATACATACATAATATGTGTGTGTGTGTGTGTGTGTGTAAATAAGGCTAGCGTTGATTTGTTTCTGATCAAATTCAAAATATTGTATTTGATTAGCGGGTTTCTCAGCGATATATCCGTTTAGCTTCAAATATGCCATCAAAGTGATTAAAGTGTATCCATTAATTACTTTCCTCCATTACTCCATACCCCGTCACGGGGCTTGAGGCGGCTCGCCGGCCACGGGGCTTGAGGGGGCTCGCCGGCAGCGGGGCTGGAGGTGGCGGCCACGGGGTTGGAGGCAGCGGGGTGGGAGTGAGGAATCCTAGTGAGGATTTGGGGATTTTTGTGGTCAAAACCATGTGGACTGGCCTGGGAGACGGATTTTATCTGGTTTGCATAGTTTAGGGTGTTAAATTTTTGGTTTTAGAGTTGAGGGGGGTATTCTATACTAACCCATTAAGGGGGGTAATAGTTCAAGGGGGTAATATATACTTTTTCCTATTTTTTATCTTGCATGTTTTGTACAATCTGTATGTCAAGTTCAACTTACCAATTTGATGGTATCCTATTTGTATAGCTAACCCATTAGAGGTAATTGTTGCACATTATATTATCTTTCTAATGTACTAAAGGTGAAATGAACATTAATGAATACCTGGAAAACCACCGCCATGTTATCCAAAAAACCACCGTCGTTTAATCAACCTCCCGGCACAAATTCAACCATCCAACTTACTAACTTTTCAAAGAAAATCTTCCAATTTTATCAAATCAATTCGCACTCCAAGGTGTCCAACCTTCCAGCTTTTTTTTTTTTTAAAAAAAAAAAAAACTAGTTTCGCGGCATTAACTCATGCACTAGACATTAACTTGTAGCATCAACGTGTACACCAATATCACTTTGAACGTGTGCATCTGGTCATACTTGGACGTAGCACACCTGCAGCTGCACGTAGGAAGGAGTGTGCCGTCATACTTGTATTGGTCTTGCATACTTGTATTGGTCTTGCATTGAACGGACGACACGTGGCTCCTGCATGGACCAATCAGATACAGCCACGCACCTGCGGCCTGTATGTTGAGAAGTGGGACACGGATAGCTAGAAAATTGTTGTGAAGTACTGGCGATTGATTAACAAACACAACACAATTTTTACTGATAAGCAAATGCAGTATGAGAAGAGAGAATAAAAGGGTAAACATCCCCCTACCCAGAGTGGGAAGTTTAAAGGCCTCCCCCTTGTCGACTGATTTATCCGATGTCGAAAATAAAAAAGAAAGAGGCTCTTACCAAACGTTATGCTGTTGGAACGCAACGGTACAAGTGTTTCGCGTGAAACACTAATTGAAACACCGCATGGAACGCTTACAAGACATAACACGCATGCAATCCTCATGAAATATATGAAACACTACATAAAACACTTATGTAGTCCCAAAGGTATATGGTCCATTAGTATTCCCGGAAAAGAAAATAGAGCTTCTAGACTCCAAATTGAAACTACCAGTGCAAGTTAGAGATACATGGGGGAAGGTAATTTCATAGCATTGCGACTAACAACACTGGACCATCAATACTGCTTTGTTCTGCTTTAGAGCATTTGCCGCAGAAACTAACTGCAACGCAGCAAAGAGCATTATCCAACTCATTTAGGGTTCCTGAGTACAATAATGACTGAATCCCCACGGAGGAACATCTTGCTTATGAACCTGTCCTTGTTCACTGGGAGAGCCTTCTTCTTGCCTTTACCAGTCTTTGGAACCTGTAATAACAACAGCAACAGATGTTACTGAAACAGCAATACACGAAGAAAATGAAATACAACAGTTTGGAGGAGAATGTGTCACATACCTCAGTCCACATCTCCCTAACATTCTCAAGAACCATGTTGCAATGCCGATCAAATGCTCTCACACGACCAAGTAGCTTCTTGTTGTTCCGGCAGTTGATAAGCACCTAAGGCAGATAGAGCATACATTATCAGAACAATTACTAGCACATAAAACAACATCCGCACATAGGACGGTGAGTAAATGCTTAGGTTGGGCTACTTGTGTGAGTAACACCTAGCACATAGGAACATCATCTGCAGTTGGACCGACAGAGTAAGTCAAGTACGCGGAAATGTGACAATATGACTTGTTTGTGATAACAGATATAACTGTATCATCTACCAAGCAAAACAGCCAACAGCTTCTTTCCCCATTCATAGGGATAATCAAGATTTATGGTGCACTGGGCTAACCTATGGTTTCATGAAAAGTAAATTGGCAAATGAGTTTATCAAGCAAAACATCCAACAGCTTGCTTATACAAATAATTGCTTGGGCACTGCGCAAACCCAAGGGTTCATGCAAATGACTACAAATTGTGAAACGAGGAATCATGCTAGCAGTAAGCTAAGAGCAAAGGACACAACGCTAAATGAATAAATTAAAAAGCCAGTATTTTATCTTGTAGGCAACTCAACAGTCCAGTCATTAAATTGACCCATTTAATTAGCTACACATGATAGCAATCCAATTGCTACTAAAGTATCAAAATCCAGAAGCTTTTATTTAAAAACCTATATGATATATCACCCATAGTGGTAGCACTTGTGATTTCTGAATTTAAATAGCATAGGGAATTTAAGATACTTTCACTTTACGGTGCAATTTTGACTAGTGAGACTACTGCATCACTTCCAACATTGCAGCTAATTAAAATGTGCAGGGCACAAAATTATGACAAAAGGATCATAGGAGCTGAAGCAGGATTGTCAGGATAATACACAGGTCACATTTGTTCAAGCTAATATTATGACGAAGGCGGCACAGAAACTACGGCCATTCAGCTGCATATTCCAATGCGATGCAGCTAGGTTTGCATGAAAAGCAGGCATCGTTGCTAGTACATCTACACCACAGGACCGCAAACAGCACCATTAATTGGACTCTGCACTAACCTACACACAGATAACACAACGAACGCACCAGCCGGCATATAATTCAACAAGAGCATGGTAATGAAGACGAAATTGCAGTCCTTGTTAAGCAGAGATCTCAATAGAAGAAGTCCACCCACCCACCTGAGTATTGTTCTTGACGCTCATCATGAGCACAGAAAGAGGTCCCGTGCTGAACTCCTCCTCCTCCTTCTTCACCTGCTTCAACAAAAGAGACAATAAGCACAAACAAACGAACCATGTTAGACACAAGCTAGAAGCTGAAAGGATACTATAATCTCTAAAAAATGAGAGAAAATCCACAGAAATTGAAGGGGGAGGTGTTGCAGCTTCTGAGAGTTCAAAAGCAGCTTACATTGGCTTCTTCCGCCATCGATTCGGGGCGGCGGCGACCTGCGTAGCATCACAAGAGGCCAAACAACCATTAGATTCACTGAAACGAGAGGCCGTTAGCAGAAATTCTTCCTAGATCCACAAAGCAACGGAGCACTGGGTGGACGAGCTGCTGCAGCGTCATCCAACTACAAACTACAAACGGAGCAAAACCCTAGATCGGGAACGAGCAAGGAGGAGCCAAGCGCGGGGAAGGCAAATAAGAAGGAATCAGATAGAGAAGACGATGCGAGGAGCGAAGAGGTGGGAGTCGTCACCCGGTGGACTGGAGGGTGGCGGCGGCTGCGGCGGCGAAAAACCCTAGCGAGAGAGGAGCAGCGGCTGGCTGGCAATGGGATTTTCCTGGAGCGGAGGGCGGAGCCAGCAGGGGCCAGGGCTAGGGGGGCGGATCGGCGGCGGCAGGGGGTGGCTCGGCGGCGACGCGGCAGGGGGTGGCTCGGCGGCGGCGTGGACCGACCCGAGGAACGGAGAGGCGGAGAGAGCCGAGGGAGACTGGGAGAGAGAGAGAGGAGGAGGAGGAGGAGGGAGAGAGAACCTCACGGCGAGTGGCGGCGGCGAGTGGCGGCGGCGGCCGTCGGAGTGGCGAGTGGCGGGAGGGCGTGACTGCGGGGCGCTCCTGTTCCTGCTCCTAGGGTTTTAGGGAACGGGGAATTGGGGCGATGGGCCGTGGGAGCATGGGCCGTGGGCGGTGTAAGGCTGTAAGCCTGTGAGTCTGTGATACATAGATACCACGGACTCTTGACTCGATATGTATAGATTCACTGACTCGACCGACACGATAGTATCTACGCAAGACTTTGGCTCTTCGACTCGACACGCAGTAGACCACGGACTTTTGACTCGATATATATAGACCACAGACTTTTGGGTCTCTTGACTCGATACATAAAGACCACGAACTCTTGAGTTGATACGTATAGACCACGGACTCTTGCCCATATATACATGGGTTTAATTTTTATTCTCCCGTTATAAATCTTCCTAATCCTAATTTTACCTAATTATGTTGGTAGCGTGTTTGCCTCATCGCTAGACAGTTTTCTTTTCCACATGAATTCCTTGGACGGGTTATATATCTCTGGTGCATAGGTACAATATATAAGAACTCATCAAGTTGCAGAGCTATGCCGGCTGGTCGGTCTCGCTAGCTCTATAAATAGGGCGGGGGCAAGCACGTACGCCCCAATCATACATACTCATACATACGAAACGTCTGTCCGAACCGGGATAGTATAACAATAATAACTTTATAATTGGATTGCTTAAAGTTCACTTAAATTACTCACCTTTGCCACCCTATCTATCTAAACCTGTCATGTACGAGTACAATTGGCAGTCTGTCGGGTTGGCCTACGGCGACGTCACCAACGTGGACTCTGTCGCCGCCGCCTTCCATGGTTGCGATTATCTAATGTTTTCTAATCTCGATTCGAATTCGGATTAAGCAATAGCTATCTATAAGCAATAGCTATCTATAAGCTGCACATATGCAATATACGTGTACAAACTCCTATCGATCTACGACGTGTGCATGCATCGCGCTCGCACGGTGACGCCGGTGGCTTGAATCCGTACGTGCACGTGCACGCTTCCTCGCCGCCGCCTTCTTCGCGCTGTCGTCACTTGACCGGCCAACTCTCCAAGCGCCACCATTGTCGCCGGCCGCTGTGTTTGACCCGCCGTCGCTCTTGCGCCTCGCCACCGTCGTCCAAGTGCCCGCGCCGCCGCCGTCGTGAACAGTCGTCGCTCCTGTAAGACATTAAGGCTTCTCGTTTTTCTTTTATTGTCTGTTGCTTTTTCTCTGCAACTGTAACCCCTCATGAAGATGCTTTTAATCTCGGTTCTCCATCAAATTGCATAGGTTTAATTTCATCTTTTAGAGATGAAGCAAAATCTTTAATTTTCCATTAAGTTGCATAGGTTTATTAAATTGCATAGTATATTATTTTAACGTGCTTTGCACGTGCACGCTTGCTAGTATGTATATGTGGCCCACATGTCAGAATTCGGGTTACCCATGGGTACAGAATTATACATGTACCCGAACCCGACCCATTTGGGTATCCGAATCCGAAATACCCATGGTATAGGTTGCAACCCATACCCATGCCCATCGGGTCGGATATCTATGGGTACCCATACCCATGGGTTTTTCTGCCATCCCTAGGGCGGACGCGCGGCATTTTTGCGAAATGCGCCTCGGATTTTATGCCATTATACGCATGTTTCGCGGCCCATGAGTGCTTGCTGCTGCTGGGCCTCGCTATGCTAGGCTCTTTATTCTCCGAGAAAGAACACTACCCCCATATATCCCCTATCTCATCACTATTCATCCACTTTTCTATTATTAACTTATCTCTCCCTACATTTTCCTCTCTTGTATTTTATTCTCTACTACTACTACAGTAATTTGTTAGGGGAAGTATATGTGTAGCATTGGGAATGCACCGAGGCCCTCTTGATTCTTGTTTAGTTTAGTTTAGTTTAGTTCGGATTCTGTTTAAAAATTCTATCATCTTAGGCCTGTGATCTGATCGACTGAAATGACTGAATTTTGAGAGCTTCTTGAGGTAGTCTCAAGATTTGGATTCATTTCGTTTGACCTACTTTTTGAAGCGTTAGGACCCACCTTCCAAAGAGCGAAAAACGGAATAAAAAAACCCAAAACATATGTCTTTTCAAAACATGGATAAGTTGTTAAGTGTTAAGTCGATAAGCCGTTAAGCTGAAAAAACAGGGCCTTAGTGTAATATTTTAAAATAATTTTTTCCAAAATTTTGTATATTTTTCTTAAAAACTTTATTTAACCTTTTCATATCTATCTATTATATATATAAAGAAGGGAAAAAAGAAGCCACCACGTTAGTCCACATCACCCAGATTATTTCAGCTATTCGATCAATAGTGGGACCAAATTATAACGGCCTAAATCAATCAAAGAAATTCTCACATAAATCAAGAAAAAAATAAAAGATCTATTCCGTTGATTTTGTGGAGCCGGATTATAACGGCTTAGATTAAAAGAAGAATATTAGAAATTCGGCATAGATTTGTCACGAAATTATCACATAAATCAAGAAAAAATAAAAAGATCTATGCGGCTTAGATTAAAAGAAATTCATATGAAATACTAAAGTTGTTATAATATATTAGAGATAAACTCTAAATCCGATCTGATATATTAGAGATGGATTATGAGTTAGAGATAAACACTATATACCAAAACAACTCTAGCCGCGCAAATGCGCGGGCCACCTCGCTCGTTTCTTTTAAAAGGCCATCAATTTTTCCGACCATAACAAAAAAATTTAAACTAAAACAAAATCAAAGAGGGCCTAAGTTTTTCTCTCCTTGCCTGGCTCGCTCCCAACCACCTGATCTAGACTTTGCCATTACACAACAATCCAGAGTCCTCGTTCCTATTCGGCATGAGTCATGCATATCCTCGTCTCATTTCATTCTGGGTTTCCAAAACTGCCCTGCCAATTAACCGTGGTTAATTGCGGCTAACCGCACCTCTGCGGGCCCGGTTTGGTAAAACGACAATTTAGGGTTTAGGGGTTTGGTTAAAATTTGTTCAAATGAATTTTGAATGTAAAATATACATAAAATTCTTTAAAAATATTATTAATCAATCTAAGCATTTTGGCTTATTTTTTTAAAAAAAAAACAACTTTTGAATGTATATTTAAAAGGATTTTAGCAATTTTCATCGATTTTGACCTTTTTCTCACACACTATAAAAAACCGTCGGTTAACCGCAAAAAACCGCAGCTACCCACAAACAAAACCGCAAGCCGTAATTTTGTATTTGGGGCAAAAAGTGGCTCAAAATCGTGGTTAATCGCGGTTAACCGTCTCCGCGCAGCTGATGGCCCGAAGCTCCTTACTGGTTTTGGAAACCCTGATTTCAATGTTACGCGTTGTTTTTTTTTTCCTCTGTAACCATACAGTACCACTATAGGTTACTGGGGTATCCGTGTTCATATCCCGAGAGCGTCCGACTCCACGTCCGTATTTGAGAGTATATTTAATTTGTAGCCATATTCGTTTTGTAAAATAGATTTATTAATTTTAAGGTGTCTAGAATTTTCTTAACTAATAGTCGCTTTAAAGTTACACTCTGGTAACACTAAAATTGTACGGTTTACCTAGTACAATTCTTGTATAAAATTATTATTTATTAATTACCTATTTTATTAGCTGATTTTATATGCTTTATTATAATGTAGATTTGGTAAATACACTTCTCGCATACTTTTCCTTCCTATGTTTCAAGTTATCATGTTTATTTTAGTCAATCTAAAATAACACACTAGTAAGACTAAAATTGCGGTTATTAATATTGTGCAATTTTAGTATAGTCATAGTGCAATTTTATCAAAACCGACCGAGAGAGATTTTATTTGGGGGCGACTATAGTACGGGATCCCATCGGGAGCCCACCCCGACGGGATCCCTCCCCTCTCACCTCGCGCCTCCCGCCACTTGTTCAAGACACCCCGCCGCGCCGCCTCGCCTTCTCCGCCTGGCGGCGGCGCCCATCGCCGCCCACCTCCCGCCTCACGCCACGCCAGAGTCCGCCACCCTAACGGACGGGACGGCGCGGTCCCTGCTCGCCGTCACCGCCTTCCCTTCTCCCGGCTCCGCTGCCGCCACGGCCTCACCCAACCCCGACCAACCGCCTGTCCGCCACCTCCCCGACCTCCCTCTAAACCCCGAGGAACCCAAACCCCCTGAACCCTAACCCGAACGGCAGCGGCGAGCTCGATGGCGGCGACGGCGAGGTCAGCTCCTCCTTCCTCCTCCTTTCTTCCTCATCTGCTGGGCGCGGTCTTCCTCCTCCCTTCTTCCTCCTCTGCTGGGCGCGGGGACGGATCCCGTCCGGATCCCGCCCGTACGGGATCCCGTGGAAAAGAATTTCCCTTTTATTTTCAATCAACTTATGATAAAATCGTTCCCTACATATTTACATGGGTAGAAATAAAGAGCACTATTCGTTTGATCCGTTGATATCCACTACTTAGAGGCCATGGCTTATCACCGTCCTTAAGAGTGGAATTTTGCTTAAAACCTATTAAAATAAGTTGAACAAAGTGGATCGATTACAAAGAAACTACGGAAGGTTAGAGCATCCCCATCTGCCTCATCAAACCAGCCTGCATTCCAAATTTTTTTGTATTGCACTGGAGGGAAGACGCGGGCCAAGGAAGAAGCAGAGCACTGGGCGGGAAAAATCGGATTACTGTAGCGACGGAGGCCAGGTTTGATGCCCCTGCTGGGGATGCTCTTAGAGTTTGTACTGGTCAGCCATTTTCTTACTTGTGCTAGGGTTTATCCTTCCATCCATTTGTTTCACTTTTTCTTCAGCGGAATATTACGAAACTTGAGGTTCATCAACATCCACAATTTTAACAGTAGTTCTGTGGGGCCCAATTTTCAATATTGAATATTAAAAATTGTGTCTCCGAAAAAAGAAATTTATAGAATTGCTTACACAACCACACCATATTTTATTTCACAGAGTTTTTACAGGGAAGAGTACAATACCAAAATGGTATATTTTACAATTCTAACTTCTAGCTAGAGTGTAGGGAAGACTTAGAAGTCATGGCCGAAAAGATCCATTTCTTCTTCAGTTATATCAAAATCTGCAACTGAAAATGGATCTATTCATTTAAAATGAGCAGTTCCCGATTATACGGTAAGTATAAACTTGCAGGTTCCAATAGGAATTCAAATAATAACTACATGTAAAGATTATCAAATGAGAGTATTGGTTTTGCTCATAATAGTTTATGCAATTATTTATAGATTTAAAATTCTATATTATTTTACCAAAATTTCTCTTTATAAAAGATTTAAAACATTAACAAATACTATCTCCAAATACTTCATTCCTTAACACATCATCTTTCAGATGTCTCTTTTTTTAAAAAAAAATCATGAGAATTATGAATAAAATAGGCATCACCCAATTGACACAATCTCATATACCCGAGATAGGGTCCATCGATGTTTTTGTTATTAGCTCTGCATAACCTATCCAACTTTACCCATACAACAGCTTCTTATATGGTTGGATGATAAATGTGTCATTTTTATTCAATAAAACTCAAGGTATTGCAATATCTTGCACACCGCACAGATATTGAGAAAATAACCACAACAATGCTAAGCTCCGCACAATCACCACGGTAACCTTGCTAGTGATTCACTCGCTTAAAGCATTGCGGAAAACCGCGCAGGCATTACGAAAAATAATAAAATAATGTCTCGCCTTTTTAAGTCATCACGGTAACCTTGCTAATGACTTAACTTTTATAAATTTTCATTTTTATCCACTTTTCACTTCCATATCAATAAATGAATTTATCATATGGACAATGATTTTCTATCCTACTTTTCAAATATGTAGATATTATTAAATTTTTCCTATGCTAGGGTAATGTACAGGATATTTTGTTTAGGTGGGCTTTTGGCAGTGGATTTTTGGTATAATTATTCTACATAAATGAGAAATTATGTAAATAAAATATGGGGAAATTTATATAATTAAATAACTAAAAAGTCATGTAATAATTAAATAGAAATATGACAATAGGAAATTCAATATGCATCAAACATAGGAAACCTGCCTTCTTCGGGGATTGATTTGGATTCTAGCAAAAATTTCCGGATAATACTCTTCAGAAACTTCGGAAGTATTTATTTCAGTATCTAATGAAAATAAAAGAAAATCAATATTCAAATGATTTTTGGAAAACTTATGAATGCATGAAATATGGATGCAGGGGGAAAAGGCTTGACTAGCAGGTTGATGGTTTGTATGATTTCAAGTGATAGGAAAATTTGTTTTTAATTTGGACAGCATTTCGGGAGTTCTCCGGATAGCAGGATTATGCATGTGTACGTGGGATTTAAAGTGTGGATCAACAAATTTCCAGAGGTCAGGGTCGACGACAACCACGTTGCGGGAGTTCCGAGATCAAGATTGTTGAGAGCATAAAGTGAAAATATTGGGAAAAAGTTTTTTAATAAAATATTTGTGTTAATAATAATTTTTAGTATTTTTAAACATTTTAGAAATTATTTTTCTGAATTTTTAAATGTTAAAGAAGGGGAAATGAATTTTATTAGGTTTATTTTATTGCTGAAAATGGTGTTTAATATTTTTAATAAATTTTTTATCATTTGAAAAGTTTTGTGGAATTTTTGCATAGTTTTGGAATGAATTTTGCTATTTTAAATAAAATGGGCAGCATAACTAGAGGGTTTTGAAAAAAAGGAAAATAAAAAGAAATCGAAATGGGCCTTGACTGGGCTTTGGATGGGCTGGCCTGTGGATGAAAGAGAGAGAGAAAACGAGTGGCTGACGAGTGGGGCCAGGGTCATGGGATGAAAAGAGTGAGGCGATCGGAGCTCATCATGACGGCATGCCGACGAGCATGGTGGTGATTTGATTATGCGATGGCTACCGGAGTAGGTGCTGATGAGGATGCCGAGCCGGATGGCGGTGTTGGTGGAGCTCGGCGGTAACAGGGGTGGCCGGACGGCGAGGTCGAGCGGCGGCGGTTGGAGATGCTCCGGTGATCACCGTGGAGCGATTGGTGGTGGAGGGGGTGGGCTTGAGGTGGTGTTGCGACTGGGGTGGCCTATTTATAGGCGGGGATGGCAGTGGAGGCCAAAGGCGGTGGCCGTGGTTGCGTAGGGATCACGGCGAGCAATTCCGATGGACACGAGGTGATCTGTGGGCGCCGTTGAGAGGAAAACAATGGGCGGTGACGTGACGAAGCTTTATTAGCCAATGCCATGGCCTAGAATGCTCGGGAATGGCCGCGGCGTGCTATTTCGGTGAGTTCGGCGGCGGAAACAGCGGAGCCGGCATATTAGGTGGTTGCGGCGCGGCCGGGGGAAGAAGAGATGACGTGGGCCGTCGGATTAAGATTCAAAACCTATGGGCGCCGTTGGATTTCCTTAAACCGAAGTGGTATGGAAGGTTGACGTGGCAGCTTTTGGGCCGTCGGATTGAAAAGGAAAAATCCCAGCCGTTGGTAGTCACTTAAGGGACCCTGTGGGCTGGAAAATGGGCGACGTCGAAGGCGCATTCCATAAAGGGAAAGCGTAATCCGAAGATTTCCAAATTAGGAAAGGTTTGAATAATTTTTTAGAAATTTCCTATAAGCTTTGGAAATTTGTAGAAAATTCATATGAGGTCAGAAAAATATGAAATAAATTTCTAAAAATCCAGAAAAATTAGGATATTTTTAATATGTGAAAATATATTATATCATATGGGATTTATTTCCTCTAAAAATTGTAAAATAGCATTCTTTTAATAGAAAAATTAGGGGATGGTCTAGGAAAAATAATATTTATCTAGGGTATGGTTTAGGGAGATGTAAGATGTTTTCATGATTTCGCGAAAAAAATTTATGCCAAATTTGAGAAATTTGGGGTATGTTACAAGTTCATCATCAGTGCCTTTCCCCGGTGTATCACACAGAAGTGTAGCTATTGCTGTGGAAACAAAGATAAAAAAAAAATTTCATCCAGTTGCGCATCTGACTTACATCATGGACATGGTTATCTTCATGGCTGTATCTGCATGTGGATGGGCAATGCCTCCTACAAAGTTAGATGAACCATGTCGCTAATATACTTAATTATGCCCACCAAATTCCAAGCACAAGTGACCCCATAATGCCAATCAGATTATCGGATCCGTGCATGCATGGTGTCACAAGCAGATACTATTTGATTGCATTGCTCAACAACCAAACTCTTTGGTTAGTGTTTTTTCACAAGCAGGCAATTGTTTTACATGCGCTGATCCAACAAATTAACAACAGATCGATCGGTTGTCCTGCAAATAAATCCTACCAGTCACCACCTATCTAGACATTGGTCAACCGCCTAATCTGCCTGGTCTGCTTTGCTCTTGGCAAATAGCACTGCTCCTCCCATCATGTGAGCCTCACTGTCTTCTTCACAACAACAACAAAAAAATATATATATATATATATATATGGTTCAAATATAATACTAGTCCTAATTGCAAGCTGAGCTGTCCTCTTTGTTTACGATGGCCTGATGTGTGCAGTGCATGCAATCTTGTTTCATTCCTTTGTCTGTATCGATCACTTCCATAATGTGCCAATATATAGCTACACACAGTGGCTCCTCGATTAATAAGCCAAGCCCACATACTGAAAAAAAGAAGAATAATAAAATACTATAATATATAGCGATGATATCCATACATACATACAATGATATAAAGACAGTTCGTAGGATCCAAAACAAAATACTAGAAGGTTATCCTTGATATTGCTGAAGGATATCTTCATGAGATTGCTGAAGGATAACACTAAGCATGCACACTAAAACCCATACAAACAAGGTGGTAGAATCTAAAATTCTATCCTCATCAAGGATGTGCTGCTCGTACATGGGGGGACACACGAGTGACACGACGCAATTGATTATTTTCTCCCAGAAAAAAGCTTGTAGAAAGCCATCCTTTTGCATCGATCTTCCCCAAAGCGACATCAAGTTGATTTGTTTAATCAGCTTGAACAAATGATTATGATCAGGCATGTAGAAGACCCATGGCTCATCTAGAAGCGATCGATATACGTACGTACGTACGTACGTAAGGACTAAGGACCGTATATATGTCTTAACCTCTCGCGGCGGCGTACACAATTAAGGACTTAAGGTGCATTTACTCCG
Organism: Raddia guianensis; assembly: GCA_036346415.1. Lineage (NCBI taxonomy): Eukaryota > Viridiplantae > Streptophyta > Magnoliopsida > Poales > Poaceae > Raddia > Raddia guianensis. The sequence goes on from CM070534.1 coordinate 75,944,927, forward strand.
ACGTGGCGTTCCTTGTGAAGATTTTAAGGGGCCATGCCTGGGGCTGTGGCCTACAGATGCAGTGGGCTCCACTTCACAGTGAACAGAATTAGAGCCCAAGGCAACAGTGCAAAGCCAGGACGTTTTCTCGTTGGACCGGTCCACGTACGATTCAATCAATGCCATGCATGTTCTCTTCCCTTTCGTATACCATGGGGATTTTTGAGATAATTTATCATCTACCGATTAAAAGAATGTCAATTTCTCATTCGTCATCGACGTACGAGTGGCAAATAAGGATTGAGAACAACAAATTTAGAAATATCTTCTTCAAAACCACAAAACGTTTGGGTAACAAAAAAAACCATGATATTATTTTGAAGTATTTGTAACTTCACTCGTAATTAAAGTTTTCACTATTTTAGCGAGCTCATTGCCTACTTTGACGAAGTTTAGCAACCTCAATAACATGTAACCAAATAAGCTACGGTTAAGACATGGTTTGTTAAACTCGTATAGCACCATCATTTATGCTTCCCTCTCGCTAGAAACAGCACCACCATGTTGACCGCCTTGCCCACCTTTGTAATACTCCGGTTTAATGTGTTTGTGAGACTCATGTGGCTCATATGGATGTGATGGTGGGATTAGTCTTATATTGCTAGGTGCGACAGAGTTGTAATAGCATATAATGCCTGTTGAAGTCAGCACCCTAGGTTAACTCTTTTGGACGAAACAAGGCCAAAAAGTCTAAGTGGGTGTTATGCATGCGTGGGCTAGCCCCTAGGTGGGCTATACTCTAAGCGATTTTTTGGGTCAGGGTGTTACAGATGGTATTAGAGCATCAACCCTCGCTGTGCGGTAGATCGTGTGGCCTTAGTTGCTCGAGCATATTGCACATGGCTTGTGTGGGCATGAAGTGGTCACACGACATAGCATATGAGTCGGGCTAGGGTGTTACCTTATGGACGAAGCGAGGCTAAAGAGTCTAAGTGGGTGCTTTGCATGTGTGGGTCCACCCCGTAGGTGGGCTATGTTCTAATAGATTTTAGGCCAGGGTGTTACAACCTTGAGCCAAGCTACATTGTCTTCACCATTTTTCTTAAAAAACATTATTGTCACCTTTGGTCACTTTTCCCATTCCTAAAGCATCATAGTTTTTCCCATCATCGTATTTGTCGTCAACAAAACTACAGGAAAACTGGTTGTATGACACTCGGCTGACATCTAACTGATGTGCCTTTTGATAAATTACACCGGACGCGCCTATTCCTTTTATTTATAACATTTTGGGCATTTTGCTGGCTTTTCCCTTCCTTTCCTTTTATTTTTCACCCGTTTGAGACATTAAGTGACCAACATGCCCCTATCTAAAGTGACTTGACTGCACCGGGACCGCACCGGCTTCTTTGCGGTCCGACCGAACCGGTTCGAATAGGGGATTTGCGTGGCTTTGTCTTGGGCTTGTGTAGTCTCGATGCGGTCCCGGTTCGGTCAGACCCCTATGCGAACCGGTTTGGTCGGACCACAAAGAACCCGGTGCGGTCAAGCCACTTCAGGTAGGGGCATGTTGGTCACTTAATGTCTCAAAATGGGTGAAAAAGAAAAGAATAGGTGTGCCTGTTGTTATTTATCAAAAGCACATCAACCGGGTGTAATACAACTAATTTTCCTCAAAACTACGTGCCTCATATAAAAAACAAAAGAAAATATTTATTATAGTATTGCAACGAAAAGTAAAGGATGTAAATAATGTATCTTGTTTCTACAATATTTATATGAAATTGAATTGTACTAGGCTGGTAGGCGCGCCCCGGCGCGCTGTAGCTAGATAGCTTGCAAAAAAAGCAAACGACAAAGTAGCAAGGATTCAGGCGACACGAGCAACAAGAAGGTACATGCGAAAGGTGGAAAAATGAGCAATGCGGCGAGGGAAAATGGGCGCCCGAAATGGTCGAGCGAGGATTCATTACCGAGCGAATGCTAGCTCGTCTAGCCAAGTCGCCAAGGCGCGCGCCGTGTTGCTCAGCTGGGCAGGAAATGCTATTGAAGGTTGGTTTAATATGGATGGCTGGATTTGATTCGACAAACGATCGGACGGCTCTGGATAATGCCAAGCGTTGCATCGAGAATAGCTGCCGCTAGCTCGTTGTATATGTAATAAATAGAAATAGATTATAGGGACTTTATTTTTCCGCTTAAGACGAGCCAAAAGAAAAATGAAAAGAAGAGAAAAGGAAAACAGCAGGCAGTTGGCAAGGAACAAGCAAAGCATCCACCTCGTGCAAGAAGACCAGGGACTAGGGAGTAGCGAGGGAGAGAAGCCGCAGGACAGTAGCAGCAGCGCTCTCCCTCCCCTCCGGGCTCCGGTCACCACCTCCGCCCGCTCCACCTCCCGCCGCCGCCCGCCTCCTCGACAAAGAAGAAGAAGAAAGGCAAAAAAAAAAAAAAACTGGGGAGTCCACAACTGCTAGCCCCCAGCGTACGGACGCCGGCGGCGGCTGCGACCCGGCTCCCCCCTCCCTCCCAAGTTCGGCCGGATCTTGGAGGAACTGCGCAGTTTGTAGGAGCCCGGCGATCTTGGCCGCTTGATTGCTGCCTCCTCGGGTCTTCAGGTACGGAAAAAATCTGTGCTTTTGGTCTCCTCGACTGTGTTTGGGGTCGAAATGGCTAGAAAGGAAGCTGTCGATCCCTCCATGGGCTCCTCCTCGTGATCCCAAGTGAGGAATTGAAGAACCGACCACCTCCCCGGCTCCTCCTCCATGGGCGAGCAATCCCTGCCCCAGCCCCAGCCCCTCTCCCCAGCGTCTCCCGCTGCCGCCACGCCCGCTGCTTCCCCGCTTCATCTGCCGCTTCCGCTCCCTTCTCCCGTTCCTGACGCTATCCACCCTCTCGGCCGCCGCCATCCAACACCTGCGCGACACTTCCTCCAACTCCTCGGTGGCGAGCTAGTGTGCTTTCGGACACCGTCCTCGCGCTCACTCCTCAACAGCTCCGCCAGATCGTGGTCTCCCTGCGTAAGGCTTCCTACCTCCATGACCTTGCTTGCCCAAAGCACCCCCCTCCTCTCTTTGCTAGCTATGACGTTTCTTCTTTCTTGGAGGCATCAGTCCCCCAGATCCAGGTAACGTAGGTTTTAAGTGACCTAGTCTTCCTCTCATGTCCTATATTTGCCCTCTAGAATCCCATATCCGACGGCATACTGTTATAATCCTGTGCTTAAGAGTGGCGGCAGTAATGGTAGCAGCCAGATCCTCTTTATGATGAATATATAGTGCGTGTCCATGTATTCAACAAAACCATTCTATGTTGCTTATATTACCAAAATGTACACAATTCTACAAAACACAACATTAAACTAGTCAATTTTATCATTTAATCGGACTACACATGTGAGACCATAAACAACCATGCTATAAATCATACAATATACTGTAGAGTTTGGGGGCTTGTAGGTACAATCTAGCGTTGCAAGCCTGTTCTACTCATTTCTAAATCCGGCAGTGTAAGCATCTTTGCTCTGGAAGCTTTTCTGCGTGGCTACGTAGTGATGCGAAACATCCTCTCTCCTCAAGCATTTCAGCACTGGGGGATAGGCACCTTGCATCACACATGCCCAACACTGCCCATAATGCCATAGCACCCTAAATTTTTTCCACCTCTCTTTCATTAGATGCATGTATTTAATTTGCCATATCAGTTTGATGTTGCATAGCAGGGTTTTAACACACAGTTGTTATGTGCAGGTTGTTTAACAATTGATCGGTTTTGTTAGTCTTTGTGACAGCAGTACATATGCATTTGCACTGTTCTTAGGACTCCATAGTTACCTGGCGATCAAATGTGACAAATATGCACACTAAAGGGGCTTCTTCAGACGTTATCAGAGTAAGCACTTCTAGTGCACCTAGTACCTCGAGTCATGGTTCTGCACAAGATGACTGTGATTCTTCAGGTGACGTGTATGTATGGGGTGAAGTATTTTGTGATAACCCTGCAAGAGCTGGTTCTGATACAGTAATCAAGTCAACTGTGCGGACTGATTTCCTACTACCAAAGCCCTTGGAATCCAATTTAGTTCTCGATGCATATCATGTGGGTTGTGGGGTCAAGCATGCTGCTTTGGTCACGAAAAATGGGGAAGTCTTTACATGGGGTGAGGAATCTGGAGGACGCCTTGGCCATGGATCACGAGAAGATTCTGTTCACCCTTGTCTAGTTGAGTCATTGGCAGCTTGCAATGTGGATATTGTTGCTTGTGGCGAGTTCCATACTTGTGCTGTGACAACAGCTGGGGAACTGTATACCTGGGGAGATGGAACACATAATGTTGGACTTCTAGGACATCGTATTGATGTAAGCCACTGGATTCCTAAAAGGATTTCTGGAGCACTGGAAGGTCTTCAAGTTTCTTATGTTTCTTGTGGAACCTGGCATACAGCCTTGATTACATCAATGGGCCAGCTATTTACCTTTGGTGATGGTACATTTGGAGTTTTAGGTCATGGAAACCGTGAGAGCATTTCATGTCCAAGGGAGGTAGAGTCTTTGTCAGGTTTGAAAACAATTGCTGTTGCATGTGGTGTATGGCACACTGCGGCTGTTGTAGAGGTTATAGTGACTCAGTCCAGTTCAAGTATTTCGTCTGGAAAGCTCTTCACATGGGGAGATGGCGACAAGCATCGACTTGGTCATGGTGACAAAGAACCACGACTTAAGCCTACATGTGTGCCTTCACTTATTGATTATGATTTTCACAGGATTGCATGTGGTCATTGTCTTACTGTAGGCCTGACAACATCTGGACAAGTTCTGAGCATGGGCAATATTGTTTATGGTCAGCTTGGGAATCCCCGTTCAGATGGTAAGTTTCCATGCTTAGTCGAAGAGATTATGGGTGAGCATGTTGTCCAAGTTGCCTGCGGTTCCTACCATGTTGCAGTTTTGACAATTAAGAGTGAGGTTTTTACGTGGGGAAAAGGGGCCAATGGAAGATTGGGCCATGGGGATATAGAGGATAGGAAAATACCTACACTGGTTGAGGCTCTGAAAGACAGAGCTGTTAGGCACATAGCTTGTGGTGCAAACTTCACTGCTGCTATATGCCAGCATAAGTGGATCCCAGGAGCCGAGCAGTCCCAATGTGCATCATGTCGGCAACCATTTGGATTCACCAGAAAAAGGCACAATTGCCATAACTGTGGACTTGTCCACTGTAATGCATGTACCTCGCGGAAGGCTCTGAGGGCAGCGTTGGCTCCAAATCCTGCAAAACCATACCGTGTTTGTGATTCTTGTTTCTTGAAATTGAACAATGCCATAGGCTCTAGTGCAATTAATAAGAGGAAAGATATTGTGCCCCGCCATTCGGGTGAAAGTAACCCTGATGTTAAATTAGGTAAAGTTATTATACCTAGTAATTTGGATATGATTAGAAGTTTGGATAGCAAGGCAGCAAAACAAGGGAAGAAAACAGATGCAATGTCATTTCTTCGAACTCCTCAAATGAGTTCACTTCTTCAACTGAGAGATATTGCTTTATCTGGTGGGTTTGATTTAAACAAATCAGTTCCGAGAGCAGTTCGCACATCAGTAGTTCGATCAGTAAACTCTTCTAGGGCTGTTTCCCCTTTTTCCCGCAAGCCCAGTCCACCACGTTCTACCACACCAATTCCAACAACTCACGGTCTTTCTATTGCAAGAAGCACTGCTGATAATCTTGCGAAAACAAACGAGTTGTTAAATCAGGAAGTTGAAAGACTACAAGCACAGGTATTTTGTTTTACATGTTTGCAATAATTTATGTGGGCAAAAAATTAATTTTATTTTCCCATTTAGGTTGATAACCTGAGGCACCGTTGTGAGGTTCAAGAGCTTGAGCTACAGAAATCAGCGAAGAAAGTTCAAGAAGCCATGACACTGGTTGCAGAGGAATCTGCGAAATCCAAAGCCGCAAAGGAAGTTATAAAATCCTTAACAGCACAGGTGATATTGATTGGCGTAGTTCTCTCATTTCATAGAAACCAAAGAAGTAATAGTCAACTGACGCATATCTGCAATATTCCTTTAATATTGCTTCCGTTGAAATGTGAGGCCCATGTGGATTCTGTGTGGTGGAATAGTACCACCTTGCTAGTTTAGAATTGTTTTGTGGTGGAGGTTTGATGGTTCCACCAGAAACGAAAGGCGTATGTTTCACATCGCAAGAACTATACTTTCGTAATGTCATTGGACTACACTAATTTAAAACTTCCAGTACCTAAATATTCATTTTTTTCCTTTGAAAATACTATTAATCTGAAAGAAAGTTTGTATTTGACACCTATACTATCAAAAATACTCAATTGAACTTTCTTCAGTTAAGTGGCACGGTCTTTGATTACATCACTCTAATTCCTTTTCCCTATTTTTTTGCCTTCTTCTGTGGCTTGTTTAGCTTAAGGATATGGCGGAAAGACTGCCCTCTGATCAGGGATCTTCTTATGATGGCAATGAAGCAAAAGTGTCGCATTTTCCAAATGGCATCGAGTCACATGCTTCTCTTTACTCTAGCATGAATGGGATTCACCAGCCACGAAATGAGTCTATCAATGCTTTGAACACACCTAGCCTGAACACTGGACGATCTTTACTCCCAAATGGAATCCCAAGTCAACACAAATCACCAGGCAGTATTAGTGAAAATAGTGAAGTGAGTGTTCACAGCCTTAGGGTTTCAAGTCCGCTTGATGCTGAACATTCAAATCGAAGAGCGCATTGTAGTAGTGATGAGTTACTCATTGCAAGCACTAGAGGCAGTGATAGTGCTAGCATGGATGCTAGGTCTCTTCAAAATGGTGAAGACGGTTACAGCTCTCGAGGCACAATATCACTATCCAGCAGTCAAGTTCAGGCTGAATGGATTGAACAGTATGAACCAGGTGTATATATAACACTGACAACACTTCGCGATGGAACTCGGGATCTGAAAAGAGTACGCTTCAGGTAAATTGTGATTCTCTCTCTTCTTTCTTAAGTACTGCTGCATTTTCTCCTCGCTTCATTTATTAGTAGATATTGTATTGGTTGAATAAAAAATATATATTTTTTCAAATCACTTCGCGCATTTGATGGCATGCCAGACTAGCTGGCTTCCTTCAAGGTGGTAGGCATGTTTCTGGACATAAAAAAACGCTGTGCTATTCCCTGATTCTGGCGGTTCAATTGTGCAATCAACCACTTCACCTATCCACTATTTTTATGTTAATGCTTTGAGCAATACAACTGAATCGATTGTTTCTTACCCTCTTTTTTTTAAAAATAAAAAAAATCATTACTGCAAATGCTGCTAGTCTAGTCTATTTAATGGCATATAGTTTACTGCCTTATTTTGGACCATGAGCTTCTTGCTTATTATGTTTATGCTAAACGACACATACTTGGCTTTTGTTTTAATTATTTTGTACAGTCGAAGACGGTTCGGTGAGCATCAAGCAGAGAACTGGTGGAACGAGAACCGCGAGAAGGTATATGAGAGGTACAACGTGAGGAGTTCTGAACGAGTGTCGTCAGCTGCATCAACCCGGTCAGCAAGATGACCTGGGGAGCTGGAGACGAGGCTCCAAAACCCTGCTTGCTGCTAGTATTAAAGGGGGCCTTGCCACCCATACTGGCAAGGCCCCAAGAGGATGGCTTTTTTGCTCCTGTAATATTGATGATTATGATTTTTTTTATTTGTGGTGTGGCAATTGAATCATCCATCCAGGACGATGTAATGTACATAGAGCCATTCTGAAGTGGATGACGATGTAATCTTTTTTTTTTCCTGTCATTGTGACATTTTCCCCATAATTACATGCATATGTAATTTTTTGAGGGGAATGCAAATCATCGGTATCCATCCATATCTATAAAGCTAGGGAGGTACGGCTCCCCCCAAAAAACTCGACACGTGTATGGTACTGTTGCATTGTTCATGCAACAGTGCTCTCCCTACCGCGCCCAGCCTCCACGCCTCCACCCTCCGTCGGGGCGCGCCGTCTCCACCGCCGGCCTCCCCGCTCCTCCACCGCGCCGCCTCCTCCATCATGCCATTGTCTTCTCATCCACCACGGACTCCCGTGCCGCCTCTCCTCCTTCCCCACTCCGGCCTCCTCTCCATCCATCGCGCCTTCACACGCTTCTCCTCTCCCTCCTCGCGGCCTCCTCCACCAAGGCCCTCCACTGCTGCGCCTCGCCATTTCCAAGGCCGACCTCCTCCTCTCCTAAGGCGGCGAGGCGGGCCTCTCACATGCCTGCCTCCAGTGCATCCAAGACAGATCAGTAATATAGTTTGTAATGTTGATGTCAGTTGAAGCATGATAGCTTATTGGATTATTAGGCTATGGGCTAAAATTGGGGTGGTATGATGGGGAATGGATGGCACATCAGTTCCGGGCCAAAGCCAAAGCCAGCAAGCGAGAAGACCGGCCGGCCAGATACATGGTAGCCTAGCCTGTGTCGAGGCTCACCAGCGCTAGAGCTAGCCAAACGAGCCGGGCCAAATGGAACTAACCGGCCGGTTCAAGATTGCTCAATCGAATCGGCCGCCCGTTCGTTCAGATAGTGATAATGGCCTACTTCGTTTGCTTTACTGCTTCGGTTCATCATCAGAGTATATTTATTTAATTAAATATATTCAGTCTTGCTTGGGTTCAGATAGTGATGGGCCACCTTGTTCGGTTTCTACTGCTCGATTCAATCATCAGTAAGATATTTATTTAATTAAATATATTCATTTATATATTTTTTTAATGATATATAGTGTATTTTTGTAAAATATAGTGGTTTTTTCTTAATTTATTTAGATTTTTTAATTAAAATAAACCGACTCAAATAAAACCGGGCCGGTCCGGTTTGGTTACTGTGCGAACCAAACCTGGGCCGAGAGCCAGGCCCAGTGGCCCGGTTGGCCCGGTTCGCATAGTAAACGAACCGAACGGGCCCAAACCGGGCCGGCCCGTTGGCCACCTCTAAGCCCAGCACATCACGAGATGCGGATGGCATCCCCGTGCTTCTTCAACCTCCCGTCCCCAGCGAGCAGCGACGGCCGCCGCCTCCGGCAGTAGCACGACGGCATGGCGGCGAAGATGCCGGTGAAGAAGCCGAAGCCTATCTCCCGCGACGCCCATTCCCAGTCCCACCTCGACTTCCCCTCCCTATTCTCCGACCTCACCTCCCTCCTCCTCCACCACCACTCCCCTTCTCCACACGCCCCCGTCTTCTCCTCCTCCTCCTCCCTCTCTATCCCTGCGCCCGCCACCGCCACCGCTCCCACCCCGCTCGCCCGCGCCGCCATCGGGGCCTGCGCCGGCGCCGCCGCGGGGGCCTTCACCTATGCCGCGCTCCTCCCCCTCGACGCCGTCAAGACCCGCATCCAGGCTGGCGCCGCGGGGCGCGGCTCCTGGCAGGTCTTCGTCGACATCCTCCGCACCGACGGGCCCCTCGGCCTCTACCGCGGCCTCTCCGCCGTCATCCTCGGCTCCGCCTCCTCCTCCGCTGTCTACTTCGGCACCTGCGAGCTCGCCAAGTCGCTGCTCCGCCCCCACCTGCCCCCCTTCCTCGTGCCACCGCTCGCCGGCGCCAGCGGCAACGTCTCCTCCTCCGCAATCATGGTCCCCAAGGAGCTCATCACCCAGCGCCTCCAGTCCGGCGCCGCGAAGGGCCGCTCCTGGCAGGTGCTCCTCCAGATCCTGCAGACCGACGGCTTCTTCGGCCTCTATGCCGGCTACGCCGCCACCCTCCTCCGCAACCTCCCCGCCGGGGTTCTGAGCTACTCCTCGTTCGAGTACCTCAAGGCCTTCACCCTCAAGCAGCGCAACAAGGAGAGCCTCACGCCTGGAGAGAGCGTGCTGTGTGGTGCCCTTGCGGGCGCCATATCGGCGGCGCTCACCACCCCACTGGACGTCGTCAAGACGCGGCTGATGACCAGGGTGCGCGCCGCAGGGAGCCGCACGGTGGTGGGAACGATGCGGGAGGTTGTCGCGGAGGAGGGGCTGATGGGTCTCTCTCGCGGGATTGGTCCCAGGGTGCTGCACAGTGCGTGCTTTGCTGCACTAGGGTACTGTGCCTTCGAGACTGTGAGGCTTGCCATTCTCAAGGGCTATCTTCAAGGCCGCGAGGGGAAGGTCTCAGCAGAGAGGAAGGCTGGAATTGCCGTAGCTTGACCTTGCATGCTTCCTTTGTTGCAGCAGGGAAGGTAATTATTAGTTCCCAGTGATGATGCCCTGCTTGGTTTGCGAGTGTGAAGTTTTGTTGCAGCTAAGTGGTTGTGCTGTGATGCAGACGTTGTACCTGTTCAATCTTTCGGCTTTAGTATCCTTAAATGTTTAGTGAGAGACTTGGAGGATATGTCGAGTAATAATATGAAGGAATTGTGAATCTGTCATTGGTTTTGGTCAGTACTCAGTAGCTGGTCTTGTTCTTGTATGCGTTCTTTCTTTCAGGGATGGTAATTGTTAGTTCTACTTCCCCAGTGATGTCCTGCTTGTTTTATCACCTATAAATCTTTTGACTTTGGCATTACTAAAAGCTCACCTATAGAGTTGAAGGATACAACAAATCGACAAGTAATAATATAAAGCAAATTATGTTAATACACAATACTCAGTAGTTGGTTTTGGTCACTGGTCAGTACTAAGTAGTTGGTCTTGTTCTTGCAAACCTAAAGGTTAAGCATGTTACTGGAGTCTAGGCATCTAGGGTGACTTTGTTTGCTACCGTTCAGGGATGAGATCATAGTCATATAAAAGTTTTCGGCATACTAAATATACAAGCTTGTGAACATGGAAGACCACAGATCTGGTCAGTTCAGGTGGTTTGAAGATTGCATTGCTACAAGCAAGTACAGTTCGAAGCAAATGAACACGCAAGGTTTATCACGTGAAGTACTTTCTGCAGAATGAATTTGCAGCATCTGGGTAGTGAATGCTGATGAAATTCTCCAAGCACTTCTTGTAGGAGAAGTCCGAACAAGATCCGTCTGAGGACATGACGTACAAGCACCTGCTGTTATGGAAAACATGATGCTGATCAACCTGCAAGCAGGGAAAGAGTTTTCATGGCATTCCTGTTTTGGTTATTCTGGTGCATCAGAAAGGCAAGCTACTTACTGTTATGTACTTGTCGTGGCCAGCCATTTTCTTTTCCTTCTCTGGGTGGTACGTGAGAATATTTTGGACGATGAAGGTCTCGTCGGCTGGAGAAAGCTTAACACCATCCCTACAAATTATTGAAAGAGATGGACTGCAAGTGAGGGATGCAAAACACCAGAAGGAACCATCTGGTGTGTATATACAAGAGCACATCTACTTTTCAATTGTTGCAGTTACTTAGACCTTGGGGCGCATTCGGACTTAAACCTCAGGATCATCTTATCATCTATCTACCAGTTTACTACTACCTGAAGAACCCTAGCTAGCTTTCAGTACCTGTGAATAAATTTGCTTTCGAAGTTGCGGAATTTACCTTGATTCACGGATGATCCTCTTTACATTCTTCATGATTGGTTCTATCTGTGCCTTTATCTGCTGTTCCACTGGTGTAAAACTAGAATTCCGTCCCTGTCTTACACCGTTGTTCCAGGCTCCCTGGTTCCTACTATTACTACCCCCACGGTGTGATCCCTGTGATTTCCACACTGCTCGGCCACGGCCACAACCTCGACCAAGATTACTGGTCTTCTTGTTCCATCCACCAGAGCTAGATAAACCTGTGTTCATTGTGAAGTTCTGTGCTCCTCTGACATTTGTTCTGTTCCAACTTGGATTACCATCTTGTCCTGTTGCATCTGAGCTCCAGTTATGCTTAGGTTGCCTTCTCTGATAAAATTGGGTAGTAGAACTACTCTTGTTCCATCTACCAACACTGGCTGGTCCTGCAATGGCGGCAGCATTTGTTCTGTTCCAACTTGGATTACCATCTTGTCCTGTTGCATCTGAGCTCCAGTTATGCTTAGGTTGCCTTCTCTGATAAAATTGGGTAGTAGAACTACTCTTGTTCCATCTATCAACACTGGCTGGTCCTGCAATGGCGGCAGTTTTCTGATCATTTTGCCAGTTTCCAGCTGAATTCCAGTTACACTTAGGCTGCCAGACAATATTGTTCCTTCCATCCCTTGTACCATCAAGACCATGCGGCAGGTGATCGTCAACTCTTGGTCTGTCTCTCCATGAGATCAGATTGTTTCCTCCCAAACATACTGCATCATCCTCTTCAACTTCATCTTCGTGAAGGTCATCAACATCATACAGGCAGGAACCATGAGGAACAATTGCATTATCATGAGTACCTTCTGCTGTTTCTACTGCTTCAAAGAAGTCATATACACCATACCCTCTGAGGTTGATGTTGCTTGCAGACTGAAAAGATAAGAAAGTTTGTAGCAGATGTGAAAAAAATCAGTGTGATGTGCAGATATTCAGATAAGAGAGTAATACATATAGACAAGCGAAATTATCAATGTACATCATGCCAGTGGATTTCAAAAGGTGAACCAGTCCCGATTGCTGTATGTTTTCCCCAGGAGCAGGTGGATACAACACTGTCCATCTGATCAGAGTAGACCTTTTCTGCAGCCTTCTCAAAGCTTTTTTGTGATCCTCTCTGCGGTGATGTTATGTCATTTGTTTAATTATGATAGACGCTTGGCACTGGCAAGTCTAAATGGGGAACTCAAAGGAAGTGAGAATTCATAACTTACTGGTAGTGTAGCCTCCATGAATGGCGCCTGAACGTTCAGGGATTGGAATGTGGTCTTGCAGCTATGGCTATCAAAGCCATGCAAGTTGCCTGTGCAGGTCATGCCAGTTGCAACAGTTTTCAGGTGCTCTTTGTGAACTGATTTTGTAATCATTCCAACTGCCTTGGAAAGGTGCTGGAAGGATGATTCACAAAATAAAAAATCGTAACATGATTAATGTTTTGGTGGAAGGTGCAGTTGATTAGAACTCATCAGAAAGGAAAATGCCAAGAACTGAACCTGTGTGGCTCGATTGAAAGCGCAGGAAATGCCAAACACTTGTCGAACTTGTTGGATACTGTAAGGCACAGACCTGGTAGTGTCAATCAGATCCATCACAGGGATGCATGCATCCATTGCTGCTCCCCAGGCACCACCACTCTCTGCAGCTGCGGACTCTTTCACTGTGATTTCCAATGCGAATTCTCCCTTCTGTTCGACACCAGAGTTCTGAACCCAACATGTAGCTTGTGGTTTTACAAATGTTATGTTGGTCTCCTGGACTCGAGGATCACCTGTGAGAAGATGCAAGAATGGCTCTTGGGTAAGCAGAGCTGCATACTCCATGACTACCATATATGCATCTGGAATTTCTATATGCATGATTCAAGGTATGTAAACTTCTTGTTCTACCTCTTATAATTGTTTCCAAGAGTATATGAGAGATGGTATTGGTCATCAAACGGACAACTGTATTAAAAGATTCAGACATTTCTGTGATCATACTTTTGGCAAGGAAAAACTGCAAGCAAGAAACCTGAAAGGCTATATCACTATCTGGATCCTGGTAGCACAAACATTCTCTGCAAACAAGAAATATCAGATGATGTTCAGAAGCTATAGAACACAAACATTCCCAACAAAAGAGACAAAAATGCTTGCTCAAAATTAGGAACTAAATATGTAGATCATTTGAAATACTTTCTTGATTTCACTAAAAAAATAGTTTTGGGGGGGGAAGAGGTTAAAACGATAAGAGTCTGTTACACCTTGAAATCAAAGCAACTCTCTTCAACGCTGTACTCATCTGCCCCCTTTTCCTTCCATGTTCACATATAACTTCCTGGCATTTGTCAAGAATATCCCACATACTTATCTTCATCTGATTCAATCGCTTCTGTAAGGAAAATACAAAACTTCATGAACAAATAGTTCGTAATTGGCTGAAAATATTTCGGAAGTAGAGTTGTAGACCTTGTCAAGGTGAATATGGCCAACAAGACCATGTGTTGCTTGAGTTGTTTGATGCTGATACCTGAAATAAAACAATGATTCTGAGCCTAATTCAAAAGCACAGCACACAAAAAATGTAAGCAACAGCTATAAGTGAATTTCGTTCTTACTCTACAGTGTAGTTTAAGGCTGGTCTGGATTGATGAAAATTCAGTAAGGTACCAATTTAATGCAATTTTAATAACCAGTAGTCCATTTATCTAACTTAGAGCATTACATTTTAGGCTCAGTGTATTTAACTTAGAGCATTACATTTTAGTAGCAATGTATAATAAATAATCAGAAAACATGAAAGGTACATACGTGATAGAGAATTCAGTGGCACAATCTTCTACTTTGATCCTTTTTAAGCATTCTTGAACTGCATGTGCTGCTTCCATGCAAAATTTATTGTTGCAAGAACATTTGTTCAGATATAAAAGAACCATTCGGTCATTTTTATCGATTTTATAGTTATCTCTAGTATGTAACACTTCCTGTAAAAGTAAAAAGTATCAGTCAAAATTACGCTCAACATATGAACTGAAGGTTGTAACTGAGAAAGTGAGGCTCACACCTTCATCGAGTTCCAAGCAGTCAAGTTGTTCTGATTTGGATCAAACGCTACCTTGTAAGCAGCACTTGTAATTGCAGTGGTTGCCAGTATACCAACAGGATCTCCTGGTGTCAAAGCACTTGATGCATTCGCCAAGTTGAATTCAAGAACAGAATTGCCACATAAATTTCTTATGGTTCCATCGTAGCATGCTATGACATCTCGGAGTACTGCCATCATGTTCTTGTGAAGATTGCCAGCCTCTACTAGACATTTCGATGCACATATTATCTTCTCCCTTGCAGATATTGAATGGACCAGTTGCTCGGATGGGTTTAGCCCATGATAAAATGAGCTCCTCGCAATACCATGTGCCTCCAAAAGATTGGTGTTGCTATCACATTTGTCCATAGATCTAGAGAAGCAATCCTCCAGGAAGCTACTAGAGTATAGTCTTTGACCATATTGTAGTTGACGGCCCAAGAAACCAAGCTGCTCCACTAACTTGCTCACGGCTCTCTCATTTTTTAGATCCACCAATAGACCAATATCAGAGAAGTGAATGAATTTCACAATTTCTTCTCTCAACATGCCGAGCTCGAGTGAGCTTTCTTGAATTATGTTCAGCAGTTGACTTGGGACATCAAAACCCCTCAAGCTTAGGCTGAAGCCATCAATAATCAGTGATTCCATTAGTAGGGGCTGGAGAAGGTTCAAAAACTTTACAGATTCCCCTGGACCCTTAATAGAAAGGATTGTTGAGAGGTCGATACTGCCAGCAATCAAGGCTCCAACAAATTCTTTCTCAAGATCTTCCTCAGAAAATCCTCTCTTGGGATTGTCTGGTAGTAAGGTTTCTAGAATCTCAATAAAAGTCCAGTAAGATTGACCTGATAATCGCTTCTGGGGAATCAATCCTGACGTGAACATTGCATTTGCAAGTTGGTTTGCCTCCCTTGTAGAATAACTCCTACCAGGCAATATCTTCAAAGCTAATAAGCAGTCATTCTTGAGCTGAAAATTCAGCTCGCCATTGTGGGAGCTTATCAGCTGCTTCTCCACAGCAAAGAGCTCTGTAGCTTCAGCCCTTGCAGAGACAGACCTCGGGTAAAAGACTTGGACACAGTCGCCGTCAAAATCTGCTCCAAGTGGGCGACAGATGAGCGGGTTGATCTTCATTGTGTGGCCGTTATGGACATAAACATACAAGGCTTGGACAGTGTGCTTGTCAGTGCTTGGTGGTCTGTTGAGGAAGACGACATCGCCGTCAAGAACTCTTCGTTGTACAGTTTCGCCAACCTTGAGCATGGTGCGTTTCTTGTTTGCCTTATCCACATCCAGGGAGTACATGATGGAATTGGTGTCTCTGTACGTCAGGCACAGTCCTCTATCCATCATGCCTTGCAGCTGATCAATGTTCTGGACTGTGACACGCTCTTCCACTGATATTCTTCTTGCTACTTCATCAGGCACCCCTACCACATTGACAGGAATGTAGGGATCACCTGTGATCACAGCACGTGATGAGAAGCTTGAGCTCTTACTGAGGAAGAGCGACTTCATCTTTTGCTTCCATTGTTTCGTTGGCGCAGGCTGGGTTGTAAAGGCGGCATCTCGAGGACCCTTCAAAGGACACACACATGAAGCCACATTACGAACATACAATGGTGATCAAGAGGAGCACAGGTAGGTATCTGCCTCATTTACAGGTTAACTACGTACTTGTGGTGTTCCTTTCTGCTTGATGTAGTCTGCAATGGCTACCTGAAGGTCGTCTGCCTCTACCCCATGTGCTTGGAAGATCGGGGGGCCAATTCTTGAGCTCTTAATCTCTTGTATCTTACGTAGTATTTTCCTTAACAAGTTTGTTGATGTGTCCTAGAGCAGGAAGGGGAAATCAAGAGTAAATATATATCCAAGAGGAAGAGGGTGAAACCCAGGATCTTCTGATGAAGCTACTTACACAGGTAGACACGAATGCACTGTCATCTGAAACATTGAAAGCGTGAAGGCAGTTTGGCGGGACAGGGAAGTAGCCCATGACAAATCCATCCTGAAGATTATATCCCCTGACAGCAAGCCTCCGCTTTGTTTCTCCGGAGATCTTCATCATCATGTTCTGAATCTAAGAAACAGGAGAACAAAATTGTGAGTCCCTGTATTACCATTCCTGCCACATTTATTAAGGCACTCCTTGCACTGATTTTTTATGCAAAGCTATGCAAGCTCTTTTTTTCATTTGAACCAAGGGCGGAGCACTACCAACCTATTAAATATGAGTAAAAGTGTGGAAATTGAATTAGGATATGCCATCGAGTTGAGGCTAATACATCATATGCCTGACAGTTGCCGCAATACTTCAATATTTGCCACTTTTCAAAATTTTTGAACGAATCCTATGTATTCTCTCTTTTACCCTCTCCTCTCTCCTGTCTTCTGTCTCCTGCCTTCCTCTCTCGGGATGCCACAGTTCACAGTTCTCTTTAAATGCTGTGATGGTGACCATCATCCTGATTGATCTGGAGATAATGTCAGATTTAGGTCGTTGTTTAAGAGTTCAGAGGGCAAAAATGGCGCTGTTCACCAGTAATGCATTTTCTTCTTTCCCATAGTTACGTCCTCATGGGTTATTCGCGGCATGGTGCTTAGCCAAACCTTTTTTTTAATTCATTGCTTAATTGATAATGGATACATGCCATCTTTTTTACAGAGACGATTAACTTTGATGCTAAGAAAACAACTAATCTTATCTAAATTAAACTAACTTATTCTTATCCTAAGGCCTAACCAAACAGAAGCATGGGCCCACGAGCTATGGTACTGTGTGGTACTGCTCACCGCTACAATACCTTGCGGTACTGTTTACGCATGGGCAACCCTATCCTATGCCCGTTGGGACCCACATTTTGGCCCATGTGCACGTAACATGCCCACGTGCACATGACACTTTTGCTTAGTTTCGGTAAGAATTTTTGAAAATCGGCGAATATTGATTGATTCCGACAATATTTGGACATAGGATGTATTAGCCTCATCTCGATCGCGTATCTTAGAGGTACCTCCAACGAAGGGCTAAATAATTAGTTTTCTCAAAGAATAAATACAAAGCTATGTAAGTTCTGAAACTTGTGTTTTTTATCCTCCTCTCCTTCAAGATGGCTTTGCAACAGGAGCAACAAGTGTATGATAGTACCTCTTTTGGGATCAAAGGGCGGCGGTGAGAGGTATTCTTCGTGCAAAAGCCAAACTGATCTAGGAAGCTCCAGAATCCATCCCCTAATTCTTTTCGGGATGGCGCTCTCAGTTCCAAGCTACGGGCACCATTGGATTTCTTGACTTCTGTAATACATAGTGGTGGGAGATCCTGGGAGAAGGATGCATGATTTTATTTTTTGTGAGATGGCAGAATCGTCTGACCACGGAGCAGAAGTTGATCAGCAGCGAAATCACCTGACAGTACGAGCATGAATTGAAGTTGCTTTCCTTCCCTCTACTCTTCTGCATGAGTTGCAAAGTACAGATTTTTGTGTTAATGTTCAGTGACACTCCATTACTGACCAGCTCTCAGCTAGTACGGTTTTTTATATGCACATAGTTTTTGCTTGCAGGTACCCTACCTTGATTTTCTTGAGCCGGAGGCAGCTGAAACATATCATGGCCAGTATCTTCCTCAGCTCGGTGATATGGATCGGGTGGTAGACGGGCACGGGCAATTCGATGAACCCGAAATGACCTTCAAACAATCCATCAGAAGGCGAACAGAAAATGAGCAGCATGCACACATCAGTCGAGGTGATTTGGAAGCAGCAGCAAAAGAGGTTGAGGATGCAATGCACGATGCACTGACCTTCGCATTTGCCGATCTCCGTGGCGCCGCACGACTCGCAACTGCCGAGCTGCAGAGGCAGCCCCAGCGACGGGTTCCCCAGCAGCTGGCTTGGGTGTGACACGGGGAAGTCGTTCATCGGCTGCGCCTTCACCTGCCATTGCCACGGTGAGTAAGAAAGAAGATGCAATGAAGATGATATAAGCTAGGCTATGAGCTTACGATTTCGTCGTCGGTGGCGATGCTCAGCTTGATCCTTGCGATGGAGCCCTCCTTGATGAGACCAGCAAGAGTCGGATCATCCTCCGCCATTTCTCTGCTCGAGGCATGCATGGATGAATTGATGTGTCAGTAAGTGAGGCACTGATGCGTCATGTTCATGGTGTTCTTCGATGCAACAAAGCAAAATTCTCTTGCCTGGTTGAGTGGGAGATGAGTGCCTTTTCTGCCTCTCTTTTCCAACAAGAGTGGTTCTAGGGCGTGTTGGCAAACAAGTCCATATATGCACCTTCTTGTTCTTTTTGGGTGGGTGAATCATCTCTGTGGAAGAAATTTTTACTCTTAGTTTTTCTTCACTTTTACCAAGTTTACTGCCCATTACGTGGGATCTTGCTTCTTTAATTTGGATAGACACCACGCGACACCTGTAGTTAAGTACATTCAGATTCAGATGCTTTCAGACTTCCGGGGCACCACGATTGATCGAACTGAACTGGCGTTTTGGGGAGATATTTGTTATTTTTCTCTAGATAGTACGGTATCTGGGGGTGCAGGGAAATATTATAGTTGTGCTTCCCAATCACAAATGATGTACAACGGTGAAATAATATACGACCAGCATGGTGTCCCGCATTTTTGCTCGGCTAGATTTGTCCTAATCCTTTTAATTTGGCATGATCTTTTATTCCTATTATTTTCTATTTTAAATTTATGATTTTTTATTGTAGCGGATATGAACTAGAAGTATTTGTTTTAATCTAATATGAACTATTTTTTGTGTTATTGTTACTTCAAGTTTCTATTACTTTGTTGTAACTAATATAACTCTTTTATTATGCGTGAACTTTTATTTTTAATTTTTTATTCTTTTTTTTTTTTGGTGTGGTTCACATGAACTCTTCAACCTTTTCTATCTCGGAACTTCGACAAAGCGTTTGCCGTCGATCCCGATCTCCGTAAAATGTTGATCCACTCATAAAATATCATGCACACTAATAATAACTCTTGCTATCCAGAGAACAGTCGAAGATTAGCCAAGTTACTCTTTTACCCCCATATTTAGTAAGAGAAGTTTAATAGAATATTCAAAATCTTACGGCCCATTGCCACCAAGTCTACCCCAACCTCTTTCCCTCCCAAAAAAAATCCTCCAAATCGATTTTTCATGCATTCATGCTCTATGCATTTTTTATTTGGATCTTTATTTGAATATTCATTGGCTCTTTTCCTTTTTTCCATATTCACAACTTGTAGATGACAAGTTAGTCGTCGCCGTAACAGCAGGAGCACTTGGAAGACAACCAAGAGTTAATAAGTTTTTCCAAGACTTTATCTATTTAAATAAATCTGATAAATGCTAATGATTCATTATAAATAGCGCGCACCATATTTTATAATAATCATGCAAAGTTCTGTAAAAAAAAATATTACATACATATATGTCATATTGAACTTAGGGAAATATAATATGACATGTGTTAGTACTTTTTTACCCCCTCAAAAATAAAGTAGCCCGCTATTTGTATTCTCTTGTATAAAGAAATTCCATAAATGGTTTTATGTTTATAAAAGGGAGTTTTTATTTGTAAAATAAAAAAGGCATTTAACCTACGAAAAATAATAAACCCTGTTGGACAGTAGGAAATAAATTATTAAAATCTGAAATCCTTTTAATATTCATAATTAGTTTCTAGCTAGGGTTATTTGGATATTTTAAATAGTTCTAAGGAATTCTATATTACCGATAACGTACTTAAAGCTATTTAACGACATGTACATGCATGCATACTCCAGCACGGTATCAAGGAAACTCAGGGAAGCATAGTTGGCATGGAGGTTTCCAATTTGCATAATCGAGGCCGATAACTGTAACTGGCCTTACGGAGGAGCTAATTACATATGGAATTCTGGATATTTTTTAAGTAGACCACTCGCAACTACAAAACAATACTGTGATGCATATACAGCTTGTACATGAGTATGCTTTCCGTTCACAAATAAATATTGTTTTATAGGCTGTTTGATTGCCTTCTCGGTTGAACCAGGCTGTATGAGCTGAGCCAGACTGGTTAGAGCCAGGCTGAGATGATGCAAATGGTTGTTGTTTGGTTAGGTGTATGATATCGTAAAGGCTACGTAGAGATGTTGTTTGGTTGACTGCACTAAGGAGAGAATGGTATGGAGAAATTCAAAAGATGCATGAAACATTTTAAAAAATAAATCCTAGAAAATCAAAATAACAAAAAATCAATTGTGAAATAAAAAATTCAAAAGAAAGTCTCATAAATAAATAAATTGTAAGATGAAATTTTTAACTTTTAAAATTTATATGGCAAGTGTGGTCTCGTTTTGTTCGAAAAAATATCAATAACCCATTTTCGAAATCGATTTGGTAATCGAAAATACTAATCAAAAGATATAGCAAATAAATTAATCAAATGTGTCGCATACGTGGTTGTTGATGCATCCGCGGGGCTCTGGGAAAACGCCCAATTTGGTAGTATCTCCAGAGTCTGGCCCGGAAGAGTTAATTGCATCTGAAGTGCCTGGTTCAGATGGGTGAGAAGACAACCAAACACTCTAGTTTTGCATCTGCAAACTCTTTGGATGCAGGCAACCAAACAGCCTATTAGACAATGACATAAACTCTGAAGCACAAGTTTGAACATTAATTACTACTATACTTTATATATAAGATAAAGTAAAATCATAGTATCATAGTATTTTTTTGGGGATGAATCATGATTTTTCTATACCTAACAATATTTTTAAAGATATAGATGACTCAAGTTTTAACATTTCACCTTGCGCATGTGCATCAAAAGATAGATATCTATGACCAAAGATAAATGCTCCGTCCTGTTAATAAAAATTGACGTTTTGAACATTAGGTAGTAAACTAATTTCTATCAAAAATGTATTTATATAATAAAAAACACATTATGGTTTGACAAAATGAATACATGTGCCTTTTATGTTTCCAATCTAAATATTCAGAAATTTTTAACAGATAAAATTTAAAAACTTTGACCTGCACGTGTCTATAACGTCGCGTTGTTTAAATCGTCGGAGGAAGTACCATGCACAGATAGCCAGTGCCCTATCAAGAAACAATACTGTTGAGAATGTTCTCCTATCAGACATGTTGTTACACTTACAACGAGCTGGAATGGAAAAAGAAACATTCGGCTACTGGGCCCAATTCCAATGTCAAGAGATTAATCCGATCCAAAATAATCTCCCTGATGTCAACAGCATATGATGCCAGAGGCAGATGCACCATATGATGTGAGCAGCAGTTTAATTGACAACAGATTATCCTTGTTTGTTTCAGATTAATGTTGAGGTGTGTTTTACTGTAGCAAATTTATGACCCCCCTTAAAATACGTTTTAACGATTTCAAAAAATTATGAAATTTTTTTTTTACAAACTTTAAGAAGAACTATTTAAAACCCCAAAAAAATGACTACAAAACATTACATCATTTGGCTTATACAAAAATAACAAATTTTTATTTAATTTAATTTAATCTGAAACAAACAAGGTCTTAAATCCAGTGATTGGAAAGATGTTTCATCTAGCAAGTAGCGACCTTTGGATCACTGAAACACATCAGGTGAGCTGCATTTTAGATTGATCACTGAAACAGCAAATAATCATAATCAGCAGTGAATTGTACTACTGATCAACTTAACATGTGCGCTCAACTTACAATTGCTGATGAAGACCGGTGGTGGCGCTGCTACCCACGGCCGTCGCCGGCGGCCTGGACGAACTCGTCAGAGATCCCGGTGGACTGGAGGGTGACCTCGTCGCCGCCATCGCGCGCTTACTCCGGCGAAGGGAGCGACGAGCGTTGGTTCTTAGATGGACGGTTCGATGCGAGTCAGGCAGAGAGAACGGCGGGGAAGGGGAAATATCCCATCCCACACCCACACTTTCTTCACGCAGCCGCAGCGACGCCACTGCACTCCATCGCCATGGCAGCCGCCGCCGCCGCCACCTCCGCCTCCGCCTTCCTCCCCCAACTCTCCCCGAGACGACCGCACCGCCCGCCTCCCCCCTCTCTCTCCACCACGCCGCGCTCCCGCGCCTGCGTCTGCGCCTGCGCCGCCGGCCCCGGCTCCTCCTCCAATTTCGGGTACACCATCCTACACTCCACCATCCCGCGACTCTACTTCCTCCCGATGCCGTCACGTGCTTCCTGTAATCCTGCTCTCCCCCGTGGATACGTCGTCGATGGTCTGCCTGTCCGGTTGGCGGGAGCGCCGGCGAGGTGGTAGGATTCCCGCAGGAACCGGGAGGCCTACAGGGGCGTAATTGTGATTATATTTGCCAAGAGTGGTGAATTACATTACATTACATTTTACAATTTACATTACATAATGAGCGTCTTTAGTATCTGTTTCATGATGTCGTCAGCATCAAAGTTAAGCTATTTGTTTCCATTTTCTTTAGATTCTGTTGTAGTCAGCTGGCCGTCTGTCAAATTAACAGTCAATCATTGTACTAGTTTCTTTTAATGTTGAAGACTTGAAGTTCTAAATAAATATTTACTTTTCTTGATGCATCCCATTTCCTATTTTATTTTTCAGAAGTGAATCATCACTGATGCCACCCTTGAGCTTTATGCTTGATGAGGGTTCTAGGTCCAAAAAGCCATATAGATGGCAAAGGGTGTTGCTTAAAGTAAGTGGGGAAGCTCTTGCCGGAGATCACACAGAAAACATCGACCCAAAGGTGTGGCTGTTTTAGTAGATGATCTTTCAGTTAAACAATTGATGTGCACAGGTTTTGTAACTAATGTAATTATGTGCTCTGATGCAGATCACAATGGCAATTGCAAGAGAGGTTGCTTCTGTTACCAGACTAGGTGTAGAGGTGTGCCCTTAATAGTTAAAATTGTCTTCTTCTTCTTTTTTGTATTGGGTACTCCTTGGTTCTATTTTTGAATATTGAAACTAAATGAAATGAAAATGTGCATTGGTACATGCAATAGCAAAAGGCATTAATGCAATATTTAAATTGTATTGCATTCCAAGCCAGCATTCTTATTTTATGTGTATATATTTCTCTTTTCTTCTCAAGTAAAATCATATGCTGTACACTAAAAATGTAAGTGTCTTTGCAGGTTGCTATTGTTGTTGGTGGGGGCAATATCTTCCGTGGGGCCTCTTGGGCTGGATGCAGTGGGCTTGACCGCTCATCCGCAGATTACATTGGGTACGATATTTAATGTTTGATTTATTTATTAATTCGTATTATCATCATGTGATCGGCTGTCAAAGTGTAGCCTTGAAAAGAAGTTGAAGCCCTGATATTGGTAAAATGGCAAGGCTTATTCGCCAAAGAAAACTAGAGTACACTGTAAGAAATTATCAGTGGGTTGGCTATTTGGGTGCAGTAATTTAATCATTTTTTGTATTTTATTAGTAGCCTTGAATTTTTCATTTTGATGAGGCTGTAGTGTGCTGATGCTCTGTGGCCGCAAAATGAAACAAGGAACTAAGCCCCACGTCAGCACATCTTGGTAGTAGCATGTAATGTTACGCAATCCACATCATCTTGGTCCGTTCAGCATTTGTAGTACCATAGCTGTCTGTGTTTATCACATGAGCCACATTTAGATTCAATAGATTGAGAATTCATCGGAATAGTCTACTGAGTGTAAAGTTATAGGTACGTTTCACAAATTGACAATCCATGACCACTTGTTCTCGATAGTTTCATATCAGCTCAAACCCACTTGTAAATTGTAATCTATTACCTATCCAATAAACATTTCTTGCTATAGGTATACATGGTTTCTGACTAGCAAAAAATGGTTTCGGCTGCATCTGATCATTTTACTTTATATTTATGTTTTCCGAATTCAGCATGTTGGCCACTGTGATGAATGCTATATTTCTTCAAGCAACAATGGAGAGCATTGGAATACCAACCCGTGTCCAAACTGCATTCCGTATGTCGGAAGTTGCAGAACCATACATACGCCGAAGAGCTGTCAGGCATTTAGAGAAAGGAAGAGTTGTTATATTTGCTGCTGGGACAGGGAATCCATTCTTCACAACTGATACAGCCGCTGCTCTTCGCTGTGCAGAAAGTGAGTTCGTCTAAGCAGATGATGCATGCATGAAGATCCTCGTCACATTAAACTGAATAATGGAAGATGTGGGTTGAACAATTAATTTTAGAGAAAATAGATTTCTGTCTATATTATCCTGTTTGCAGTTATCTAGTTTAACAATGCTGGGTTGTTAGTCTGTTATAAAGTTCATGTTGCGGTGTGTTTGCTAATTTCATTATGTATTGTACTCATAAAAGTGATCTTACGCATAGCTTTCCTATAATGACTGACTTCTCAGATGAACTGCTCTGTTTCAATAGAACTATAGAAGTTTTTTGCTTTGATCATTTTGCATTGACCTTTTTTCCTTTTATTATGCACAGTCAATGCAGAGGTAGTGCTGAAGGCAACAAATGTCGATGGTGTGTATGATGCTGATCCCAAGCAAAACCCAAATGCGCGCCTTCTTGAAACCGTGAGCTATCCTGAGGTGACTTCAAGAGACCTCTCTGTAATGGACATGACTGCCATTACATTATGCCAAGAAAACAACATTCCTGGTATGGACTATGGACGCTATCAATTTCTGAGACTTACTGTTGCCTTTGATCCTTGATTTTAATTTGGTGTTCAATTTTGCAGTCGTCGTGTTTAACTTGCAAAAACCTGGAAATATTGCAAAAGCTATTGTTGGTGAGAAGGTCGGTACCTTCATAGGCTGCACAGAGAATCAAGACCAAAATGTGGGAAATGCATTGGATCAAGAACGAACATTGGTTAACGAGTTGTGAATCCAAGAGCTCTATCTTTCTTTCTCCGTACTCCGTAGGTGGATTCAGACTAGATTAGGTTTCCAAAATCCAAATCCTGGTTCTTTGTAACAGTTGAAGTAGACACTTCTGAGACAAGTTTTCCAGCCAAGTGCTGCTATTCTAATGCTATGTAATACAATAGACGTGGTAGCTAATGCTTAATAAAATAAATTTATCGAAGGATCGCCTTGTGGCATGTATTCGGCTAATGGTTAATAAAATAAATTTATCGAAGGATCGCCTTGTGGCATGTATTCGTGCGAGTATTAGCGAAGGTGAGATTTGTCTGTTTGGCTTGCTGTTTTCATATTCCATGTAGATTATGCCCCGTCCCTCTCATGTGATTGAAGCCTAATTACTGGACTTTTCACCCAACTGGTAGCCCAGGATGATCAGGATGATGGAATTTGCCTAATCAAACTAGAGATTATCTTAACCTGCTTTTTGAAGTTGTCAAAGGACATGGTTGCGGCGCAATCTCATTTTCAACTAATGTATGCCAAAACTAGAGCTCGTAGCATACGTTTGCTAGGGAAATTTGACAGGGGAGTAATTGATGGGTAAGAACGAGTGGTATAACGTATACGGAGCAGTCTGGCAAATTCAAAAACAACAAATGCTCGCGTCTTCTGGCAAATCTTGATGTCTGCTTGCGAACTCTGGCCTCATGATTTGCATTCACACCAAAAAAGAACAAAGAGAAAAGAGAGAACGGAACGGAACGGAAGAAGGTAACGAGTGAGTGAGACGCGTGGATGCTGAGAATTATCAACGGTCACCTCGAGATGTTGGTTATTTACAGGCTTGACCCCCCACTGCAGGGAGGGAGGGCAGCTCGGACCCCAAGGAAAGACCCGCGACCGCGAGGGGGAGGAGGAGCCCACCGCGTCCGCGAGCTTCCCCTCCGCCGCCGCCATCGCGCCATGGGCCGCCGCGCGCCATCCACCACCACCTCGCCGGAGCTGCGCCGCAAGCGCACCGCCGCGCCGCCCCGCCCCCGCCCCCTCGCCCCGCCGCTTCCGCTCCATCGCCGACGTCCTGCGCCGCGCCCCGCTCGCCGGGGCGCCGCCCCCGTCGTCCGCGCGCGCGGCGGCCGTGCCTACGATGCCGCGCTCTGCGAGGTGTGCGGCTCCGGCGAGCGCGACGAGGAGCTCCTGCTGTGCGACCTCTGCGACCGCGGCCGCCACATCTTCTGCCTCCGCCCCATCGCCGCCAGGGTCCCGTCCGGCCCCTGGCTCTGCCCCGACTGCGCCCCGTCCTCCAAGCCCCTCAAGAGTGAGTCACGCCAGCTGCCATGCCGGCCCCATCTCGCCATTCTCCATTTTTGTCGCTCCTGTTCATCTTCACCGGCCGTGGATTGCTGTCTCACTGTTTCTCTTGGTGCTTTTCTGGCGAGGGGTCTTAGGGTTTCCAATGACGCAAACAAAGATCGTCGATTTCTTCAGGATCCAGAAGAGCGCGAAGGACGTTGATGCACCAAAATGTGGCCTTTCTCAAGGTAATTGCAAGCGGGCGGAGATCATGAATAGTGGTGTCTCATTGCGTAATTGTCAAATGTGAGGCCTTTTTTTTTTTTGAGGAAAAAATGTGAGGCCATTTTGATTGCATGGGATGGCCGATCGATGATATAGTGGATAAACTATCGGGCTGTATGTCCAAAATGTGGACTTTGGTGGCAAGGAATTGCCACGTTATAGTCGTGCTACATTGCAACCTGCAGGTTGTCTTGAACTGTAAATATTTTATGTAAAATGTGGCTGCTTTACAGGTACAACACACCTGACTGGATTAAGCTGTAGCAGAAAGCTAGAACTTCTAGTTTTAGAGTGTTCTGTGTGTTGATTAATAAGTTGTTTTGGTTCCATGGCTGGCCTGTCAATACAGTAGTTGCCTTCAGATATCTTTTCAGTGAATTGGTTTTTCTAGGTGATCACCACAGGAAATAGGCGGGAAAGCATTACCAAACCAAAGAATCAATTCATGTTAATAGTGCATGTTCTCATAGTTTTATTTTAATAGTAGGCATATGTTTCAAAACAAAGATCTCCTGGCTCTTTTTCTAGGTCAAGCTTTTGTGGATTAACTGTCCTCTTGATGATCTGCCTAGCATTTATTGAGCCAAAAAATAGCTATCACCTTTCCATAAGAATCCATTTATGCACCGTCTTGTTGTTGATTGCTCAATATGTTGTACGAGCTTTACTAAGATGCATTTATGTCCTTAAGCGTGTCTCATTTACTCAATGCTGGTAAAATCTTTTCAAACAAAGCAAATGGCAGTCGTAAGCTACGCTTCTATTTGTTGGAACTGTTTACGGTTTGTGCCAAAAAGCCTCGACTTAAAACTTGTATCCACCTTTCTAAACACCATTAGAGACTAGGATGGTCCGAAGTGGATTTTCAGCGGTCACTTAGGAGTTCAGTGTTTCACAAGATCGATGTAAACGATGACTGTCAGCATCATAACCAAAATGGTTTGTTATTGAAACCAAATATGAATTGGATTTAGTCAGATATAAATTTAGGGATGTATTTTTATTGTTTCCTAGCTCCTAATTTTTATAGTCATAGCTTTTGATAACGTTTTTTTTTGTTTGTCGATTTTGGCATACATACAGTAAATTACGCTGCCAAACCTAGGTTATAAAATAAACATTTGTCCTTAGTCAAATGACTAAAATCTTCGTTGAATTCAAATTACCATACGAGCTTATCATGCACATCTATTGTCTAACCAAATAAGCTCTTGAAGGTTGGTTCGACATGTATTCATGACTTGGCTTTAGCTGCATGGAGAAATGGATTTAAGATAATTAATTTAATCCATGCTTGTTTAGATGCTAGGAGGCGAAGGAAGCGTCCTCTCGTTATGCACAAGAAGAGGAGGAGGATACTACCATTTATCCCCACTGAGGATAGAGTTCAAAGGTTTAGGCAAATGTCTTCTCTAGCCGCTGCTATGACATATTCAAAAATGGAATTCAGCAATGAATTGAATTATGTGCCTAGTATGGCACCTAAATCTTCCAATCAAGCAAGTTTGGAGGAAGGTGGTATGCAGGTTAGCAAATATTTTACCTAAACAATGCTACATTTTTTTTTTATCTTTCGTGTCTAACTATGCACTCCTCAACTCTCTAGGTTCTTTCAAAAGAGGACAAAGAAACCATAGAACTTTGTAGAACCATGCAGAAAAGAGGAGAATGCCCTCCGCTTCTTGTGGTTTTTGATTCTCGTGAAGGGTACTTTCTTGAACTCATGACATTTGGATGTTTTTACTTGTTCAGTGCACAAAAACTAAACTAATTTATGATTATTTTCAGTTTCACCGTGCAGGCTGATGCAGATGTTAAGGATATGACCTTCATTGCTGAATATACTGGAGATGTTGATTATTTGGAGAACAGGGTGAATGATGATTGTGATAGTATAATGACCCTTCTTTTGACAGAAGATCCTTCAAAACGGCTGGTTATTTGCCCTGACAAACGTGGCAACATTTCTCGCTTTATTAATGGCATTAATAACCACACTCTGTAAGTTCTTTCTTTCTATTCTTAGTTGTGTAAGATATGCTACATGCATATTTATGTCAGTTATGATCAGCATTTGCATATTATGCATCTTTCTATATATTCTTATAGAACTTGATGAAAATATTTTGGTATTTTGTCCTCAACAGAGGGAGTCCACTACATTCAAAGTTTGAAACTGTTAAATTTTTGCAGGGATGGCAAGAAGAAGAAGAATATTAAATGTGTCAGGTACAACATAGATGGCGAGAGCCATGTCTTGTTGGTTGCCTGCCGTGATATTGCTTGTGGTGAAAGGCTGTACTATGATTACAATGGATATGAGCATGCATACCCAACTCACCATTTCATCTAACATAGTCCTGAGATTTTGTCTGCCCAGCATTAAGGAATCTTAGCAAGGATAGGGCCTAATGGCAACATTTTCAACATTGCCGCCAAAAAATTCAATAACTTATATACTTTGTCTTTGGTACAAATGACAAATTTAAACCAATTTTCAGATGTCCGAAATGACGAAAATTGTTAGACGCCGGTGATATTTGTAATTAAAGCAGTCTCTTCATTTCTTCTGTTGAGACATGAGGAATCTTCATTTTTGCTGCCCTCCAAGACACCATCTTCTGGAGCTCACCAAATTGACTTTTTTAGGGATGCTCATCCCTTTTGTGGGAGTAAATATCTACCCCTTGTCTCTGTATCTATTTATATGGATGGTGTACTAGGTAGCGGCTCCCAGTTTGAGGCACATAAAAGAAAATATTTCGTCCCTTTCAAAGTGTTCCTGACTATCGGTCTTTCTTGTTCGTTCTATGCTCATGTAAATTGGCTGGAAGTTCTTGTAGCTACAACCAAGTAACTCTGGCTATTGGTGGTTGTGATTTTTATGTACGTTTCTTACTGAACTGGTGCCAGTGCCACACCTGGGACTTATCAAGTGAGCTCTCAATTTAAGTTCTTAATTACTGTGGGATCAATCGATTGGGTCTTAAACACACCCAATGAGACCTGATTTTTTTATTGTCCCGTAGGGATTTGAACCACACCAAAGCACCTTCCCACCTGCAGACTAATATGGGGCTCATTCACTATCATTTGCAAAGCTTTATAGCGCTTAGCTATACCTCTCGTGAGGCCATGTCACCCGCAAAATTTCCGCCGTCCGATCGTGCTGCGTGCCCTCCGTCTAGCCCATTCGATCGGGGCCCTCCCGGGAGGTCAGGTTTGTAGAAAAGCTTATATGGTTTGCGATTTTCTGTATGCATCCTCGTAGGCTCGCACTGGGTCTGTGCCGCTTTTTGTTCGCCCCCCTCTGACTTTTCCTTACCTCGCAGCGATGTCCTTTTTGACTTTGTAAATGCACCTGGAGTTCGGAGGAAATTATCCGCTTTTGCTATTTAATATAACTCGAAGCTAACGCCTCACACCCGTGCTCCCGTGCCCTAGTAGGTATAATACACCCTCCAACAATTAGACCTAGATTTTATTGTCCAAATGGGAATTGAATCCAGGTGGTGGGCTTCACACCAAAGCACGTCACACCTGCAATGGGAATTTTCTACTCAGTTAAACTGAGCTCTGAATTTACTATATGATAGCGCACGTTACAAGAGTGACATGGTGAAAAGGGGAAGAGATGAGCTTGCTCTAATTCACCATGTTGAGGCAGTGAATTATTTGGATGCATGAGCTGGTTGGTCCTTTTCGCCATTGAAGTGGGTGAAAAAATTGGCTGGATGAGCTGTAGATTTCAAAAAAGAGTCCAGTTGTTTGCTGCATGTGGATGTTGAAAGGCAGAAGTACACCTGGCTCGCTAGAAGCAACTGGACCTCTGTCCTTCTGATGGCCACTACGTACAGGTCTAGACTCACGTGGCATGCAGGTCTAGATTTGCCGGTACAATTAATACGTAGGATGAGCACGAGAGGCTCCCTCACTGTCAGGTGGGGCTCTCCCCTGCTGCGAATGACAGGCGCATTAAATGCGACGTCACGCGCGGATGGACCGATGAAGAGATGATTAACACGCGATGGCTCTGCGCAGTCGATCAATCATCATTTGTGGCGCTACGGAATTGATCGGCAGAGAGAGAGAGAGAGAGAGTTTGCCGTCGTCAGGTTGTCCGCTCGCGTCAAAAGGAGCAAGCTAGGTCCCGCCCGTCCTCTCACCGGCGTATTCACACGAGTCAGAGGCCACTTGCGAAACACGCGTGGACGGCGCCGCCGCACAAGATGCAAAGACGTTGCCTCTCTCCGTCCCGTCCCATTACGCCTTATCAATGTACTAAGTGTATCAGATCGCTTATCCCCTCGCCTTCTCCGCCACCGAGGTTTGTGTATGAGGAGAAGAGAGAGGAGGGGAAAGGGGGTTCGACATTCTGTAATCATTCCCACACAACCGCAACAAGAAAAGAGATAAGACTCGGCAGGAGTACGACTATTACCCGCGAGGGGGTCCGAACCTGGATAAACTCGGTACGTCTCTCCTTGCCGCGCCCGACACTCGAATCGGATCGAGCCCGGGCTGATCGGCTAGCAGAAGTGAAAATCTGATAGGGGTGTGATTCACTGTGGTTCGGTGAAGAACCCGCCGTCAGTGGCGCGCCAGGTAGGGGCGCTAGCGTCAGTCCGAGTTCTTTGACCGCTTTCGGGCGGCGATGGCGAATCGGATTCGCGATGGATAAGGAAGCGCCGCCAGAAGCGCGGCCGCGCGCTCTAGCGGCCGCGGCGATGGTGGTGGATCAGCCGGGCGGCAGCCTTCCACCAAGGGTCGGCGCCCTAGCGGAGAGCAGCCGTCCCAGTCAGGCTAGGCGACGCCTGGCCTTAGAGGAGTGCACCCCGGCACAAAACCTCCATACGGCCAGGGCCCTACTGGCAACCCGCCAGTTCCGGTAACTCTGGACTCTCCTGCGGCGCCGTGGCTGGCCAGTTTGGCTCACTACGTCGATGCCGCCGCGGCAGTAGTGCAAGCTCCGGGAGGTGCGGGAACCGGCGTTTCCGCTTTCTCCCGTTCTCTGGTTTCTCCGCGCCCCTTCCGCGGATCTCCTGGTGGGAGGGAGCGGGGCCAAGATGACAGGAACCAGGCAACTCCTTCGGGGGTTCGACCGG
Organism: Raddia guianensis; assembly: GCA_036346415.1. Lineage (NCBI taxonomy): Eukaryota > Viridiplantae > Streptophyta > Magnoliopsida > Poales > Poaceae > Raddia > Raddia guianensis. The sequence goes on from CM070534.1 coordinate 75,976,996, forward strand.
GCAGGCGCGGCGGCGGACCGGACCTCCGGGCCCACTTGGAGGACCGCCATCTGCAACATGGAGAAGATCTGCGCGACAAACTCCGCCGACAGCGCGACCGGGTGCGCGACCGTGCTATCGCCGCTGACCGCGGGGGCCAGGAGGAGTGCTCCTGCGGAGCCGCCTCCGCGGGAGAAGGCGGCGCATCCTCGGCGCCGTCCAGGCGGCGGGCGCGGCGAGACGAGGGGCGCGTTCAGGAGCAGGAGGCTCCCGACGTCGGTTGCCACGCCTTCTCGAAAGAGCTGCGCCGCATGCATTGGCCGGAGAAGTTTCGGCCCGCCTCCATCGAAAAGTACGACGGCTCCACCAACCCCGACGAGTTTTTGCAGATCTACACCACGGTGATGCAGCCGACTAGAGGTCGGGAAAAGTTCTGGCGAACTACTTCCCCGCAGTCTTCACCGGCGGAGCCCGCTCGTGGCTCATGAACCTGCCTTCGGAGTCGATGGGGTCATGGAAGGAGCTCTCCGAACTCTTCATCACCAACTTTCAGGACACCTTCGAGCAGCCCAGAGTGGAGGACGACCTCCACAACGTGGAGCAGAAGAAGAGAGAGTCGTTGTGCGACTACATCCGGCGCTTCAGTCAGGTTCGCAACACCATTCCTGACATCTCCATCGATGCCATCGTCACGGCCTTCAGGAGGGGCGCCCGAGACCCCAAGGTTAAGGAGAAGATGGCTACCCGCAAGATCAAGACGACGTAGCAGCTCTTCACTTTGCCCACAAGTGCGCCCTGCAGGCGAAGGCCCGCTTCCGTCCGGCCGGGAGGACGGGGGCCTCAGCAGGTGGCGAGGCGGGGACCTCCAAAAGTCCCGGCGGAAAAGACAAGAAGAAGCGCAAGGCGGTCGAGACCGGGCAGGTCCTGGCCGCCGAGCGCGATGACGACAACGGCGGCGATCGCCAGCCGCGCGATGGGCGTGGCGGGCGGAAGAAAGGAGGAGATCGCGGCGACGACAAGGACGGTCCCCGCAAGGGCGGTCGCGACGGTCACCGCAGCCACGGCGAAGGGCGAGGAGGTCGCCCCGACGAGTGGGATGGAAGGACCTATTGTTCGATCCACCGCAGCAACACCCACGATTTGGCCGATTGCCAGGTCGTCAGCAAGATAGTGGACAAGCGAGTCCACGAGTAGCAGCAAGCATCCGGCAGCGGTAAGGGTAAGGAACCGGCTTCGCTTGGCTTTCATCAGGCGGAGCGCGAAGTCTCCTTCATCCACGGAGAATCGGCCACCTATCCGTCTCACGCCAGTTTCAAGCGTGTGATGAGGGAGGTGTGCGCCGTCGTGCCTGGTGTGGGGTCCGCTAGGCAGCTGGTGTGGTCGGAGCAGTCGATCACGTTCAGTCAGGCCGATCATCCCGCCAGTACCGCCGGCCCGGGACATCTCCCGATCGTGGTTGAGCCCACGGTCCGAAACGTCAAGCTGGGGCGGGTGCTGGTAGATGGAGGAAGTTCTATCAACCTCCTATCCGCCCGAGTCACCAAAGCACTTCAGATCCAGGGGCAGGAGCTCCGCCCGGCGCTCCCTTTCTTCGGCGTCACGCCGGGGGCTGAGTCCGTCCCTCTCGGGCGCATCAGTCTCCCGGTGACTTTCGGCGGCTCCGACAATTTTCGTACGGAGATGCTCGAGTTCGAGGTAGCTGACTTCAACCTCCCGTACAACGCCATACTAGGTCGGCCGGCGCTGACCAAGTTCATGGCGGCCTGCCACTATGCTTACATGGTAGTCAAGATCTCGGGGCCAGCCGGCCCCATCATCGTGAAGGTGGACCGCCCGAAGGCGCTCCGCTGCGACAAGGACGCTCTCGCTTTGGCGGGGGCGATCGACGCCCTGAAGGCTGAAGCCTCGACTCTGGGAGCTCCTCCGGCGAAGATCCGAGCTTCCCCCGGCTCGTCCGCGGAAGTTAAGACGATCTCCTTGAGTGAGTCAGACCCGGCGAGAACCGTACAGGTGGGCGCTTCTCTCGGCGCCAAATAGAAAGGCGCGCTCGTCTCCTTCCTCCAGTCTAACGCAGACGTGTTTGCTTGGCAACCGTCCGACATGACTGGGGTCCCAGGGAGGTGATTGAGCATAAGTTGGCAACATTCCCCGGCGCGCGACCGGTCGTGCAGAAGGTCCGGAAGCAGTCGGTGGAGCGCCAAGCCGTTATCCGCCAGGAGGTGGACAAGCTCTTGAGGGCGGGGGTCGTTAGAAGCGTCACCCACCCTAGGTGGCTCGCGAACCCCGTCCTCGTCAAGAAATCCAACGGGCGGTGGAGGATGTGCGTCGACTTCACCGACCTCAACAAGGCGTGCCCGAATGACCCATATCCACTGCCCCGCATTGACCTCATCGTCGACTCTACGGCGGGATGCGAACAGCTGTACTTTCTGGATGCGTACTCCGGGTACCACCAGATTAGCATGGCTGAAGAAGACGAAGACAAGACTGCCTTTGTGACGCCCATGGGCGTCTACTGCTACACGAGAATGGCGTTCGGCTTGAAGAATGCAGGCCCAACCTATCAGAGGGCCATGCATATTGCTCACCGCCCCCATGTTGGGCGGAACCTGGAGGTGTACGTCGACGACCTAGTGGTGAAGTCCAGGAAGGAGGAGGAGTTGATCGGTGACTTGGAGGAAACTTTCGCCAACCTGAGGAAATACTGCATCAAGCTCAACCCTGAGAAGTGCGTGTTTGCCGTTCCGTCGGGCAAGCTGTTGGGTTTCCTTGTCTCCCAGAGGGGGATTGAGGCGAACCCCGACAAGATCGCGGCAATCGAGAACATGAAACCCCCGACGCGACTTCGGCAGATGCAGTGCTTAGTGGGCTGTTTGACTTCCCTGGGCCGCTTTATAGCTCGCCTGGGGGATAAGAGTCTCCCCTATTCAAGCTCCTGAAGAAGGCCAATCAGTTCGAGTGGACCGCGGAGGCGCAAGAGGCGTTCAACGGGCTGAAGAAGTACCTCACTTCTCCACCCGTGCTGGTCTCCTCAGATCCGGGCGAGCCGCTGATCCTTTATGTCACGGCAAACCCTGAGGTGGTCAGCGCGGTGTTGGTGGCGGAAAGAGAAGGAGTTCAGCGCCCAGTCTACTACATCAGCAAGGTCCTTCATGATGCAGAAACAAGGTACTCGCAGCATCAGAAGATGCTATATGCCGTGTTGACGACGTCCAGAAGGCTGCGCCACTACTTTTAGGAGCGAGAAATCACTGTGTTGACCAAGTACCCCTTGCGGGAGATCCTTTTCAACCGCGAGGCGACGGGTCGCATCGCCAAATGGGCAATGGAGCTGGCGGAGTTCGACATCAAGTTCGCCCCCCGGGTGGCGATTAAAGGGCAGGCTCTGGCGGAGTTCGTCGGTGAATGGACTCCGGCGGACGTGGAAGTTAAAGACACCCCAGCACCCTCGCCGTGGACTCTCTTTTTCGACGGTTCGTTCCGGTTGGAGGGGGCTGGGGCCGGCGTCGTCCTGGTGTCTTCCACCGGCGACGTTGTTCGGCACCTGGTGGTGCTGGAGTTCCGCGCTACCAACAACGTCGCGGAGTACGAAGGACTCCTCTCCGGGCTCAGGGTGGCCTCAACCCTGGGCATCCGGCGGCTGCAAGTCAAAGGCGACTCTCTCCTGGTCATTAACCAGGCGAGGAAGGAATTCACCTGTTCGGATCCCGTCATGACGGCCTACCTGGCGGAGGCGCGTCGGTTGGAGCGGCATTCGAGGGGTTGGGCTTCGCGCACATCCCTCGGCGTGACAACTACATGGCGAATGAGCTATCCCAGATTGCCTCGTCAAGGGCACCTGTCCTGGCTGGGGTCTTTGAAGAAAGACTCACGCGGCCGTCTGTCGCAGCCCCAATCCTGGTGGGGACGGCATGATTCTTGACGCAGCTCCCACACCTGGCGGAGACGTCAGCATTCCCGCAGCAGCTCCCCAGTTGGAGGGAGAATGCGGCAGAACTGCTGCGGCGGTTGAGACGGAAATGCCAGGCCAGGCAGAGTACGTCGGCGGCCATCCTAACGTCGTCGCACTCGTCCGAAAAGGTCAGTGGATGGATCCTAGCCTAGCCTACCTGCGGGATAGAGTGATCCCCGATGATGACGCGTCAGCTAAGAAGATAGCGCGCAAGGCCAAGCGCTACGCCCTGGTAGGAGGGACCTGTATTGCCAGGGCGCTAACGGAGTTCTACTGAAGTGCGTCACTCGGGAAGCGGGGAGCGAAATCCTCTCTGAGATCCATGGAGGCATGTACGGGAGCCATGCAGGGAGCCGGGCATTGGTCGGAAAGGTCTTCCGCCACGGCTTCTATTGACCAATCGCCTCCGTGATGCCTTCGAATCGTGAGGAGATGCGGCGCGTGCAATTTCATACCAAGCAGATCCACCGACCGCCCAGCGCCGCAAACCATTCCGCTCTCCCGCCGTTCATGCGGTGCTGGGCCGACATCTGGGTCCGTTCGCGGGCGGCCGGGGCTACATGCATCTGTTCGTCGCCGTCGACAAGTTCACCAAGTGGGTGGAAGCATCGCCGGTCCCGGCGATCACATCCGCTGCAGCTATAAAGTTCATGAGAAGCATCTTCGTCCGGTTCGGCGTCGCCAGCAGGATCATCACCGACAATTGCGCTTAGTTCAAGAGCGCCGACTTTTAAGATTGGTGTGAAGAGCTGGACACTAAGCTGTGCTTCGCCTCCGTCGCACATCCGAAGAGCAATGGGCAGGTGGAGCGGGCGAACGCGGAGGTACTCAGAGGACTCAAGACAAGGGCGTTCGATCGCCTGGAGAAATGTGGCAAGCGCTGGGCCGAGGAAGTCCCCACCGTGCTTTGGGCGCTGCGGACAACCCCAGCAAAGCTACCGGCGAGACTCCTTTCTTCTTGGTGTATGGTTCGGAGGCAGTGCTCCCGTCGGAACTCGCCTTCGGATCTCCGAGGGTGGCAGCGTACAGTGAAGACGGTGACCCTGACCGGCGTTAGGATGAAGTAAATCTCCTGGAGGAGATCAGAGACAGGGCGGCGATCCAGGCCGCCAGATATCAGTAGGCCCTGCGCCGTTATCAAACACGAAGGGTGTGTGAGAGAACACTGACAGTGGGTGACCTCGTCCTGCGCAGAATCCAGGCGCAGGCAGGCCGCAACAAACTGTCTCCTCGTGGGAGGGCCCCTTTAAGGTGGTCTCAGTATCCCGCCCAGGCTCAGTCAGACTCGCCTTCCAGGATGGTCGCGAATTGGCGAACACCAGGAACGTCGAGCAGCTGAGGAAGCTCTACCCGTAGGTAGCTGTTTCAGGAGCTTTTTAGGTCTTTCCTTGGAGCCGAGCGGCGAGGTCTTCTTCCTTCCCCGCTCGCCTCGGGAGCTACGATGTACAAAGCCATCTGCAATACGAAGATAAGTTTTGTCTCTCTGTCAGCATCTGTTTTTCGTTTTAAAAAGTCTGTTAGAAAACATTTTGTCGAAAGCGTGTAGCGAGGAAGTACTTAAAGCTGATGGCCCCCTTAGTTGCAAAGGCGAACGCTTAAACTTGCGCTGGACGAGGCGAGGCGGACGGAAGGCGTGTCCTAGCCTGGTGTGTCTGTTCGGTCTAGGCCCTGCGCCAACGACGGCACCAGCGTCTAGACCACTTCCAGAAGCTAAGTTCTCGCCACGCAATGTTTAAGTCGGCTTGCGAAGAGGCCGTAAGGGTTGAAGTAACCAGATGCCTAAGGAAAAAGCGTTTCCTTTCAGTAGAACGTTCCGTCTAAAGCTTTTGGCGGTCGGTTGCCTGATTTTTCTTTTTCGCAAGTAAGAAATTGCGTAAAGGATTAACGAGACTTGTGGCAGGGAAAGCAAAAGTTTGCATTTAACAGGTCTTATGTACAAGACAAGTAGCGGCGGAGACCGATCACTCCTCTTCGTCGCTGTCTTCCGCCGGCGCAGCACCGCCCATCATGGATACTCGGTCGGCAGCGACCCCAACGCGAGACTGTTCGTCCCGGTCCAGCTGGCGCGGAGCTTCCCCAGTGGCGGCGCCGAGGTCGAACGCGGCATTCTGGGCAAGGCAGTTGCCCAGGATGAACCGCGCTGCTTCAAAGGCGCCACGGCGACCATCTTCGATCGCTCGCGCCCGCATCACCACCGGCAGGTCGTTCAGGGCCTCGGCGGCACGCCCTACTGCGCCGGTGTCAAGCGCGACCATCTCTTCAGCCGGGCGAAGAGTGACTCCTGGTGGTACAGGACATCCGCGATTTGCAGGTAAGCGATCCGCAAAGATGGCGGTGAGGACCGGAGGTGCTCAGAGTGCGCCGCTGGAGGTTCGCGGTTTCTCGAGGCGAGACGGCGGCGGCTTGCGCCAGCCGCAGCCTCGCTGACCGCCACCTCCTTTGCAACGATCTTCCGGTCAAGAGTCCGCCAGCAGTCGCCAAAGCTCAAGCTGCCGAAGCCCAAGCGCCTTCTCGCTGCCCAATTGGGCGAGGGTGCGGAGCGCCTCGAAGGAGCGTCCGACATCGGCGACGATCGCAGAGACGGCGTCTTTGTCGGCGGCGGCAGCAGCCGCCGCAGCCGGAAGATGCTCCAGCCCCGACAATGGCGCGCTCTCCGTGGTGGGAGGCGCCGTCTCCGTCGAAGGGGTCGGAAGCAAGGCGGGGGCAGGAGGACCGCGCGAGCCGGAGCTCGAAGCCCTAGGATCCGCCCTGCTCCAAGAAAGAAAAATCAGAAAATGGTTCAGGTATGCGGAAAATACGCAGCATGCTAACCCTAATATGAAAACACATGTGTGTAGAAAAGTTACCTGAAGCGGGGCCCCCCGAAGACGAAGGAGGAGGGGGGCAGCCTTAGGCCGCCCGGCCGCAGGACCGCCGCAGCCGCTCCTCCTCCCGATGCAGCAGATGCGGGTGGCGGCGGAACCTCCATGGTCGGCGCCGTCGGAGCGGGCGTCGACACAAGGGCCGGCGCATCGAGCTCCGGCGTAGGAGGTGCTGGTGCGGAAGAAGCCAGACGCACGGGCCGGGCGCTCAGAGAGTCGCCGCGCTCGCCAGAGGCGAGCGGCGGCGACGCGGCGGTGGTTCCACTAAGGGGGGCCAAAGGAGGTGGAGGCGGCTCAGGACTTGAAGGGCGAAGCCTCTTCGGGCTTGTCTCTCCCTCATCGTCGTCGTCGTCTTGGGAGAGGACGAGGCGGCGCTTCCCGAGGGCACAGTCGGAGTCGGCTGGGACGGAAGGCGCGGCGGCCACAGGAAGAGCGGCAGTCGCAGGAGCTTCGACGGTCGTCGGCGGTGGATCGCGGATTTGCAGGGGTCGCTGGACCACCTGGACCGCGAGACCAGAAACCTCCATGGGAGGCAATGCACGCAAGTACGGGTTGCGCTCCTATGGGTCCCAGTCGCAGAGGGGGCGGATGCTCGCGGGCAGAAAGATGTCGCCGGCTGGTGCGGGCAAGAGTCCCCCCAGCCATTGCCGGAGCACCTCCTCTGACACGTTCCCCATGGCTGGACACACGAAAAAGAAGAAAGCCGCGAGTTGGCAAGGGACCAAGAAGCAAAAGAAAGGAAAAGACGTTCCACAAAATCAGAAGGCTCGAAAGAATGCAAGAACGCTCACCTTCAGGGGCAATGCGGGTCCCGTCGTCATCTCCATAGTACTGCCAGGCGGGGCGCGCCCTCATACGAAGCGGGCAGAGGCGGCGCCGTAGAAAGTCCGCCGCCACATGGGTTCCCGTGAGCCCATAGTGGCGGAGCTCAGCAATGCGTGCCAGCATCGCCTCCGTCTCCACCAAGTCGTCGGGCAGGGAACCCCAGCTGGCGAGGGATTCCGCAGGGCCCTTGGGGAAGGCAAGATCGTCGCAACCGCTGGAATCCTCCACGTACAACTACTGTCACGGCCAGTCCTTCCAGTTGGACTTGAGCGCGAGCGGGATGAAGGCGGTGGCGTCGCGAAGCGAGAAGTAGCAGCTCCCAACGGCCCCGCTCGAGCGCGAGCTCGCGTGCAACGTGAAGAGCCGGCGCCAGAGCGGGAGTGTTGGTGATTGACAAATGGCCCACCTTGAAGCAGGCCTTAGGCCGATCCTGTATCGACCCAAGGCGCGAACAGAGGACCAGCAGCCGCCCCGGCCGCATACAACAAAGCCGCCGACTTCGCTTGAAGCGCCCCGGCTTGATTAGGTCAAGCCCGTGCGACATCGTGTTCCTCCCTGCTATCCCAGAGCTGGGAGAAGGTCCTCGGTGATCCGCTCGCTTCGTGGGCGGTGGCGGCAACCTGTCATGGCCCGCCATGCTTTCTCCGGGCTTGACCGAACGCATCAGATCTTCTCGGGACCCCTACTGGGAGAGTACGCGAGCAAAGTCCATCTTGTCGCTTGTCCTCTTTGGCAAAGGTGGCAGATGGTTGTTAGCTTCGCGACGCCTCTAACGGGTGGCGCAGAGCGACTTCGGTCCGGCAAGGCCATATTGGGGATAAAGGAAAGTGCTTTCCCTAAAGAAGTTCTCCCTTGAACAGGCATGTCAAGACAAACACGTGTTCAAGATTAACCCGACCGGCTTCTCCTGCAGCTCGATACTCGACAGACCCTAGAACGAGACAAGAACCTCGTCACTAAAGCAAAGACCAGCGGGGCCCGCCAGATAGTTTTGGGCGGCCCACGCGTCTATAAAAGGAGGATTCCCGGACATTGCGGAGGACGGCGAATCAACACCGAATTCCGATCCGATTCCACCGGTCCAAGCACAAGCAACATTGACATCCAAGTTTCCTCCACGAGTAGCCTTAGCCTTTAGTATGCCGCCATCGAAGCTCGATCGGGCCCTCGGTCCGATCCCGCACCTCAGACTTGCTTTCCACCATATAGTCAACAAGACCGAGTAGAGCCATTACCCTAAGCAGGGGGCTCGAACCGTGGTAAATCACTCGTGTCTCCACGATTTGCATCGCTCTCCCCGCCTTCCCACCGTCTGAAGGATCTGATGCGGATCACCTAGTCGCACTCAGCCCTTGTCCGGGAAGACCGCGCGGCCCTAGCCTTCCGCAGCTTGGCCGCCACCCGCCGCCGAGAAGGGTTGTCGTTGGGCCTCACACCAACTACAAATTGCTCGCGGTCCGTGGACCCGCCGCTCTTCAGAGCGTGATTCCCGAACACCGACAAATGGCGCCCACCGTGGGGCCCATGGCTAGCCTCGAGATTCCGCTCCTCGACATGCCCGAGGTTCCGAGCGGCGACGAGCTCTGGACCTCGAAGTTCGATGAGTGCGACGATCCGGGCGATTAGGTCCCACAGACGATGGTCAAGGCGGAGGAGTACCTCGCCGGCCGGGCCGACGAGATGGAGGTTGACACCTCTCTCGCCCCAGGGGTAGAGTTTCGCCCCGAGGAGTCGCTCCCGGAGCTGGACCCCTCCGTCACCCATGTCAGCGAGACTCCCATGGAGTTCGAGCTGCTTGGTGACACCGCAGCCTCCGCCGGCGACACCGGGACGTTTCCCCCGGCCTCGCGCACGTCTCGCTGCGTCTTCGCGGCCGCGGTCGACGGCAACGCCGAGGACGAGGAAGACCAGGCGCAGCTGCGCCGTCGCACAGAGGCGAGAAAGTTCTTCGATGATGCCGTCCGCCACGTCATGGATGGGATCTGTGAGGAGGACCGTCGCCAGCGCACTTCGGTCGCCAAATGGCCGACCCCTCATCGAGACAATGACCAACCCGCTTCTTGCGCAGCCAAAGGCGCGCGCCATCGCCGCGGATCGTCGCGATTTGGAGAAGGACCCCGTGGTTTCACCATGACGGATTTGGGTCCGCCATCGCCAAGGCTCGGGTACCATTACTGCGTGGCATCGACCGACATCGAGAAGCGAACGGCGGTGATCGTCCGGACACCGGCGCGAAACCAATCCGACCACGCGGTACTCAAAGCCGCCGCGCGCCACCGCATAGCTCGTTCAAGCCAGACCCAGACGGCCTCCTCCGGCGGCTCGTCACAGACCCGGCGTGAGTGTTTTCCGCTTTGGGCCACGCCGGATACCTCTCCCGAAGGCAGCGCCAGATGCTCTGCCTTCTCTCGCGCTCTGGAGCGCCGTAGCCCCGAGGTTCAAACCCGGCCCATTGAGAAGTTCGACGGAGCAAGAATCCCGAGGAGTTCCTATCCGCTCTACACCACCGCCATCCGAGCTATGGGGAGATGAGGCCGCCATGGTCAACTACTTCCCCACAAAGCTCGAGGGCATGGCCCAACTCCGGCTGTTCAACCAACGGCCCGGTTCTATCCGTAGCTGGTCACACCAGAGGATGCCCTCCACACGAGCTTCGTGGATGCTACGCCGCCTGGGCGCCTCAGACCTCAAGCTCGTGGTACATGGCGAGACGATGAGAGTCTCCAGACTTTGTGTGCCGGTTCGTCCGAGCCCGCAACACAATCCCTCAGATCTCGAGATGAGGCCATCATCGAGGCCTTCAAGGATGGTGTGAGGGACCGGCGCTACACCGAGGACCTCGAGCTCCACCCGCCAACACCGCGAGTGAGCTCTTCCGCGACCGCCGCCCTCTACGCTAACGCCCGAGGCGGTGGAGCGCAAGAGGGCCGTCGAAGAAGAAGGCCAAGGTCGGCGATGGCTCGGTAAAACGACGCAGCATAAGAAGAAGAAGAAGCGGCGAGAGCAGCCGCTAAGTTCATCGCCGCCGAGCCCGACCAGACCGAGTGCCCGCCCCACGCCCCTCCGCCAACACGCCACCGCCTCGGCGTCGCCGCAATGACCACTACAGAAGGCCGGCAGCCCCGGTCAAATGGGTAGGCCACGTGGCGGCGGGCACCCTGTCGGCCTCCCCGCCCACAAAGAAGCAGTAACCGAGGCGAGGACCAGCCCACGACCCGGCCTTTTTCGCCGCCTTCATCAACGCCGCCATGAGCTACGCAATCGCCGCACGGGCCCGCCACCGGAGGACTTCTCGCGGTCGCGTCCCATGCCCGAAGCCGCCGAGGGCGCTGCGGCGCCGCACCCCAGGCGGCGGTGATCGAGCTTTCACGAAGCCGTGGGCCACGCCGCCGTCATCTTTGGCGAACGTCACCACACCTCTCGCCATGAGCTCAAGGCGCCTCTGGAGGTCCTCCACATCTCCGCGGCGAACCAGCTGGCGTTATCCTGCCTTGGTCCAGCCAAAGCATCACCTTTTCGGTGACAGATCGTCTGCCGGTTTCTCCAAACCCCAGCGTCTCTCACCGGTGCTCGCCTCTACCATTGGCAATACTAGGGTCGACCGCGTCCCGCCGACAATGGAGCTCACTGGACATCATCACAACAAGCTGCCTTAGGCCTCATGCAGGTCCCGGCCCAAGATCAAGGACATCACCGTCCCTTTCCATGGGATTGTCCCAGATCGTCGCCGCCCCATGGGATGTGTCGTGCTACCCGTCACGTTCGGCCCTCCGCCAACTTCCGGACGGAGTACATCACCTTTGAGGTGGTGGAAACAGAGCTCCCTACAACGCCATCTTGGGCGCCCTGCCTTCCAAGTTCATGGCGGTCTCCCACCACGCCTATCACCGCTCAAGATGCCGGCACCCAAGGGAGTCATCACCGTCCGGGTAACCACAAGACGGCCTCGATTATGACGAGACCACTACTGGCTATGGTAGGACAGCCCCTACCCGTGGTCCTGGCGGCAAGGAGCGCCCCAACAGCGCCCTAAGGTGGCACTGCAGCCGCAGGAGCCCACCAAGACCGCTGTCCTCACAGAGTCGACCCTCCAAGGTGGTCCACGGGGACAACCTCGAGCCTCAATAGAAACTCGAGCTCATCACCTTCCTCCCAGCTAACAAGGATCGCGTTTGCATGGGAACCGTCCGATATGCCCGTGTCCCAAGGAGGTGATCGAGCACAAAGCTAGCTGTCCGGCCCGACAAGAAACCGGTAAGGCGGTGTCGAGGCGTGTCCCCGATCGAAGGCCAAGATCATCCAAGACCAGCTCGCAAGTCGCTTCAAGCGTGTTTCATCCGCGAAGTTCAAGACTCCGATTGGCTTGCGAACCCGGCGTCCGCCCGTAAGAAAGGCGGCAAGTGGCACATGTGTGTCGACCACCGCGACCTTAATTCCGCCCGCCTCTAAGGATAACTTTCCCTTCCACGCATAGATCGCCTAGTTGACGCTACTGGCAGATTCAAATTTGATGAGTTTTCGATGCTTATTCCGTTACCATCGATCGCGTTGTAAAGAGGACGAAGAAAACCGCTTTTGTAACGCCTTTTGGCACATTTTGCTATACGACCATGTCCTTCGGTCTCGAAATCTGGCGCCACGCTCCATTGCCTCATGCAAAAAAAACTCTCCTCGATCAAATAGGGCGCAACGTAGAAGTCTACGTCGACGATATCGTAGTCAAGAGCAAAGATGCCCGTGACCATGTGTCCGACCTAGCTGAGACCTTCGACAGCCTGAGACGGCACCGGGTCAAGTTAAATCCCGAGAAATGCGTCTTTGGTGTCAAGTCCGCATGCTCCTAGGCCACGTGAATCGGTAGGGCGAACATCGGTCACGAACCGAAAAAATCGAGGCCGTCGAAAAGATGAGGTCGCCGACCTGTGTAAAGGACATCCAGTCCCTCACGGGAAAAATGACGGCCTTAAACCGTTTCATCTCCCGCCTTGGAGGCCGAAGCGCGCCTTTCTGCAAACTCCAGTGCAAGCACGATAGTTTCGAGTGGATCGAGGAAGCCGAGGCCGCGTTTTGCAACTCAAGCAAGATCTCGCCGCCACCCGCCTCACTACTCCTAAGCTCGGGAAGCCCTCCCGCTATACCTCTCGGTGACACCAAACGCCGCAAGTGCGGTGCTGGCAGTAGAACGAGAAGGGAAGCGGCGAAATCTACTATGTGAGCGGCACTCACCGGGCCAAAGGAGCGCTACCCCGACCTTCAGAAACTATGCCACGCTTTGCTGATGGCCTCGCGCAAGTTGCGTCACTATTTCCAAGCCCACCAAGTCGTTGTCCCGACTACTTACCCGATCAAGGACATTCTCCGAAACCCGGAGGCCATCGGCCGGTCGCTGGCTGGAGTCGAGCTGGTGAGTTCGACATCCAGCCAGATCTCGAACCGCGATCAAGGCCCAGAACCTGCTGATTTCGTCGCGCAGAGTTGACCAGGTCGATGAGCAAAGGTCAAGCTCTCCGTGTCAAGACGGGAAGAAGCTCGGTGGACTCAGATTTTGATGGTTCACACCACCCGGCGATCAGATGCGGGCTCGTTTCATTTCCCCAATGGAGAGCGACTCGGACGTCATACAAATACACTTTGCGGCTACGAACAACGCCGCAGAGTATGAAGCCCTAATTGCGGGCCTAAGAGCATGCGCCGCGCCGACATTAAACGGCTTTGTTGCGAAGGGTATTCGCAGCTGTCAGTCCGCCAGTCGTGGAGGAGTTTCAGCAACCGACGACTCGATGGCGCGTACTTAAGGCGGAAGTGAGGAACCGGAGAAGCGCCACGAAGTTTCAAATTAGCTACATTCCTGGGAAGAGAATGGCGAGGCCGAAGCTCGCCAAGCTCGAATCTCGCAAGAACCGCCCCGCGGAGGTGCTAGTGCATCTTTTGAAACCTCCATTCCCTCCGGAGAGGAGGCAAAGGGACGTCTGTTACCCCCAAATCGAGACATCCGTCTCGTCTCATTCCTCGAGCAAAGCACCTCTGGATGACGCCATTCATCCGGTTCTTGGAGCAGGGACATTGCCCGAGGACGTTCTTGAGCGTTCGGCTAAAAAGGCGAGCCCAAGCTTACCACCGCGACGGGCTTATTGCATCAAGGGGTGCTAACGGCGTGCTTTGTAAGTCGTTACCCAAGAAGAAGGTAAGTACCTTCGGCCGACATTCACGAAGGCATCTGGTATGCGCGACGCCTCACACGTAACTCTCGTCGCAAAGCGCCCGCATGGGCTACTATCGGTCCATCGCGATGAGCGACGCAGGTCTTAGTTAAGCGCCGCGAAGCTTGCCAAGATTATCGCGCGGATGACGCACCATTGCGATGAGCCGCAAACCATTCCACTAGCATGGCCGTTCGCGGTTTGGGGCATGGACCTCTTAGGACCGTTCCCAAGGGTCTTGGTGGAAAACGTGCTTGTTACGTAGCCATCGACACCTTCACCAAGTGGATTGAGGCCGAGCCGGTCTCCAACATCATCGCAATAGCCGCGAGACGCTTTCTTCCGAGGCATCGTCGCAAGGTTTGGCGTGCCCAATGTAATCATCACGACAATGGCACCCAATGCACAAGCCGGGAGTTCAACGACATCTGCGAGGAATCGGCATGAAGCTCGCTTTGGCCTCTCGTGGCCCACCCACGAAAGCAACGGCCTTGAAATGAACGAGCTAACTGACGCTTAGTCCAAGGCATCAAAAACGAGTCTCACGACGCCTCAAGGCCAAACAAAGAAGGTTGGGTCGACGAGCTACCGTCGATCCTCGGGCGATCCGGACAACGACCACCAAGACTGCGGAGAAACTCCTTTCCGACTAGTCTATGGCTCGGAAGCGCCCTCCCAACGAGAGATGAGACTAGGATCCGATCGCGTTGACTTCCCGCCAAAAGTGGTCAACGACGAGGAGCGGCAGCTTGACCTCGACCTACTTGAGGCGCGCCATGAGCAATCCCTACTTTGAGTCATGCCTACCAAAGAGCCCCTCGTCGCCACGCTGCACTAAACGCATACACGAGGACCACGCAAGTAGGAGACCTGTTCTCTGACGATTCGAACCTTTGAGTGCTCCAACAAGCTCAGCCCCAAGTGGGAGGGACCGTACAAAGTAGTCAGCGCAGCACGCACGGGCTCAGTACGCCTTGCTGACAAGGACGGGAACGAGCTCCCTAGCTCATGGAACATCTCCCTCCTGCGACGCTTCTACGCTTAATCAGGTCGTAAGTTTCCTTCATTTCAATTCTTTTCAACTCGAAAAAAAAATCCTTTCCCCCATTCGCGAGTCGCGTTGCTCCAAGTCTTAACCATTTCAAACAAGCCCGTGGCCAAAAGCCTGAAGGCTAAGGATAAAGCATTCCGGAGCATTTCCACGACGGGATAAGCCGAGCTCTCGCACCCTAGTGAATCTCCGGCAAGAATGTGGAATTCCATGCCCAAAGGTCTGATAAGCCCACGTCGAGATTTTTGGATGGCTAACTTGGTCATGGCGCTCAAAGTGGCTTTCTTGCGCCCAGCTTTCTCTTCCTAAGTCCTCGGCGTCACCAGATCAAGATCGTCATGAGGCCCACCAGAAGCTCGGGGGCTGGGGTTCGCGCGATTTTTTCTAACTCACTCTAGTCTCTAGACCGCGCCCAACTCCAAGTTTGCACTTAGACTTGGCCATGGCCCGGGGGCTGGATGATTAGGCGCACCAAAAACAACCTTTCTAAAGCAATCCGTTTGCCTAAACTTCTTAAGTTCGTCTCAGGACTTCGTGACTGTTCATCTAGTTTCCCTGTTTTCGCATTTCAGGATTCGCAAATCTGAATAGGAAAAAGAAGCGAACAAGCAAGCAGGAACAGCATGATGGGATTTTCCCAAAAGAAATTGCATTTCGACAAACTGGAAGATCTTACGAGAACAAAAGAAGGACGGGCTCCTAGACTGCCACAAAAGAGGGCGCCGCGTCACTACGCCTATGGCGGCGCCCAAATCCTACAGTCCCTCACGCCTACCAACAAGGCTGGCGACGAGAGGCGGAGTTTTGACCTCGCCGACGATTTACGACGACTCCACTAAGCCCGTGTCTTTGGCGTTGAAGGTCCCGGCTTCGGTGGCGCTTTCACGGCCGACAACAGACCGCCCTGACACCCACCGGTGCTGCTCCAGACGACTCGCCATCGCCTCAGCCCCTCCCGCGCTGGCATTGATGGCCCCCGGCGTCTAAGCGCCGCCTCCGGGCCGAGATAGTTCGGGAAATCAGAGGCAGCGGGCGGGCGCCGATGATGGCCTCCGCATCGCCTCAATCCCGCTCGCCATGACCAGCGCGGAACTTCCTCTCGCTTCCACCACGGGCTCAGGAGTTTCTTCTTCCATGCGCGCAAGGCGCTTTCTCCACCGCGGCTAGCGGCAAGCATCCTCTCCGCCACCAAGATGGCGGCGACGCAGCATCACCGCAATCTGCGCCGCCACCGCGTCTCTCTCATCCTCCTCCGCCGCCTGGGCGACCGCCAACGCCTTGGCCATCTCCTCGTCGGCGCGAAGTTGGGCATATGCCGCCAATGCGGCAGCTTGGCCCGCGAAGGCAGGAGCCGCAACGGCAGGAGCCACAGCGGCGGGACCCATAACCTCCTCCTCCTCCCCCGCGGGCTGGATCGGCGGTGACGGAGGAAGCGGCGGATTTGGCTCCGCGAACAAAGCTTCCATGAATGCACGCGCGTAGCCGGAGTTGTAGTTGGAAGACATGGTTTCAAGCTATCCTTCCTTTTTCGCCTTTTGTTCGCCTCCTCCGCCGAATCGGGCGATTTTTAGTTCGCTACTCTAAGACAAGCGCAGTAAGGCGTAAGGATCACGCGCGCCCGCGCTTGCTTTATAGGCCGGGTGGCTGCCCAGTGCCCTGTCACACTGCAAGTTACCCAAAGCGTCGTCGCGCGGGAAGGGGCAAGCAATTAAAACCCACTACCCGAGCTGGGGAGACGCGAGCGCACGCACCGCCTCGCGGAATACCAACCGCATGTCGCCGCGCAGCGACACGTCGCATGATCCCGCAGAAGTGGCGGAGAGAAATCATTATGGGTCGAGCCTACCGATAGGTGTGGTCCACCCGCGCAGCAAGGCTCGGTGATGCTCTCATGGCCCGCCACGTGGTTTAGGCCGAGGGCGTGAACCGCGCGGCGGTTTCGCCTCAGATCAGGCACGCAACGTGTTCTCGCGACACGAACACCGTGCCGCGCGCAGAGCCCACAAAGTGTGCGATTTGACACAATAAATTAAGGGAAAATGGCTAAGATTTTGCCACCGCGACGCTGCGCGATATTAATCAAGCGGCGTTCAAAAGAAAATATACAAAAGTATATGGCGCAGAGAACCATGGACCGGTCAAACCACGGTCCGTCTTTGCAACAGAGCTTTTCTAGCTCGATTTCTAAGTCACGGATTTGCGTCTGCGCCTGAAGTAACTCTATGGCCCGCGCGGCCATATCATTTTGATCCTGGAGCAGCTTAACTCGGGCTTTGGCGAGCTCTTCTCTCTGTTTTTTCAAGGCCTCCGACTCCGCCGCAGACTTCGCCCGGCCACAGAACGAGGCACTTTCGCCTGAGCTTCGCAAGTTTCCTCGAGCCCGTGAACGATGGAGTTGTGCTCGACTTGGTAGCCGCTAGCTCTTTGATCGGCCGCCTCTGCGTCTGTACTCATCGTCAAAAGAACCCGAGCCCTTTCGCCTCTTGGCGGGCGCTTGGCTTGAATCTTCACACTTCCTCCACTTCCGGGCTTGAGCGAGTCTCGTCATGGCCTCTGCTCTTTCTCCTGCTTTGTCTTCAGCCTTACTTCTTCGGTGATGCGCGCTGGCAGCACAAGCGTCGACCTCGGCGGTGAGCCCGTCTGCGCTTTACTCGGGCCCGGCTTGCGCTTAGCTTCGGCGGAGAGATGCTCAATCTCGCCGCATCATCATCTGCACCGCCATCGCTTCCATCGGCGAGGACGAGCCAGCGATAAGCGTGTAAAGTCGAACAGAAAAAACTAAGTCAAGACGCCAAAAATCCAATGCCTAAGCATAGCGCAGAATCAAAGATGTCACCTTCTGGTATGAGCGCGAGCATGTTCCATGTCCTCGCCATGATGATATCGCGTGCGCTCCGCCAAGCCCGGGCGCGGATCCCATCTGGCGCCAAGGGTTGGCGACCACCGGTTCCTCGCTACCTCCTCCGTGACGCCGAGCTCGCAACGCCGCAACGTGATTGGAAGCAAAGTCGCGCCCGACCAAGGCCGCCCTTCTCTCAGCATCCTCTAACTTGGCCGCCAGGTCGGCCTTTGACGCAGTGGCTCGCCTCTCGGCCAGCACGGCCTCGCCAAGCTGAGCCCGGGCCCTTTTCAACGCGTCCTTTAGCTCGTCCACCGTCCATTTAGCCGCCACAAGCTCGTGTGGATCCTCTAGCCCGGGAATTGGGCGGGGTTTCGGACGTGGTAGTCCTGTTCGACCAGCCTCCGCCGACCTGGCGGCATCCTGCTCCTCCACCCACTCTGGGGTGACGGAAATCCAGCCCGCAGATGCTAGCGGGGCCACGCTGGGCATAACTACCCTTGCCCATCCGTCCGGCGTCGATCGCGGACCGCCAGTCCATTGACTAACAAGATTCGATGATCGTGTTGAAGCGCTTTCCCACCGGGTCTTGAAATGATCGGCAACCCCCGCGGTCAATTGGCCACCACCACTACCAGGCGCCTTCCACGCGCAAGGGCGTAATCCACACAGGATCATCGCTGATGACGACTTGCACCGTCTCCGCCATCTCCGCGGAAGCGTCCAGCACCGCCGCCGGTAAGCAGTAACTTGGTCCTCCGCGGGTCAGCTGCTCCTTGCCCTTCGACTCCGCCAATCCAGCGACCTCTAATCTGCGCTTATCCGAGCGCAGCTCCCTGGTCCGCCGTTTAAGTCCTTCAGAAGCCCACCGCCTCCAATTTCTTTGTAGCAAAGGCACTTCTCCCGTAGGTTCGACCGGCTCATCTTCAGCCACCGCGGCCTCAGCAGAAGGAAGTAGCACCTCGGTGGCCACTTTCACACAAGCAAGACATGCGACAAAAACGCACGGGTCGACACCACGAAAACATAGTGATAGCATGAAGCGCAGAAACTTACGCGCGGTTCGAGCTCGGTGTCTTCGTACACCTGGCGTGGGACGAAGAAAGAGCTCGCTCTCCACCCACGACGCAGCTCGAGGTGAGCAAGGCCGCCCCTGCGCCTCGCAGAACCTTCCTCGTGGGTCCTCATTGTGGGGCCATCGCCGGCAGCTGGCTCGACACTAGCACGACCTCCTCATCGTCCGCCGCAGAGTTGGTGGTACGTCCTCCTCTTCTTCGAGGCGCCGCGCCTCGAGCACACACAAGACGAAGACTTAAGGGCGGCGGTGCCTAGCACTCACCAGTATTGGAGGATGGAGGCTTACTGCGCGGCGCGCGCTGCTTTCCGTGTGCATCATTGTACCCGCTTATGCCGAGCCCGCCATGGTCTGCCGAGGTGCCGTCTTCCTTACTTGCCGTCGGCGACGGACCGCGCCCGCATTGATACCGCCGGCGTTCCCGCCACAAAGGCCCCTCGTTCGAGCCAGCGGCCCGAGCGGTTCGCCTAACCACCTTCCACGTCCAATGAAGAACAAAAAGTGCGCCTTACTAAAACCTCAAGGCGCGCGACGGTGAAAATTCAATCGAACACCGCTGGCACTTACCTCAGACGGTTTGTCCTTCACAAGCCGTATCGGCGAGGAGCCTTGTCCAAGGGTAGCAAGATTCTGCGATCCGCGCAACCTCGCGCTAACGGTTACGGCATATCCCAACTCGAGATCGACGCGCAGAAAGCAACTCACGCTTACCTTCATGGAAGTCCGGTCGGGATCCTCCCAACCATCCATGTCGCCGACGATACGCGGCGCCCAGCGAGTCGATCCGGTGCGGACAAAGCCAACAACGACCTCGAGCCCGTCAAGCCGTCCTTAACAAGATCCTTAATGTCGACCTCGGTGGCTTGATCCTCCACCGGGCTCGCTCACCGGAAGATTGGCGATCCGGCGTGGCGCGGAGTATTCCAGAGTCGAGCTCCGCGGTTCAGTAGAACCACCGCCGGCCCAACCATCAACTTTCATCTTCACCTCATACTCGGGGTATGATTGGCTGCCCGGCGGCGCGCGAGGTCGTAGAAAACCCACCGTTGCCCAATCGCACCGACGGCTTCAACTCAAAGAAGTCTTGGAGCAGCTCACCGTCGGCTGACCCAGTCGCCTCCGCACAGAACGCAAAGATCGACAAATGAGCGAGGGATTGCGGGATAAGTTCTCCCGCTTCACTCGTAAAGGCAAAGAAGTCGGTAATAAATCGGGATTCCAAAGACGCTAAATCCACAAATGGCCGAACTCTCAAAACACACCAATTGCTCAGACTCCGGCCTTGGCTCTGCTCCGCGCTGAAGCCTCCACGAGCCCGGCTTCAAAGCCATCCTCTCGGCTCCATCATCCTCTCTCTCGTCAAAGTACTCCCTCCTATGAGAACCATGGCGGCGGAAGTAGAGGCGAGAGTGCGGAACGAAATGGGAAGATGAAGAGGGGCAAAGGGATGTTTCCGTGGCGGGAAGTTCTCCAAGCGCCGCTTTATGAGAGAAGGCAACAGCCGAGGCGAAGATCGTGGGGGTCGAGAAGGCGTAACTGCCTCACCTTTACGTCAAATCGGTTTCAATGCTCAAACTTTGGTTCCCGAGCCAAAACTTCCCGCGCGGCGCGTGGTAGGGATCTTTTTTCTAAACCTCAGACCGGCTCGTTACGCGACCCGCTCGAGGCTCGGGGGCTGGCTGTTGGTGATTGACAAACGGCCCACCTTGAAGCAGGCCTTAGGCCGATCCCGTATCGACCCAAGGCGCGAACAGAGGACCGAGCGAGCCGCTCCCTACGCATACCAACAAAGCCGCCGACTTCGCTTGAGCGCCTCCGGGCTTGACTAGGTCAAGCCGTGCGACACCGTGTTCCTCCGGGCTATCCGTAGCTGTGGAGAAGGTCCTCGGTGATCCGCTTCGCTCGTGGGCGGTGGCGGCAGTTGTCATGGCCCGCCATGCTTTCTCCGGCTTGACCGAACGCATCAGATCTTCTGGGACCCCTAGCAGGGAGAACGCTGCAACGATCCATCTTGTCGTTTGCCCTCTTTGGCGGTGCGGCGAGATGGTTGTTATTCTGTAGCGCGACGCCTCTAACGGGTGGCGCAGAGTCGGTCGGTCAAAGGCCATATTGGGGATAAAGGAAAGTGCTTTCCCTAAAGAAGTTCTCCCGTGAACAGGCATGTCAAGACAAACACGTGTTCAAGATTAACCCGACCGGCTTCTCCTCGCAGGCTCGATACTCGACAGACCTAGAACGAGACAAGAACCTCGTCACTAAAGCAAAGACTAGCGCTGGGCCCGCCAGATAGCCTTGGGCGGCCACGCGCGTCTATAAAAGGAGGATTCTGGACATTGCGGGAGGACGGCGAACTGAACACCCGGAATTCCTGATCCGATTCCACGGTCCAAGCACAAGCAACATTGGCATCCGTTTCCTCCACGAGTAGCCTTAGCCTTTAGTCGCCGCCATCAGAAGCTCGGGATCGGCGCCTCGGTCCGATCCCGCACCTCTCATCTTGCTTTTCCACCATATAGTCAACAAGACGGAGTAGAGCCATTACCGGCAGTGGGGGCTCGAACTGTGGTAAATCACTCGTGTCTCCACGATTTGCATCGTTCCTCCCCGCCTTCCCACCGTCTGAAGGATCTGCACCGGATCACCTAGTCGCACTCAGTGCCCTTGTCCGGAAGACCGCTGCCCTAGCCTTCCGCAGCTTGGCCGCCACCCGGCCGCCGAGAAGGGTTGTCGTTGGGCCTCACACCAACTACAAATTCGTCTGCCGGTCCGTGGACCCGCTGCTCTTCAGGAGCGCGATTCCCAGACACCGACAGGGAGGCTCGGCATCGCCCCCACGAACATTTCGCAGAGGTGGGCGAAGATGGCCAGCATCACAATGGAATTGGGGGGAAGGTACGCCGCCTGGATCTCGTAGAAGGCGAGCACCCCCAAGAAGAACTCGGAGTACGGCGGGACAAGCCCCACCAGCACAACCTAAGTGAAGGTAATGATCTCCCCGGCGCGGGGGCTTGGCGCCATGGTGCGGGCGGAACTCCGGCATGACAATGGCGAGTGTCGCTGGAGCCGCTGACGGTCTCCTCATCGACCACGGAGGCGGGCGGGGTGAGTCGGCGGCGCCATGCGGAATGGCGCCCCCACGGCGTTCTCGCTGCGCTTCGGCGCCATGGGAAGGCGGCGGTGGCGTTGGCGAAAAAACTCTTCGGTGGCGGCGAAGAAGGTGGATGACAGTTTGAGGATTTGGCGTGCGAAAGAACTCATCGCGGCCCAAAGAAGTGTAGCATTTAGAGGTGGAAAGAGCGAGTGCGACAGTTTGGATTCCGTCCCCACTCGCGCGCGCGCGGCGCCATTATACCCTGCGCGCCTCGGCTCCCCGTGAAAAACGGCACGATTCCCCAAGGAAGATCGTGTGCAGGTGGAGAATTGGGCGTCCGGCCGCCGCAGGAGGTGGCCCCCCCACGATTCGTCTCCCATCGCACGAGAAAAGACGAAATGCGGCGCGATGGTTCGCGTATCATGGTGGACCCGGGGGCTACTGTCGGTACAATTAATACCGGGGTACGAAGAGTCCGAGAAGAAGGCGAGGGCCCCACGCGTCAGGCAGGCAACCAGGCCCTAGCACGTGGGCGAGCTCCTCAGCGCGCCAGGCGAGGGCCCCACACGTTAGGCTGGCGACCAGGCCCTAGCGTGTGGGCGAGCTCCTCGGCGCGCCAGGCGAGGGCCCCATGCGTCAGGCGCGCGATCAGGCCCTAGCGCGTGGGCGAGCTCCTCAGCGCGCCAATACGCAGGATGAGCACGAGGCCCCCTTACTGTCAGGTGGGGCCCGCGTGGCAGGAAGCGTCTTGAAGGGAATCTTCCGGGCGAAGGCTCTCCCCTGCTGCGAAGGACAGGCGCATTAAATGCGACGTCACGCGCGGATGGACCGATGAAGAGATGATTATCGCCACAGTGGCCTCTGCAGGTCTGATCAACTGTCACTGTGGCGCTACGGAATTGATCGGCAGAGAGAGAGCTTGCCGTCATCAGGTTGGCCGCCCGCGTTAGAAGGAGCAAGCTGGGTCCCGCCCGTCCTCTCACAGGCGTGTTCACACGAGTCAGAGGCCACTTGCGAAGCATGCGTGGACGGCGCCGCTCGGCACAGTAGCAGCACGTTTTCGTCTCTCATGTCCCGTCCATTACGTCTTATCAGTGTACTAAGTGTACTGTACTGCCTACCCCCTCGGCTCTCTCCGCCAGCTCAAGGTTTGTGTAAGAGGAGAAGAGAGAGGAGGGGAAAGGGGGTTCAACATTCTGTAATCATTCCCACACAACCGCAACAAGAAAAGAGTTAAGGCTCGGCAGGAGTAGGACTATTACCCGCGAGGGGGTCCGAACCTGGGTAAACTCGGTGCGTCTCTCCTTGCCGCGCCCGACGCTCGAATCGGATCGAGCCCGGGCTGATCGGCTAGCAGAAGTGAAAATCTGATAGGGGTGTGATTCACTGTGGTTCGGTGAAGAACACGCCGTCAAGACTAACGTGGCATGGTCATCTCCAATGATAACCCTATGCCTCATTGTTTTCAGCGTCGAGTAAAATTGAGTTTTATTGTTATGCCTCGTTCTTTTCAGCGTTGAGTAAAATTGAGTTTTATTGTAACAAGAATTGAGAGTTCTCAAAAGTGGTCTAATAATTCTAAAAAAAATAATTTTACAATTTTGAGAAGAACTATTAAAAGACTTAAAGAATCGTTACAAATTACTACAACATGTAGGTTGTATAAAAATAATAAAATTTGCTACTGTAAAACTCAACTTAACTTTACGCTAAAAAACAAGGCCCAAATTGAGAATTGTATTCACTGCACATTTTTAACTATTCATCCATATTTTTTCTGATATTTTATTCACTATTTATTTATATTTTTCTCTTATATTTTATTGTTGTAGTGCTTAAAACTTACTAATGATGAGGTTATCAGAGACATACAAGAAGACATCTCTTGGTGTATGCTTTTTGCTAAGAAGATATCTCTTGGTGTATGCTCTTTGCTAATGATATGGTGCTAGTTAATAAGAAGAGTGGGGTCAATAGAAAATTGGAGTTGTGAAGAGAAGCTCTAGAATCAAAGTGTTCTAGATTTAGTAGGGCGAACACCGAATATATGAGGTGCGACTTTGATTTTGCTAGGAAAGAGGATGGAGGTGTAACCCTAGAAGGACATGTAATACCCTATAAAGATATCGTCGGTGCAACGTGCACTAGGGTTCGCTCCCTTCACTTAATTAGCGGCGGCTTGGCACACGGCGGGTGAGCAAGGCCCCAAGCGCCACGGGCAAGCACACCACGCAGCGGCTTGGTGCACGGCGGGCGAGCAAGGCCTCAAGCGCCATGGGCGAGCAGACCACGCGGTGGGCGAGCAAGGCCCCAGGCACCACGAGCGAGCAGGCCACGCGGCGACTCAATGTCAACCTGGCAACCACGGCAGGTGGCATCCTGCTAACGGGTGGGCTTCGGGCTCCACTTGGCAGGCGCGCCCCGAGGGGAAGAGGGAGCTTATTATAGAAGGCTCACCTCCACTCAGCGTATCGGAAACATTTAATGCGGCGATTCGGCGTGGGAGGCAGAAGATGGTGATTGTGGACACTGTGGCTCTGGCTGAAGCACTGTAGCGGTCATTATGTTGTTGTGCTGCTACAGGTTTGACCGGTACCAGTGTCAGGCAGCTCTTCCATCCCGTCCACACTCGGTAACAGATGGGAGTAGGTGAAGCAACCAGCGTCAATAGTGAAGGAAAATAGGATGCACAGTGATACGACGCAATTAATGTACACTCTCTTCCCCTCGGTCGTCCCCGACAGTATAAAAAAGGGATCCGGGTGAGAGAGAAGGGGGATCCCTGATACACATAAGCTTTGTACGTTCTCTAGCGAGAACACTAAGCAGGAGTAGGACTATTGTGCACCCTGGGGGTCCGAACCTTGGTAAAATCTGGTGTCTCCCTGTGCATGCTCCATCAAGCAAACTAGTTAGCAAAAATCCCCCTCTAGACAAACACGGTTCACAAAATTTCTTATATGAAAAACCACAGACGGATATCTTCATTATCTAGGGGTCGATGTTGCAAAGAAATGGTGATATTGGTGAAGATGTTATTTATAGGATTAAAGCATGGTGGATGAAATGGCGATCAACATCGGACATCTTTTGCGATAAGAAAGTGTCACAGAAGTTAAAAGGTAATTTCTATAGGACAACAATTAGCCTAGCGATGTTAAATGGTGTAGAATGTTGGCCTATCGAAAGACATCGTATCCGGCGGTTAAGTGTAGCAGGGATGCGTGTTACGATAGATTTGTGGCCATACAATAGTGGACCGAGTTTGTATTGAAGTTATACGTGATATGTTTGGGGTGGCACCAATTGAAGAGAAGCTTGTGCAACGTCGATTGAGATGATTCAGACATATCCTTAGGTGATGATGATGTTAGAAGAAGTAGGGGCCGACCTAGCCTGACGTGGGAAGAGGCACTAAGGGCATCTTTTTGTAATACCTTTTTTATTCCAACAATATTTGTCTAGTTCAAATTGAACTAGATGAACAATGTTGGGATCAAAAAGATACCAAAAAAGGTACTACCATTAAGATTAGACTTAAAAGATTAAAACTATGTATATGTGTGTAAGTTGATGACTGCTATTGGGTTTCATTTATAAGTTTATACTAACTTGTTTGGGACCTAAAGGTTTTGTTGTTGTTAATATTTAGGGCATGCTATAGTGCTAGGGCATACCCAATGCTGCCCTCTTTTGGCCCTCAAAACCCTGAAGCAGTTGATAGGGAATAAAATATAAAAGAGAAATGTAGGGAGAGATAGGGTAATAATAGAAAAATAGATGAATAGTGATGAGATAGGAGAAATATGAATGTGGTATTGGGCATGCCCTTAGTATATGGCTAATTTCCTTAGCTGTTTCAGTTACGGGAGAGGATACATGCTCATCCAGAAACTACCCAGGCAAAGCCTAGAGGTAGAGAGATTTAGGCTCTGTTTTTTTTAGCTTAACGGTTTAACAGTTTAACGACTTATCTATATTTTGAGTTTTTGAGTTTATTTTTTCACTATTTTAAAGGTGAGTTCTAACGCTTTAAAAAGCAAGCCAAACAAAATGTATCCGAATCTCAAGACTACCTCGAGAAACTCTCGAAATTCAGTCATTTCAACCGTTTAGTTGTTCGGATCAATACAGCTCAAAAGGACAGAACCATACTGTTTTCCAAAAAAAAATACTAACTTCTTCCGAAGTTGCCTAGGCAAGGTAGAGGAACCTGGATGTTACTGTCGAAGTGTCAATGTTGACACTTTCTTATGTCTCACGGCGTCACGGGACACCATGCTTAACATTATGGGTTTTTTTTCAGCTTAAATTAAATTAAATTAAATTAAGAATTTGTTATTTTTTATAAGCCAAATGATGCAATATTTTATAGCCATTTTGTTGGGTTTTAAATAGTTCTTAAAGTTCGTAAAATATTTTTTCCATATATTTTTAAACTCTTTAAACGTCTTCCAAGGGGGTCACAAGTTTTTTAAATTAAAGTTTTCAGCAACTTTCAACTCAAACAAACAAGACCTATAATTAAGGAAATTACATCAATATTCCAAAAAATGCTTAACATTTGCATGGATCTTTATGCCCATTTGATCACTCCTGCTACCATCAGGTCCTTGCAGTCTCTGGAAGAAAGTATACCAAGGCCTTGTTTGTTTCAGATTAAAATTGAGTTAAGTTTTACTGTATCAAATTAAAGTTGAGTTGACTTTTAGGGTACAGAGATGTTTGGCGCACGTCTATCAACAAAACAAGGTCTGGACACTGGAAGAAGCCTGGCAGAGGTGTCATTGGCAACAATTCTTCCTAAATCGGTCAATCTGAACCCCAAGCATCATCGCGCATAGCTTGTCGAGCGGCAATCCGATTCCTTCTCGCCTCCTCTTGTTTCTTCAGTTCATCCGAACCAACGTTTGTAAACTGCCTCAACCCCATGCCATGAGCAATTAACCTTTGAGCTGTTCTGGCTGATGTCTTTGGCCTTGGCATGGGCGGTTCTAGGTCTGCAACGTGAAGGCAAATTAAATGATGGCATGCAAAAAATGGTTGTCAAGAACATAAGTTTCAAGTACATGTTATAATGATCTACTCATGTTTCACAGAGATGATCAAGCAGAAAATAATCATCACAAGGCACAGTATTACCTCTATCATCTATTTTGGCCAAGAGATCATCATTCTCCTTTAGTGACCGCACTTTATATCTTGAAGGTACGCAAGCTTGCGCCTCATTAGCTACAAGTTAATTGGTAAGAATGCTGGGATCAGGATGCATGGAATAACCCACAAAACAAAGAAACAAAGGCATGGAAATTCTGGACTCCAACAGAATTGAGCATTGAACCAGCACACAAGTGCATGACACTTGAACAATAGACCATGATTAACAGAAAAGTTTGCAACTTTAGAAGTAAAATGTTTGTCGCTGCATACAAATAAAAATTAAACATATATCATGATATAATAAAGCTCCTTGCAAACAATTGAAAGAAGGAGATTGTGAGGGATACCCCTGATACTTTAATGGAGCTAGGGTGAGACAACCTAACTAACATTTCTGTTCAAAAGCTGTGGAGGAGAAGATGAAATGCTATCAACTTTTATATTCCTGCCCCACATTACTATTTTAGTCTAATCCACAATATTTAATATCAGAACTTTCTACTAAGAGGTGGATAGTGTAGTTGTGCATTTCTACTACAAAGCTAAACAAGGCTGATAATTAACATGGCGGTCATGTATTTCTGAGCAGGTCATGCTATGCAAAAGAATCATGCACAAAGATTATTACAAATAACTTTAAGTAATAAATTACCAGCTGATGGAGTCTGAAAAACTGCTAGTGAAATAGTATCATTAACCCAACGAATGGCAACTCCATGATCTCCAAACTTTTCGAAAATCCTTTCCAAATCTGTTGTGCATGTGCTAGGTGAAAAATCATAAAGAACAAGCACATGCCTTGTCCCAAATTTTCTTAGAACTACAGAAAGCCAAATCAAATCAATAATAAGTGCTTGATTTACGCACCATGAAGAAGCTAACAAGACAGATGAAAATGTACATCTTACCTGTACCACCTTTGTTTTGCTCATTCACATGACAATTTGATCCACTCTCAGGATTAGACCCCTTATCATCCAAATCCCTTTCCAAGCCACACTGCTCACTGTATAGAACACTCTTATTATATAGAAAAGAACCCCTTCCCTTCCTCTTGGGTCCTGAAGTTGGAGTGCCACTTTTCCCTGAAGAACTACAAGAAGACACTCTTGGTTCTTGCTCGAGGGAGAGCCCTAGTGGGTCATCATGTGCACCACGATCTGCAATAGCCTCCCAATCTGCATGCACCAAAGGAAGAACGCAATGTCTTTATGATTGAGCTGTTCCAGGATAAAAGATGGCACACAATTAAATAATACCATCCTCTTCGTCTTCATTCCTCTCATCAATATTAGCTGAGACTTCAGGGTCCCTCGATTCTTTTGAACCAATAGCACCTTCTTGTGATGAAGATTTCTCTTCATTCCTCTCATCAATATTAGCTGAGACTTTAGGGTCCCTCGATTCTTTTGAACCAATAGCACCTTCTTGTGATGAAGATTTCTCTTCATTCCTCTCATCAATATTAGCTGAGACTTTAGGGTCCCTCAATTCTTTCGAACCAATAGCACCTTCTTGTGATGAAGATTTCTCTGCCATCCCATAATCCTTTGATTCCCTTCAATTTCCATTATTAGAAACAACAGAGAAGTTAATTAGGCAGATAACACCAACATGGGATCATTTGCGGTTAAATTTGTTCAATACATGAGCCAACTATTTGTAAGCCATACTATAATATTTAAGGACTCATGAGTTATACAAGCTAAAAAAATCAGCGCTTGTGGAGAATTTTCTAGATAACAACCAGAATTAGTAAGAAGATTTGCATGGTAAATTTTGACAATTTCAGTAAGGGAATATTAATATTCGGTTAAAGGCAGTAACAAAAAGGTATATGCAAACCCTAAGGCCTCGGGCATTGCGGCACGGAAGCGGAGGACGATGGCGCGGGAGCGGAGCTCGTCGGCACGGAGGGTGTCCCCCTTGGAGGCGTGGAGTCCGGCGAGGTCGCCGAGCGCAGTGGCGATACGAAGGTCGGCGCCGGACGAAGGAGAGGAGGAGGTGGTGGAGAGGCTGGAAACAACGGACTCGAGAAGAGAGATGGCTCCATCGACGTCGCCGGCGTCAACCAGGTCGTCCACCTCCTCTGTCCAACTGCGACCGCTGCCGGCCTCCTCCATAGATGATAGCCTCCCCCTGCCGGATAGCTTGCCGGCTCCCAAGTCCCCGAATCAAAATGTAGCGACAGGCTAACCGCGCGGGGTCTGAAGGCGGGCGAGGCCACGGGCTCGGTGGGACTGGAGGCAGCAGCCGGCGACCTGGAGGAGGAGGGGGAGGCGGACCGTGGCCTGGAAGCACGACGACGGAGGTTGGAGGTTGGAACCCTCGACCTCCAGTTAGAGTGGGGAATTTTGGTGGGTATTTTTATGCCTTGGCAAGAGTCCAAACGTGTAGTGTAGGAGTTATTTGTTTATAGGTTGTTTGGTTGCCTTCTCAGTTGAACTAAATTGTATGAGCTGAGCCAGTCTGGTTGGAGTCAGGCTGAGATGATATAAATGGTTGTTTTTGGTTAGTTGTATAAGATTGTACCGTCTGCGTAGAGATGTTGTTTGGTTGACTGCACTAAGTAGAGAATGACATGGAGAAATTCAAAAGAGGGATAAAGCATATTAAAAAATTCTAAATAACAAAAAATCAAATACGAAAACAAAAAATTCAAAAGAAAGTCATATAAATAAATAAATTCAAAAAAAAAATTTAACTTTTTAAAATTTAGAAAAAAGTCTACTTACCCCCTAAAGTATCGACTCGGGTGCACATAACCCCCTGACTTCAAAAACCGGATAACCAGTCCCACAAATTATCGAAACCGGCAATAACCCCCTGTTAGCGGTTTTGAGGGTGGTTTTGCCACCATGGCAGCCTACGTGTCAATTTTATTTAAAAAATATTATTTTCAATACTGGTCCACATGTCATCCATATCTCTCTCCCATCTCTCTTCTTCCTCCCTCTCTTAGGCATTTCATCGAGCAGGCCGAAGACGCCACCGCCTCCGTCTTTGGATGATGACAGACGAGGCCAACGGCCAAAGCGCTGGGGCGTAAAGGCGAAAAGCGCCGCCGCCTGAGGCTGGCGGCACGACTATTGAGTGCGAGGTGGCGTCGGTCTCAGGAAAGCACGGCGCCAATGTGAAGCGCAAGACGGCAGCGCATATTCTAGAGAGCATGGCGGCGCCACTTTGGGCACGAGGCGGCGGCTCCCGCTGGCGCTTCGGCGCCGGCCTAGGGATGGAGAGAAAGAGGGAGAGTGGCTCACGGGGAGTAAGAAGAGAGGGAGAGAGAGGGGATGGAGGAGGAGGAGGAGGAAGAAGAGTAAGAGGCAGACATGTGGGATCCGCGACATAAAATTAATTTTTGTAAAAAGAAATGCCACGTGGACCGCCACGGTGGCAAAACCGTCCTGAATACCGCTGTCAGGGGGTTTATTTGCGCCGGTGGACTGGTTACCCAATTTTCGAAGTCAGGGGGTTATGTGCGTCCGGATCGATATTTCAGAGGGTAAGTAGACTTTTTCCATATATATGGCAAGTGCGGTCTAGTTTTGTTCGAAAAAAATATGAAGAACACATTTTTTTAATCGGTTCGGTAATCGAAGATGCTAATCAAACGTTATAGAAAAAAATGAATCAAATGCGTTGCCTACATTAATTGTTGAATGCGGTTGGAGTCTGGCTCTTGGGAAACACCCAATTTGGACGTATCTCCAGAGCCTGGCTCAGAGAGGGTAATTGCATCTGGAGAGCCTGGTTCAGATGGGTGAGAAGACAACCAAACACCCTAGTTTTGTATCTCTGGATGCAAAACTCCTCTGATGCAGGCAATCAAACAGCCTATTAGCAAACGAGGTGGGTTGGGGATGCGATTCAAGCCCCCCAGGGGATGGGATTGAAATCGAAATACGTTGGAAAATGTGTTTCCATATTTTGTTTTGCTCCATTCCTTGTAAGACGAGGGGAAATCAAGTCAAATCAAAAGGTACATTATGATGGATAAATCTCTTGGCAATCTAAGCTAGGATTTAATATTTTCTACTTACGTTTGAGCGTTTATGGAGCTCAAATGGATGCTAGTTGTAGATGAAGCAGTGCATCAAAACTTACCATCCTGGCGACTGGGAAGGGAATTCTTTGTCTAACCTGAAAGTAAATTCCCTCCAATTCGATTCTTGCCATTAAATAAAGACTTCTTTGCTCCCTCCATCTTCAAATTTCGCTCAAAATGCCATTACTCGCCTCACTTCTCCTCTCTTTGCCCCATTTTCGCCATTGATGGGAGAAGATGATCAACAGTAGGAGATTGCAGTGGGGGGAGTTCCCAACAGGAGGACATCGTCGGAGCTTTGTTTGAGTTGGTTTTGAGAGGAGAAGGGAGGAGGAAGTGACTTAGATGTTGAAGAAGAGCCAGCGGTGGTTGTTTGAAAAAATATTTCGAAGAAATCCAACTTCCGCCATGGTTTCTAACTTTCTAACGACATTTATGGAATTGGTCATCTTTGCATTGACATATATATAATTAAACATTCTTTAAATGATAAAATGCCATTCCCTCTCTCAATTCACTCTAACCAATAAGAAAATTTACACCCACTATTCCTTCCTCTTTCCCTCCAACCATTCATGCTTTTATAGCTCAAATTAAAATTAAAAGCTATCGCTGAAAATTTGATATTTTTATACATGCCAAACAATGTAGTACTTTATAGTAATTTTTGTGGGGTCTAAATGGTTTTTTAAAATTTATAATTTTTTGGGTAATTTTTTAGACTTTTTATGGGCACAGCCTTTTCAGATTAAAATTTCCATCTTGTTTCAGCCGTTGAAAAGAACAAGGCCTAGTGAACGTGAAGGTGGGCTTGGGAATGGGATTGGAACAAGTGAAAATGTGGTGGGTTCAGCCTTTGCCGAGGACGCTGCTCGCCCCACCACGGCAGGCCTCTTCTCCCCGCGTCTCACCGGCGCCGACCCCGTCGCCACCCCCGGACATCTCCTCCTGCGGCCGGCCCGACCTCCCGCCATCCGCCAATGTGCTGACCTGCTGCCCGCCGTCGCCGTTCGCCGTTCGCCGTTCTATAGTTTTTTTTCACTTTTTTTATACTGTTTTTTCAGTACTTCTGTACGGTGAAATTTCTATACAATCGTACTGAAAAAAGGATCGTTTGCACGAAACGCAAAACGCAGATGCCTGCGTTCTAGTCGGTCCCTTGGAATAATGCTGTAAGCCACGTTCTTCGAACGTGTTTCCATTCTCTAATTCTGGTAGAGCGAGAGAGAAATGAGAAATCAATACAAACCAAATGTTTATCGTGATCGACGAACAAATTTCTGGTCACGAGATGTATGTTTTATTATTTTCCCCGTGCATTTTAAGCTTTTATTGAGCTCAAATGGAGGCTAGCTGCTGATGAAGCAGTGCATCAAAGCTTACCATCCTGGTGCAACTGCAATGCTGTCGCTCGATCGCTTCTCATCTCGCTCATTTGCTTCCATTTCATCTCGATATATACCACGCAGCAACGTCCCGATCGACAACTTGCTCCAAGATCTGGCAGCATGTCCTCGCCGCCGCCGCCGCCGCCGAGGCCGGAGAATGCCGCCGCCCATAGAAGCCCGTTCCACGTGCTCAACTCCGGCAGCGGAACCGCCGGACAAGCGAGCGCCGTGGCGCCGGCATACCTGCAGCCTCCACAGGCCGCCGCGTCGCGTTCGCCGCCGGGGAGCGCCATCGCCGTCTACGGCGCTGCCGCGGCGGTGACGGCCATGGCCGGGAGCAGTTCCAATGCAGAGGCGACGGCGCTGCCGGCGCCGCACTTGCTGCAGCAGCTAATGATCTTGGCGGGCTGGACTACCCGGCCGCCGCCATGCATCCACAACTATGCGCCATCCTTCTCCTCCGGACTTCGTCGAGTGCCACTGCCATCCATGGCGTCCCGGCCACCGGGGCCCAGTAGCAGCGGCGTTGGTGACAATGGCACCGCCGCCGTCGCCGTCCGCAGCAGCGCAGGCGGCAACCGCTCTTCCGGAGGTCGCAGCGCCGGCCGCGGCAAAGGCAAACTGCTACAGATTCAGAGCGCCACCGCTACCGCCGCCGGCGCCGTGCAACGTCTGGGCCCCGTGCTCGCGATGCCGACGACTGCCGGAGTTGCGCGAGGGAAGGTTACTCCGTCGACGATTGGCCGCGGGCGAAAGCGCGCGCCCAAGGGGACCGACCACTCGGCCGGAGACAAGAAGCCGAGGAGGAAGGCTTCCGGCAACAAGGTCGCTGCGGCGGCTGACGCGAAGCTCGTCGCCGGCAACCCGTCGGGATCGAGGCCGGCGCCGGAAGCCGAAATCCGCGGCCTGAAGATCGCTTCTCCTGCAGCTCCTCCAAGCAACAGCCTTAAGATAGTTTCTCCGGCGGCGCCGGGGAGCAACGGCGGGAAGAAGAGTGTTTCTCCTGCGGCTGCGCCGGCGAGCAACGGCGGGAAGAGTGCTTCTCCTGCGGCGGCGGGGGGCGGCGGCGGGAAGAAGAGTGTTTCTCCCGCAAAGCCGGGAAGCAACGGCCGGAAGAGGAAGAACAACGCGACGCCGGCGAGCACGAAATGCAATCTCCTGGCGAGGATGAGCAGTGCGGCCACGCTGCTGCCGGCAATGGCAAAGAAGCACACCGTCCTGACCTGGCTGATCGACGCCGGCTTCCTGAACCAGAAAGAGAAGGTCTTCTACGTGCCTTCCGGCGGCCCCGCCGAGAAGGTCATCTCCGGCCTGGTCACCACGGCCGGCGTCCTCTGCAGCTGCTGCCACGCCGCCGTGCCGCTGCCGGAGTTCGAGTCCCACGCCGGCTGCGACCGCCACCGCCACCGCCCCGGGCACGGGCCGCCATGGGAGAAGCTCCTGCTCATGTCCGGCAAGCCTGTGCTGCGGTGCATGCAGGAGGCGTGGGGGCAGGAGAGGGTGAAGATGCTGCAGGTGCAGGAGAAGACGAGGGCATTGCTGGAGCAGGATAAGGCCAAGAGGTCGCTGGCCAAGAAGAAGCTCGTCAAGCCGCTACTCGCCGCCGCCGCCGCCGCCGTCTCACCTCAAATCAGAGCTCTCAAGGATTGCAGCGACGATGCCTGCGGCATCTGCGGCGACGGCGGGCAGCTGCTGTGCTGCGACACCTGCACCTCCACCTTCCATCCAGATTGCCTGCCGATCAGGGTACGTAAAAAGAAGCCATCTTTTTGCATCTGTTTGCATCACGGCTGAAGAACTGCATCTGTTTGCATGCGTGATTCGATCAGGTTCCGGAGTCGTGCTCGTGGATCTGCCACTACTGCCGATGCTTGCTCTGCATGGCAAATGATGATCATGGCCTGCCCACTTGCCAACAATGCGCTCGCCGTTGTAAGCACATCTCTCTCGATCATCACCTTAATTATAACGATTAGTCTCTTCCATCTGTTTCTGAAGAACAATAACTGATGAACCGGCTGTACGCCTGTACGTACTGACAAGTGACAACAACTTAATTTGCAGATCATCAGCACTGTCGTCCATCGCTAAACCCCGGCCGCGGAATCGGTCCTTACTGCAGCGAAACCTGCAAGAAGGCGAGTTCATTAATTATCCCTATATAGCAATAGTTAAAAAAAATAAAATAAGACAAAACTTCGGCATGATCATCGACGTGTTAATTAGTGTTATATCTGTCAGTGGTAGATTCCACTGATCGAGATTACTGGACCTTCCTCACACTAACGATTAGTAAGCCTTTGCTCCATATAAATATTACATATTTCAGCTGGCTGCTCGGCTATCGGATATGGTCGGGGTGATGAACCGTTCTGAAGATGGTTTCTCGTGGGCTCTCTTGAAGATTCAGAAGGACGAGCCAGTCAGTTCTGAAGACATGCCTGCCGTTCTTGAGTGCAATGTGAAGCTTGCAGTGGCTCTCGGTGTGCTGAATGAGTGCTTTAAGCCTGTGAAAGATCCAAGAACTATGACTGATATGCTCCACCAAGCCGTTTACAGCCTAGGGTAAGTCGTGTCAGTCATCAATAGTTAGTTAAAACTCAATTGCTGTGTGCTCTTCTCTTACATGTATATCCCGTTACATGTATATCCCGTTACAAGGATGAGGGTAACGGGCGAAAGCCCTATTCAGCTCTTGCTGGGACGGCGGTGGGGCGCTTCATGTCGTTCCCTTCTGGAGGCATCGCCGTGTTGTTCCTCTGTTGGGTGAAAGCTCTTAGAGGTCAGCGACGG
Organism: Raddia guianensis; assembly: GCA_036346415.1. Classification (NCBI taxonomy): domain Eukaryota; kingdom Viridiplantae; phylum Streptophyta; class Magnoliopsida; order Poales; family Poaceae; genus Raddia; species Raddia guianensis. The sequence continues at coordinate 76,012,255 of CM070534.1, forward strand.
CGGCGGTTCTTCTCGTCGTTACCTTGTTAGAGGCGTCGTGGTCCGCTCGGACGCTGGTAGTGGTCCCTATCTGTTAGCTGTTCACCGTTGCTTGGAGGTGCCCTGTGTGCGTTTTCCCTCCACCCTCTCTCTTTCTCTCTATCTTGTAAGGCCTCTGGCCTAGGTGGCAGCGGCAACGCTACACAGTCCCCCTTCCCCTCTGTAGGCGTGTGTCCTTTCCTGGCGATGGTCGGAGGTGTGCTTGGCTCTGGCCAAGGTTGCAGCGGTGTGCTGTGGTTGTACCCCGCGTTTGCGGGTTTTTTCTTTTTATTTTCTCCTGCTTAAATGAAACAGGTCGGCAGTTCTCCTGCGCCTCTTTCAAAAAAAAAACTCAATTGCTAATTCAGCATTTTAATTATTGAATTATTTGCACTCCTACCCAATTCTTAAAAGATTCTCGGTTAGCCTACAGTGCAAACGACTGCCCTTTCACGCGCGCCCTTAGACCATCTCCAACCATTTTCTCTTCGTTTCATTCTCTTCCCCATTCTCTTCCCTATATTTTATCTCTTTATTTCTTACCATTTCCAACAGAATCCCTTCGAAGGGATTTACGTAGAGATTAGAGAGAGAATCTCCTTCTAAGGAGAATGAAGGGAGAAATCTCTTCACGAAGAGAACAGTGAAGAAAATCCATTGGAGCTTTAAAGAGAACCAAAATCTTTTCGCGAAGAGAAAATAAGAGGTGAAGAGACACCGTTGGAGATGGTCTTAGGCCAGCTGTCGGCCAGGCGCGGACGAGGCGCAGTTGCCCGTGTTTAAGCAAATGCCATTATTAAATATGCTAGCCATGCATGATATTTATGTGCTGTCAAAGTTGGCTGAATTTCCCGTGAAGACACGTTATATACTAGTGTCATACCTACATGTATATTTGTAAATATAGCTGTATTTGTTATCCACTTATCCAACTCTAATACTTGTTATCAAATCTACTATAGACTGTAACAGTATTTTCCCACGCAACGATACCATGGCATGTATATTTATATTTGGAAATAGTTATATAAATATTCGTTAGTGAATTGTGATGTTCGTGGTTGGAAATGTTATTCAATTATAATGGTCATGGATGGAAACTATATACAAGACTTACCATTATTTTCGCGCAAAGATACCACCATATATATGTTTATATTTGGAAGTGTAGTCGTATGTGTTATTCGATTCTAATGATCATGGTTGGAGACTATATATATGTGAATAATTTCAAGAAGATGCCACCACATGTGCATTTATATTTGAAAGTTATATTTGTTATTCAATTATATATAATGCTCATGCATGGTTGAAGACGTTGTATCTACTGTTTCACTATAACAGTTTTTCCATGCAAAATATCATGACATATATGTTTATATTTCAAAATGAAGTTGGGTTTGTAATCCAACTCAAACGATCATGATTTAACATGTCGCAATTATTATATAATTGTAAACATTCACGTGTGTGTGTATGTAAGTGGAGTTTTTTTTTATTTATTAATGTGGTGGTTTTTGAGCCCATGGGAGCCAATGTGATAGGTTTGTATTCTTTGTTTTGTAATATAAATTTTAAATAGTTGATCGTGCATCATCACTTTAAATGTTTTTATTGTGATATGTATATATAAAAGAGAAATATAACCTCAGCTATATATTATCTAGAAAAACTCAAGTGTATAGAACATTCGGTCCATTTTAACCTCAACATGTAGTCGCTTTCTTACATCACATGTTGATCGGTAATTTCATGCATTAACAGATCAGAATTTAAACGATTTAGCTGTGAAGGATTCTACACCATGATTCTAGAGAAGGATGGAGAGATCATTTCAGTATCCTTGCTAAGGTTCGCAACAATGAATTTTCTCTTCTTGTTTCATTCTAGTTGGCGCTCTCTATTCACAGTGTTGCTGTTGTTTTTTTACCTCTCTCTATATAAATTATGTTATACTTGTATTTTAGCTTAGCTAATGGTAGTGGCCTACTGGTCCGTTTGATTGGAAGCCTTTTTTACATTTTGTTTAAACTTGTCATGTTTCTTTTAAAATCTTAAGGTGGTAAGAGCATCCCCATCTCACCCCCCAAATGCACCTCTATTTCAAAATTTTTCAAATGCAGCAGGAGGGAATTTGGTGCATGTGAGAGGAAATTTGCACTGTAGCAGTTACTGTAGCGACAGAGGGAAATTTAAAGGCCCTGCTGGGATGCTCTAAGTCTGAGTATTTTTTGTTGGCAACCTTAGTACATCAACCAGACGTGTCCTACATATTTGGCTATGTTTTCCAACATTGTTTGTTACCGTATATGTTAGCATGTTTTTTTTTTGTTTTAGGGAAATGTTAGCATGCCTTGTGTGTGTGTTACTCCATCCATCCCTCCACATATTTTTATAAGGTGTATTTTAATTTGAGAAAGTCTTTGATAATATAGACTTTGACCATTAAATTTCTTTTATTATATTGTCAGCTGCCACAAAATAATATTGTATCAAAAACATTTTCAAATATAAACATGTTAATATCTATATAATTTGAGTAGCTGTTGTCAAAACTTACCAAGTTTGTTTCAAACGAGAATACTTCATAAGTAGATGGAGTACTACTTCGTACACTGATTTAAGATTGAGATGGGCCATGTTCGTAAACTTTCTTTAGATTGGTGGGCCTAGTATTATATGTGTGCCACGTTGGTCTAAGGCCTTCTGTGCTGATAGTTTTGGACTGTTTGGCCTCAAAATGGTTCTCCTATGCTCTTCTTGGAAACCAAAAATTGCATTGATCCTTCTGTATTTTTAGGAACCAACTCAGCATTGCACCCTACCTGGATTTCTCTACTTGAAAACGACCTGAGAGTTTTTGCTAAAAAACAACCTGAGGGCGCTTATGAATTTTATTAGGCACCGGACGCAGGGCCTGTCCTACAATTTAGAGGACTCAGTGCGAAAATATAATAAAGTTGCAAGTAGATCTCAAAATACAGTATTATAAGAGAGAAAATTCAAAATTATGCACTTCTTTTTAACTTATAAAAAAATTCTTTAAAATTTATAAAAAGTAAAATATGCAACAAAATATTCATAACTAGCACTCCCTCCATTCTAAAATATAGACAGAAAACTATAGATGTATACTTATTGTATTGGGCTGTTCACGAGTTCAATTTAGAAGCCCTACTAGTTTGGGGACCCTGTGCGGACGTTCGAGTGAGTACTCAAAGAGTGGGATGCAACCTATATTTCCTTAATGATATGGATCAACGGGAGCGCTATGCACGAAGTTCAGATACTTAGATGCATGATTAGAGGAATGCTTATTTTCGCCGTCTGCGAGTCAAAATCCTGGATAGTTTTGCTACAGTTTTTGCCTTTTTCTTTCCTGCTGGAACGGTCAAGATGAACAGAATGGCCATACATGCATGCCTCTTTCTTTTGACAGGTTCCATGGCACAAAACTTGCAGAGATGCCTTTTGCAGGCACAATGCCGGCTTACCAGAAACAAGGGATGATGCGTCGACTTGTGAAGGCTGTGGAGCAGGTACAGCATAATTAGCTAGTGTAAACTGTAATGAATGGTCAGTAAGCATAAATGTTCTTGACTCTCTGATTCTGAATCGTCAGGTGCTGTGGTCGTTGCAAGTAGAGAATCTGGTGATACCGTCCGTGGCTGGGCTAGTGGATACATGGAGGAAATCCTTCTACTTCAGGCCAATGGAGCCACAGCTGAGGGAGGAGATGAAGAAGCTGAGCCTGATCGTCATCACCAATACGACCCTGCTCCAGAAACCCATTGCCGCGCAGGCGCAGCAAGGTACGTACCTCACTAGTTAACCACTCCCAACATTGACAGCGATTGCAAGTTCAGGCGTGTGAGCTAAACACGGTGTTTAATTACTGATGGTGACGAAAGGAAGTTCAGATCAGCTATGCAGGCATACGTTTGCGCCGATCAGGAAGGACATGGTGGCACGCCTGAGCGACGACGAGCTGGCGTTCTTGGAGATGGCTCCGTTCTGCAGCTTCACCGATCTGGTGGCCGGGGATCACGTGCCCCTGCAATTCTTCGCCGGCGACGGTCGGGTATCCATGGCTCGAACTGGAAGCAGCAGCTCTGCCTCTGCTCCTCCCGGCCTGACGGCTTACGCCAGTTACGCGGCGAGCTGCAGCGGCTTCCGCCCTAGCTACGCGCAGAGCAAGCTTCTCAAGTGATCCTGTGATTACCGTCTACACCGTCTCTGATCGACAAACTTTTTTTCTTTTGAAACTTTTGAACACCTGTCCTCTTCTTAGAACGAACGACTTGTAGAACCTATCAAAACTTTGTTGCTTGTCATGGTCGTTGACGGCTTGGCGAGAGATGGTATAGTCTGCCTCTGCCAATGGAGACTAGTTCCTAATAAGGAGCCAATGGAGACCAGCTCCTAATAAGGAGCCAGTGTTGCTGTTGCAGCGACGTCTCCTTCAGCTCCGGCGTCTCCGCTGCCACCACCCTCTGCCTCGCCGGCTGGTGTGATATCTGACCCACCGGCGTCCGGCGATGCAGTTCATGCTGTCCACTGCACCTGCACGCCTGCTTGCTCATACTTCCATCATTGATCATAGAGAGATAGAGACGATGCATCCGCAGATTCATCGATCGGCACCGACTACTATTGTATTCGATTCGTCTTACAGATGATGAGACCATATTGCCATGACATGTCACATATCCATGTTAATTTGCACTCTTCCAAGTCGCTAGCTAGCTCATTAATTAAGGAGCGGGGGCACTCAGAGTCAAGACATGAACTCCTTGTCTGTGAGCCTGAGTCGACGGCAAAGCGCATGCACTTTCCTCTTTGATCCTTTCAAACTAGCTAAGCCTCATTAAGCAGCCACTCTGTTACGTACTGAGCAGGGAGGCCTCGGTGAGAATGGCATTTTGTCTTGCCTCTCACGAAATGACATTGTTGATCTGAATTTCTACATTTTCTAGTACTCACGATATTTTCTCCCAAAAGACCCACGCATAACCCTTGTCATCTTCTTCGTCTCCCTCTCACACTTCTCTCTCTTCTCCATGGAGTTATTCTCCATCTCCGGTGAGATCACCACGCGTTGGGGCCGCCTCAGCTGACAACGCTTGCCGAAGATAGAGAAGAAAGGAATAGAAGAGAGTGAAGGGGCGGTGGTGAGGAGAAGGCAGCGCCACTGGCATGGGGGCGGAGTTGGTGCCGGCACATGGTGAGCTCGTCGAAGATGGAGAACAACATCGAGAAGAGAGAGAGAGAAGAGTGAGAAGCGGAGGAAGAAGATGGCATGCAAGTTTCCAGGGGCATTTTGGGAAGAAAATATCAGGACTGTTAGGTACTCCCTCCGTTCCAAAGTGCAGTTCACTGTTGACTTTTGGATATTCTATTTGACCATTCGTCTTATTCAAAAAAAATATGTAAATATTATTTATTTTTGTTGTGATTTGTTTTATCATTAAACAAATTTTAAGCATGACTTATATTTTTACATGTTTGCACTATTTTTTTGAATAAGACGAATGATCAAAAGGCGTCTCCAAAAGTCAACATTGAACTACAATTTGGAACGAAGGGAGTAACAAAGAAATCCACAACAACGATGTCATTCGTTGAAAGGCAGACAAACCTAATAGCATTCTCATCAGGACCGCCCTATTTGGTGTCATTTGTCAAATTCCCCTCACTTGTTTGACCCGGCCTCCCTTTAAACCAAGGGCCTTGGTAAAACCCTAATTCGGGGATGGTGGGGTGACGGTCAATGTTGGATAAATCGCTCGTGAAAAGCAAGAAAACAACTTAAATCCTTACTATTTTTAATCGGCAGAGCATCCATGTCAGCTATCTAAATTTTTCCATAGCATTGTTTCCCTACTCTCTCTATCCATGATCTAAAATTCCATCATACTTTACGTACACTATAAAAAATTTCTTCTCTACATCGGCTACTCTATAAAAAGAATGAAGTGTACAATGTTTTAAGGTACCTATAATGGATGCTCTTAAGACATGGGTCATGGATAGTGCATATAGGTATGAACCAGAGATTTTAGAGCCATCAATACATATGCCCTTGTATCTAGGATGGCTTCCCAATCGGTGGTTGCGACGTGAGCTATATAAATGTTGATCTCACCAATTTGATTCGCAGTTTTGTTTTGTTCGGTTCGGTTCGGTTGGACAAAAATTTGTCATTTTCATACAGACTATTCGGTGTAATATTTTGTAAATTTTTTTGAAGTTTTATAGAATTTTATTCAAAGATCTTAAAAATATTCTTTACATTATATTTTAATATTTTCATACTTTTATTTTATGGTTCTTAACTTTTAATCCAACCAAACCAAATCGAAAAAAAGGGGAAGAAAAGAGGGCTTGAACACAGCGAAGAAAAGAGGGCTCGCGAATGAATGCGGGGAGGGAGGGAGCACAGCGATCGATTGCTGTCGACTTTAAACCCCACACCAACCCTCCTTCCTGCGAGCATGCAGCACCGTACCGACACATTCATGCATTCAGTCTTCCTCCTCCTCTTCTTGGAGCAAAAGAGAAGAAAAACATGGAATGCAATGCATGCATTCAAACCATTTTAATCAAAGGAAATTGGATTTGTCAATCGGCAGTCATCTGGACAATAGTTCACCTACCTAGTTCACTGCCACTCTTATGCCTTTGCCTCCCGCCCTCTCGTGTCCTTCTCCGTCTTCGGCGTGCCTCCACCACCTGGGCTCCTTCCCTTTCTTCATCTGGTTGCTGCGCATCGCGTCTCTCGTCAATGCTCTGCCGTCGGCTAATTCAGGTTAGGGTTGAGGTTCAAGTGGGAGTTCACCTGTGTCTAGGTCTAGAGGGAAGCTGGAGGCGGTGACCTGACGGGTGGGAGGGGTTTATGGTGGAGGTGGCGGCGTCGGAGTAGTGGAAAAGGTCGAAGGCGATTGGGTAGCGGAGACAAATCGACATCAGCGATGGGTTAGGGTGGACAGGGCAGAGGACGCTGCCGACGGCGGGTGGTGGTTGACGGCCAAGGTGCATGGAGTGGAGAAAAGAGTTGGACGAGAGGCGCACGGGCAAATGTCAGGGTCGCACACACAGCAGGGACCAGTCGATTGTGTGCAGTCACTCCCGGAGGAAATTAGTTTAGTATTTTTTTTTAACAGTACAAAATCTAAGGTCTTGTTCTTTTAAGCTGATCTGAACGGCTGAAATGACTGAATTTCGAGAGGTTCTCGAAGTGGTCTCGATATTTGGATCCATTTTGTTTGAATTGCTTTTTAAAGCGTTAGGACCCACATCCAAAACAGCGAAAAAACTGAATCAAAAAATCTAAAGCATTTTTTTTTCAAAATATAGATAATTCGTTAACATGTTAAGCTGGAAAAAAGGTTTAAGTATCTAAACCAGAAACCAACAAAGAAAGAGGCCGAATCAGGCGGGCGGCAGCGAGAGGCTGCTGCTGAGCCGCGGCGGCGAGGACGGCGGCGTGTAGAACGGCGTCTCGGGCTCCTGCTCCTCGCCGTCGGACGCCTCCTCGTCGATGGTGTAGAGCGCCCGCGAGGCGGGCCCGAACCACCGCTCCCTCCACGTCGCCACGTCCTCCTCCTCGGGCCCCGGAGCCGCCTGTTCCACCACCGCGGCGGCGCCCGGCGCCGGCGAGCTGGCCGAGGCCGGCTCGACGCGGGTGCGGCGGCGGGAGCAGAGCAGCAGCAGGAAGAGCTGGCGGAGCTTCTTGGGCGGGGGCTCCGACGACTCCGAGACGGGCACGGGCAGCCGGGGCGGCGGGCGCTTAATGCTGTAGTTCCGGCGGCGGCGGCACAGCATGAGGAGCGCGGCGGCGGTGAGGGCGAAGACGAGCGCGGCGAGTACGGCGGCGAGGAGGACGACGAGGTGGCGCCTCATGCTAAAATGCTCCTCAGCTGCTACTACTTGTGCAAGCGGCGGGTTTGGAGGCTCAAGCTCAAGCTCATTGCAATTTGCAGGTACGCTATTATGCTCAAGCTCAAGCTCAAGCTTTAAGGCTTTAGCTTTAAGTCGAATTTTTTTTCCGGTGGTGGCGGGTGCGCTGCCTACCCGGCACGTGATTATTGGGCTCAAATCATAATACGAACTTTACAGCTTTTGAAAAAATTTACGGAATTTCGGATAAACCATATTGTTCCGTCTGTGATGCATAAAGCACCATAAGACAAAAATACAATGGAAGCAAAATTCCTCCTAGGTCCATACCAGTGGCGTAGCCAGGAATTTTTTGTTGGGTAGTCCTGACTTGACGCTCCAAATTTTTGTAATACCATAAAAGTAGTACACAAATATTGACATAAAACAATAATATCTCATAACCAAGGTTTTTTATTTCGGTAGAAGAAAAATTTCGTTCCTCAGCGAAAATACCGAAATCCGAAAATTTCGTTCGAAATTTCGGTCAAAAGACGTTCAAATTCAAACAAAATTTGTCCAAATTTTGATGAAATTTGCCTATAAGACTATATCCAACATCTAGCACCAAATGGCAACATATAACATCTCATTCATCATCCATTGGAAGAGATTTGGAGCAGGGAAGAAGGAATACCTAGGGAGAGTTGGGAGAAGAGGGAGCCGCCGCCGAGGTGGAGCCCACGGGAGGAGGCGACTGGGGTGGAGCCACCGCCAGAGGGGAGGAGCGCGCCAGGTGGAGCCGCCACTGGGGGAGGAGCCAGACCGGGTGGATCTGCCAGTGGTTGAGCCGCCAGGTGGGAGGAGGCGCCAGTGGGGAGGGAGAGGCCTTGAGGAGGGAGGCGCCACGGAAGGGAAGGCGGCTCATTGGCCTGGCCTAGGGTCAAGCATGGTCTTGCGTGGCAGGAGGCGGGCGAAGGAGGGAGGGAGGGAGAGGAGGGAGGGGGAAGCTGCGTGGTGGGAGAACAGAGGAGCCGAGCTGCCAGCCTTCCCCTTTCCCTCTTGCTTACCCTAGCATTTTTGTTTTTGGGCCTTGTTGGGCTGAGAATTGAGACATAGGGAGGGGGGTCTCTAGGCCGAAAATCTGGGTAGTCCCCGGCCCACCCGGACTACCTGCTGGCTACGCCACTGGTCCATACAGTTCAAGGCATGACCATTGTGGTCATGTGGCAAGATTGATCCATTGCTCTACTTCCATGTATTTTTTTTAGGAAAAAGATATCTGCGTTCTAAAAATATTACGATGCACACTCCCTCACCTTTTCTGTTCTCCGGTCTAAGCCCAATCGGGTCTGGTTGCCCCCCTCACCCCTCCCCCTACACCTACACCCAGGAGGTAAAGGGGTTTGTAGCAGCATGCGGCTTGGATCACCGCGACTGCACATGCCTGGGCGTGTCTGGGATGGGTACGCGGTGATTGCTCGCTGGAGCAGTTGATCCAACTATTTTTTATGATTTGTTCGAACGCCAGACTTTAAGAGCTTCTCAAAGGTAGGTTTATGAAATTAGTTGTTTGACCTTTTTTAAAAACTTTGATAAGCAGCTTTGAGAATGGAAAAAAGATTCCAAGAAGACAAAACATCTAGCTTTTCAAAAGGCATCGGCTAGCTCATTTAGAGCAGATAAACATTATTTATAGACTATAATATAAATAGGCTGCTACCCTCTAACCTTATATGCAATTCTGAGCGACATCACAGAAAAAATTTTTAAAAAATAGAGGGTAGACCAATGTATAGCCCCAAAACCGTAACAATCGGGAGCGAAGGCAGTGAAGCAAATCCAGTTTTTACTAACGGTGTGAATAATGTGTGATGTGCAACGCAAGCAAAGTAAAGATGAAATGCCGCCGATATTCACTTTTGAGTTTGGAGGAGCCGTCGCCTCGAGATGCGCGCACGCATTACTCGGCGTGATTTCACTCCTTTGCACGGTGCACCACACTTTAGTGCTTTACAAAAACGTGACCAAAGCACGTAATAGCATATGCATCCACGAAGCTCAAACGACCAAAAAAAAAAACTCTTTCTTTTCTTTTGGTTCCACTGTGGACCGGGCACCAGATTTACAATAAAAAAAAATGAGACGCTAGTTCTAAAATATAGATAATTTATTTCGAACATGTATAGTATGCTATTGAAACATAGACAGTACGCTATTAAAATATTTGGTTGTGTCAGTTAGACTATGATGTTCTGTTGATAAAAATGCAGCATGAGGTAATCGACAAAACAAAACAGTAGTAGTTGGAACATGTCAATAAAATTGCTGGAACATGCCAAGAAGCTAATGGAACATGACAAAAGTCCTATGGAATATGTTGAAACATAGTCGACCAATGTTCGGAATGTGCTAAAAAATATTGAAACAAGACAAAAAGAACGCTATAACATACCAAAATAACTAATGAAACATGCAAAAAAAATTGAATACATATAGGTTCAAGTCTTTTTTAGAAAGATCTGCTTGATTATTCCTAAAACATCTTCAAAATTAGATCCAAACGTTCGTTAAAACACAAAGGCCCTCTTTGATAGCTTGTTTAGTTTTGGTTTAGTTTTGGTTGGGAAAATTTGATCACATTTGAAAGTGGTATGAAAAGGCTAAATGAATTATTAAAAAAATATTTTTGAGATCTTTGAGAAAAACCCTACAAAGTTCTAAAAAAATTATTTTCAGAAAATAAAGTGAATGGTGTATATAAAAATAACAAAAGTTGCAATCCCAACAAAAACTAGAACTAAACAAGCTATCAAAGAGGCCCAAAAATACATGTGTATCGATCAATGATTTGAATGCAAAGCACATAAAAATTATCATCGCTCTCCTTGCACCATCTTCACATACAACCACCATGGAGGACTGTGGCCTTTCCTAGACTAGCCCCTTCGGGCAGACCTACAAAAGGGACCGGATGAAGATAATTGCATCAAGAATAAACGTGAAGTAACCAAGATCCATCATGACCAAACTCAAGGAAAATAGATCAGTATAAGAGCCTCCACCAATCACCACCATCACCGATGGCAGAGTCTCCGCCGGAACAATTATCATCTTACCTCATTCTCCTACCAACGACACAGATCCGATGATAACCACCACACCTTCGCCATTCGAGGTCTAGAACCAAGACCCTTATTCCCGACGAACATAGTAGCTGAACTCACAGAGGTCGGAGTAGCACAGGGACCTCCCTCCTTGCCACCGAAGACAACGCCGTAAGAAGCTCCGTCACCGCCGACTCCCCAAACCCTCACCCTTACGTGCTCCGACGGAGCCAAAACCCTGGCTCCAATAAGCAAGCAGTCTCGCGGATACCCATAAAGTAACCCACTTGCATCCCTAGCCCTGGCCATAGCTCAAACATCGACGGCGACGAGAGAGAACGGCGGATTTGGGTGAGGAGCATCTCCTTTGGTCTGTCGGCTTTGTGTTCGCTTGGCTCAAAATTGTCCGAACTTCTTTTGGATTTAAGAATTTTTTAGCAGAGCCGTTGGCGGTGGGGACCAATGACCAATAATGATAGAATAATAGATGAAGCTGACGTCATCAAATTCTGATCAGGATGGTCATACTCACGCGGTTCACGCGCTCCGCAATCGATCCACCCCAAAAACGGGAAAGAACACGTAGTAGAGTAGTCATCGCCTGATGGCGGAGAGACCACGACAACGAGAGCAGCCGCAGCAGCACGTGCCGTAAGAAGAAGCACCGCAGACTCGCAGCAAGCAACCCAAGCGAGGAGGAGAGGAGGAGACGGACTCGTCGTGATTCGGTGTTGGTGTTGGTGTTGTTGTTCACACCGCCCGCCCCTCGTCTCCGGACTCCGGACTCCTCCTCCCCTCTCGTCGTCGTCGTCGTCTCCGTCTCCGTCTCGGCCGTTTATCTCTTGTATTTATAGTTTTCCCTCATCTCGATTCCTTCTTCTTTGCCTCCCTCCTGACGTCTCCCTCTCCCGCCCCCGGCGCCGCCCTCCCTCCGCGACGACCGGTAGCTCCGGCGACTCTCAGGTAACCGCCCTCCCCCTGCCGCCCGGCCTGAGCTTCTCTCTCCAATTCACGATCGCTCTACTTTTAGTTTCCCATCAGGCTGCGTGTGGGCTTTGCGGGTTTCTTCTCTCGATTGCTTGCGTCTCGAGTGTGATCTGCTGCTCAAAGGCGGCGGCTTTCGTTCAGTTTAGGCGGTCGCCATTGCCGTGCCCCTGCTAAATTAGTGTCTCTACCTTTCTTTTCATCCAAACTCTCGAGGAACAGCTACAGCCGAAAAATTACTAACCTTTTTTAGTATATTGCTCGGATGCTTCCTGAGCTGAGCCGAGGTGCCTCAAATTTATTACTGCAATGAGTTCATTTAATTGCGACGCCGCTCAATTCATATGTATAGCTCTGTGGCTGGCTTGGGATGGGAATCGGGAATTTGGGATAGGAGGCAAAGCACCTCTACCTCTGCGTTAACGTTGCTGCCTCTGCCTCTGATGTAACTTGTGCCATGTTAAAAGTTGTCAAGGTGCGCATGTGGAATAGGGCAACCTGGACATATGTCGACCATTCTGTAGTTATGTTATTCAGCATCTGTATATTCATGGGATTTGTGGCTAGGTGATATTAGCTGCAGCATCGTATTGTTTGCTAAGGAGTAAGGACATTTGCAAGGTGCTTCGTTCATACAATCTTTTTTTTCTGAACAAACCGTTGATACAATCAGTTTGTGCAGTGAGTTATGGAATTGGGGTTATATTGTCCTGTTTGGGGCATGGGGCTGCAGTCATGCAAATGCTGTTATGATTGAGAGCATAACATGTTTGTGGGCTTAATGTAGTGTTACACTTGCCCCCAGCTTCTCTCTTGCGTGTTTACATGTTCGCTCTACTAGCTATTTAGATCCACTTGGCTGTCAAGTCTTATTTACTTCATTTTCTAACGGCACATCTGCATGGTGTGATAGTTGCCTGCTGACTGATTTTCACAGGTCTTTAATTAGATCCATTCATTCTGTATCGTGGTTGGAGGTGCTCCTGCTTGGCGATATTAGTGTTTTATCGACCTATAATTTTTTCAACAGCAAATTTGCTCTATTTATCCATATATATCTGCTTGGAGAGAGCGATCTAGCAACAATGTCGTCTCTCCAGTTATTGCAACTAACAAAGCACAGGCGCAATCTTTTGTCTTCAAGAAGGTGTGCTCAGCAAGCAACATATTTTTAAATAATTAAAATTTTCTAGTTCACCCTTTAGTTCTTATTTTCTTATGCTCCTTGTTTTTTCAAATGTGTGTAGGAAAACACTTGCGATTGTTTCTGGTGCACTACTTGCTGGCGGAACTATAGCATATGCCCATTCAGTCCGATGGAAAAAACATCAGGAAGCAAATTCTTCTAGTGATGCAAATGCACAAATCAGGAATAAAGAGAGCATTATTGGTCAAAACGGCGTTGATGGTAAATTGGTAAAAGCAAGGAAAAAGAAAAATGGATTGAAATCTTTACAATTTTTGGCTGCTATTTTACTCAAGAAGATTGGCCCAAATGGATCAAACTACCTTCTCGGTTTGATAATGACATCAGTAAGTTCTACTATCTTCTTCGTGTGCCCATTTCTTTTGTTTGAAATATTACCACTTGGGTCCAATTTTAGAATGTTCATTACACGCCATTGCCTAGTGATTGCTATTTCCCACTTGAATTTTTTCACTGTTTTTCGGGCCAAAGATGATATTTTTTGTGCTATCTTATTGGATTGCTAGCGTCTTGAGTCATTAAGGATGTTATCTGTACAATGTGATATTATACTCAGGCTTGTTCGAACCTGATTACATGTAAAAATTCTAAATCTTTCATCTTCATATTTATTTGATAAACGTATCTTTCTGCAGGTGTTACGCACAGCTGTTGGCCACAGATTAGCAAAAGTTCAGGGTTATCTGTTCAGATCCGCGTTCCTTAGGCGTGTTCCGGCCTTTACACGCCTAATTCTTGAAAATCTTTTTTTATGCTTCCTACAATCAACAATATACCAGACCTCAAAGTATTTCACAGGGTCCTTAGGTTTGTCCTTCAAGAAAACTTTGACAGATCTCGTCCATGCTGATTATTTTGAGGTATGTTGGGTTATAGAGTTGAAATCTCCTAATTGTTTGTACCTTATACTTCATATTCTGCACATTTTTACTCTTTTCTTTCCCCAAGGATACAATGCAAGGTCTATAACACACTTCAATTATGAGGTCAACTGGTATAGATCAATTGATACTTTGTGGATGGCAGATTTGTTGGTGAATAATGATCTCAGTGACTTGTAATCAATAGCTGGTGCTACAAATAGGACAGCTGAAATGAGACAAATATTTTATGGGCCATAATATACCTCACCATAGAAAAATAATGAAGTCCTGAAAATATACTAAGACTATTTTACTCGTTTAATCGGTAGTGTTAAGTCACTTTTATTTTCTGCAATATGCAGAACATGTAAATTGTTCTTTCATCTTGCTGGATTTATTCTGCCACTGTAGACACTGAATTCTGTTTCCATGGAAGGTTCCACTCATTTGATTTCATGCATTCTAGAGCTTATCTTGTAAAATTTAGTATCACTTAATCAGCTTATGTAACTTCAGGGGAGAAGGTTAGCCTAATTGGTCAATTGCTCAATTTTCCTGGCCACATTTACTGTATTAACTTTCACTTTATGTCCAGAACATGGTTTACTACAAGATCTCACATGTTGATCATCGAATCTCAAACCCAGAGCAAAGGATCGCTAGTGATATTCCAAAGTTCTGTTCAGGACTAAGTGAACTTGTACAGGATGATCTGACTGCAGTTACTGATGGTTTGATATACATCTGGCGCCTCTGCTCTTATGCAAGTCCAAAATATGTCCTCTGGATTCTGGTATTTTTTTCTTCTATAAACCACTGTCACGGTGTCATCCTTCATGAATATTGCATGGTGTAGTAATCCTTAGTCAAATAATAGCTCTGCCTAGTTTGAAGAAACTATGATAGCCTTAATTTATATGCAATGCCCGTTCAAAAAATGCTTATGTAATTAGTTATTATAACAACCACCTTACTTCTTAATTAGATAAACTGCTAATAAGTAGTTGCTTTCAGGCATATGTGATTGGTGCTGGTGGTGCAATTAGAAAATTTTCTCCTGCTTTTGGAAAGATGAAATCCATGGAGCAACAGCTAGAAGGGGAATATCGGCAGGTCCATTCCCGGTTGAGAACCCATGCTGAGAGTGTGGCATTTTATGGTGGAGAGAACATAGAAGCATCACACATTATGCAGCGGTTCCAGGCTCTTGTGAAGCACTTGAATATTGTTCTTCGAGAAAACTGGTGGTTTGGCATGATTCAAGATTTTCTTCTGAAATATCTTGGTGCCACAGTGGGAGTTGTCTTGATTATTGAACCCTTCTTTGGGGGAAATCTTAGACCTGACTCATCTACTTCAGGACGAGCAGAGATGTTGAGCAATATTCGATATCACACAAGTGTGATAATGTCATTGTTTCAGTCTCTTGGTACCCTTTCCATTAGTTCAAGACGCTTAAATATTCTCAGGTAAATTCACCATCCCTTGTGAGAAAAGCTTGCTCTACCTACTCTAAATAAACATTAATAAAATAGTATTATTTTCAATCCGGTAGCTATACTTTGCTCTAAACGAGTTATATAGCTGTTAATCATATAATACTTGCATGTAAATGTTGTTCATGGCATCCAGCGAAAGAGATTATCACAATACTTGATAGTTCTTATGATGTCACTTACACAAATTTCATGGTTTAAACCTTTATTTAACCTTCAGAGCTTATTTTATCTATGTAACTGAACTATAAGGATTTTATCCACAATGCTTCCTCTAGAATATTCTTTTTAATTCTTTGCTACCCAGAAATGATCTAGACTAGTAGTTTTCTAGAAGAGAAGCTAAAGTTATTTCCTGTTGTGACGATTGTTTCGTGCATTGCTAAGTAACTTTCCATTCTGTTTGACAGTGGCTATGCAGATCGTATTTGTGAGTTACTGGATGTTTCGCGTGAACTATCTGGTGTTCGTGATAGATCAATAAAACACAATTCTTTCACAGGAAATTATATCAGTGAGGCAAACTTTATAGAATTTTCAGGTGTTAAGGTAATCATTATTGGGGAATATTACGATGATTCTTTTGTCTATTCGATACCAATATTCTAATAAAATATCTGGTCACAGGTGGTGACACCCTCTGGGAATGTCTTGGTTAATGATTTAAGTCTCCGGGTAGAATCTGGTTCTAATCTATTGATAACTGGTAATCCTCTGTCAAATATTTTCTCGTTTCCTGACAAAAATATTTGCTCCTCTGGGTCTTGATCTATGGTTTAGTTATGATAAATTTGCAGTGCTGCTGCAATGATATTTAATTGATTGAATGTTTGCACTTCCAATACAAGTAGAAGTGAGAGTAATTTGGCCATTCCTTTTTCCATGCTTTCTGTCCATAAACCCTTCATTTATCTTAAGGTTATGATTTAAAGTAGAATTTGTTACCTGTTGACACTAGTCTCTCTTTCTTTCATATATTTTTTGGTGTCAGTTGGTTGACTATATCACCTCTCCTTTCACTTCGGGGGAACTCCTAGACAGTGCTTTGGTTTGTAGCTTCCTGGTTTTGATTTCTGGAGGCATCTCAGTTAGAATTGATCTTCTGTCAGTTTTAACTTTAGATGTTTGTTTGAATATTTTTAAGCTTCTTTCTTCAGTATTGTCAAATATTCAATTCAACTTGAAGGTCAATTAACACTATCAACCAAAGTAGAAATCTACGCTACAGGCTCTTAGCTCCATGGGTCGAATAAACTTAGGTGTTCCATCGGTTCTTGGTCAACCTTAGGTAGATAATTTGAAATGTCTGTTCAACAATTAGCACACGTGTCATTTCTTGACCAATCTTAGCAGCTGACTAGAATTGCTGAACGCAAAAATTATGTTGATAGCCTCCTTTTTGAGTTCATAACTTTGGGCAAGGTTAACATTTCAAGTTGAGATTCTCTCTTGTTATTTTACGTGTGCTATTGCTCAAAAATATTTTATGTGTACACCTGATGCTGTTCTTATGTCCTTTCTGTCACTTCCAAATGAAAATTTTAGCCATGGGAAATTAATCTTACGATGCGTCTTTCCTCATATTTCAGGCCCCAATGGAAGTGGAAAAAGCTCCCTTTTTCGTGTTCTTGGGGGTCTCTGGCCTCTTGTATCTGGTCACATTGTCAAACCTGGTGTTGGTTCTAATCTTAACAAGGAAATATTTTATGTCCCCCAGCGACCATATACAGCTGTTGGAACACTTCGCGACCAGCTAATCTATCCACTTACAGCAGATCAGGAAATTGAACCACTTAGCTTTGACGGCATGGTGGATCTTCTCAAGAATGTAATAATATTCATAACAATTATGTACCCTCTTCAGCTATAGCCCTATTATTCATTTTATTTGTGTTTTTTTTGTCCCAAACAATCAACTTCTCTGAAGATTCTTAGTGTTTACTTTTTTACAGGTTGATCTAGAATACTTGCTAGAACGCTATCCTTTTGATAAGGAAGTTAACTGGGGCGACGAATTGTCTCTTGGTGAGCAACAAAGATTAGGAATGGCCAGATTGTTCTATCACAAGCCAAAGTTTGCCATCCTGGATGAGTGTACTAGTGCTGTAACAACTGATATGGAAGAACGTTTCTGCAAACGGGTTCGAGCAATGGGTACATCATGCATAACGATATCTCACCGTCCAGCATTAGTTGCCTTTCATGATATCGTTTTGTCCTTGGATGGTGAAGGAGGTTGGAAAGTTCAGGATAACAGGTTATATTCATGAAAAATGTTTTCCTTTTTGTTATTTTCAACTGCAGTTTCAAACAATTTGGATTTTTTTCTTTATTAGAAATGGCTCCTTCCTTTGTGCTGAACCGGAGCTCGATGCATTGAAGCCACTAGAAACTGATCGTAAATCTGATGCGCTTACTGTTCAAAGGGCTTTTATTGCCAATACGAAGGTAGTTATATTACATACCGCCTGTTCCAATTTTATTGGCCTCTCTTTGTTTTTTCTATTTTACTTATTTTATATTTTTATTACCAGGATAATGCTCTATCAGGTCCCAAGGAATTTTCTTATTCAACACAAATCATAGCTACTTCTCCCAATATGGAGATAGAACACACAAAACAATCTTGTTTAGCCCCACAATTACAGTGCTCACCAAGACCTTTGTCCGCCAGAGTAGCTGCAATGTCTAAAATACTGGTATGCAGCTACATTTTGTAATTGATTAATGATTTACATTTTTTTATTACGTTAACTGAACTACTTCTTTGGCTATTTATTGCTTATTAGTACTCACTGTTCATTGACTTGTACTGGGTACTAATATTATATCTGAAGACTTTAAAACTAAGAATTTGAATTAAATACATGCAAACCTACCACTAATCCATATGTTACCCTCATACTATCTTAAATTGTTATTATATCCTTGAGTATTTGTTTGGCAGGTTCCAAAACTATTTGATAAGCAAGGAGGGCAGTTGCTTGCCGTGGCACTACTTGTGTTCTCTCGGACGTGGATTTCAGATCGTATAGCTTCGCTGAATGGTTTGTTCTTTGTGTGTCTTCATTTACCAGAGGAACTAGAACTGCTAGTGTTAGTGTACCTTTTTTTAATAACATGTTGCATATCTTGGCAGGAACAAGTGTCAAGTATGTCCTGGAGCAGGACAAAGCTGCTTTTATTCGTTTGACTGGGATCAGTGTTCTGCAAAGTGCTGCAAATTCAATTGTGTCACCATCGCTGAGGTAATTTTAGTTATATGCATTTGAAGTATTTTTCTGTACTCATCCAGGAAGATTTGATAAGTACAAATTTCCCAGTGATACATATTTAACTATTTCATTGGTAACTGACTTTTCATAATTGATGTCATGACCTGATTAAGTATTTCTTTACAGAAACCTTACTTCAAAGCTTGCCCTTGGATGGCGGATCCGCATGACCAACCATCTACTTCTATACTATTTGAAAAGAAATGCTTTTTACAAGGTAAACTGTCCCGACAGAATATGCAATGTAACAACCCTTTTCTATTTCAGTTTGGAGCAGTGTTTTCCCCTTAAAGTGTTGCTATCATTGAGAGTGCTTATTTGCACAAGAGCTAAGCGTTTAATAAATTTGGATGCAGGTATTTAACATGTCAGGCATGGACATTGATGCAGACCAAAGAATAACACATGATGTGGAGAAGTTGACCATTGATCTTGCTAGCTTAGTTACTGGAATGGTGAAACCACTAGTTGACATTCTTTGGTGAGCTTTTCGTGGTCTCTTAAGTGTTGCGCAGGTGTTCTTCTTATTGATCAGGTTTTCTTAGTAAAACGACTATTGTTATCTAGGTTTACATGGAGAATGAAGCTTTTATCTGGGAGAAGAGGAGTTTCTATTTTGTATGCATACATGCTGCTAGGACTTGGTTTTTTAAGAGCTGTTTCCCCTGATTTTGGTGATCTTGCAAACCAAGAACAAGAACTTGAAGGTACCTTCAGGTTAGTACTTCTGGGTATTGGCAAAGTTGAATCTTTTTAATTGAAGAACCTTCGAGTGCTGACCTTGTAATCTCTGTACAAGGTTCATGCACTCAAGATTGAGGACGCACGCTGAGTCCATAGCTTTCTTTGGTGGTGGATCAAGGGAAAAAACTGTAAGTTTTTTCATGGCACATAAATGTTACTTAAAATTTCTACATTTCCATATTATGTTTCTTGTGAGCAGTATGTTTTTTCTATTACAGTGCTATATTTGAATCACTAATCTGAGTTGCAATAAGAATTTTAATATTGATATATACGAAGCGATTCATATATTGTTAAATAAAAATTACACCTTTTGTTTAAAATAAAATGGATAAAATTACAATTTCTGTAGTTTTTTTCTGCACATCATGTGCATGTTATGTTCGGTAAAAGTACATGCCCTCACAATGCGATTATCTTCTCATAAACCAGATGATTGAAGCTAAATTCTCAACATTGCTTACCCACTCGAGGATTCTTTTGAGAAAAAGATGGTTGTATGGCATTTTTGATGATTTTGTGACGAAGCAGCTGCCTCACAATGTGACATGGGGACTGAGTATGTTATATGCTATGGAGCACAAGGGGGACCAAGCTTCAACTAAAGCTCAAGGTTAATCAAATATTGGAAAATCTATCCACGCTCTAGGTGGCATCCTTTTTTGCATATAATCTTGTAACATTTTCTTATTTTGGGATTGCAGGAGAGTTGGCCCATGCACTGCGGTTCTTGGCATCGGTGGTGTCACAAAGCTTCATAGCTTTCGGTGACATCCTCGATTTGCACAAAAAGTTCCTTGAACTTTCTGGCGGTATTAATAGGATCTTTGAACTTGAGGAGCTTCTACAGGCATCTCAAAGCAGTAAGTTTCAATTCACCCTGAACTTTAGTGGCAGCCGGCAGTCTGGTTAATAGTCCAATGGTCTACCTTACTACCAAACCCCTCCCCCTCCCCTTTCCCCCCACCCCACCCCAACCACCACACACGCACCAGAGGCAGAGAATTGCCTAACTCAGAAAGGTATGGCGTTCAAATATACCATGATGTTAGTTATAACCTTACCAGAATAATAACCATAGTTATTACCTTACCAGAATAATAACCATTTGGTCAACCATCGTGAATGCCAGTATGCCCGAGTTATTAAACTGAAATAGTGAAATTACAAACAGTAACTGCCTACATTAAATTTTCAATATGAGCATATTCAATGTGGTATCATTAGAATTGACCTTAAATGTGTGAATTTTACCAAAAATGTAAAGATACAAGTGTAGTTTTCAATGCAACAAGTTCATGAAGGTAGGGAAAAAAAAATTGCTGTGCCTACCAGAGTTTTCTCTGGCCACTGCATGAAACATTCATGTTTAGTTGGATTGTTGGCGTGCCCACAGTGTCCGGTACATCTTAGCTGGCGTAAAACTTTTAACTGTTTGAAACTGCCTAAGAAAGACTACTCTGAAGGATCCTTGGCTGTGATGACCCACATAATATAGTTGACCACCTTGACCAATGCTAGAAATTTGTTCATCAAGTTGATTGGCTTCTGAATAATTTATGTCATACCCAATTGATGAAATGATCAGATGTCAAGTTTTATGTTTCGCTATGTTCATGCTATAAATTTCACCTGAATATGATACTGTTGCTCTTCTAGATGCTGCCATGCCTTATAATATTATCAGTGAGGAATCCAAAGAAATTATTTCCTTCCATGCTGTGGATATTGTAACGCCGTCACAAAAACTATTGGCTAGCCAATTGTCTTGTGATGTATCTCAAGGGAAAAGTCTTCTTGTGACTGGTATGCCATTTTGACAGCTGCTAAACTTTAATTTAGCACCAAGGTAACTTTTTTTTTTTACTTATACTTGTGATGTATTCTGAAGGTCCAAATGGTAGTGGCAAGAGTTCAATTTTTAGGGTACTCCGAGGTTTGTGGCCCGTTGTTTCTGGGGGACTTACCATGCCATCTGAAGGGATCTTTCATGTTCCTCAACGTCCATATACTTGTCTTGGAACCTTGAGGGACCAGATCATATATCCTCTGTCACGTGAGGAGGCAGACTTTAGGATGGTTTTAGTAAACAAAACAAGTAAGTGCCTCCTAACTCTGCAGAGGCAAACTGTTGAATTCAACTTTTGCATACTTAATCTTCAAAATGTTACATTTATTGAACTCTACTAAATTAGTAGCGCACACCGATTCTTAATTCGTTTTCTCAGATGAAGCATTGGTTCTAAGCTTTTTGTGCTGGGTAATGGGAATTTTTAATAAATTTATAGCACACTGGCATTCTTCTGTGTTATAAGCAAGTTTATGTTGATTTGTAACACAAGGTGTCACATCATAAACCTTGCTGATGTAGGTGACAAGTCTACTGTTTCCTTGTCTTTGGATGATCACCTGAAGACAATTCTAGAGAATGTTCGCCTGGTCTATCTTCTAGAAAGAGAAGGTTGGGATGCTACTCCTAACTGGGAGGATATTCTATCCTTGGGAGAGCAGCAGAGGCTAGGCATGGTCAGTTCTAAGAGACTTTTTGTTTTAATCTTTTTGTCTAACGTATTTCCATTCATTTTCCATAAATTTATAGCTCTGTACCTTTGTATTAAGTGGGATTTAACTGTTTTTTCAGGCTCGTTTGTTCTTTCACTCTCCTAAATTCGGTATCCTCGACGAGTGCACCAAGTATGTGTTATACTGTTGTATTTGTAATATTCTCATTTCAATTATTTTATCAATCACTATGTAGTACTTAAAAGCGCACTCGTTGCAGTGCCACAAGCGTCGATATTGAAGAACATTTGTACAGGATAGCAACTAACATGGGAATAACTGTCATCACCTCCTCACAAGTAAGTACTCACCTATTTATCCTGGGTCATGAGCCTCAAAATGGAATCTTGACAAGTAATTTGGAACCTTTTTTTTGTAAAGATGGGAACTGGATCTGATTTTCGTACCACACCCAGGGCCAGGGTTTCTGTTTCTGGCTGACAGTTTCTTTAGTCCCTCGCAGTTTGAATTTGAATGAGCATCTTTTGTTCATGTAAAATGTGTGTTGCTGAAGCCTTCTTCCATCTATTTATTTACAGAGGCCTGCTCTCATACCCTTTCATTCATTGGAACTGAAACTCATTGATGGTGAAGGAAAATGGGAGCTATGTGCAATCCACCAGTAATTGATGAATGATGACATCAACTTGATTTTTGATCAGCTTTAGTTAACATCAGTTGTGTACAGTATTAGTTGTCTCTTCACCGGATGCTTCACCAAATACTTCTTTGATACGAAAATCTTCTTGTTACAAAATTGAGATAGAACAGAACAATACACTGCAGTTGTAGAAGGTAAAAGGTTCTAATGACCCCTACTGTAGCATGTAGGCTCCATAGGATAGCATAGTACATCATTTTGTTCTTCCAGCCTAATCGATAATTCATATATGATACACACAATAAACTGACAGTTGCCGTCAAAATTGAATGGTGGCGTGTGGCAATTATTTCTGTAAGCAGACACGGACACGAAATGTGCCCTTGTAAATGGCTACAAATGTATAGAAATCAATCTTGCTTTACTTGGGGGAAGTTCTGTCTATACGACATAACATTTTGCTAGTCCCTTCGATGCCATTATATTGTTAATTTAGGCCTGGTTCTTTTCATCTTAAATTAAATTAAATTAAAATTTAACATTTTTCACAAACCAACTGATCTATTACTTTGTAATTATTTTGTGAGGTTTTAAATAGTTTTTAAAAAGTTTCTAAATTTTTTTTTATATCTTTTTGGATTCTCCAAAATGTGTCTTTCGAAATCACAACTTTTTTAGTTAAAAACTTCAACTTTCCGTCGAACAAGACCTTAGTATGTACGTCGTGTCATTTTCAGCTTGTTACCTTCTAGGCCATTGCCATTAGGCCCGTTAGGTTCAACCATTAGAAAACAATGTTCAAAATACTGCTTTGATGGTTTGTATTTTGAAAAATTTTAAACATTGTCTCCCACGTTTTAGCTTCAAATTAACGTTAACATTTCAACTTGATACTAAAATTTTATAATTTTTTAATATAATTTTCGGTTGTTTCTCTCTCATTTTAATGAGACATGCTATAACTTTGTAATAAAATTTTAAATAAAAAAGTTTCCCATTTCGCATTCAAAATTTTCTCAACATAATTGTCGGCGATTGGGAATGAGAGTTTGTCAAGTATCAAGCTTGCTTATTAAAATGGGGATTAACATGTCTCTTTCCACAGCATATTAGGACATTTATGGGTGAGAGAATCCGTGGCCAACCCAAGCAAAAACCATGGGAGAGCACAACACATTTTTCGCCCTAGTTTGGGCCTCTCACCTCGGGATAGCAGTCCTACATCCAACCATTCATCACTAAGATGGAAGAGTGCAATGGGAAGATCACATGAGCAAGACAGAGCTTACTTTAGGAACTGGGTGTGTGTTACAAAGAAGAAAAAGAAAACCTTGCTATGTGCGAGTGCGAGAAGCTCCATTATATGGTCACTCGAAGGAGAAAGGTCCCCCTCTCTAACAGGCTCATCCTATCTTATTGTGCCACCCGCCCAATCTCCAACAATAATATTTTGAATCCATAGTGTTTTTTTTTTGCGTAATTTAAAATTTTTCTTCATTTGTTAGTCATTTGGGATCATACATTCAATTCATAGTGGTGTGCTGTTTTGCCGCTTGTTCAATGCAATCTCATTCTCATCTCGTGCTGATGATATACTATACCACTAGTACTATACTAACGCTGCTGGGAGAGGAGCACTAGGAGGCCCTGGGGCCCGACGAGTATCTCGTTGAGGAAGCTGACGAGGCCGAACCACACCACCGGCGTGACGTCGACGCCGCCCACCGGCGGGATGAGCTTCCTCGTCGCGGCCAGCAACGGCTCCGTGGGCGCGTACGCCACCACGTACGGGAACTCCCTCACCGGCAGCTTGGGGTACCACGACATGACGATCCGGACGATGAAGAGGAACCCCAGCGCCGACAGCGCCGGCCCCGCCACGCCGACCGCCACCCTCGCCGTCTCCGGGCTCAGCTCTCCCACCACCACCATGGCCATGGCCATGGACGACGGCGGCGGAGAGGCGCCGCATGGCAGCGCGCTGCTCATGCTCGCGGCTGCCGCGGCGGCGAGAAGGCCGCCGTGGGCTCTCGGATTGCTACTCCATGATCGGTGCTGCAATTGCAACCCAAGGCAACAGTTTTAATTTGAGGCGGAGCTAGCGAGCCGCCTACTCGAGTGAAGACGATCGAAGACAGTAAAAGAACGACCTTTTCGCGGCTGCCGGCGCTGGCGACGACGATGCGGCTCCTGGTGAACCCTCCCCTTGTAGAGGAGAACAGCTTGGGGGAGACGAGCAAGGAGGATTCCATGGCGGAGGAGGAGCCGGTGTCGGTGCCGGGAACAGCAGCTACCGCCTGTCACTGCCGTTGTTTTGGGGTGGATAAGGCAGAGGCAGAGAGCCAGAGATAGAGGACGAAACCAAGTGGGCTCTTTCTTTGCAACGAAGCCCGTTCCGGCCCAATCGGCGCCACCCTAGTTCCCTCCCACCCCCACGGCCCATGGGCCACGGCTGCTGCTGCAGCGACCTAAGAGCATCCCCAATAGGCCTCTATTCCACCCCTAAAACAACGGAGGGGCTGTTGGGGATGCTCTAGCAATATAACATCAAGGATGGTCAAAGTTCAGATAACGATTATCTAGTTCAACTTCATGTGGTCCTTTCGATGGAAGAAAGGTTCTACCATAAGCTTGGAGGGTCTCTAAATTTAGAGATCACTCTAAGATAAAACTCTGTTGGATCATTATAAAGACCGATGACCGTCCGCAGTAGTGCTTGGATAAACCTGCGGGTGATGCTCTCAGAGGTTACCGATAAGAAGAAGGAAGAATGTACAGTACAGCGGTAGAGTGCGCTCTAGGAAGCCTAGTCCGAGAGAGGCTTCAGAATTACTGAAGACTGAAAGGAAGTAATCCAATTTACCTCCCTTAACTATTGCAGAAGTTCATTTTTTCTTCCTCAACTTATTTGTGGCCGTTCGATGCAAGATTGGACGGCCAGATCTCACCCATTTAACACAGAGGGAGAAAAAAGTGAACTTTTTCAATAGTCTGAGAGAGGCGGTGTGGACTAAACGAGGTGTAAAGCCTAGGCCGAGCAAAGAACAAAGCCCAGTGTTAAAACCCTACGGCCCATTCCAACTCCAACGTACGCCTCCTCCTTTCCCTTCTTCCCTCCGTCCTCCGTCGCCGTCGACATGCTTCGGCTGCGCTCTTCTGCTCGCCTCCTCGCCGAGGTGAGCCCGCCTCCACGCCCCCTTGCTTACTTCTCTCCGGCACCTCACACGCGCGTATGGCAGCTCCGCGGCGTCCGACTCCATGGGGCTTCGCCGCCGCGATGGCTCTCCGGCGCCGCGTCCGCCGCGCGCGAGACCTCGCTCCTGCGCCCCCTTCCCGGTCTCCAGCTCCCGCCGTGCCTCCCCGACCAGCTCGACCGCCACAGCACCCACGTCACCACGCTCCCCAACGGCGTCCGCGTCGCCTCCGAGGACGTCCCGGTACCATCCGCTTGACTTCAATTCGTCTTGTGTGCCTCCGCGGCGGCGTCGATGCTGAAGCATTTTGTGGCGTTCCGGCAGGGGCCGTCCGCGTGCATAGGGGTGTTCGTGGCTTCCGGCTCGATTTACGAGACGAAGGAGTCGGCCGGTGTCACCTACCTGCTGGAGAAGCTGGCGTTCAAGGACACCGCGCACCGGAGCCACCAAAGGATCGTGCAGGAGATCGAGGCCACCGGGTCCGGGGGGAGCGTCAACGTCAACGCCTCTGCGTGCAGGGAGCAGATGGTTTACAGCTACGACACACTCAAGGCCTACTTGCCGCAGGCGGTCGAGGTGCTCCTTGACAGCGTCCGCAACCCGCTGTTCCTCCAGGATGAAGTCGAGCTGCAGGTGCTCTGCACATGGATAGGCCTGCAATTGATTATTATTGCTGTGTACTAATATGGTGGCGGTTGTGTTGCTTCTCAGCTGGCCATTGCTGGAGAAGAAGTCCAGCAGCTGCAGGATAAACCTGAGAAGTTTCTTCAAGAAGCTCTTAACCTTGTTGGGTACACGGGTGCTCTTGCGAATCCGCTAGTACCTCCTAAAGAGGCCCTTACGGCAATCAATAACAATGTTATTCAGAAGTTCTACCATGTAAGGCTATACTTCTTTATTATATTTGTTTGATTTCTACATTCCTCAGGGACATTAGTTAGTTTTTGCACATACAGTTTTTAGTCTCAACACATAGATTGTGGCAATTTGGTATGGTTGACACTTGGCCACTGGATACGTATAATTTGCATCATCATTTGGTGGATGTGCTCAAATGTGATGCTAATATGAGTTGTTTTGTGAAATTGCAATGCCTTACCACAAACTATACTGCACACCTTTGACCTCATAGGCTTATTATATGTTGTCTACAATTCAATGACGAAATTCCATGCAAAGAACGTGACGAGTGCTATTTCTGTAACAGGACAACTTTACTGCCGATCGTTTGGTTCTAGCAGCATCCGGCGTTGATCATCAATACTTGTTAGACATTGCAGAACCTATGTTATCTGATTGGCACAAGGGGTCCCCTGTGGAAATGCCAGTGTCTACTTATATAGGTGGAGATTTCAGACACAG
The DNA here is from genome assembly GCA_036346415.1 of Raddia guianensis. NCBI lineage: Eukaryota > Viridiplantae > Streptophyta > Magnoliopsida > Poales > Poaceae > Raddia > Raddia guianensis. The sequence continues at coordinate 76,039,546 of CM070534.1, forward strand.
AGCAGAATCAGATGTAATATTCTCATTATACTCTTGTCCCTTTTTCTTTCGAGGTTTCCTTTTGTCATAGTATCACAGATTAAAATTTTGCTCATTCGCTGCCTGCAGATGACACACATTGCACTGGCTTTTGAAGTGCCAGGGGGCTGGCTTCAGGAGGAGGATACTATAATTATGACTGTCATACAGGTAGAATTAATGGTTGGGTGTATGCTAGTAATGATCTGGGGTACATTGAAATATGCATCTTCTTCTAATCAATAGCCCACAAATGTTTGTAAACAATTACAATATTTTGCAGACTTTAATGGGTGGTGGTGGTTCATTCTCCTCTGGTGGTCCTGGAAAAGGGATGCATTCACGGCTTTGTAAGTGATGAACACACTACAATTGTTCAACTCTAGTATGATTTCTATAGTGTTGACTGCAATTAGATGGTGGTCGTTTAATTGGTAGGTGTTTTAATATTTCAGGTTTGTGTTGGTGGCTGCACTGTGTTGTTTATAGTTTGCAATTTTAATTAATTATGTTTCCGGATAGGATGAATCTTTCCGGAAAAGGCTAAGTTCAACTGTTGTTACTTTGCAGATCAGCGAGTGCTATGTAAATATCACATGATCCAATCATTTTCCGCATTTAGTAATGTATACGATAACAGTGGCCTCTTTGGTATCTACATGACTATGGTGAGCTAATCTTTTCAGTTTTCACAACTTTCTGCAGGCCTAAATTCTTAATTCAATTAAACTTGTTGCGGTGTTTACTTGTAGATTTTGACTATACCATCTGATCATATCTGTAATTTTGGCTCTGAAGTCTGAACAACTAAATTCATAATGATATGTGGATCGAGGCCTTCTCTGCTTCTAATTATATTAAATGTTAGTGTCTTGCTTTTATCCCAACATGATTTCCACTGGCTGATGATATGCTGACAAAATAGCCAGTAGAGAAAAATCGATATGAATGAGTACACTTGTGGTAGAATGAAATTTACACAATAATTGCTCTGCTGCTCCTTAGTATGACTGATACACATGTTTTGTTTTCTCAGTCATACCAAAACTGTGGTATGACAAGGGATACGCATATCATCTTATAACAGTTAATTCTAGTATGAAACATATTGGTTTAACTTTTAATATGTTAAATTCGCAAGATCTTTTTATGCTGGAGATTTAATATAGTTTTGTGTCTTTCAAATTACTCCAGCCATCAGATTTTATTGCAAAGGCTGTTGATGTCGCAATAGAAGAGTTGGTTGCTATTGCAACGCCTGGACTAGGTATGCTGTATGGCTGTACAAGTCATGCCTTACTTGGTGAACATGTTGCATATCAATGAAGCTGTCTGTTCTAAACCATGATGAAACTTGCATGATTCAGTGACCGAGGTCGAACTGGCACGCGCAATAAACTTAACAATTACATCCGTGCTAATGAATCTTGAATCTAGGGTAATTTTGTAGCCACACCCTAACCTTTTCTTGTTTCTTATCATTTGTGTCAAATTTATCAATATTTGTTATACCTCTCTTAAATTTGCACTGCAGGCAGTTGTTGCAGAAGATATAGGAAGACAGCTTTTGACTTACGGTTGCAGGTAAGTGGTGTCTTCGAAGTTCGAAGCATTTATTTTTTTTCACAAGCCTAACACAAAGAAATGTTGATTCCTGTAATTTTCTGTTGTTATCATCACAGGAAGCCTGTTGATTATTTTCTTCAATTTACTGACAAAATAACTGTAGATGATATTACAAAATTTGCGCAAAAGATGTTATCTTCGCAACCCACAATGGCTAGCTGGGGAGATGGTATGCGGCTTGATCCCTCCTCTCCCGCCCCTGGTCAATCCCTAGGTTTTAAATACAAATAATAACAGCAATGAATATGCATTTTAGAATTTTTTTAATGTGGTTTCCTTGCTGCAGTTGATAAAGTTCCTCCACATGAATTTGTTTGCAAGCGATTACACAATGATCCTGTTCCCAAAAATCAAGCAACGGAAAAAAGCATTGGAGCAAGCTCAATAGCGCGGTTGCGTCAATTCTGCTTGTCAAAGAAATAAAGGCTTTGTTTCTTCTGCATGTCTCCGATCCTAAACTTCTCTCCTTGCTCAGAAATGAGTCAAGGTTTGTAGCAACTATGCCCATACAGCATATGCAGAGGAAATGTAAAGCGAAATGAAATTTTTGCGAAGTTTGTTTGCAGCAACTTTTTTATTGCCAAATTGTGTTGTGTTTAGCGTTTGTGTAGTCAATTTCACGACGACTTGTTAGTTGTTATGGATTGGCGAAATGATTCCTGGATCACACGGTCAACCACTGGTATGACCTGGCTCCCCATTTTCTAACCATCCTAATTTTGCAACCCGGTCAGGCACATGATCCATCCACCATGTTAAGTTTTGTGCCCTTGCGAAACCACAAGGTCCCCATAATCCACAACAACAAAGGTTCCAACATCCAAGCAACATGTACCAACATATGAATTTGAAGCGCCAAAGAACTGTTTAAAAGAAACTACAAAAGCTCTCTCAAACGAGAGCATACGAAAGAATTTGAGTAACACTAGCCAGCTAAGAGACTCAACTGAACTTGTGGGGGTTAGTCATCCCACCCTGACAGTCCACCCGCCCCCACCTCAGGCGCAGAGCACAACTGCTCAAGAGCTGAGGAGCCAAGAACCATGCCTTTCATCTTCTTCCTCTTCTTGGTGTGATCAATAACCAATCCTCCAACAAATTTTCCATCTGGAGCAATTCCCTGGATTTTTTCCTTCTGCTTAGGCTCTGGAGCTTCCTCTCTGGAAAACATCAGCTCTGCAAATGGCTTTTCTGTGTCATCGATCCCTTCAGTGTCTTTATTCTCGGTGCTGACAGATTTCTTCTCGGCCTTCCTGTCAGTATCATCGAGAAAAGGTTTATCATCCTTCCTCTTTGATTTTCTGTTCTTGCCATCTTCCTTGGCTGCCTTTTCCTTTTTCCTTTCCTTACTACCTAACGGTTCTGATTTGCTTGGGGCAGTAACACTCACATCTGCAGGAGTACTTTGGCTTGCTGGTTTTTCAGGGCTCTTTATTTGTTGTTTTGACCGTTTTTTATCCTTCTTTTTTGTATTTGGCTCGATGGGATAGTGATCAGACATTACACCTTCATCCTTGTTTGACACTTTCTCTTTCCTAGAGCTCCCATTCTTGGAGCTGGCCTCCATGGGCTTTGCATTCAATATGCGCAAAGTTGGCACAATTTTCATAACCTAAAGAATATTTAGAGTTATTCAAGAATTGCAGGGCACACTGAAAGGAGGAGAAGTCTGGAAAGTCACCTTTTTGGCCAGATTGTCTTTCTCAGCAATTGGATTTCCCTGCAAATTCAGGTTCCTCAAGTAGCGCAATTCAGAAAGGACCTAGCAAGTAGCAACCAAAAATAACTGAGCCAGTCTAAGGAAATCATGATAGATAAGAAGGTGGGAAAACAAATCACATGCAAACCTTCAAATCCGACCTCCTCTCAATTAAATTGTTTCCTAAATCAAGGTTCAATATTTTGACATTTTTCGCCAAGTATGATGGGATCGTCTGTAAATCAGAGTATAAACAAGATGTGCCGTAGTGATTAAGTATTTAAGTACAATAGACCATGCTAACAAGTAGCAACCAATGTGCAAAAAATGACAAGAAATAAAATCCCTTTTGGTATACTGTCAGGTTTGGGTTCGGCCAAGTCTACGCTAGGAGGAAGAGAACAGCCGCGGGTCCTGACCCTGGTCCATCCTCTTCTCCAGCGGCTGAACCAGGTTCAGTACATGAGTAATAGATAAGTATTAGATAAGCTATCTCTGAGTTAGTTAGTCAGTTAGATATTATCTCTTAGTTAAAGTTGTTATCTTCAATTGGTGATTGTAATCTTGCCGCAGCCTTGAGTATAAAAGGCATAGCCGGTCAATTAATAAAGCTTAAGCAATAGATTAATTATCTGTTGCTCCCATTTCCCATCTACTAGGACGCTGGCATCAATCGCATGCCGCCGTCCCCTCCCTCATCCCATTCATAACAACTTGGTATCGAGCCACCTCGACGCCATCATGGCGGCGGCGAGGGTTCCGATCCCATATCACCACTAGCGCTTCACAACCGCCATGACCGAGCTGACCAAGATGATCCATGAAGAGTTTGCGGTGTCAAGCAGCAGCTCACCGACACCACTGCAGCGTTGTCGGATGTGCAACCAACCACCGATGCACACGCGGCGCTGATCACCACCTTGAACACGCGTCTCATGCGACATGACACTCGGATGGCGGCCTGGAAGGCTCCGCGCTCTCGTGCACGGCGGAAGGACAATCCAGCGTGGTCGCTCCGGAGGTGACGACGATGCAGACCGGCTGAATCATCCATGCCACCAAAGTACCAACGGATGGTATTCCCAACCTATGACGGTGAGAAGGACCCCATGGTGCGCTCGGTCCGCGTGACCGGTTCTTCCGTGCTCGGCGCACCCCAGACGAGAGAGAAGGTCCCGTGGCGGCCTACCACTTGGTGGACAAGGCGCAAGAGTGGTACCGCCTAGCGAGCAAGAAAGCGGAGTTCGAATTGGGCGGAATTCAAGGAGATGATGCATCTCGGTTTGGACCCTCCGGTGAAACAAAGTGAGGGAATTGAAGAAGCCGACACAGACGGGTACCGTGGCGGAGTATCGGAGAAGTTCAAGCATCGCTGCCCGCTTCCCGACTTGCCCAACGATCCGCATATTGAGATGTTCACTGCGGGCTTAGCCGGATCGATGGGGCCTCAAGTGGAGCGAGCTGGACCAACTTCTCTTGCCGACGCCATGAGCCTCGCCCTGGAGTTTGAAGAACAGAAGCAGGCGGAGAAGGACGAGATCAAGGCCTTTGTCCAGCAGGTGATGGGGCGGACGGCGACCACCAATCGTGGCGCGACCAAGGCCATCACGGTGCCATCCGCAGCGACCAGTGCAGCGGGTACTGGTAATCCTCAAACCGGCAATAGACTCATCCGCCAACTCACTCGCGCTCAGATGGAGGAACGCCGTAAGATGGGTCTTTGCTACAACTGTGATGAAAAGTGGGAGCGTGGCCACGAGTGTAAGAAACTATTCTTCCTCGACATCACCGACACTACAGAGGGGGATGATATCACAGCAATATCAGAGGAACCTCCCTCCATCTCGCTGAATGCGCTGACCGGCATCTACGCCAGCCGTACTATGCAGCTGGAGGTGGAGGTGGGCGGTCGACGACTGCGTGCGCTGGTGGACTCCGGTTCGACCAACAACTTCATAGATGAATCGGTGCGGTCGGCGTTAGGCCTTCCTCTTCGGCCAACTCATCAACCCCTACGGGTTGCGGTGGCCAATGGCGACGCCATTCAAGGAGCCGGTATCAGCCCCGCCGTTCAATTGCAGATTGGCCATGCGACCTTTGCAGTGGATTGCTACGCCATTCCACTGGCCGGACTGCAGGTCGTCTTGGGGGTGCAATGGTTAGCAACCTTAGGACCGATCCAGTGGGATTTCAACCACCTGACGATGACATTTTGGCATTCGAACAAGAAGATCACGCTGCAGGGCCAACGCCTGGAGCCAGCTGTCCACCAGATGAGAACCGGAGCCCAGGAAGACCTGCTGCCCGCTCTCCTGTCTGAATTCAGTAACCTTTTTGAAGCTCCAACCGGGCTGCCACCGACGCGACCGTATGATCATCGGATCCATCTCAAGCAAGGGACTGATGCGGTGGCGGTACATCCCTATCGCTATCCACAGCTCCAGAAGGATGAGTTGGAACGCCAATGCCAAGAGATGCAGCAGCAGGGGATTATTCGTCCGAGTACGTCAGCCTTTTCCTCACCCGTCCTCTTGGTTAGGAAGAAAGATGATACTTGGCGCTTTTGTGTGGATTATCGCGCCTTGAATGAGCGGACGATCAAAGACAAGTTTCCAATACCAGTGGTCGAAGAGCTGCTCGATGAGTTGCATGGTGCCCGTTTCTTTACCAAATTGGATCTGCGTTCGGGTTACCATCAGGTGCATATGCACACGGCAGATGTACACAAGACGGCGTTCCGCACACACCATGGTCACTTCGAATTCTTGGTTATGCCTTTTGGATTAACCAATGCGCCGGCAACCTTCCAAGCCTTGATGAATGATATTCTTGGTCCTTTCCTTCGCCGGTTCGTGCTTGTATTCTTTGATGACATTCTCATCTATAGTTCGTCTTAGGCGAAGCATTTGTGCCACCTTCGTCAGTCTTCAAGGCCCTCCAACACCATGGTCTTGTTCTCAAAAGTCCAAATGCTCATTTGGGCGACATCCGTTGCTTATCTGGGCCACGCCGTGTTCCGCCAACGGTGTCGCCATGGATCAACGAAGGTGGAAGCGGTGCAGCGAAGGGCGATTCCCACGACAATCGCGGGCTGTTCATGGATTCACGGTCTCATTGGGTATTATAGGCGTTTCATCCACAACTATGGCACCATTGCAGCCCCTCTTACCAAGCTTCTACGCAAGGAGGCTTTTACCTGGACCCTGGAAGCCCAAGCTGCCTTCACAGCCTTACAACAGGCCCTTACCACAGCCCCTGTGTTGCACCTGCCGGACTTTGCTCTCCCTTTTGTGGTTGAGTGTGATGCGTCGGGCTCCGGATTTGGGGCTGTGTTGCATCAAGGTAAAGGACCACTGGCTTTCTATAGCAGGCCCATCGCGATACGGCATACTAAGTTGGCAGCTTATGAGCGAGAACTTATTGGTCTAGTCCAAGCCGTCCGGCATTGGCGACCTTATCTTTAAATTCGCCTTTGTCATCAAAACCGACCACTATAGCCTTAAGTACTTGCTGGACCAACGCCTATCCACAATTCCGCAACACCAATGGGCAAGCAAGTTGGTCGGCTATGATTTTACCGTCGAATACCGCCCAGGCCGCCTCAACACGGTCGCTGATGCCCTGTCTCGGCGCGATGGAGATCTTCCTGTTGGGACACCCACTGTCTTCGCAATTTCAGCACCAAGCTTTTCCTTCTTCACTGAATTGCAAGCGGCGTTGTCAACCGATGTGCAATGGTGCAAGATTCGGGATGAGGTTCAGCAAGGTCAGCGCCCTCTACCTTGGTCCCTGCAGGATGGATTTGTCCTGTATGATAGCAAGATTTATGTCCCTGATTCTTCTCCGCAAGTACCGTTGATTATTGGACTGTCTCATTCACCGAGCCATGAGGGAATTCAGAAAACTCTTCACCGTTTACGGGCTGACTTCCATATTCCCAAGATTCGTCAATTGATTCAAGAGTACCTTCGTTCTTGCGACACTTGTCAGCGTAACAAGACGGAGCACCTACATCCAGCAGGGTTATTACAGCCTATTCATGTCCCACAGCAGCCATGGAGTGATATTGCTATGGACTTTATCGAAGGACTACCTAAGGTGGGCGGCAAGACGGTGATTCTCACGGTGATCGATCGTTTCTCCAAATATGCCCACTTTATCCCTCTAGCCCATCCTTATACAGCCACCTCTGTTGGCGAGTTTTCTTTGATAATATTGTCAAACTTCATGGCATTCCTTCCTCTATTATCAGTGACAGGATGTGATCTTCACTAGTGCCTTTTGGCGGGAGCTTTTCCATTTGGCAGGCATTCAGCTATGCATGAGTTCAGCATATCATCCCCAGTCCGATGGTCAATCCGAGGCAGCTAATAAAATCATTGCTATGTATCTTCGTTGCTTGATCGGGATCGCCCAAGCAGTGGGTACGTTGGCTCCTTGGGCTGAGTATTGTTATAATACTTCATTTCAATCCTCGCTTCATGACACCCCATTTAAAGTGGTATATGGCGGGACCTCCTCTCTTCGGTCTTACTCCAAGGGGATGCGCGCATTCGGTACCGTGGATAATACCATGGTCGATCGAGACTCCTTCCTCGCCGATGTTCGTGTTCGTCTTCACCAAGCTCAAGAACATGCCAAGGAGTTTTATGATCGTCATCATCGTTTGGTGGAATTTTGCCGTCGGTGGCCGGGTTTGGTTGCGTCTTCTTCATCGCTTTCTTTGCTTCCATGCCGTCCGTCAAGGGCAAGCTCGATCCACGCTTTGGGTCCTTATTGTGTCAAGGAACGGATTGGCACGGTGGCGTATCGACCGCAACTCCCGGAGGTGCTCGTATCCATGATGTGTTTCATGTTGGCGTCCTCAGCGATTTCATGGCACACCGCCAGCTTGATCCACCGCCATCGCCACCCATGGATCGGGTCGAGTTTTGCCTCACCGGTGCAAGTTCTTCGTGGTCGCATTGTCCACGGCCTCGTCAAATCTTGGTTCGCTGGTCTGATCTTCCGGCTTCCGAGAATTCCTGGGTTGATTTGGATGTCTTCAACAAGCAATTACCTCGCCTTCCATTCGAGGACAAGTTGTTTGAGGAAGGGAGATGTCGTTTGGGTTCGCCAAGTCTCGCCAGAGGAAGAGAAACGACCATGGGTCCCGACCTGGTCCATCCTCTTCTCCGGTGGTGAACCGGAGTTCAAGACATGAGTAATAGATAAGTATTAGATAAGCTATCTACGAGTTAGTTAGTCAGTTAGATATTATCTCTTAGTTAAAGTTGTTATCTTCAATTGGTGATTGTAATCTTGCCGCAGCCTTGAGTATAAAAGGCATAGCCGGTCAATTAATAAAGCTTAAGCAATAGATTAATTATCTGTTGCTCCCCTGTTTCCCATCTACTAGGACGCCGGCATCAATCTGCATGCCGCCGTCCCGCCTCCCTCATCCCAGTTCATAACATATACATACAGTGATCTTGTTGTGAGCAAGCCTAAGCTCCTTCAATTCCACACATGCAGCCAGAGAAGATCCAATACTTTCTACTTGGCAGTTAGAAAGTGATAGCTGAGGAAAGTGGTCACAACACATCACTCATAAAATAAAATAAGTTCAATAATACAGTTTGCACAACCTTTTTTTCATTTAGAGTAAAGAGCAGATACCTTTTTCAAAGACTTTGCCTTGACCAAAGCATCACCGATAGCTACAACAGGATTCTTAGACAGAACTGTGCCAGAGTAAAGGTTCAACGATTAACTAAGTGAAGGGAGGCATAATTATTCTTTTGTCTATTAGCTATTGGATGCAAGACTAAAGCAATATGAATGTCATATACATAAATCAGTATTTACCACACTATTTTTCTTTTAGTTCCAATTTAAAAGTTACATACATAGTTATTTTCTTGAAGGCAAGGTTAGTACCTTTAGTTCAAAGCGAAGCTTTTGTTTTTTCAATATTACCAAAGCAAACAAGATTACATTGTACCAAAAAATTTAAGTTGTGCTTCCAGAGAGCAAAGTAGTCTAGCCAGTTATACCAAATAACTGCTAACTCGATGTGCATACCTAGTGTATTTAACTGGAACAGACGATCAAGCTTGCATATGGAAGAAATGTTGTTATCTGCACACAAAATAACCAAAAAAGAACATTGAAATCAACTGAGAAACCATAGGGCAAGAAGAGTAATTGTGCATCGGCCCTGATATTGATAGGCTGATAGAATTGGCGCATTTCATTACCATTCAGAATTAGTGCTCCCAGGTTTGTCAAAGATTTGACCTCATCCATTCCTGTAAGTTTATTTTTGCCTGCATTCAATACCTGCACAGATGGAGAGTAACAATTTCCAGTAATTTTTAAGTCAAGCAGTGAACTAAGATTCAATTCCAATTGCAGCCACATGAAAAATGCAAGGGCAGAAAGTTACTCACTTGAAGCTTTGAGAGGCCTTCAACACCTTTTAAGCTCACGAGCTTGTTTTCAATTACTGAAAGCCACTTCAGATTCACACAGGAGGACAAACCCTTCAATATGAGAAAGCCATTACTATAAGTGAAAAATAAGAAGGCACAAAGAGGTTAAAAGGACATCAGATAGTGCTACGATTTCACGGAACAAGTTACCCATCACCTACCCTCACGAGCTACAATCACCAGACCCTAATTCGAGCATGCCGTCGATGTTAGCTTATTATAGGATGATTTTACAAGATGCATGTTAATAATACATGATTGCAAAAAATACTGACAGGTAAGCAGTTCATGAGTACTTATTATAGGTTGATTTTAGTGTGGTTTATAGGTTAGTTACCTCGAGGGTGACGAGGCAATTGTAGCCGAGGTCGAGGCGTTCCAGGTTGCTGAAGCTGCTCAGGCACGACACCTGCACACCGACACCGTCCACACAGCACAGGGATGAGCAGCCGAGCACGACGCCGACCGGCGACGTGGAGGCGGAAGGAAGGGAGGGAAATTGTACTGACGTCGGAGAGGGCGCGGTGGGAGAGGGCGAGGGACGTGGCGCCGCTACCTGCGGACCCCTCCTCGCGCGCCGCCTGCTCCACGGTGAGCCTCGCCATGCCGGCCGCCGCACGCCGGAGTGAAGTGAAGTGAAGTGAAGTGATGGCTCGTTGCGGCGGCGGCGGCGGCGGCGGGCTAAATAGGGCGACGACGCCTCACACCTCCCGATTGTATTTTTGCTAAGGACACACAACAGCCACGAGAAACGAGCCGTATGTTCCACTTACATGTGGAGCCTTTACGTTGTTAGGTGGGCCCCACTGGTCAGTCAGGCAAGAGGCCGAACCGAAGTCGAGAAAGGAAAGGGAGTGGTCGTGGTCGGGGTCGGAGACTCGGTGTGGCCGGAGGTCGGGGTCGGGGTGCCGTTCGCCGCCGCCGATTGCTCACTCGCGACGATGGCCATGACCGTCGAAGGTGAGTGCCCGCCTCCCACTCCTCCCCCCCTAATCTCACCCTGCTGTTCGACTTCTGCTCCGATCTCTGCGCTGTTCGAGCCCCGACTAGCGATGCGGTGCGGGCATTCGGCCGCTAGGGTTAGTATGGTGATGGTTAGATTAAGCGGGTGCGTTTCGCGAATTGAAACTCCAGAGGGCTATACATGATGTATTTTACGCTCTAGATTCGTCAAGTCTGTGTATTTGTGGAAATCTAGCATGAATTACATCGACCATGTTTTGCGTCTTGGTGTTGCGTTCTGGGTGTTGCCGTCATCAGTTGTAGCATGGAAGCTTGATTTGTCTAGAACTTCACATGTAAGTATGGAGCGCACTTTGTTCACCATGTAACGACTTAGTATCCTGGTATTGTGTTCTATTCATTTGCAACTTCCAAGAGAACAAGTAATTTGGTAGTCTGGGTTGAACTCTAGGATGTGAAATTTTGATGTGTGTGATTAGTTCAGTCTAGAGTTCACTACCAACCTGTACTCCGATGCATACAATTTTGATCGAGTGATGTGCTTCCTTTGAATTCCATAGAGCATGTAGGTTTTACTTACCTAAAACAAGAAAGGTAAAAAAAATTCTCTGCATTCCTGGAATTAAAATATTCATCCCATCCCTATTCATCCACTTGTCAATTATCACCCTACTTTTCCCTATATTTCTCTTATATTCTAATCCCTACCCTATTGCTACGGTGTTGGGTACTACAAATGGGCATCAAATGGGTACTACCATTAAACACGCTCTAATATTTCTCTAAAATGGATTGGCTTGTCTGCATCCGATAACTTTGATTGAGTGGAACCCCTTCCTTTGCACTAATATAGCACAAAGCACTTTAAGGGCTTAATACCTGTGTGTTTCCATTAAACATGCCCTCATAGTCTTATAAGGGAGATATAGCTCTGTGTTGATACGTTGACAGTTTGACACAGTCCAATTTCACCACCAATAGTCTTTTATATGTTTAAATAATTAAACGTACTCTGAGTAGCTTGTGCTATCTATCTTTGTTCTCCTGTAAATTGCTTCAAGATTTTGATTTAAGTATGTTCCTTGCATGGTCTGCTCTCGGACAATGCTGCCCAATTACTCATGGTGTATTGGCGTGTATCCTGACAGTGTAAGCTCTTTATTTTGAAACTTTTATAGCTTCTGTTCTACATTTAGACAAACTTTATCAATTTAATCCCTTCTATTGCAGGCTGGCTGGACTTGCATTTATGTTCTCAACAAGTATTCTTTTGCAGATCCTGGTATATTATGTTCACATCTTCAAAGCTTCTCTTAGCCTATTCTATTAATTAAATTAGGTTCCTGACAGCTTTGTATGAAATCAATTAATTATTCCATGTGTCCATGGATATATATCTCTTCACATCAATTTTGATAGTATTATGTTAGTTAAAAGTAGAAAATGTTATATTCCAAAAGAACTTCTCATAACAAAGCTAACAATTCTATTTTTGTAATCAATCTAAATAGTTTCGGTCTTTCGGATATAATAGCAGTCACCCGACAAAATAAAGGGCTTTGACCCTAAAATTTCATATATCTCTCAATGGAGGTAGTATTGTTTCACTCTTTTTTGGTAACTTTTGAGAAGTGGGTACCAACCAGCTTGTATTCTGAGCCTCTTTCCAAAACCCAGTCCACCATGCGATTTGTGTTCGAGTGGCATGCAATTCATAAAATGTGGAGTTATTACGGTAGCATAAGTTGGTGGCCAGGATTGTTGTAGAAGCATCCTATTTGAGAATTTTTTAGTAGGGGCATACACGCAGGGAAAAAAAAACCTTACAATCAATGTGTACAAAGGTTGTGTGAATACCATGATGCCGCATTCTACTATAACATCCAAGGGCAGCATGGTGGTGTTGTCATTCCCTTGCTTGAGAAAGCGTACCTTCTATTACATGATTTACACCTAGAATTTCTTATCCTTGTTTTGATGGTGCAGGCATGTGCTTTATACAACAATTGGTGGCCCATGTTAGCAGGTGATTTTTATACTACTTTTTAATCAGTGTGAGCAGCAAGTCTTCATGACATTTGTATTGACATCGTATACTTCTGCAGCTCTCATGTATGTCCTTGTACCAATGCCATGCTTATTTTTCGGTGGTGGATCCACACAGTTCTTGACTAGCAGAGATGGTGGAGGGTAAGTTCTTACCACTTATGCTTGATGCTGTTGGTTTTTTTGGATAGTCACAGTGTTGGGCAGGAGGGATAATTGTTTGCTACACTTGTATTTGCATTAGCTACCATTGATCATCAGTCAGCACCTCTCTTTTAGGTGGATCAACGCTGCAAAATTCCTCACTGGTGCATCTGCTATGGGAAGCATTGCGATTCCAGCCATTCTGAGGCATGCTGGCCTAATTGAAACTGGGGCAATGTTCATCGAGTTCACATCCTTCTTCATTCTTGTATGCACGGTACTATGCTTCCATAGAGCTACACTAGATGAAGATTGGTAAAGGTGCATGAGCCCAAGAAGAAGTGCCATATCATGGTCGCTTCTCTCCACACTAAAGAAAAGTGACTTGTCGGAAGCTAACATGGATCTGTACAAAGAATCGTATTTGAATTTCATGACTCAGTATTATATGAAAACCTAGGATTTGGTAGCGTAGTGGCAATGCCAATGTTATATGTTCGCTTCCCTTTGCTAATATTTTCGTCAGATTATCCATGATGAGCCATCCGTGTAAAACATAATGAAGCGCGCAAATTTCCAATACAGTAAAGGATGCTTGTACTAACATTGTGTTGACCTATCAATGCACGAGGCATTCTTGGTCAAGTTTTTTTTTTATTTGTAAATTGTCGAAAAACTTGTGTGTTACACGAGTGACGAGTATCCCTTGAGATGCAGTCATCGGAGTTCTCGAAGACTATGCAGTAGAAAATGCTGTCATCAAAGTACTGAAAACACGGAACAATAGAGCACGATGAAAACAAGTTCACCAGCAAACGCCAACGCACGCTGTGCGATTGTAACGATCGTACGGGTACTTAAAACAGTTTTAAATGAGTACTCAGCAACGATGACAGTTTGGCCGAGTGGTCTAAGGCGCCAGATTTAGGCTCTGGTCCGAAAGGGCGTGGGTTCAAATCCCACAGCTGTCAAATATTTTGACAAACTTTTCCCCTTTTCTCTCTCTACTTTTTTTAGCATTCCATTTTGTTTTATGCTGCTCTGTTTTCCTCTATTTATTTCGCTCAATTTGGATGAAAATGACTATTTTCCTCATTTTTTCTCTTTACCTTTTTTTTTTTTGCGCTCCATTTGTTTTATGCTTTGTATTTTTTCCTCTCGGTTTGGCTGAAGATGGCGCTGCGAGACAACTATCTGATGTAAGGACAGCGGTAGCAAATTAGCATCTGCTGTCAATCGTCGTTTTCATGTCAACAACATAGCAACAAAGAAGGATGGCGCTTGTTGGGTGATTGACTCCGTGGAATGAGCTTCAAACAAAATATGTTTATTTTAGTTGGGCGGCGGCTTTACTTTGATCTATTTGGCTCTGCCGAAACAATAATGTTTTTCACAAATGCAAATTTACATATTTTATACAAGTTATGCTCCAAAAAGTCTACTGATTGCACCGTTGATTTCATTGCATAAGGTTGATAATCATGAAGTAAGAAGACAATTTGTCATTCCTTAGAAGTGGTGGCACTACCTTTCTTTGCAAATAAAGACGTACTGGAGGAACAATTTTATTTTTTGTGCTAATTAAGTTTTGTCGTAGACATTTTTTAAAGACTTGTTTTAAATACTTTATTTTTATGGGTCATATATATCTCCGATGTAAAAGTTCCATTATCTAAAAAATGTCAACCTTAAACTTTAGCCATGTCATAATTTGTTAGGTATGTATTTGTTTAGAAGCCACAAGTATAACTTGTCATATTTCTTTAGCACTTGGCTTACATGTCATCAACTCATTTTGTTTTCCAACTTTGCCAAATTTGCGTGCAACTATTTGCTAGCCACAGTTTTTTTTCCCCGGCGTGCCATACTTTAGCTAGTTCAGTTATGGCACCTTTATCGTGTCTGAAAATTAGCGCACATTGCACATATATGATCAATAGGTATAATCGTGCGAAGAATGCAGCCACAAATACCTTGTTCTTAGAAAGTAAGTCACAGGGATATCTGAAACGTCAACCAAGTTAACATAGGATACAATATTCGAAAGGGGAAAAAAAAAGAAAAATAACAGGATACAGACCGCTGATTTGCTAGATACGGAGTACTACGGTCAGGTTGGCACACAAAGTCGATGAACTCCAACTAACGCACGCACACTGGCACGCCACTTAAACCTGCATAAAAAATTAAATCATTTTTACAGCCGTCCTCGTAATCAATACCACTACATTTAGTACCCCTGCCGGTAGCGTTGACATTTGACAAGCATCTTGTGGTTTGCGATTCATGGTCAGTTTGCGATTGGTCCTGGAGGTGGAGAATCAGATTGCAGCTGATGCTAGCTCCCTTTGTGGTTTCAGCGCGCTCTCGATCAGCATGTTGAGAAAGTTCATCACCTGCACCGCGTACTTGAGCGCTGTCAACGGATCCACGGCCTGTGATCGATATTATATCCATGCACGCAAACGCAATTAGCAGCATCAGGCACTGAATTCGTTCTTGTTAATTCCTTTCTGATTATTTCTCAAGCATTGTAACTGATTGGAGTGGAAGGATTAGCTATTTAGCTAGCTACGTAACGTGTACCTGGGTCATGTTGGGAGCGAAGACCATGGCGACGTTGCGGGTGCCCATCTTGTTGGTGGCCTCCTCCCTGGCGACGTCGGCCATGAGGTGCACCGCCCAGTCCAGCAGCGCCGCCTTGGCCGGCGGCAGCTTGGTGCAGAGCCGGGCGCAGTCGGCCTCCGACCGGCACCGCATCACCTCCTCCGCCGGCAGCGAGTCCAGCATGCCGCCGGGGAGCTCTCTGAACCAGGCCTGCACAGTACGTGCACACGCCCCAACCAATGAAATCCTAATTCGTTTCCTAATTAAAATCTCCCACATGCGTAGATCGATGCTCTACATGTCCAATGCAGAGATCATTGTGTCTGTGTGTGTGTGTGTGTACACAGTTGATTACCTTGATCAAGCCCGCGAGGCAATGCACATCGATTCCGTCTGGTACGACTCCACAGCTGTTGAGCTGCTCCCTCAGGTACTGTTCTTGGCTGTCCTCCGCCGTAATTCTGAATATGCCTTCGACCTATGTGTGGGCAGCGAAAAACAAGGTTTCAGGGCTTGATCATCACGCAGGGTCGCAGGCAGTAACATATCACAGTTCATGATTAATGTGTATGCCACATTAGAGGCCAGGCCGGAGAACGTATGACTGTATATGCAACTCATTATGCACACAAACCTTGAGACCGCCCTGTTGGTAGAGGCGTTGCTGCATGGAGAGGAGGACGGTGGGGATGCAGTTCCCTCTGGAATCGTACGAGCACTGCATCGACTCCGTCGAAACGCCGAACACCGTCTTGCTGCAATGGCGGCATTCCCAAATTTAAGGAGAAGAAGAAAAAAAACTGGCTTTACTTTGCATTGTCAGGGTAGAGATCGAGCAGTTTCCAAGCGAATTCTGTTTTGGGAAGGACGTGCAAGAACAAGGTGCAGGCAACGCAATGGCAACACAGGCAAAGAAGGAATTTTGAACTTAACAAGCGAGAAGGAATCAAAGAGCAATCTTTCTTTGGGGAATTAACGCAAGAACGCGAGTCGAGTGCCATGGAGATCCAGCGAGGGAGAAAGAAGAGGAAGATGAGAGAGGCGTCGCGTCGCTCACCTGGCACTGGGCGCCTTGCCGTTGCCGGCGACCTCGGGCTCCAGCTCCACGGGGAGGCCGCGGAAGCCGTGGAAGCTGTCGAAGGTGACGTGCGCGACGTGGCGGACGTCGGTGGGCCACCCGATCTCCATCGGCGGCTGCTCGCCGCCGGCCTCCACCACCTCCTCCTCCTCCTCTTCCTCCTCCCCGCCGCCGCCGCCGCCGATGTCCATCATCAGACACACCTCGGCCGTCCGCACCGCACGATCTCCCAACTCCCCACAAAATCAGCAACAAGGGGAGAAAATCGATGGAGCAGTACTGCTAGTTGAGGATGGATACAATTGTAGCGATCGATGGAGGAGGACGTGGGTTGCACTACTACTCCAACTCGCGCGCCTATCTTCTCATTCTCCAAAGAAAAATGGCACCTTGTCATGTGCTGTTGTGGTGTTGGTTTTTTTTTTTTTTTTGAGAAAGTGTTGGTTTTAATTAGGAGTTCAAGATTGCAGTAAGATACATGGTCACATTTTTTTTTTTCACATCTCACATAGTACATGTATGCTGGTCCGTGGGAGTTGGTACTATGATGTACAATTGTACATACTTTAAATATTTCTTTTAAAATAAATTTGGATGCTACTCCACGTCTGAGTTTGGGCACTAACTTTTACCCTTTTTTTTGGAGGACAATGTATAGTCGTATCTGAGGCACAACTTAGGTAGCAAGTTGTTTCTGACTGAAGCAGATGTGTAAATAAAGGGAGGAGATTACTTCACGCCTACACGGAAGCAACGTACATGGGCCCAAAATCCATACTGAAAATACTACTAGATCTACTTATATATGTGCTGTCATTTTTTTCACATCATCCATCGAAAAATGCAATAGTAAACTGCAAATCAGATCATCTATGTGGATTAGAACCATATCCATTGTCATTCACTGATTTGTCCTCCTTTCCAAATGGTTTGAGCTGTGCATGACTTGTTTTTACATGTCAAGAGAGATCTTCGTCTTGCAGCAAATGTAAGTTCTCTCGTCTATTCTTGATCATGACAATATGCATTGTTGTCAATCAGAGAAGCACGAACAACATGAAATATGCATGCTTGACTGTCTCGTGCATCGTGTACACTACTAAAAAAGGGAGCTACGTGGTCTGAAAATGTCGATGGCCTTGTTTGCTTCGGCTTAAATTAAATTATAATTGTTATTTTGTATAAGCAAAATTTTTTAATACTTTGTAGTTATTTTTGTGTGGTTTTAAATAGTTCTTAGAGTTCGTAAAAAAATTTAAAAAAATTAAACTCTTTAAGACGTCTTTTGAGAGGCCATAATTTTTTTTCAGATTAAAATTTTCAGCAACTTTCAACTTAAACAAACAAACCTTGTATGAGCAATTCAGAAAATTTGGGAATATACATACTAACATCGTAGCGCTTTCTTCTAAATCAAACCTACCGCATTTGAGGTACCAACAAAAAAGAACTCCAAAACAGCACCAAACGAAAGAACGCCCATCCAAGGCGGATTATTGAACTTCGAAATTTTTAGGGCGAGGACGGCGCCTCCAGTTCATGTAGAGCAAAGCAGAGGACTCGATGCATCTCAACCTTGTATTTTCCTTTTCCTCTAAAAAGAAGCTTGTCAATTCCTGAATCTGATTACAACTATAGACAAAATTTATGCTTTCGGGATTATTCATTTGTTCATCCGAGAGAGCGATTGCCATTTTCGATGCTTATACACACGCATCAAAGCTATAAAGCAATTTGGCCATTTGCCAAGTACAAAATCGAGCTTCGCATGCGCTTGCGACATAGAAGGACAGCATATACAGAACCCAAATCCATTGATGTAGCAGTAGCAGTTGCACTATGAACTGGGCTTCCAGAGATGGTGAGTACCGATGCAACAAGAAACAACAAAATTACCCATTTTGGCCTCACGTCAATTTGTTACACGGACCAATTCCATCGTCTGCAGAAAGATTACTACCATCTACCAAACGTACTAAGCTGTACAAAAGAATCAACTTCATTATAAGCTCTACCTTTTGAGGCAGAGATTATCTGGGCAATGCTGTGACCAAGCAACGGCAGTGCTAATATAGGGTCAAGAGTCCAATATATGCACATATATATTAATTACTCGTTCGTTTTACATAAATCCTAGTTGGCTAAGGTCATCATCTGGGATTTCTAGGCCTCCAGAGAAATCAAAATCTTGTAACGATTCATCGAGACCATCCGTAAACCAGGAACTGATGTCGTTACCTTCAGGCACGTCCAAGATGTCCATAGGATCTATTGCAGGCAAGTTTGCCAAGGGGGCATCAAAAGAAACCTGAGCAGCATTAGCAGTACTATTTCTGACTTGCTGAGTAGGTTTTACACTCGAAGCATCTGTCCACTCATGGGACGGTGCTGGGAAATTTGATGTTTCTGTGAC
The DNA here is from genome assembly GCA_036346415.1 of Raddia guianensis. Lineage (NCBI taxonomy): Eukaryota > Viridiplantae > Streptophyta > Magnoliopsida > Poales > Poaceae > Raddia > Raddia guianensis. Next base: position 76,058,613 of record CM070534.1, read on the forward strand.
TCTGGCAAGAACATTCCCAGATGTTGATAGCTGTGCGAGCTTTTGCTTTGGTTTTATCTTAGTTTTGCGTTCATTCCTTCCGCTGCCTGATGAATTACGGCCTGATTTTGAACCAGAATTCTTGTTGGAAGCATCTCGATTTTGGTCTCTTTCTCTGTCGCTCTTTTTCCACTTTGTATTACCTGCAAGTTATCGGCAGAAGTCAAAAACAGTTAATGATGATAAGAGTTCTACAGAATCAAGTAGCACCACCGTAATTCTCCAGATTTAAGGTACATGCCATAATTAACTAGGATTTTCTCAAGAACGACAAAAATACCTTGGCTCAATGGGCTTCTGTCAAGCTTTAAAAGCTTTGGCTTATCTGCAGATCCTAGGGGGGCACCTGAATCATACAATACATTAAATTGAAAGTTCTTAACATAATGAAGCGTGAGCGTCAAATAAATATTTGAGTTTGAGACTTGTTTAGACTCATTAATAGGTGCATGTCTAGTACCATCTATTGCATAGCTCTTTGGCAAAGGTGCAGACAGCACACTCCAAAGAAAAGGCTCCCTGAAGCAGCTTTTCCCCGTTTCCTCAAATTTCTGGCAGTGGGCCAGTGTCCGCTTGGCAAAAGCCAATGCAAGCTGCTTTGTAGCCTTACTAGCAGCTTTATTGATACTACCCTTATGGCTAGAACTGCCTCGGCCACCCTGTGAAAATAGATGACATGTAATTAGCAACAGAGCTCAAGATTGAGAAGGTTCATGCGCATTGATAGGGGAAGTAGCAAAAAAGGAAAAAGAGTTTAAAAAAAACCGTAAGAAATCAACAAATGTTTTAATATTTATACATAAAAACAAGCAGGCAACCGTTAATGTGTTTCAAAAATGAGATATTTAGGACCATGACAGGAAAAAAGAAAGCAAAACACTGGTTTAAAGAACATTCATTGCTGGTTTCACCTCTTATTGTAAGATAATGCAAAACTTGACTTACAAAAACTGCAGAATTTTGAAACTGCTATATTTTTCCCTTTTTAAAAGAAACCGAATATTTTTAAAAGAATTTGTGGTTTAGGGGTTTCTTGGAGTTATCAATAATTTGAGAGGGGTAAAATGGACTAATTACAGTTAGAAATGGCAAACCACCATGTCCTGGCAATTACAATGGATTTATTCCAATAAAAAAAGATATCAAGCACACTCAACTGAGTAAATGTTACCCTATAATAATATGGTATTTGACATCACTAACCTCAATAATATTTCGAAAGAGGGCTAATCTATCTTACCAAAAAACTAATCTAAAGGAGCAAGAAGCCCAGAACCAATAGTTTTAACACTAATAAAAGTAAAAGCAGCGATGTAAATTAACAAATATTCAGCTACCAGTAGTTTTTTGTATGCCATCTCTACTAGTTTGTTAAATGCATGTTGCTCCAGACTCCTGCAAACCAAACCTTGAAGTTAGTTGACAGAATTAATTCTATAGAGACATTCAAAAGCGAAACCAGAGGTAGAATGATCAATACCTCTCCTCCATATTTTTAGTATCTCGGATAGCTTTTTCTAACTTATGCAATTGGCATTTCTTTTGATTCGCCTGAAATAAGATAGGGCACAGTGGCACACATCTTGATTAGAAAGGGCATCCATTTCCCACAATATAAGTTCAAGTAACACAAGAAGTATTCCAAATAGTAAAAAAAGTCAAAATTGAATGGTGAAAACAAGATATTTTGCTCAAATGCAAAAATGCATGCAGAAAACTAGCTCTCCATTTAAAAATAAAAATATATCTTTAAAAAACTGTTTCGTTTGCGAAGCCAAAAGAAAATTATCCACTTATGAAGAATAAAGATATAGATGCACCAGAATTATTTGAGGTGTGGTAAAAGTCTTGGTTGTTGTTACAAAGGCCCACTCGTACCAGTAATATACCCAAACAATGCACTATATGCAAACTGAATCGAATTGTTCTTACTAAATTCATAACTTGCCGTTTGACAAATTCACACTGAAATATTGTCCTATTCACAAAAGCCCAAAATAGAATGGATTCTCACCGAACCCAATTTATCTATCAAATTCTGCTATGGTGAGCTGGTGCAGCCGTGTAGTGAGACCTATTTCACTAGTTTTAGGCATGCCTTTCCATCCAGAATCGCTCCACACCACTTAACAAGCATTTCTATGATGGTCCTTGCATATGCTTAGTGAAAAACGATGATGTCAAATGGGAGCACACCAACTTTTTGCAAAACCATTCTACAATGTCAAGGAATCCAATTTTTTATTAAGAATCTTCACTCTGTATATAACACAACTTCTTGAGATACATCATGCCAGTTTAAGAAGATACACATTCATCATATAGCAACATGCATTGACACACACAAACACAGAGCACCTTTTTTTTATATCAACTGCTCATCATAAAGCAACATGCATTGACACACACAAACACAGAGCACCTTTTTTATATCAAAAAGCAGTAGGATTGGCCCCTATGGTATCATATTGAGAGAGAGAGACGTCAAGTAAACTCAAGGGAAAATGATATGGTAATTTACGGAGTTTGGTCAAAATTTAATACAGAAACAACCTGCTCAAAGAGTCTTTTCTGCAGTTCCAAAATAACTTTATTAATGTCCTCATCCTCTCCCTCAGCAAGCTGTGGCTGTACAAATAAAAAAAAATATTGCCAAGAAACCTGATTAATAAGGGATTATACAGGAATGATGGATAAAAAGTAAAAAATGATGTTGTCTACAGAACAAGTATGTTTTTCCCCAGGAAACAAACACTCGGTATAGTAATGAGGGCTTTACATCACATTTGTGGTTACTCCAATCTTGTGAAGTTTACAGCACATAAAAATGCCAATAGTCTCACAAATGATCGACCCCCACTCAACTGCATCCTTTCCCCTCATCAATGTTTTAAATTTCCCAAATGGTTTGAGTTTCACCAATGGATTACTAACTCCCCTCCCTTTAAAAAACATATCACAAACATACATTCAGCGTTTGGCTTTCCCATTGAACTGCTGGTATTGACGCTTATATCATGTAAAAAAAGGCATTGATGGTGTTTTCCAAGTTCCCAAGAAAACTACGACAAACAGAAATGCAAAATTACAGCATAGTATTTCGCAGCTCCTACAGGAGGTGCAAATCTTGCAGTATTTCCTTTTCATTGTTTCCCTTCATGCCAATGGGAAACTACATTTATTAGTTATTGCATCAAGAATACACTTTCAGTGGAACTATATTTATTGCAGTGAAATAAAAAGAGAAGAGAAGAAAATTTCATCGATCGAGATTCATGCATATAAAGTTATAACCATGAACACAGCAAAGAACACAAATTTTTAAGAATCATACCATCTCTGGACAAATGTCGATACTGTGCAACTCGATCAAAGTCCTGTCATGTAAAGACATCTGCCCATACTGATATCCATATGATGGCAAAGATAATTTTTTTCCAATATTTTGATATTGCTGTGAAATATGTGGCATGAATTCATGCAAAGAGCCATTTTCTGGGTATACCATAAAATTTATGCCATCTGATATATTCTCGCTACAGACAGAATTTTGACTGTATGAGCTCCTCAGATTACTGGAAGATGTGAAACCATTGGACATGCTGTTATGCACCGGATAACTGTTTGAATGCTTGAATTCAGGACTCAACCCAAAACTGGATTTTATTGCACTAACTTCAAATTCATTTTCTAAGTTCCTGTTGGCAGCATAAGGAAGGTAGTCATTTGAGAATTCAAGAAATATGTCTCCTTGCACACCACTGCATTCAGAAAAATCATCAGCGTCTTCTACAATAAAAGCAGATAGAAGTCTGTGGGTCAACGGAGCCATTTCACCAAACAATCCTTGTTGCTGTAACTTTTGAGATGCAGTACTGTGATTTTCATCACTGTGAGATAATATGTCAATTGATTCTCTTGGTCCAACACCATTTGTTTCGCTTTGCTCCAAGGACACACAAGAAGTAAGCAGAGGCGGAACCTGGGATGAATGCTCCCCCTTGCAGATGAAAGAATATATAAACAAGGTTATCAAATTCATATGATTGCAGCTCAGAGTGCATATATAACAGAGTCCAAAAGGTTGAGGGTTTATTGAAGAATCTATGTAATGCTAAAGTAGTAACAGAAGGAACAGTACCATTGAGAATGGCCCGTTGCAGTTATTTGATACAGTTAATTTATGTTCATCAGGCAAATTAGACATGCCCACGTCAAGCTCTTCCAAAAACATAATCTGAGAAGTGATTCGAAAGAGTGAATTAGTGAAAGTCCATCCCACGAAAACAACAGATACAACAAAACATGACAATAAAGTCCAACCTGGTTTTTTAAAAAAGATAAATCTTCAGAGCATATGAAAGTAAGCATTGGTTCTATTTTCTTCCAAAAAGGGCCAGCATATGCACCAACTGCAAAAGAGGATAAGAAAGCTATCAATCATGAAACAAAAAATTACAGCTCAGCAGATGGCTATGATATGCACGATTTCGCACCAATAGCACTACGGGCTGCATTTGCAGCAGCTAGAAGTTCTTCCCGGTCATCTTCTGATTCAGCTACAATAAACAGATTAAAGTCAAAATCAGCTTCCTAAAAAAGAAACCAAATACCTTAACTGGAAAATAAAAAAAATTTACCTGTTATATCTATTGATCCACAATTTAGAATTTCTGAGTGTCGAAATGATGCTTTGCGGTCCGAACCTTTCTTTGTTGGAGGGCGGCCCAACTTACTGCACCAACTAAAAGAAGATAATTAGTTACACACAACATGCAATCAAGTAAACCTTCTCCGAAGATTTTCAATCATCAAGCACCTTTCATTCTTTTCAGATACAACAGGTTTCCCGCTCTTTAGAAGCTTTCTTGTTTCTGTGCTGTCCAACTTCTCTTTCGACATGGATGTACACCCTTTAACATGGATGGTGCCTCTTCCACTCCTCCCTTGACGGCGGATACTACCTTCTTCAAGCTCTTCTTTCAATGGAATTCTGCTTTTCTTGGACGAGAAAATTAAGTCGGTTGAATTATGTGCAGAATTTGCAGCCTCATTGTCAAAGTCACCACTATTTGTGACTTTTTCCTTATTCTTATTTTCAGTAGCTGCGGATCCTTCACTTTCAGACAGACCAGCTGGAGATGAAATGTTATCCGTTCTAGATACAGCTTGTGCATTATTACTAGCTACACCCCTGGGAAATGAAAGGCCAGATGACTCTACAGTTGGTCTGATAATAACATCAAGTGGTGATCCTTCAGACAGAGGCTCATCAAAATTTGAGACTGGGGAAACAACATTGGCTCTTCTTGTCCGTGACATTTTGTGTAGACGTTGGCCCCCCCAGGCAGGAGGTGAAGATCCACTTGCAGCCATGGGACGCTTGCGATTTGTGGTGCCTCCCAAAGGTGAGGCTTTATTTGTGCATGGTGCTTCTTCCCATTCATCAATTCCTCCAGTTGAGCGTTGGAAATTAGATGACGAGTTCATGACAACAAGTGAACTAGTTCTTGGTGCTCTGCATGCTTTACCCTTGGTAACAGGACTTAAGGCTCCAGGCTGCATATCCTCAGAAGTATGTGCTCTGGATAAATAATGGAGACAACATCAGAAGAGTGATGAAATAGAACATCACAACTCAAACATTGCAGAAACAAGCAAATACTTATATCATGAACTATACAGAAAGATTGACAAACTACATATGTGTGCGCATAATAAGTAACCAGCAGCATAAAAACTTTCCAAAAATTCAAATCAGAATGCTTGTACCATGACATGTATGACTGAACTAATGCCAGTAACATTGCACATTTATGCTTACTTGTTTCCTTTCACCAAAACTCGTTCTTTGTCTAGCCCGGTATAACGCTCTCTTCTTTCAGTTGGAAGAGAGGTCGGATCTGTGTCAATCGTCTTCTGCAGATACCGGGAACCTGCATTACTCTGTTGAGAACCTCCATCCATCTTGCTACCTGCTAATGCTCCAGCAGAAGCTCCATGTCTGTCAAACAACGATTTAATGGTCATGCACAAAGGACCACTATATGAGGTTAGACCTATAAATCCATTGTATAATAAATCGAATATTAACATCTCAAATGTGCTTCGCATGAAGTTCCAGTGTTTGCAAAAAAAATATGGAACTTTGGGTAACAAAATAGATGACAATGCATGCAATTACCTAAATGGAAGACCATCACTAGGTCGGGCGCGTACTTCATTGTTTGCTCTATGTTGAACTAATGGTTTAGCATCTCGGTCTACATCATTGCCTCTGTTGAGCATAGTTCCAACAGAGCGCTTGCGTTTCATTTTTTTCTCCCATCCTTCACCGCCAGGAGACAGGCCCCGTAATTTGTCTTCAGAAACCCCTGACGTAACATTAGAATTTCTCACAGAACTTTTTTCTTTTTCCAAAGGGGAATTTTTTTCAGTATCCACCAAAGGACCTTGCCTCATAAGAGCATTACCACGTCCTTCCGACTGAAATATACAGCGCAACAGTCAAAGAGAAAAACAGATGGAAGCACAGCAGAGGCATGGCAAGTAAAATAAAGTAAAGAGTTATGTTTCCGCAGTATTTTCCTTCATGAAATTTGATAAGCATCAGTGTGTCACGCCGTAACCAATAGTTAAGCCCAAGTTCATGGAAAAAAGTTAGGAGGACAGGTCATTCGAAAGCAGATCAGTACCATGACCTGTCCGTGCAAGTGATTTGTTTGTGCACACTGATTTGCGCAATTACCAATTCACGCCAGTTCATTTGATCAAAGAGTAACACTGCAGCCTCTGATTGTAGCGTACTAATCCCATAGTACCAACTCAACTAATTACAGCAATGAAGACAGTGACATGCAAGAATCAATGGTGAAATAGCACAAGCACAAACCCGTGTGTCCGCAGTTAGCGAGGAACGGGCACGCTTGCTTGTGGTTGCACTCTTAGCCCTCTCCTCCTGCCTATGTCCGGGATTCTCTCCATTATTCTGAGCCCCCATCCTGAGAGAACCTGACCCACCCCCTGATGACCTCTCGGTCGCACCCTCACTCCTTTGCCGCCTGCGTGTGACAATGCTTCGGTATTTTTCCAGCTTCTGAATTGCCTCCAGCATCGACTTGGCTCTCTCCCTGCACCCCATTTGAACGCTCAGAAGTTAGTTACTGCGCAATGTGGATAGTAGATGGCAATGCAAGGAGCAGTACGTACTTGGCTCTGGCCGACGACTCGACGACGCTCCCACGGATCCGCTTGAGCTCCTCGGAGGCTATGGACGGGAGCGGCTTGGTGTGCACTAAACCAAACGACTGCTCCGCTTCCACGGTGACGCCGAGCGCCCGCCGTAGCTCCGCTGTGCGCGATTGCTTGTGGTCGCCGACGGGCAAAGGGTCCAGCAAGATGTACTGCGCCAGCGGCGGCGGTTCGGTCAGCGCCCTCGGCGCGCCAGCAGCGGAGAGCTGCGAGCCCTCACGGAAGCTCCCGGCGAGTTCCGGTCTGGAATTCCCCGCCATGGTGGCCGGCAACAGCGTCGGCTCGTCGCCCCAAGCTACATCAAGGCCGGGGAATCCACCGGTCGAGGCGGCCAATTTCGACAGGAGAGCGCTCCAAATTGGACAATAGGTGGCTGATTGGGATCAAAACCTCGGCGGATTTAGCGAATTGGTGGGCGGGCGAAGAGGCGACGGCAAAACCCTAGCTTGGGGTCGCCGGCGGCGAGGGGTGGGAGCGCGTGTGGCGGCGGGCGTGACAGAAACGGGTGCTCGGAGTCGGCGGAAGGCAGAAACGGGTGCAGATTTCGGTCGGTTTGGGTGCGCAGGGGAATTAGGGCCCTTTGACCTTTGGTCAATGACAACCATGTATTTTTGCACATCACACACTTTTGACTGGGTCGGATTAGCGATAGTTAAGGCATAATGGTCACAGAAGGGTATAGCATTAACCGAAGGCAGAAACATGCGTCGATTTTTCGTCAATTTGCCAATCGTTTGAGTTATGTGCCTCCTATCTCGGATGTTTCATGCACTAGGGAAATGAGTACACTTTGACCATCAATTGCATCGGTAAGAGCATGTACAGCAGGGGATGTATCAAGCCCCTGCATTTTAAAATTTTTCACCCGCGCTGTGCTGTATCAAGGCCCTGCGTCTCTGCTTTTGTTTGAATTTTTCACTAGCGTTTACTGTAGCTACAGTAATTTCGGGGGCCTGCTGGGATGCTCTAAGAATACGCATCCTGCCAGGATCATGTTAAGCACGAGGGGGCGAGACATTTTGACCATTGGTTGGTGCGAGTTGGTCAAACTCGTGAAAGTTTGTTCTGAACTGCACACACTTCTTGTTGGGTTAGGTTGGTTCGTATTTACGCCTCTTGTCTAGGATCATTTTAGGCATGAGAGGGGATTACGAATGCTAAGTTGGTCGTAGACTTATGAAAATCTGTCTCAAACTACAGATACTTTTGATTGGATCGAGTGGGTCCATATTTACGTCTCCAATCTAGGATCGTCTTCGTATACTTGTCAAAGTTTGCCACAAATTGCACACCCTTTTCATTATAGAAACAATTTTTGTTTTCATACGAATTGTGTTCTCGGAGAGCACCACCATCACAAGGATAGATGTTCTAGGGTTCACTGCAACCTCTTCCTTCGAGAGAGGATGGGTGGTGAGGGCCTTGGCCACAGGATCAATGATGAATATATAGAGGGTCCTAAAAACGAAGATGTATTGGTAGCTTTCAACCGACCTACCGAATAATCGAGAAAGACCAAATAATTGAGAAAGGATCAAACCAAACATAAATTTTCCATGGGGCGTTGAGAGTTTTTTTATCAAAGCATAAAGCATTTCTGATATTCCATGTCGCCCAACACACAACTAAACTCAAGAATTTCGTTTGTTCGTAATCCTCTGTAATCTATTTCTCCCATGGCAAATATTGGTAAAATTAGGTAGACCTCCGATCCTTTTTACAAGGCTTGTTTGTTTGAACTCAATGTTTCTGAAAACTTTAATCTGATAAAATGTGACCCCTCGAAAGACGTTTTAAAGAGTTTTAAAAAAGAAAAAAAATTTACGAATCCTAAGAAGATCTATTTAAAACCCCAAAAATAACTACAAAGTATTACATCATTTGACTTATACATACCAAAAATAGCAAAAATTTATTTTATTTTATTTAAGCTGAAACAAACGAGGTGACAATAAGAAGCAAACACCCTCTATTACACCCAAAAAAGGGGGTGCTCGGTGGTTTCAACATTGTTAAAAAAGCACAACCAGATACTTTTGATTGGATCGAGTGGGTCCATATTTATGTCTCCAATCTAGGATCGTCTTCTTTTCCTATCAAGCATCACCCCTGATACGCTAACTTTAAATCATCCTTCCCAAACATTTCTCAACAATATCTCATTTCACACAAATGATTAAATCATTCCGCATAAATGATTTTTAAGCAGTTATCCTACCTCAACAAGGAATTTAAATAAGAACAATTCATATTTTAACCTTAGGTTTCACCTACCATATTTCTTACATTTCTAATTGGCATAGTAACTAATTCTAGCAAATACGGTATTAATCTTTTAAACTAGCATGCATGTTTACAAGTCTAATAAACATTTTCTAAATAACCGAAAATGGCTTCACAATATGATCAAAGGGGGACTTGCCTTGATCGGTTCCGGGGAAAGCGAAGGGGACGTCGACGATCGGGTCTTCGGGACCTTGACCTTCTAAACGCGCACACGCACATGCAAGGCAATACAACACACGTAAGAAAATGTTTTCATGACTTGATGTTTTTAAAGATAATGCAGAAATCTTGATTTTAATGCATTGATATTTGGGAGAAAAATCATAACAATGATCTAAGCACATGAAATAATGACATGCCCACTATAATTATTTATCTTAAATAAGTGCTAACATGGATGTCATGCATTTACATGAGTTGTTCTTAGGTCCAGCAATTCAGAAAATATTTTATCTTCATTTATCATAAATAATATGACCCCTTTTAATATGCACATGAAATAATGCGCCTTGGGCTATTTATTTTAGTTAAAAACGCATTTTATATGGATGACATGCATATGCACAATTTTTCTATGGTCCAGAAATTAATAAAGTGTTTTCAGAAATTTTCCTGAAATTTATACAATTCAGCAGCTATATTTAATAAATGTTTAAACTACTCAAAACAAAGATTAAATAGGGAAACTGAAAAAGAAAAGGGGATTCCCGGAGGTGGGCCGGCTCGGTTTCTTGGCCCAGAATGAGCGCGGATCGCACTGCTGGCCGAGAAGAAGCAAGACGCTGTGCTGGGCAAGCAGGTCCCGCCTGCCCCACTGGCAGCGGCTCCCGCACGGTGGTGAGGGGAAAAACAGGGGAGGGCACCCGGCGGCGGAGCGGCCAACGGCGGCGACGACTTCGGCCACCGGAGCTCAATTGTTTGCGCTCAGAGAGAGGTGAGAGCAAGGCGAGTGCAATGGTGGTGCCAGCATCCCGAGAGGTGGATGAGATAGGCGGCGCGGCATTCCGTGGCGGTGGCGACCCACGGGTCACACGGCGCCGGCGAGGCGATTAACCGGCGCTAAATCCCTCCGGCCGAGCATGAACAAGGGTGGACGGAGAGTCTACCTTCGGCTTGCCGAGACGAAGAAGTTGGCAGAGCGAGGGAAACGCAACGGCGGCGACGGCGCGGCTCTGGTTCGGCAAAGGCACGGTGGCTCGGTATTTAAAGGCGGCGCGACAAGGACGTCAAGGGAGAGGTTGGCCGCTGGCACAGTGAAAGGATAAGCCGCGAAGTCGTGCGGTGCAGAGCGGCGACAACTTGGCGTCACGGCGCGAGGTCAAGTCCGGCGACGCCTCGGGTCGGCCGGTGACAAGACAAGGGAGGGCAGAGAGCGAGGAGAGTACGGGGACGATCTAGATGAAGGATCGCGTGGAAAAATGGGCGCACGGGACCTCGGGACGGCGGCCGAACAGTGGCGACGACCGGCGAGAGAGGCGGAGCGGAGACACTGGTGACGGGAAGAAGAAACAGAGGAGAGAGAGAGAGGCGCCGACAATCGGGGCCCACTGCCGGTGGCTCCATGGCGGCAGCGAAGGGCAGGCTGCGGCTGCGGCGGAGAGCTGGCTCAGCTGCTCAGCACCAACGGAGAGGAGGAGCGGGGAAGAAAGGGAGAAAGGGAATGGGCCGGAGCGGTTCGGCCCAGCCAGAGAGAAAACGGGGAAAGGAAAAGGAGGAAGAGATTGGGCCGGCTCGGGCCGAGAGGAGAAGTAAAACCCCTTTTAATTTCTGATTTCCCAAAAGAACTTCATTTTCAAATATCCTTTTTAAATGCTTTAATACTTAGAAAATATCATTTTGCTTCATCAAAGTTTATTATCTCTTTTTCAAATACTTCCCTTAGGGATTAGCTTTGAAAATATAACATACCACATATTATAACTCGCCAAAATATTTTGCCTTGGAAATTATAAATGCACAAATTAATTCAAGAGAGATGCATGCGATGATGATGCTAAGATGCAACACGAAATAAATATTTTGCGATTTTCAAATTATGAAATTTAGGAAATTAATAACGTGCCAAATTGGTTTTAAAAATTTGGGATGTTACATATGAATAGTTTCTTAGTGAACTTGTCCTAAATTGTTTTGTCATCGATTTACCTAAGGCGTTGGTAAAAGCTAACGCCTTGACTTATTGATTGATATAAAAAATCTTGAAGCAATTTATCAAAGCTCTGAAAACGAGTCCAACCAAGTTATTTAGTTCTTATTTGACTCATCTTCTAACTTCAAGAGCTTCTACATGTGGCTCAAGAGTCGTGTCTTATTTGTTTGACTTGTTTTAGGAGACATTTAGACATAAAATGAAAATTCGAAAATATCAAATTATTTATATTTTAAGGTCTTGTTCTTTTTAGCGTTACGTACCGTTGCGTATTACTGTAACAAATTTTGTTATTTTTATATAACCTATATGGTATGATAATTTGTAATGATTTTTTGTGCCTTTTAGTAAGGGCTCTCGCATTTAATACGCCAAAACGCAATGATACGCTGAAATGAATAAGGCCTAAATAAATGCAAATAAATAAGAAGACGAGTAAAAGTAAAAAAACACACACTATAGAGTACAGGCCCTATGTTTGCAACATGGTCTCATGGGTCACAAACTTGCATAAGTTGTTGTATAAAATTACCAACACATAGCTGGTGAAAATTTTCATATAGTGCTATGCGTCCATGATTATGTGGTCGCGATTTTAATAAATAAAAATATATACATTTTGCATACAAATTTACTGAAGTAGGGGGTGCAATATCAGATATACAAAATGTTCATTCCTATAAATTTCCAGAAGTAGGGGGTGCAATCGCAGGTATACAAATGTCTTCCTTTGCTATTGGTATTGACATATTAAATGTCAGTACCTTCCAAGTGCACGTACCATTAAAAGAGATATTGACCTACTAAATGTCTTTCTTTAGTACTGGTATTGACGTATTATTCCTTTGACCCAATAAATCGATGCAATGGGCTGAGACAATGTACAACAGTGCATCTCAACAGTTATAGGCTGTTTAGTTGCATTCTCTCACGAGTCTGACCCGCCCGTCTCATCCAGGTTGGTGAGATTCGGGATGTGCAGACACAGAGAAAGTGCTTAGTAGACAAATATTTTGAAATTTAATTATTTTGAAATTTATATAGCGAGTGTGGTTTAGTTTTGTTCAAAAAAATGTGAGAAATTCATTTTTATAATCGGTTCGGTAATCAAATATGCTAATAAAAAGATACAAACAAAAAAGGAAAAAGAAAAACTTATCTGCCACGTAGCAGCCCATGCATGGCTTGATATGGTGACTGACTGTGGCCCCATACGCAGAATACGAGGCAGCCATGCGTTGCATCCAGAGAAACGTTTATTTTCTGTGTTCCTCCAGAGTCAGGCTGCATAGAGAATCTTGCATCCACAGAGCCATGCTCAAAACCAGATGCAGGCAACCAAACACAAGAAAAAAGTAAGATTCTGCATCAATATATGCAAATCTCTGTAAATGCAACTAACCAAACAGCCTATAAGTCATCTCTAGTAGTGACATGTTAGCTAATTAATGACGCGGAGAAGAGTGTGTGCATAGATATATGAGCTTTCTCTTATGCAAGAATCGATTTTACACAAGAATTAAGAAACTTTGTGTGTGAGAAAATTACCTAAAAAAAGTGCAGCCATCTAATTTTTAGGTGGCATGGCAATAGTTAGAGGCAACTGCTGTCTCAACCATTTTAACATGCTCTTAGGTGCTAGGTGATATTATATTGATATTTGTGAGAGCATGCATGTCATAAAAAATTTAGTTCATATGTCTTAAAGAATTACTAATAAATCAACGAATAAAGCAATCCAAACGATTTATAAAGCATGTTTAAAATGGCTGAGTTGAATAAATAAATTGGATGATCTAAACTAAGCTAAATATTAAGCTAGGCTTTAAGAAATTGTTGAATCCATCTTTTCGAAGTTTATTCGCTTCATTAATGTTATTTTTAAGAGCTTTTGAGGTAGCTTTATGTAAAAAAATAGACTAGTAAAATTAAATTAATTTTCTAACCAAATAAACCTAACTACTTTAAACATGCTAATAATTTTGAAATGTTCCAGTCATATTTAAGGCTTAGCTTAATCCTTGAAATTAAACTTCAAAAACTTTTATGTGAATTTATTATTATTATTATTAGATTAGTTAAAGAGAATAGACCTAGCTAAGGACATGTTTAATGGTGAACTCAGATGCCCCACATGAGTACATAACACTGCCGCAATAGGACAGAGATTAAAATACAAGAGAGGAATATTGGGAGAAGTAGGGTAATGAGAGTAATGTTTAAAAAATTGATGAATAGAAACGGGATAGTTCACATATAGGCCTTATCGCTTATCGCTAAACATGCTCTAAAGGTATTTGAAACATGTTTTTTTTTCATCAAGTTGTTTTATGAAATTTTTTATTTTAATAAAATTCCTATTTTACCAACATGCCTAGATACTAATTTTGCAACATTCGAAGTGTTTCTTCGACACACAAATCTAGAAAGAGAAATCGACATTTATTAGTGAACACATGCACGAGTGGAACGTGTAGGTCATGTTGTTTTTAGCTTAAATTAAAACTAAAAGATATCATCAGAAATTATTTTTTACAAGTTATAATTTTTGTGAAAGTTTTAGTGGTTCTTCTCAAAACTCTCAACACTATTTTTAAATGCTTTTTTGAGCTCTCTAGGGGCATATCACCAATCCGAATCTAACTTAGATCGGCCCACTGCCCAACACTATTTAGTCACTATTCATACGCATTTTCTCTTTATTCTATTTTATTTGCTATAATATGACGTACTAACTTAGTCCTCCATTGACGATGTTTAGGCCCAAAAATTTAGATTATAATCTAGTTTCAGTTGAAATGAATAATTTGTGGTCCTCTTTGATTCGTTGTCATAGATTGGTTCTCGCCTGGTTTTAAAATTTTGTTATTTTTATATAGGCATTCAATGTAATATTTTAAAATATTTTTTTAAGACTACATTTTTTCAAAAAAAAACTTATTTAAAATAATTTACTTTATCCTTTTGTATTGTTTTTAGGGTCATCGACTCAACCAAAACTAAAATAGAAACAACGAATTACACGGGGCCTACATCGCGGGCACATAACATTCATGAAAATAGAGAGAAATAAAATGTAAAAACATGGAGGGCTCACATGCAAAATGTGGTGTCCTTGTTTCGAGCTGGCCATATTGGCTAAACCAAATGGGCCGTCACTGTGCACCGGGCCGGGCCAGTTCGTTTTAAATAGAGAAAAAAATGTAAATACATGGAGGGCTTTACATGCAAAATGTGGTGTCCCTGTAGCCATGTTCGGCTCGTGAGTTACTAGTAGCGGTGCAAAATGGATACAAATAATCCAAATTTTCCGACATTCCTATCCAAAAAATAAGCTATTCGTGGATACTATTCGTTTTTTTCGGATATGGATATAGTTTTGCAAAAAGGACCGGGTATGGATACGGATACAAATATTATCCGTATCCGAATTGTAATGGTGGTCATGGTGGAATGTGTAACCAATGTTGACTGTATTTCTAATTAAGTGCTCATTGCTCGTATACTCCACCTTTTACCAATTCTGTACAATACGTGTACAATACTCCACCTGTACAATACTCTTTTTACTTTACCCGTACAATGTTGTAGTAAATGTTTCTTAAGTAGCAGTTAATTGTTTCTTACAATATAGTAAAGCAAAATTTTACCACTAGCTAGTATCTGTGTTCAATACTTTGAACAAAGCTTTACTACAATTGTGAACAAAGTTTTACTTTCATTACTTTACCACTAGCCGGTGTACAGTACTCCGTCTGTAAAATACATGTACAGTACTCCGTCTATACAGTACTTTTACATGTACAAACGCTGTAGTAAAGTGTTTCATTGTATAATAATTTACTACATCACATTCAACACTAGTAAAATATTCTCTATAGTAGTAAGATATAGTATGAAAATAGTAAATCACTACTCGTTAGTGTAGTAAGGTATTGTTAACAATTTTAGTATGGCAAGTGGGGTTTTGTTTTGTTTGAAAAATGTCGGTAACATGTTGGTGTAAACCATTCGGTCATTGAAGCTACCAAAAAAAATATAACAAAAAAGGGAAAAATAACATTCGTAATCACACCGCATGCGCGCTCTGTGCATCAAATATTAATTACGTAATATCGATATTACTACTATGCAGTGGTCACTTTTCTACATCGATGTTTTACTGATGTATGACAGTATAATACAAAATTGAAGCTGATACGTAAAAAAGGTTGTCGATAGCAAATTTGGGAGTACCGTACGGAATTGAGTAGATATGCGGTCCGTATTCGTATTCGCTATGCTATCCTATTTGTATTCATATCCAAATGCATATCCGTATCGAAAAAAAATAGATACAGATATGGCAACGGCGCTATCCAATCCGTTTGCACCCCTATGGGTTGTTGGGTTGCCTTTTTTTTGATGAGCCTAGCTCGTCCAACTTTAATATGGTCAACCAAGACAACCTACTGGTCACTGGTACTACTACTACTGCCCGTTTCTGCTCGTCCCGATCCCCCCGCCTCGTAGCCTCCGCCCATCTCCACACCGCAATCCTCATCCCTCCTCGCCGCCGGGAGGAGCCGCCACCAACGTTGTTCTCTACCCCTAGGATCTGGTCTCCGCCGCCGCCTTGCTGTCCTGCTCCCTCTTCGTCGATCTCAAGGGCAGCGCCGTCGCTTGGCTTCGGGTCTGCGCAGCTTTGCGTTGTTTGATTCTCTCTCCCAGAGCACCAATCGCTGCGCCGCGAGCGATCCAATGGCGGCACCGGAGGGGCAGTGGGTGCTCATGGCCACGGGCCGGTCGCCCACCAACATCGCGGTCATCAAGTACTGGGGGAAGCGGGACGAGGCGCTCATCCTTCCCATCAACGACAGCATCAGCGTCACCCTCGATCCCGGCCACCTCTCCGCTACCACCACCGTCGCCGTCAGCCCGTCCTTCCCCTCCGACCGCATGTGGCTCAACGGCAAGGTTCGTCCTACCTTGCCCTCTCGCATGCCATTGTAACTGATACGAACGCGGCTGTTTTTACTTAGATGTTTTGTCTGCCAACCATATTCCAGCGCGTTTATCTGACGATGTTATGGGTTCCTCAATCGATATGGAAAGAATTGTATCTTGCGTTTCGAGATAGCGCCCTGTTCTGGGCTGGAGTCCAAGCATTAGTCTAAAGTTGACGAACAATTTTGCGCTCATATTCATCAAACTTGAACCCTGTTGCTTAGATCTAGATCGGGATCCGTTTGAAAGCTAGTTGCATTTACAAAATTCAAGTGGCAGAGCTCCAAACAATTTCCTTCCATTACTTAACGAAAAGGTACCCTTTTTTTTCTTGTTGTCTGCACTAGCATGTCTATTGTTGCATGGGATTATGGCTTAAATAGTAGATGTAGAATCCTAGCGTAGGGCTATCACTGGATGGCTCATAGCTGTGAAAATATGATGATTTAGATTTTGGAGTGGTAGCATGATTTAAGTAACCTTTTGGTTTGGAATTGAGCAGGAGATCTCACTATCAGGCGGGAGGTATCAGAACTGCCTGAGGGAGATCCGAAAGCGGGCTCGTGATGTTGAGGATGAGAAGAAGGGGATCAGGATCAAGAAAGAGGATTGGGAGAAGTTGCATGTCCACATAGCGTCATACAATAACTTCCCAACTGCTGCTGGATTAGCATCTTCAGCTGCTGGCTTTGCTTGTCTTGGTAAAGTCACCTAATTCTCATGTCATTATACTCATCCGTTCTTTTCATGACCTCTAATGCACGCCACTGGAATTTGCTGTTGTTACCATTTCTGCAAGCCCTCTTTGTTGAAGCTTCATGCTTGCATTACGCATGTTACCATTCTTAATACGCATGCATGTCTATAATCGCCTGTAAATACATGCCACAGGTTGCCTACTTTGCAATTTGCACATTTTTTTGGTCAAATTACTGATCCTGTGTGCATTTGATTCTATGAATGCACTGAGCAATGAAAAAACAGGAAGTTTAATTTTTGTGCTAGTTTTCTCTCTGTCATAACTCTGTTAGAATTGAAGAAGTGGTTGATCTTATTGCAAGTCCACGTTAGCACAGTTCCACTGTGACTGCTGTCTTTTTTGAACCATATTATTCTGCAGTCCCTATTTTTTTTTTCACACAAACCTGCTCACTGTGCTTCTTTTGTATGAAATATCAATTCCTTTATTTTTATCTTCAAATCTATCTTAGTTGCTCATAAACATTTTAATCAGTCTCTTGTTTTCATAAACCTTGCATCGCATGACAGTATATCATTTACTGTTTGGATGCTGATTGCAGTTTTCACCCTCGGAAAGCTAATGAATGTGCCAGAAGATTATGGGGATCTTTCTTCAGTAGCTAGGTCTGTTGATGCTATCGATATGATTTGCATGTTTTTTTGCTTACTGAGATAGTGCAAGCCTGCAACCCATTTTAATAATTAATACGTTAATCGAGTTGCCTCTTTTTAACCATATTCATTCGTGATAAACTTCAATACAGGCAAGGGTCTGGAAGTGCATGCCGCAGTATATATGGAGGATTTGTAAAATGGTGTATGGGTGAAGTAAGTAATTGGGTGGCTAGGTGTTGATTAAATGTTTATCTTTCTGTTAAATATTGATTCAGTAAAGTCTGATTTCATGCTTGCAGAATGATGATGGAAGTGACAGTATTGCGGTACAGCTTGCTGATGAGGCACATTGGAATGATCTTGTTATCATCATAGCAGTTGTATGTGATTTATATTCCACATTAAAATGCACTGCATGTAGTATGCCATGGTGTTTTTTGTGGATTCATTAGCTGCAATTATGAATATTGGCATAGCAACTCTTTGTCATGTTTTATCTCAATGCATATTTTTTTCCTTATCCGTCTGATATCTTTTTTAAAAGTGGCACATTGTTTTGTTAAATTAGGTCAGTTCAAAGCAGAAGGAAACAAGTAGCACAAGTGGGATGCGAGAAAGTGTTGTAACAAGCCCCCTCTTGCAATACAGGGCTCAGGTGAGTAGGTGACTATTTTTTGCATCTTTATCTTGAACTTGTTTTTTTTTTCAGAATTACTTAGGAAGCATACATGCAGCTACACTTTGATAATCATGTAGCTACACTTTGAAATCTAAGCTTTTATTTTATCCTTCCACTCTTTTGAAACATTATCCACTCTTATTTTATTCTAACACCGCACTGCCTATTCTTTTTTTCCAGACTATAGTGCCAAATCGGGTTTTGAAAATGGAAGAGGCTATCAGGAATCGTGATTTTGAATCCTTTGCGAGGCTAACTTGTGCAGATAGTAATCAGTTTCATGCTGTATGTTTGGATACAAGTCCTCCCATCTTCTATATGAATGATACATCACACAGGTAACTTTCTTACAAGTTTTAAGAGTCTATACCTGCTTAAATTCAGAGTTTAGAATTACCATCTCAACTAATCACAGGATAATTAGCCTTGTGGAAAAGTGGAACCACTCGAAAGGAACTCCACAGGTATATTATGTTGTTATTTAACTCCTTTTATCTTATTATTGTTCTGAACTCTAGATGTGCTGCCTTGCAATCAAAGAAATCAGTTACATGTTGTGTTACCATACTAATATTGCTCCTATAGAACACCCATCAAACAGGGTTGGCTGAACTTTGCTGAATATGGCATTACAGGCAGTTTACTGCATTGAGCAATACATGTCATGCTAGCTTTGTTCAATCAAGTATTTTACTAATTTATCTTCAAGAGTAAACCTTGTAATGTGTTTAGATAATATTTCTTAGAATGCTCAAAATTGGTCTCACACTCTTGTTTGTGAACTATTACTGTTGGTATACTTCAGGGTCAGATTTTTTTTTATATTAATCTAGTGCCTAAAGTTTGGAGGTACAAAAGGCATTTTTTTATTGCAATCCTTCTATTACTTAAAATGTTTGTGTTGTCTGGAAAACATCTCATCCATGACGCAATATCATTTGTACTGACTGTTAGCCTGGTAAAATAGATCTTAACATTGAATGTGTTGCTAGACTTCTAATTTGGCATGAACTTTTCAAATGGCAGGTTGCTTACACCTTCGATGCTGGGCCAAATGCAGTTCTTATTGCACCAAACCGCAAAAATGCAGCCCTTCTCCTTCAGAAGCTCTTGTACTGTTTCCCTCCACAAGACAATGATTTGAGCAGGTGATTTTGATGTTTTCGTGATTATTAAATCTGTCGTTGCTCGGTATATTGGAGAACTAGCTATTAATCAGCATGACCATCGCAGCTATATAGTTGGGGATAAATCCATTATAAGCGATGCCGGACTGCAATCCATAGAAGACGTTGATGCCCTTCCGGCGCCTCCAGAGATGAAGATACCAAACCAAAAATTCAAGGGTGACGTCAGCTACTTCATCTGCAGCAGGCTTGGAACTGGGCCAGAGGTTGCCGACGAAAACCAAACATTGATTGATTCAGTCACGGGACTTCCGAAAGGAGTGTAATTTTATATTATTGTTCGCTAGATGCATTAAATTTGTGTTTTGAAAAATTAGAAGCATCCTGACTTTGTAGGATTGTAAATTTCATCTTGTGATATTTTTACCCTTTAATCCTCGCGGCAAGAACACGTCTACTTTTCAATAAAAGTTTGTGGAATAGAATGGGCCTGTTTGGTACATGTACTAAAAATTGCCCAAGTTTGCTAACTCTTTTTGTCATACTTGGCCTCGTACATTTCAGCTTAGTGTAGCATATAGTAGCATTTTAGCAAAATTTTATTTTATTTTAAATAGACTATTTGGTGTAATAATTTGTAATGATTTTTTTAGATTTTTAGTAGTTCTCTTAAAGATCCTAAAAATATTTTTAAATTATTATTTTTATAATATTTAAACTTCTTTTTAAGAACTCTTAAATATTGTTGAGATGCTATGCTACGCTAAGATGAAATGTACAGGGCCTAAGAGTCTATTTGGTTTGCAACCATACGTTGACATGTCTAACATTAGACATGTCACAATTTATTTGGGCCAAAGATGTTTGGTCTGTGCTACAACTATGACTTGTTATATTTTTTTAAGCCATCCGACCTATATTTTATATAGCGAAATTTCTGCTCTACTTTGTGCGCTGAATTTTTTTTGCTACAAAACATGTAGCTTGGCACACTTATCTAAGTTTAGATTTGACAAAATTAGTCATCAACCAAATAGACCATAAGTTTAAAAAAATCTTGTCACATTTGTAGTTGTGAACCAAACAAATAGGTCCATTATCATCTTGCCTTGGTAGGAATGCAAGACATGGATGTACAAATGCTTAAACATTGCTTAATAAGTACTTGAATGTTGCCATCTTCTCGCAGCACCAATGTTAGGCCCTCTTTAATAGCTTGTTTAGTTCTAGTTTAGTTATAGTTGAAAAATTTGACCATCTTTGAATGTGCTTTGAAAAAGCTAAATAAATTATTAAAAAAATATTCTTGAGATCTTTGAGAAAAACCTTACAAAGTCCTAAAAAAAATTATTTTCAAAAAATAAGGTATATGGCCTATACAAAATAGTCAAATTTTTTCAACTACAACTAAACTAGAACTAAACAAGCTATCAAAGAGGGCCTTAAGCACATGTATCCTTGGTGTACTTCCCCTTAACAAAGTAACAAATGGGTAGCATTCTTCACTGACATTGTCCGTACGGCCTATAGCTATAGCCTATAGGGGATCAGCTGCTCTCTCCCTAGCCGAGACAGAGGAGGATGTCTCTTCTCCGCCTCCGCCTCCGCCTCCACCTCCCGAGGCCGTCGCCTCCTCCGCTCCACGCCCTCTCCCTCTCCTCGCGCTCTCCCCCTCCTCTCCTCCTGCCGCCGCATCCTCCCGACCACCGCCTCCCGCCTCCTATGCTCCGCCGCCTCCCCTCCCCTCCCCTCCCCTCCCCTCCCCTCCATCGTCGGAGACCTTCTCGACTACCTCAACGAGTCATGGACGCAGTTCCACGCCACCGGTGAGCAGAGCACCCCTCCACTGTTCGCTCTTGCAACTCCACCCGCAACTCCACCGGCCATGTACGGTGTGCATGGTTGGATTTGGATTTTAGGACGTGAACCTGTTCGATCATATTCCACAACTAATCGACCTCTTTGTCTAAGGGTCTAACCATGCATCGATAGGATTACTTTCCATCTTACTGCTGCATTTCGCGGTAGAGAGAGGCTAATTCCTGAATTCTTTGCGCTCCATTGCTTGGCATTCACACATGACACATTGTTGCTACCAAACGCTATAACGTCTTTCTTCCTCTTTGAGCTTCCAGCTGAGGCGAAGAGGCAACTGCTTGCCGCGGGTTTCAAGCTGCTCAGTGAGAACGACGACTGGGACCTGCAGCCTGGTGGCCGCTACTTCTTCACGCGCAACATGTCCTGTTTGGTTGCCTTTGCAATTGGGGAAAAGTGAGTCAGTGGCTCATCTTCTCCTTATCAACATTGCATTTACGTTGTCACTCAGAATTTGTATATAACCTAGCGGTACATTTCTTCTTATTAATTTATATAGCCATATAGGTGCTTCAAGTTGCCCAAAGGAAGTTTTTTTTTGTAGAACCAATATGCATGAGCAAAATACTTAACTGACCTAGGCTTCTATGCTACAGGAAGATGCTTCAATAGCATTAACTTTACTTCTTCCTATGGCATGCCTTGTTCCTCCCTAGTTCGACTATATGTAAAAGCTATGGTATGGGTGATATCTTATGGCAACATACTAACAAATGAGAGATATTTGCTGTACAAATTTTTTTTAAAAAAAAGTGAATGCTCAGTGCAAAAAAAAAAATGTCTATCAAATCGAAATTTTGCGATTGCCAAGTTATATAAAGTGGATGAGTCATGAGAGACATGAAAATAGCTTTGTTCTGCAGGTACAGAGTTGGCAACGGTTTCAATATAATTGCAGCCCACACTGATAGTCCATGTCTCAAGCTGAAACCCAAGTCTGCCTCCTTCAAATCTGGCCATCAAATGGTAAATGTACAGACATACGGAAGTGGGCTTTGGCATACATGGTTCGATAGAGATCTAACTTTGGCTGGAAGAGTCATCCTCAAGGGAACAGATGGTTCTTTTAAGCATAAGCTTGTCAGAGTGTGCAGACCACTGATACGTGTACCAACACTGGCTATACATCTTAACCGGTTATTTCTCACGCCCTCTTTTATCAATGTTGTATTTCGCATATCTTCTGTAAACTAAAAGCCTATATATGTTATAGTTTCTAGTATTTCATTATGCAAATATTATAGGGTTCTTTCCATCTCTTTTAATACTGCAGCTTAATGTGACCTGTGAAGTTAGGACTTACAACAGTTTTTTTTTCTATAATGATATAATCGACCGTATATGCGAACCTCAGTGCATAAAAGTTATTCCAATATCATTCTTTCAATTATTTAGCATACAGCTGCCAGCAAACTTTCTATTCATTAAATTTATCCTTCCCCATTTAGCTGAGTGAATTATTTTTCCTTATAGCACAGTGAATTCTGACGGGTTTAAGCCTAACCTGGAGAGTCATCTAGTTCCACTTCTTGCAACAAAATGTGAAGACACTGCTGTGAATTCTGATGACAAAAACAATTCTAGTTCTACAAAGATTATACATCATCCACTGCTTTTGCAAGTAACTATTCTATTCTTTTGACTTGTTCCTTTGACCTTAATTGAAGGAAAAGTTCAGTTCCAAATTGCTAAATTTGGCTGCAAGTTGCATGCACCTATAGCTTTGTTTTTTCACTTTCTATTTACAGGTTCTCTCAGAGGAAATCGGTTGCGAACCAGATGAAATAATTGGTATGGAGTTGAACGTGTGTGATACCCAACCTAGCTGCCTTGGTGGGGGAAATAATGAGTTCATTTATTCTGGTAGATTGGATAATCTTGCTTCTTGTTACTGCGCTCTTAGATCTCTCATGGACTCCTCCAAGATACCAGAAGAATTGTCAAATGAAAAGGCTATAAGAATGGTTGCTTTATTTGATAATGAAGAGGTATTTAACCAAACACTATTCTGATTGGTAGATGTATCCTTATGCACATCCTGATTTCTAATACTTGTGAGGAGCCTATTTCGAAGTTTTTAAGCTTAAAGTGTCCTTAATGTGGAATAGTACTGATAGCTCATAAATTGATCATATTCACATAATTATTAGTGATGTTTGAACTAAGAATAGGGGTTAACAATTTAGTAATTCAAAAATGTAGCACAAAGAGTTTTTTTGGAAATATCTGTGATGTCCATTTCTTGATTGGTGTGCTTGGTTTCTTCTTGCACATATTTAATATCGGCAGCATTCAGGTGGGTTCAAGTTCAATGCAAGGGGCAGGTGCACCAACCATGTTCCATGCTATAAGACGAATTGTTGATTCCTTGATGCATCAGTCTATGGGAGAGGGGGCTTTAGAGCGTGCAATAAATACATCTTTCCTTGGTAAGATCTGTGTGTAGATTTCGTTGGATGTCTCTAGTACTTATTACTAGATAGTCTCTCTTAATTGATTTTATCCTCTCAGTTTCTGCGGATATGGCTCATGCCCTGCACCCCAACTATTCAGACAAACATGAAGAAAATCACAGACCAGAACTACAAAAAGGACTTGTTATTAAGCATAATGCTAACCAGCGTTATGCCACAAGTGTTGTAACGGCTTTTCTCTTCAAAGAAATAGCAAGAATCCATAACCTTCCTGTTCAGGTATTTTTTTATTCTTTTGCACTTTAACTTTTAATAACCCCCTTTTTTAACCGTGAGGCCCAAATGTTGTTTAAACATATGATTGCCCTCAGCTAAGTAAAACTAAGCCACATGTTTTTTATTTCTACTAATATTGTGTCTGACATAATGTTAAACTCCAGAGAAACATGATCAGTACTTACATTATTTAATACTTTTCCCTTTTGTAGACAACTCTTTGTTTATCAAAAGGGGCAGCCGCTCGCCATTTCATTAATATGAGAAGAAACACTACACATATTTACAAGGGGAGATTCACCCGTTCACACCACAGAAACGGATGCATGGCCGAAGCACCAGCAACTCTATAGACCTAGCCACCTGTAATACACCGGCCCGATGTGTTGTGAGGCCTATGTGGCCCATGAGGATGTGATGGTGGGATTAGTCCCATATTGCTAGCTGAGACAGAGTTGTAGTAGGATGTAATGCCTGTTGAAGCCAAACATATCACCCGGGTTAACCCTTTTGAACGTGAGACCGAAAAGTCTAAGTGGGTGCTAAGTATGCGTGGGCCAGACCCGTAGGTGGGCTAGGCTCTAAGCAATTTTGGACCAGGGTGTTACAGATGGTATCAAAGCAGCAACCCTCGCTGTGCGGCAGATCGTGTGGGCTTAGTTGCGCGAGCATATTGCGCATGGCTTGTGTGGGTCCAGAGTGGTTATACGACATGGCATATGTGTCGGCACTAGACGCACGATCGCATACCGAGGGTGATCCTGGACATTTGCCGCTTAGGCGGTGTGCTGACGAGGCCGTCTGCCTATTAAGGGTGAGTGTAATACTCCGGCCCGATGTGTTGTGAGGCCCATGTGGCTCATGAGGATGTGATGGTGGGATTAGTCCCATATTACTAGTTGAAATAGAGTTATAGTAGCATATAATGCCTGTTGGAGCCAGACATAGCACACTGGGTTAACCCTTTTAGACGAAATGAGGCCGAAAAGTCTAAGTGGGTGTTATGCATGCGTGGGTTAGCGCCGTAGGTGGGCTAGGCTCTAAGCGATTTTGGCCAAGGTGTTACACCACCACTGCCTCGCGAGATGCACGGCCACGATCCATTCGCCACCGCTGCCAGGGATGCATGAATAAGATGAAAGGAGTCACCACCAGCCAAACCGTCACCACCTCTGGTGATGTGTGTCTTCCGCCGCCAACGAGGAGCCAATCATCACCACCGTGCAGGTTGCACGACAAAGAATAGCCGCCACTAACGCCAGCATGTCGAGGGGCAAGTGCATGACAACGCAGGCTTCAGTCCCCACCACCACAAGGGATGCATGATAAGTAAGCCATATGCCCATAGCCAACCCAGTCGTCACTACCACACTGGATGCGCGACAAGAATCGCGACCACTGCGAGGATGCATGACTGAGAGTCTAGGAGCGAACCGGCGAAGGGGGACCGCCTAAAACGTCGACCACAACCGCCACACGAGATGTAAGGTCGAGACGCATGGACACCACTGCCAAACTCCATGGTGAATAGGGGGCCGAGAAGATGAAGTCGCAGGGGCCACACGGGATGCTCGATCTTTTGAGCCGAACACCGTCGCGCGTGGTACGCAACCAAGGGGTGGCCACCGTCGCGCAGGATGCTCAACCAAAGAGCCGCCACCGCCGTGCAGGGAGCTCGACCATGTCTAGTACCACAAATGCGTAGGATGCTCGGCCAAAGCGCCGCCACCACTGTGCGGGAAGCTCAATCAACAGTCTAGCGAAGCTGACGCGACTTTCAACCATCAAGGAGATGGTGAAAGTCGGGTCGAGGGTTGAGGGACCACGACGATGCCTCCAACGAGGGGAATGACACCAAACGACGTCGCCATCACTAACCAAAGTAGAAGTCGAGCAAGGCTTTCACCGAGAGCATCCACAACCAAGAGAAACCTTGCTAGAAGGGCCACCATCGAGGTGAGCCCATCCCTTAGGCACCTCCTTGGGGGCCAAACTCTATCCATTACCAAATCCGGGCAGCCCACCATTGGATCCGCACACCCTGAAGCCGGATCCGATCACCCCGGCCCTAAAGAGAGAGGATGAAGAGGAAGATAGAGAAGAAGGGCCCCACCGCCTCCGTCGGGCTAGGGGGCCGTGCCATTTGCGAGGTGGAGGGCCGGTGAGGGGGGATTCTGGCGATGGAACTCGGTCGCCCCTAGAGTCGCCCAAGGGGCGCCTTACGGGGGTACGGGACCGGTTGCTCCCTCAGACCCTCACCCCTTTGTAGACAACTCTCACGAATATATTTCAAAACCTGATTTATCTTTATAATGTTTCAATAAAACTGAGTAATGATACTGTTGTAAATACCTTGTAGGAATTTGTTGTAAGGAATGATATGGGTTGTGGCTCAACTATTGGGCCCATACTTGCTTCTGGTGTTGGCATACGGACTGTTGACTGTGGTATTCCTCAGCTTTCTATGCATAGGTATGCCCAGCTTCGTTTTTCGTTCAATCCATTGGTTCTCGTGTTCTGGTTTGACATTTGTCTACTTAAAAATACACAATACGTCAAAAATTGTCATTTAACTATTTTTTATTGGAACAGATTAGTTATATGACTTCTTTTTCAGTTGTCTACGTACACAATGTCTGGCCGAAAGGATAGAAATGTAACAAACATATACAAAGTTTTGCTTGGATCTGACTGATCTCTCTCCCCCATTCGACTATGGAGTGTTTGCTGGTCTTTTGACTATGGAGTGTTGCATCACGGAATTTATAATTACAATTGCATTCGTTTGCAGCGTGCGAGAAATGTGTGGCAAAGAAGACGTGGACACTACATATCAGCACTTCAAAGCTTTCTTCGAGATGTTCTCTGACATTGATCGCAAACTAACTATAGACTTTTAGGTACTAATCATTCTAAATGATCAGCATTTGAATCACTTGAAATTTTGGACTATGGAAACTGTTTACATGCAATGTGGTTTAAGGGATAACTACCGTTGGAAAATAGAGAAACTTTCTAGACGAAATAAATCAGCCTAAATTTTTCGTACCTATCTATTTCTCCTTGCTCGTGAGCAGCTTAGGTTTTTTTTTTTTTTTTTGAGAAATGTGAGCAGCTTAGCTTTCTCTCTAAATTCATCTGGTCATGATCTGACTGCAATGGTACGAAAAGATGATGTAGATTGCCTTCAAATTTTCTCATTTTTAAACATTGGTCATGATCTAACCACAATTTGACCACCCAAGGAAATGCCCTTTCCACAATTAACGTCAAGGAAATTGTATCGGTTGGCACAAGCTTGCCGCAAGTCAAAAAGAAAGAAAGAAAAAAAGAACCAAATTTGTGTACAACAGTACAACTGCACGCAAGTCAGGTTTTCACAATGCTTGCCGCACTTTCCTCAAAAAAACAATGCTTGCCGCACCACAAAACAGGAATTTAGGGATGGCAACATCCCCAAATTCCTGAACTAGCAGTGGAATGAACAGCCAAGCACGTTTCATAGATGCAGTATATCAGTTGCCCACAAATGCTGCAGCAGGGTGGGTGATCAACCTCTATCCTTTCTTTTACCAGTAACCAACCCAGCCTTATCGATTGGTTGCCTTTGATCAGCTCCATTAGTTGCCGCTGATGGAGATACAGCCTGAACAACTTCGTTGGCCACAGGAACTTCATGACATTCTTTGCAGGATCCCATCCTACAAATACAAAGCCAAATCCTAGCTCTCTCATCACAAGTTTTCTCCTCCATCGGCACATGCCAAGATCCAATCTCAGATTCCTATGATGACGATCAATGAGTCATGACAGCTGATCGCCGCACAGATATTAAGCTCTAGAAGAGCCTGAAACTCAGATTACTTACTTGGATCTCTGAAGAATAAGGAGGTGGCATCATAAGCACTGCTTTTCCTTTATTAAAAGTGTACTTGACCTACACAATTGCAATAAGATTAGCAACCAACAATCAAGTAGAAATACCAAGATCCAACACATGAACACGTGTCCACAACTCAGTCAAGGACCTGGAAACTTTGTTTTCAGTTCAACTTAGCATTCTAAACTTTTACAATCAGGACCAATTACTAATATTTAATAAACTAGGAACAAAAATAGGATTGTATAGAACACCATTTTTTTTTTTAGCAGAACACACCTGATGGCGTTGCTTCCACTTAGGGAAAAAGGATGATCCAAGTAGCTCAAATATGTGGTCTCTCATTTCATCATTTGTCACAAGCAAACAGTTCAATCTAATTGCTGCATATAGCCAATACCTGAAAAGTCGGATCTCATATATTTAGCAACATCCCAGAAATGAAACCAAAGTAACAAAGAAGTGCAAAAGAGTCAAGGGCAACCAAGGCCACAATCTGAGGACCATTACCAATCATCATTTGACCCACTTGGTGAAGTGTACAATGCTCCGTTCTCTCTCCAAGTTTCAATCAGATGCCTATTCGATGAATGTTCCATAAGCTTGGCAAGCCGTTTATTATGTAATATGACAAGTGGCCATTTTCCATCATATCTATTTCGCAGCTCTGTTACAACAGCATCGAGCTGCTCTATATAAGGCATGACAAATGAAACATGAATTATAAGATAAGCTTCATTGCCAACCTCATTACCTTAACATGTCAAAACTCAGGGAAAGATGATGCACGGACCTGAATTAAACTGAAACCACCCTCTGCAAAATTTTGTTGATAAAGTGCAATATTTGCACCATCGACTATAGCTTCGTATTCTTTATGTGCTTCCAACCACTCCTGGAGAAGTCGTATTATTCAACTTACAAATAACAAAATAACTATATCTTCAAATTTACGTATGAATGTTTTTTTCAGATGGGGGAACTGACAAATGAATATAGTGTATGAAAGATAACTTGATCGGCCTAGTTAGTTCCATCAGCTAGCTTTAGTTCATTGAGAGGGGAATGACATGCCTTAATAACAAGGAAATTTAAAAGTAATGGATTTGTGTAACTATTAGGACCAGTTACATGAGAAAGCTGTAAGCAATTTGCAGAGTCATGGCAAGCAACCACAAGGGCAGGATGACTCAAAATAGTCAAATTTTCACAGGCAATTTCTCTAAACTAAAGGACATAAGAATCACGGTAGATAATTTATTATATCGCATAATAAATTAGCCACAATACATCACCACACGTAGTTATTTGCAAAGAATATCTCCCACACCTAATTTCCCCATATTTGTTCATGGACTCTTAGTGAGCACACGGGGCGGTGCTACTGATTGAACTGAATTAAACCAAGCAAAAAATGATCCGACTATCATGCATGCCGGGGAAATAACTGCACATCTATGAAATACGAAATTGGCTACAAAGAAAACAAATGAACATAGCATATATACACACCTGAAACAGGCCGAAGTTTGCTTTGGTTTCCCTCTCAAGAGCCAACCTAGCAACAGAATCAGCAAACCTCTGAGTCTCATCCATGTCAATGTCAATGGACGCTAGCCGGCATCCGCATCCTCTGCACTCACCATCTGCTGCGACTTTCACCCGCTGCACCATCCAAGGGCCGTCTCCAAGCCACCCAAGCTGATGGCACCCACCACCGTTTGCCACAATGGCGCCTTTCACCTGACCGGCATCCCACTCGGGCATACCCGCCATTGCCGCCTTCTCACTCTGAAACCAACCCTCCAGCACCTTGGCAGTCGCCTCGCTCACGCAATTGACAGCACGTCTCAGCTTGTGCATATACTCATACACCTTGCCGGCGTGGCCTGCCTTCGCACTGAGATCAAGGAATGCAGCAAGCTCGGGCTCCTCAGGCGAGACGGCGGAGGCCACCATGTGGGCCTCGAGGGCGTACGCCTTGTCAGCCTCCCCGGCGCGCCGGAACGCCGCGAGCACGGGGCTGTAGGAGCGGAGGCGCGGTGCAAGGCCGTACTTTTCCTTCATGGTGGACACGAGCTCGAATGCCTCGTCGGCGGCTGCCGGGTTGGATGCGTCGGAGGCGGTGACGCGGGCGAGCGAGGTGATGGTGGCCTCGGACGGGGCAGCCGCGGCCTGGAGCATGTGAGAGAAGACACGGCGGGCGGCAGCCGCAGGGCCGGGGAACGAGGAAGGGTCGGCGGCGGCGAGGAGGTGGAGGAGCTGGTTGTACTGGTGGGCGGCGAGGCGGGGGGCGGGCGCCGCGTCGGGGTCGGGGTCGGAGACGGCGGAGTCGAAGGCGGCCATGGCGTCGGCGGCATCGCCGCGGCGGGTGCAGTCGGTGAGGATGCGGGAGAGGTCGGAGTTGGGGCCCTTGGAGCCGCGGCGCGGGCGGCGGCGCGTGGTGGCGGCCATGGAGTGGGCGGCGTGGCGGGGTCGGGGTGGAAGAAGAAGAACCCTAATCAGCGCGGGATTGCATGGCCATAGGCCCATAGGCCGCCTTAGCCCATTCGAATGCCACATCGCCAACCCCATGGCCATGGTGCGGCAAGGGTTTTTTAGTCCCATACCGGCAGTGGAGTCGAAGAGCACGCAGTTTATAGTCAAGCGCATTGGGCACGGCAATTACAAGCCACAGGATGAAGTGAGCGGGCCTTAACCGGGTCCTGGAAAGTCCCCGGGCCATTTGCGCAGCGATGCGCCCACGGAAACGTGTGACCGGCCCACGAGCTGGCTCCCCCCTGCCTCGGTGGGGGGCTGAGACGCGTGTGGAGCCCAATCACAGGGAGCCGGCTCTGGGTCATTGGCTAACTTTTCACAGTTATTCACTTGGTCCACACCTGGACTAACAGAACGGGGCTTACACTCCTGTGGCACCCGCTTTTTTTCTTTTGGTCATACCTTTTTTCCTCTCTTTTTTTCTTTTGCTCATACCATGTTTCAATGTATATTAATCTCTTGTTAGGAAAACAAGAGATTAATTGTGTGTGTGGATATGCGAATAATTTTTCATTTTTAACCCTTTTGAAATAGATATTTTATTTTTAACCCCGGGTCAAAAGTTTTTTCAAATCTAACCCTTTTGGCCAGCCATTGCCACCCGTCCCAAGCAAATTCATCTTGCGCTAACAGTAATGGGGTTTGAGACGCGTGTGGAGCCCAATCACAGGAGCCGGCTCGGGTCAATTGGCTAACTTTTCACAGTTATTCACTTGGTCCACACTGGACTAATGAACAGGGCTTACACTCTGTGGCATCCACTTTTTTTCTTTTGGTCATACCTTTTTTCCTCTCTTTTTTTCTTTTGCTCATACCATGTTTCAATGTATATTAATCTCTTGTTAGGAAAACAAGAGATTAATTGTGTGTGTGGATATGCGAATAATTTTTCATTTTTAACCCTTTTGAAATAGATATTTTATTTTTAACCCCGGGTCAAAAGTTTTTTCAAATCTAACCTTTTGGCAAGCCCCCCGTGCCAAGGCAAATTCATCTTGCCCTAACAGAACGGGGGAGGAGACGTGTGGAGCCCAATCACGGGAGCCGGCTCTGGGTCAATTGGCTAACTTTTCACAGTTATTCACTTGGTCCACACTGGACTAATGAACGGGCTTACACTCTGTGGCACCCACTTTTTTTCTTTTGGTCATACCTTTTTCCTCTCTTTTTTCTTTTGCTCATACCATGTTTCAATGTATATTAATCTCTTGTTAGGAAAACAAGAGATTAATTGTGTGTGTGATATGCGAATAATTTTTCATTTTAACCCTTTTGAAATAGATATTTTATTTTTAACCCCGGTCAAAAGTTTTTCAAATCTAACCTTTTGGCAGCCACCTTGGTCCGGCCAAGCAAATTCATGCCGCCTAACGTAACGGGCCGAGACGCGTGTGGAGCCCAATCACGGGAGCCGGCTCTGGGTCAATTGGCTAACTTTTCACAGTTATTCACTTGGTCCACACCGACTAATGAACGGGCTTACACTCTGTGGCACCCACTTTTTTCTTTTGGTCATACCTTTTTCCTCTCTTTTTTCTTTTGCTCATACCATGTTTCAATGTATATTAATCTCTTGTTAGGAAAACAAGAGATTAATTGTGTGTGGATATGCTGAATAATTTTTCATTTTAACCCTTTTGAAATAGATATTTTATTTTTAACCCCGGTCAAAAGTTTTTCAAATCTAACCCTTTTGGCGCGCCACCCCGTCCGGCCAAGCAAATTCATCTTCGCCGCATAAGCGGATGGCGCTGCAAGTACATGCTGCCGCTCCAAGCGGGATGGTGCGGCAAGACCGCCCCACCTGTCATTCTATCGGTAGCCCGCCGGGGCCGCCAGCGTGGCAACCTCTGCCGCGCTAGGCGAGGCCATCTCGCTTGGCGCGGCAGCATGAATTTGCCGCGCCAGGCGGGGTGGCGCGGTCAAAAGGGTTAGATTTGCAAATTCTTCAGCCCGGGGATTAAAATTAAGGTTAAAAAATAAAAAAATTTCGTGGATATGCCCGTTCAAATGAAACAACACCCAGAATCTACACCCCCACAGTTTTTAACAACTGCCACCCATAAAAACAGAACACCGCTATGGGTCAAAAGACTGCTCTCATCTTCAGTCTTGATTGGCCGCGTCTTCTTCTTCTTCAATCCTCCTTCGCTGATCTGCTCCATTGTTTTTAGGATTTATACGTCTATAATAGCATGGTTGTATAGCTTCCCAAAGCAAAAGTGAAGTGATCGACTCATCAATCGATTGCTGAATAGCAATTCCGAATAATTCCGAATAACGCTAAAATTCCTTTGAAGATACAAATTTTCCTTTGGCTGATACATCATAATGTCTTATTAACACGAGAGAACATGAGAAAACGTAAATGGATGGGGGATCCCAGATGTGAATTCTGTGATAATGTGGAGACGATGGATCATCTTTTTTTCTCCTGTCCAATAGCAAAAGCAATGTGGGGTATTATTGCAGCCTGTTGCAACGTCAATACTAGACCAAATAACCTTGAAGGTTTCTATCACTGGATGGGGGGGGATCTGGAATGTAAGTAATAGGACACACTCGTTCTGTCTTGCGGCCTTTTGCTGGAGTACTTGGGTGCATAGAAATAAATCAGCTTTTGATGGGGCAAAAATCCGGTCTCCTTTTACTATTATACAATTGATGTGCACCCTACTAAATTTCTGGTCAGGTTACTTGAAAGATGATATGCAGAGTATTATTAGAGAGTGTTCCTTCCGCTTAAGCTCTTTTATTGCAGGCTTAACACATGCGCAGCAGGGGCTGATACTGAACAGTGGCTTAGTAGCAAACAATGAAGCTGAAGTGAAGAAGAAGGACAGACTGCTTGAAGGGAGTTTTTAGCAATCTTCTCATCCTACTGAAGGTCTCAATCAGAAATGAAAAAAGAAGTATGAAAAACATGTGGCAAGGGGAGTAGTGTTTATGCGTTGTTTTGACTCTAAGATGGGTTGTTAACAGAAAGAGTGTGGAGTAATGTTACATCTGAAAGATGGTCTCATTTCTGTAAAAGATTCTGGGATGTTATTGTGGTTGTAGTTCGTTTCCTGCTTTGGTCTGAACAAAAGCTAGGGGAGCAGCAAAAATACTATGTACTCTATGTTTCCGTTGTCTGTTATGATAATGGAAATCGGGGTTTTATCCCCTTATGGAAAGAAAAAAAAAGTCATCGTAAACCTTGTTTTTGCCGACCAGCTTATTGCTGGGTAGCCTCCTTGCTGCCTAACGCCCATGCCATAGTTGGTTTGGACTTTGGAGTTTGAAATTTTCATTAGTAACAAAGAATCTAATTCTTGCGATATGTTCTCCGTTAATATATCTTATTTCAGTTTGAAATAGCGATTGCACAGTGTGTGTGTGTGTGCAGTAAAGTTCAAATGACAAGTAACGAACATGTCGGTATCAGTAGACCCTGCTCTTGCAGATCAGCTTATTCCTCCAAAGGCCCAATAGCCAACGTTGAAGCGCACATGCACAGCTAACTTAGCTGGCGGTGGCGGTGACCATGGAGATGGCGGCGCGGCGGCCGAACCTGGCGACGGCGCAGTCGGTGGCGAAGATGTAGGAGGAGACGTAGTTGGGAGCGCCGCCCATGACCGGCATGCTGGCGCTGACGCTGAGCTTGTTGACGTAGTCGGAGCGGTAGGTCTGGCCGAGCACGCCGTGGACGTCGTCGGTGAGGCCGTAGAACTTGAAGCCCATGTCAAAGTGCGCGAGGCTGTCGTCCTCCGTCAAGCCGTAGTTGTGGATGCGGGAGTCCTGCTCCGTGATGGGCACCACGTTGGCCATGATGTCGAACACGCCCTTGAGCTGCACCCTCAAGCCATTGGTCGCTGCGGTCCTCGTGACGGTGAGCCCCGGCACGGCGGCGGACTGCCACTGCGCTCCGAACTCGGCGGCGATGTCGATCGGCGCGCCGTCGAAGGCCAGCTCGAGGCGGTCGACGTCGTTGTTCCACTTGGCGGTCTTCTGGGCGCCGAGGTAAAGGCGGTGGTCGGCGAAGCGAATGCCGAGGGCCTGGATCCAGGTGAAGTCGCGGCTCATGGCCGGGTTGCGCTTGCCGATGAAGTGGGCGTTGATGTGCACGCCGGCGTCGGAGACGATGCAGAAGTCCTGGTCCTTCTTGCCGTGGAAGTAGAAGTTGTTGCCGTCGCCGCCGGTGAAGCGCGGGTCGCCGCAGGACACGCCGGGGTAGAAGTCGCACACTGCAAAATCCATGAAGAGAGGAGTGATTGATGAGCGAGCTGATCGATTAAGATAGGTGCTTAGCGCGCGCAGTGATGTGGTGCTTAGGTGTTTACTGCAGAAGGTCTTGCAGCTGGGGCACATGACGATGCACTGGTTGGGGCAGCGCCTGTCGCACTTGGTCATGCAGTTATGCTGCTTGCCGCTGCCGTCGGTGCACGCCGGCTGCTGCTCCTTCTTGCCCTTGGTGTTCATGACGTGGTAGTTCGACGGCAGCGGCGGCGCCGGGGGGCCCTGTGCGGCGGCGGCGGACACGGCCACCAGGGCCACGGCGGCGGCGAGCATAGCCAGTGCTGTACGTGCTCGGACCATTGCTGCTGCGTGCTGCCTGCACTCACTCACTCAGCTGCTCCTGCTTGGCTTGATGGGTATGGCAAGGCGCCGATTTATATAGGGCCCCCGGCGAAGCATGCATGGTGCATGGATTCCTCAATCACATGCATGCACGCGCTCCAGCCTCCAGCCTCCAGGTGATTACGCAAAGCGACTTGGCATCGCTTGGCCTTCAAATGAATGCTGCGTGCATCTGAATTCAACGATGCAGCCACGCCGCCCCCGTATCAGTAATTCAGCACGTCCATTTACGTCTGTAGCTGTACCAGCTGGTATTTTACGCCCTAAAATATCATATTTCATCCATGTAACCCACATAATAATAAAACCGGATATTCTATTTGACCAAACCCTCACTATGATGGCTCAACTCCACGGCGCTACTACTACAAATCTTTATGAGCTCACCGTTGTTGATTCTCACCGCTTAAACATATGAGAGGGAGAGATGATAAGGGTAAGAGGTGGCCGGTGGGGGGAGGGCAGGAGATGGCTAGTGGGGTTGGCTAGCAGGAAGGAGGTGGCTATAGTCGATGCTAGACGTGGTGAGGCCACATCAATAAGGAGGAGGACGATAGTGACGTGCTCTAGCAGACAGTGGTTGTGCTATTCTCCTCCAGCTCTCGCTAATGACGAAGCCAAGGTGAAGGGCAGAGGACATGCTCCACCCCTCTATATCTGATTGCGGATGACAAGATAGCTAGGGCGATGTGGTGACAACGAGATCAGAGGGTGGGTTTATGATTGACTGGTGTAAGGAGGGGTGGCTGACCACGATAGGAGGGGGAGGGAGCAACGCGCGAGGGGGTAGGAAGTAGTAGGGGAGAAAGAGTCAGAGAGGGAAGAGAGGGGGGAGATAGAGGAAGAAGATGCACGATGACATGGAAAAATTGCATATGTTTACAAGTGATGCAACAAAATCACTTTCTAGACATTGTTTATCTTGTTTTAATAGTTTATGAGTTAGAATACCTGATTATACTGTTTAGTAGTGTTAGGATTTATGTCGAATATGTATATGAGTAGAACTCTATGTTGGAATAGGCAGGAAAGGTTAGAGTTGGAGTCGGACTCGTATCTTGGTATCCACTATGTAAAGGAGGACAACCTTTTTGTAATAGGCAACAAATATGACAATTGTATCATAGGCTAGTAATTAAGGGGTTTCGTCCGGCTTGTAGTCGGGATTCCGATCGATGGCTTGTACCATAGACTCTAAACAGGCATCGACCGATCTGTGGTCGTGACTCCGATGACTAGTATTTATGAGATTGTTGATGCATGTGGCAGAGCGCACATAGGCATTCCCGTAGACGTTGGCAATTGGGTAAACTACGTTACCAAACATCGTGTCTCCTATATCATTTTAGACCTCACATTTGCATCATGTTTCATAACATGTTAATTAGGAGATGAAACGTGGTAGTTCAGTTGTAAGGTGGAATTTTTTTCCTAATCCGATTGATGTCATGTTAAACACCGTACAGTAGCCTGGATGTGTTTATTGCCTTAAGTCCCAGATAGACATGGTTCCTCCCGCTGCCAAACCAAACCTATATTTATTTCGGCTGAACCGCCACAATTAATGTACGTGCCGATCCAGTACTGCATACTCGATGGTTTGACTCCGTATTTCTGCGATAAACAAGCTTCAGATAATCTGGAGTAACCATGAAGTTATAATCTTCACCCCGCAGGTTATATTTATTAATGTATGAGTTGATCGAGTTGACAGGCCAGGGGGCGGCTATAGCTTGATTAGGATGAACAAAAAGTGTTCTTTTTTAGGCTTAATGATCACGCCGTTCATGTACTAACTAAAAATAAATCCATTAAGCTGATTTTTTTTTGAAGCTAGTCCCGCTTTTTTTTTATAGGATTATTTTTAAGATTTATCGTCAGAGGTAGCTTTTTGATGATTAAAAATTAGACAAAAAGTGAATATATTTTGTCAATTCAAGTTAAGCCACTTCAAACTTACTAGGGTTTGTAATGAAGCAGGTTAGCATCAGATCATACCTCCACCCGCCTTACTCGATCTCTTTCTATGTGTCCCCCTTTGCACTGCTATAAAGCACAAACTTTAATAACTACCTGGCCTCGACTCAACCAACTCGGCCTAACAATGCCCCATCCAACTTTGGCTTGGTATAAAGATAGCTTAGCAATGTTGTCGATTAAATAGGGTGAGCTCAAAGAATGGTATAGCGAAGTGCAGAAGTTGAAAGGGGTGTGAAGCTGGTGACAACAATGACGTGGCCTAGCCTTTTGACAGGTGCAAAACATAGAACAAGAGACCTCCCAAGTGAGGAGGATGACAATTGATAGCATGTGGAAGAGACAGATGCATTAACATGACTCCACGGAGCGTGCAGAGGAGGGGTTGCCGATAGCTTGGGAGATAGCGAGCGAATAGGAGGAAGGGGCTAGCTAGCTCTACCCGTGGGAGAGGCGCCAAATGAAAATGTTACAAGCCATCAAGGAGACAAAGAAGAGGAGGAGCGGTCGACAAGCAACATTGGGAAAAGGAGGGCTAAAGAGTGGGACAACATACAAGTTTTGAGCCCCTCTTGCATTTTGATTGTTGATTTAGATTACATGCACATATTACTTACACATGTACCTAATTTCCTTCCCAAAAGCCCATTATATTGAATTATATAATTATTATTTCATGCGCCAACAATAGAAGGAATAAATGTGAGTAGCTTCATAGAAAGGAATATCCATGTTATGGGTCTCACATCAAGCAAAGTAAGAAGTTTTTTTTCTCTCTCTTTTTGGCTCATTTTACTCCATGCTCACAATAGGCTCCTTGTGGCATTTCTTCATCTCATGCTCATCATATAGGCTTCTTAACTGCTTCAAGAGTTGAGAGCTCAAGTGAAGTATATATATATTTCTCTATATATACGTGCAATAGAGTAGCTATTTAGAGCATATTAGACATTAATGTATTGTTTGTTGCCAAAAAATATGAATGTGTTGTTGAAGTTTTTTCTTAAAATACTAAAATAATATATTTTTTGAGTACTTAAAATAGAAATATTAGAAAGAAAATTAAAGTTTAATATCTTATAGTGGTGTTTTATCCTAAGTATGTACTCTTGCTCTTGGGTAGCCTGGCCCGACGTATCCGACCCGACCGGGCTCAACCAGTGCATCGGGTCGGGTCGGCCGTCGATTTGAAGCCCGACCGTCGGGTCGGATCGGGTTCGGGGCCGAAAAAATTGTAAAATCAGCCGTGCGGATTCGGGTTTTTGGGTTTCGGGTCGGGTTCGAGCTCGGATTTATGACCCGGTGTACCAGATCGTGTCGGGTCGAACCGGCTAATTTTTTTATCGGGTTTTGTAAAACCCGACCTAAACCCACCCATTCGAATCTGATTGGGCAAGGCAAGATCAGTGACGGAGACAGGGGAGACCGATGGGGGCCAGGGCCCCCCATGGTAGATGTACACAAGAGGGTACCCCTATATATATTAGGTAAAATTAATAGAAAAATATGAATTTGTTTGTTAAAATTTTCAAAAATTTCTCCGATGCACATGAAATTGCATTAAAATAGTCA
The DNA here is from genome assembly GCA_036346415.1 of Raddia guianensis. Taxonomy (NCBI): domain Eukaryota; kingdom Viridiplantae; phylum Streptophyta; class Magnoliopsida; order Poales; family Poaceae; genus Raddia; species Raddia guianensis. The sequence goes on from CM070534.1 coordinate 76,097,638, forward strand.
AGATTTCTAAAGGATCCTATATATACATAAATTTGAATGTTAAATTAGTTAAAAGCTTCAAAAATCTACTGCATGTAAATTTGTATGTTAAAATAGTAAAAAAACAAAAATATACAATGAATTGGCAAGATAAATAGTGAAAAAGTTCTAAAAATTCTTGAATTCATATAAATTTGCAAATTAAAATGCTATAAATTTTCTATGTGATTTTCTCGATACAAAAGTTAATTTTTATTGGCCCTCCTTAATATTTTTTCTAGCTCCGTCCCTGGAAGCTTGCACGCACTAGTGTCTGGCAAATCCAACCGTTTTTTTGCCCCAAAAAAATCCTTGAACTTAATTGTGCCCAACGTTTTGGCACAAATCCAATATTGTCCCTCTATCGCGATCAGCCAGCACGAAGCACAATATTTTAGTTGACTGCGAAAAATTTCAAAAGATTTAGCTAGCGAGGGACTAGCTGAGTGTATCGTCCCTCACGCGCTCAGCCTTACGCGTGTCCTCTGCGCCATCCATCTCCAGCTCCCTCTCCCGCTCGATTTGTCGCAGACTCCCTCTCCCTTTTTTATCGATCGACTCGGCTTAGTGTAGTGTAGCGTAGCGTTTCTGCAAAATTTAGTGTAGATAGTGTAGTGTAGTGTAGCGTAGCGTAGTGTACTGTACGTAGGCTTAGTGTAGTGTACTGTAGGCTTAGTGTACACTACACTTGCAAACGACTCGGCTTAGTGTAGCGTAGCGTCGCCTTTTGGAAGTACACAAAAAATCCATCGTTTGTCTATTTTGTCTATTTTCAACGCAAGCTGCGATAAATAGATCTTTTTAAACTCTAAGTTACATGTAAATTTTATTAATTCTAGAATTAGTTTGATTTTATGTAATTTTATTGCTAAAGAAAAAGGTGTATCTAATCAGATGTTAAAATTCTACTACATCCATCAAAATCATACGTGTCTAAGTTTTTCATAGTCCACCGCATGAATTTTTTGAAATCTATAAGCTGTGGGCAAGCTTGAAAGCCCATTGTTGCGTTAACCATTTAACCCAACGCGAAAATATTGTGCTTCGTGCTGGCTGACCGCGATAGTGGGACAATATTGGATTTGTGCCAACACCATGGGCACACAGTTGAGTTCAGGGAATTTTTTGGGGCAAAAAACTGTTGGTGCGTACAAGCTAGCTTCCTCCCTGCTCCATGCATCGACCATCGGCTGCTGCTGCTGTGCTGCTACCCCTCGGGAGCGAGAGGAGCCGAGGACGAGGGACATGCATGCTGCTCCTCGATCGGCAACCTGAACCGGCCAGGTACATATCACTCGATCGATCATGGTCATGGGGCGGAACCATGTTAAATTAGCCGGTGTCACATGTGCACCCCGTTAGCAAATGTCAGTGTGACCACACAGCCACGGACGCTTCAACACATGAACAAATGGGCAGGCCGCATTTTTAATTCTCTATACGTACGTCGCATCGCATGCCTTCTCTCCCTCCATGGCCATCTCATTGAGCACACACCACTTGATCAATTGCAAAGTTTTTGCAAAGTTTTTTTTTTCTGGCAAACACGTATTAGTAGGATACTTATTTGATATTACTTCTAATAAAATTATAGGGTTATATGGTACGGTTTTGCTTTCGGTTTTCTTAATAATTAATGCCCTATTTTTTTCCCAAACCACCAAGTTAGTTAAATAATATTGCATGTTACTGCGATCAAATGCGAGTTACACCGATCATTGTGCATTTTATAAGTAAGTTGGCACTACTTCTTCACCACTTCTCCTGCTAACTAGCTTTTTATCATAAATTTATAATTAAACTTTGTTTATTGGTTAGCTGAATTATTAATGAAATTATCGGGCAGACTACTTTGTAGTGTTATGTCATTTAGAAATTATGCATAATATAATCGGTGAAGCGGTGAACCAGGGTCATTTAAGTTCTAGCTCCGCCCGATCATCGGCTCACTGCCTTTTTTTGCTGGCTGCGTCCAGAGTTCCATTATATTAATCATGCTACCCGATCTCCATTAGGGGCAAGAGGTCATTTGACCATGGCGCTAGCTCGCGGCCACGGCGAGCGCCATGGAGTTCACTGCCGACGACGTCGCCTCGGAAGAGTCCATGGCGGCCCTGTACGAGCGCACCAACGCTGGTGCGCTCGCTTGGGGGGTGGGGGCGGCGCACGACCCGAGCGAGAAAGCCCGACGGTCCCTCATCTTCAAGGAGAACGCGAGACGTGCTGTCGACGAGTTCAAGAGCGGGCGAGGCGGCGACATCCTGGGCCTCAACGGTTTCGGCGACCTCACCTACGACGACATACGCCTCGCCACCACGTGTGTCTTGGGCCCAATCTCGCGGCACCTAGTCGACAACAAAGGCGCCATCGCCACGCACGCGCGCGACTTCCCCCTCCCGCTGTAGGTGGACCATCGCCGATCGAGAATACTCCTACTTCCATCGCGCCCCCGTGCATGACAAAGGTGAACAACCAGATGGTTAATTACCAAGGGAACGGGTCCAGTGCGGGAGTTGTTGGGCCTTCGCAGTGGCCGCGGCAGTGGAGTGCGCCAATTGCATCCACACGGATATGCCAGGGGCCTCGGAATCGCTGTCTGCCCAGATGGTTGGTTGACTGCGATACGGGGAGCCACGGCCGCACAAGTGGCTTCACTGACAAAGCCTTGAAATTCATCTACAACCATGACGACGGCCTGGTTGTGGACAGACCGTGAGTATCCGTACTTGGGTATTCAGGAATCGTGCCGTCCGATTTTACCGTTGACCCCCACGGTCCCCATCGATGGCTTTAGGTATGTGCCGGCAAACAATGAGGAGGAACTGATGAGGGCGGTGGCGAGCCAACCGGCAGTAACGGAGATGGGGGACCGGTGGGGGCCATGGCCCCCCATGGTAGATGTACATAAGAGGGTACCTCTATATATATTAGGTAAAATTAATAGAAAAATATGAATTGGTAAGATAAATAGTAAAAAAGCTCTAAAAATTCTTGAATTCATATGAATTTGCAAATTAAAATGCTATAAATTTTCTATTTGATCTTCTCGATACAAAAGTTAATTTTTATTGGCCCCCTTAATATTTTTTTCTAGCTCCGTCCCTGGGCAAGATGCATGACTAGCAATTTGATTAGCTAGCTTGAGGCATGCTCGCATGATGATCACACATGAGTAGACCTGCTCACGGGAAACCCGGCAGAAACCCGGCTGAAGTCGCCGGCCGCCGACCGGCATCGGGCCGGCTCGCCGGGTTCAACTCGCGGTCGGTCGGCGGGTTCGCCCGGATTCCGGCCGAAATAAGCCGCGGCCGGGTCAGCCGGGCTTCGGCGGGCTCGGGCCGTTTCGAGCCCGACGGCCGGCCGGGCCGGCTCGAACTGTTTTGGGACCGGGCTTTTCCAGTTGGCCCGGCCCGGCCCGGCGTTTGAACAGGTATACACATGAGAAGGCTCCTGATCGCTGGAGACGGACGTCGGCGGAATGAGCTGGCGTGTGCCTGCATGCATGCCGACTGCGGACGCGATGGCACTCCCATTAAGAAAACAAAACCAATCAACTTTCAAATGTAATGCACTGGGCTTCTCCATTAATATCGATCTGTTATTTCAGGTTGTGATAGCAATTACACACTGTTGTGCACGAGTGTTGTACGTGTTCAAATGATCGCAGCTAACAAACAGTTACTACATCAGTAGGCCCTGCGCTTGAAGATCAACTTAATTATTCATGGGCGACAGTACGAGTCCGAGGTGACAGAGGCCCAACATGAAGTGTTGAAGTGCGCAGCGGCAGATGCAGGCATGCAGCTTAGCTGCGCGCTGGCGGTGACCATGGAGATGGCGGCGCGGCGGCCGAACCTGGCGACGGCGCAGTCGGTGGCGAAGATGTCGGAGGAGACGTAGCTGGGAGCGCCGCCCATGACCGGCATGCTGGCGCTGGCGCTGAGCTTGTTGATGTAGTCGGCGCGGTAGGTCTGGCCGAGCACGCCGTGTTTGCTGTGGCCCGTCATCAGATAACCACTCAAATTGCAGCCCTGCGCCAACTTCGCTCCTTCGGTGGCACCGCCGGCGCAACACCGGATCCAGCCCCTCCCAGTTCCCTTCTTCCCCCCAGCATCAGATCTAGGCCCTCCCACGCCGCCTGTGCCGGCCGACTGCCGCACACCGGCCTCCCCTTCTTCCATCCAGCACATGGTGCCAGGTACGCTCTCTAAGGCGGCGGATCCGGCCACTATCTCGCCGGCAGCTCGCCGTCCAGGTACGCCTGGTTCGTTGGGTCCGGCACGGTGTTTAGCCGTGTCCATTTTGCACTTGCCGTATAGCCTCCGGCGGCCACTGTGGGTGTAGGCGTCGCCATACCAGCCCATAGTTGATAAGGTCGCCAACCATCCCTTCCCAATCTCTGCCTATGGTAATCCAGATCTCCTCGCTGTCAGAAAAAGTGCTGCCCTTATGCTTTCCTTTCTGGATAGATCAGCGTATACTGCAATTGTAATGAGGTAACCGTTACAAAAAAAAGATGAAAATTTGCATCTTACTATTTCGCTTCTTCTCCTTTTTTACTAAAAAAAAGATGTGGGTCCTTTTTTCCTTCTTCTCCTTCTCCTTTTGTACTAAAAAAAAGATGAAAAAGTCCTTTTTTCCCACTCTCTCAAAATTTGCATCTTACTATTTCGCCACTCCATCGCACCAACGTGTGGGTCCACTTGTGTGTATTATAGTGGAACAGAGTGCAAAAATTGTATGCAATTGCTATTTTGCATGCGTCTGCAATTAGCCGAAACGTGCAGACACAAAAAATTCCACTTTCTTTCTACTGTTTTTCCACATTTGCATTTATGGAAGAAACGCTTCGCGATAGTGGAATTTTTTGCGCGAGGTCGATTTTTGTATAGATATATTTTGTTTTATGTTTATTATAGATTTATTTTGTTTTCTATTTATTATATATTTCTTTTATTTTCTGTATATTATAAATTTTATTTTGTTTTCTGTTTTTCACATCGAGAGATTTTTTCTCGTATAATTTGCGAAATCGTGCAGGCGCAAAAAATTCCACTAATTTTCTACTTTTTTTCACATTCCAATGTTGGAAAAAATGTTTTACGATAGTGGAATTTTTTTATGCAAGGTCTGCACGCATGTACACGGCATGTGCCTGCACAAATGCTGAAATTGCAGGCGCTATCAAATAGTGCCTCCCAAAATCGTAAGAACTATTCTTCGTAACAGCAAAAATGTAAATCCAAAAAGGTGAAAAGAGTAGTGCATGGTAGTCTTCTAATGATGAGCAATTTCAGGGTTTACTAAAATTATCCAATAAACCCTAAAAATTTTCTTGGTTGATCCAACCATAATGTAGCATATTTCGACCTCGGTGAGCGTTCATAGCCTCTACGGTGCTGACACGTTTTCGCTCAATATATACACCGACCAATTTTTTTTTATTAAAAAAGTTTGATATATACTTACAACAGTTTTCAGCAGTAAGTGGAAGGCATTAGTAATGGTTAGATTAGATTAGATGAAAGGAAAGTCACGAGTCAGTGGCAGGGCCAAATGTACATACAGAGAACAGCAGAGCATGACATATCCAGCCCAAAAACAACGGCTTGCTGACACTCATGGAAGCCCATTGGAGCCTACATTTTCGGCCCAGAGTTTTTGAAGCAAGCCAATCCATTTGGCAGGTGTGGAGTTTGGGCAATCTTCACGGGAACCTTCCTACAACGTCAGCTAGCCAGAAGCCCACCAGGAACGGCTGAGGTGCCCTTTTTCTCGACCATGGCCCAACACAACTCCATCTATAGATATAGAACCAACACCTATTAGAGCATCCCCAGCAGGGCCTTTAAATTTCCCTCTATCACTACAGTAATTGATACAGTAACTGCTACAGTGCAGACTCACCCTCACATGGACCAAGTTCCCTCCTATTGCATTTGAAATTTTTTGAAATAGAGGTCATTTTAGGGGGTGTGATGGGGATGCTCTTACAAGAAGTATTAAGATCAACTTTATCCTTCTCGTCCAAATTGAACATTTGTAGCATACATAGTTAAGAGATTGCACTAGTAATATTGTATTATAAATTTTATGCATGTTCTTGAAAGACATGTATTTTCCTTACCAAATCTGACGCGCAAACACCCCAATTTAGCTTCTATACTATTCTCATGTGATTTGCCTCTATCAACTGCATTTACAGATGGACAAAAGTATTCAATGTCGTTATGGAGAGAACTCTACATAACAACATCGACAATAGCACCACATGCAGTGGTGGATCTAGGATCTCATTAGGCCCCGGATTAAAATCTAATGTACCAAAAAATACGTAGAAATATCTAGATTAACTATAAATATAAAGTTCTAATTGCAAGTACTCTTTTCTAGCAACATCTCTGACATTTGTATTAAAGTCATCGATTGGTTTTAGTTCAGTAGGCGCAGCTGTGCAATGATCCAAATAGTTGCTTGGTATCTGGCCCATTCTGAATACATAGAAATACTACTAGCAGATTTCCCACGCCCCGGGCTAAAGCCCGGCCAGCCATGGGCATAAATCCATCCGCCCCTGACCACATGGGAGACAAGTCCCAATAGCTCTTAAACAAATAAAGGGTACCACAACCCACGCAAGTATCAACCCTACCAAAGATGTTGTTTGAGAGTTTGCCAAAGCGCACCACCATATTAGAAAATCTTGCAAGGGAACTTATTACAAAAAACAAACTATCCTGCCGTCAACAATATCAGGAAGGGTAAAAGGCAAGCCTAATCCTAGAAAAGTGAGCTTCAACAAATATTTGAAGCTAGATTCAAAATGAGAAAAATCATAAGATCTCAACCCCGACGTGGTTGCCAGGGTTAGGGGCGCCGAGCTTCAGCCGAAGAAAGCCCGATTGTCGCTCTTGTCTTAGATCCGAACACTTGAGCCTAGAACTAGTCGGAATGGTGATGCCAACTAGCTCCAACCGCATATCTCCTCCAGTGGTGGTATCGCTCGACGCCCGGTGGTGCACTGCGATTACAATCATCCGCCTTGAGTTGAAGCTTGTAGACTAACATGGCATTGCACTAACATGCATGCTAATGGGCTTAACAGGACATGCATTAACACGACTGATCATGTTGTGCCAGTGGATCGTTGAACCAACTCTTTGAATAAATGGAAGGAAGAAGTGCCGATTTGATCACTTAATTATGTCCGCTGGACCACTTTGGTCTCTAAACCTGAATACCGGACTTGTGAGGCCCCTCATGTAGCAAAACCGAATCAAATTAGTTCTTTGACTAGGTTAGTAGGCGGTTTTACTCTTTTTTTTTGCTTGTGTGGCATCCATGTAGGATTTTTGCTAACTTGATGACCACATGTCATCCATCTCATTGTCTTATCTCTCACTTTATCTCTCAAATCTCTCCTCTCCCAAGTCTAATACCGCTGTTTTGATCAGTCAAAACCCTAATAGCGCTGTTTTGACCGGTCAAAGGGTCGGTCAAGCCCGGTTTTGCTACATGAGAGACTACAAATCCGATATCGAGGTTCAATGACCAAAGTGGTACAGCGGGCATAGTTAAGAGACCAAATCGACACTTTTTCCTAAATGGAAACACTCTCTCTGAGTCACCTCGATCTGGTCTATTGTCTCATTCCTCCATCCTTTCTCTCCCTTTATATATAACAATTTCCCACCTCCACCCCCCTTCTCTCCTCTCCTCCATAGCTTTATCCTCTTCCTCTTACTTTTACTCTTGTGAAACATATTAGTTAATTACTCATTGAAACATTTGGTTATATAAGAGGAACATCTTTGAATAACATCCGGCTCATTGCTTTGATAATGTTTCATCAATAATTAATATCCCGTGCATCTTTCATTAGTGCTTCGCCCATGTAGCCATAGTTCATTAATACCTCACGTATTTCATTAGTGCACCCATGTTTCATTAGCACTTTACATGTTTTAGCAATACTTCACCATGTTTCATCGGTACCCCCACAAATTTCATCAGGCAATTGATATTTCAATTAGTCAAACACGATAAAAGACTGAGATCGACTTGTCATGATCGAGCGCTCCACACAGACATCCAACGGAAATCTCTTCCAACATACATATATCCAATTTGATGTGCTCGCCGCGCCGTTAATAAATGGCTATCACATTCACAATAGAGGCTTTAATTAATAATGTTTCTAAACACTCTCTTACATATTTTTAGAGCCATATAAGCGTAGAAATCAATAATGGCGCGTTTAATTTGGTTTCACGCACCATGGTTGGCTAGGATAATGCCATGCAAGCTCCGTGTGTTTGGTTGCATATGCACCGACGCTGGAGCCAGATCCTGTGATATACACGGTGTAATAAAACTTTTAGGCTTCTCCGTTTACTTTGTAAGATACATGGATGATTAATTAGTAAGGGTACGGGAAAGAATTGAATCCATGCATGTGGATTGTGGACTCGCCGTAACGTAACGCCGCCGGGCCTTAAAACAAGTAGGAGTAGCTATGTGGAGTACTACTCCATATAGAGAGAGTAGTAATTAATACATGGAACCTCTCGGCTAGCCTTAATTAGGCTTAACTCAAAAGGGACACTAGCAATTCGTGTTCCAGCTGCTAGGTAGAAACTTTATGCAGGTCAACGGAGCTGGATCCACTATTCCCATGTTCATGCATGCATGTAGAGGTGCGTAGCGTGCAGCTGAATGCATGGCAAGGTGGTCACTCACATGACATGCATGCGTCGATCCAGCAGCAAATTAATTCAGAGGGAGCAAATTGAACAGAGAGAAGAAACGAAGGTATACTAGCTACGGTGTTAATTGTCACCGTACGCCAGCCATGCATGCCACTTGATGTACGTGCGAGCTACGGCGCTAGCTATACGCACGCAACGCGTAGAGCTCCTCCCATGCATGCATAAGAATCCCTCTCCCCCCTCGCAGAGAAGAGAAGCAGCGAAGCACAGCACTAGCTAGAGAGCAGCAGCGAGCGATACATACATACAGTGCTAGCTGTTCGATCGCTCGCCGGCGCCGGCGCCGTCGCAGTCGATTATATATGGCAATGGCGCGTCGGCAGCTGGTATGGTGGTGCCTGCTGGTGGTGGCGTGCGGCGGCGTCGTGGACGTGGCGTCGGCGGCGGGGAAGAAGGCGCCGAAGCTGCCGCCGAACGGGAAGCCGCCGCCGAGCAAGCTTCGGCCCGTGAGCAACAACCTGCTGCACAAGCGCGACTTCGAGGTCTCCTGCAAGGACGACTACGGCAACCTCTGCAACATCAGCTGCCCCTCCAAGTGCCCCAACAAGTGCCTCGCCTACTGCGAATACTGCCTCACCTTCTGCAGTACGTACCTAATTCCTTCCCTTTTGATCACATGCATATTTCATGCTCACATCTTACTAATCATGTCACATATTTCATGCTCACATCTTCCTAATCATATGTCATATATATATGCAGTGTGCGACATCTTCCCCGGCACGTCGTGCGGCGACCCTCGCTTCACCGGCGGCGACGGCAACACCTTCTACTTCCACGGCAAGAAGGGGCAGGACTTCTGCATCCTCTCCGACGCCGACCTCCACATCAACGCCCACTTCATCGGCAACCGCAACCCGGCCATGAAGCGCGACTTCACCTGGGTGCAGGCCCTCGGCGTCAGCTTCGGCGAGCACCGCCTCTACGTCGGCGCCCGCAGGGCCGTGGAGTGGGACGAGGAGGACGACCACATCCAGATCGCCTTCGACGGCGAGCCCGTCGACGTCGACGCCGGCAGGGGCGCCCGGTGGGCGGCCAGGTCCCTGCCCGGCCTCTCCGTCACGCGCACCGACACCGTCAACACCGTCACGGTGGAGCTCGCCGGCGTGTTCAGCATCTCCGCCAACGCCGTGCCCATCACCGACGAGGACTCCCGCGTCCACAACTACGGCAAGACCGGCGAGGACAGCCTGGTGCACCTGGACCTGGGCTTCAGCTTCCCCTCCCTCTCCGACGCCGTCGACGGCGTGCTCGGCCAGACCTACCGCCCCAACTACGTCAGCAACGTCAACATCAAGGCCAGCATGCCCATCATGGGCGGCGCGCCCAAGTACCTCTCCTCCGGCCTCTTCGCCACCGACTGCGCCGCCTCAAGGTTCCACCGGAGCGCCGCCGCCGCCGCCGTGGTCACTTACGCCTCGTAATTGGTGCATCACCAATCGAGTCCATGCATGCATATATGTACGTACGGCGGTGTCGTGGAATAAATCAAACACCGTCTCGTTACGTACGTGCCGGTGCAGGGAAGAAATAAGTCCATAGCTCAAACATATGCTATATAGCAAAGGAGCTCTTTCAATTGAATGGATACCCAGTTCTTAATTAATTACACCATATAAATATGTATACTGCTTATTTGTTTTGATAATAATACTTTTGAATTAATGTGTGCTATGGTAACTCTGTTTACTCTTCTCATATGTGGTTCTTTGACCGGTGAATAAACTAAGCTTGCGTTAAACTTTCTGTGAGCTGATCTACATACTGCATGAAGGCAGAGCATGGTTCTTTCACGTGTGTAAGATTTCCTATGCGTATTGATTAATTTGTGCATGGAAAAACATGTACAGCCATCAAAACACTCTCTCAATGTTTTTTTTTTGGGAAACATTTTCTCTCAATGGTTCATGGAGAGGCCGTCGACGAAACAATTTATGTTGATAGCCCCATAGAAAACTGTCAAAGCGATCATATTTCACTCGACGGCTGAGAGAAGTCCAAGTAGCAGATGGTAGGGTTAACCCATCACTCTTATTGTTTCTAGCCGTTGAGAGATATATACTTGTTAAAGTTCTAATTTGTATTCAATTTGTGTGTCGAATTTTTTTAAAATATCTAAAATGTTTCAAATTTTTCTTATCAATTGATATCTATTTCAAGTAACAATAATGAAATTATTTTAAAAACTATTTCTCTAACTTCACCTTATTTTCCTCCTGCGTGTAGTACATCTACTCCAAATGAGATGCCCGGCCATCTAAACTACTCTTCACAAATGTCTCATGAGTCATGGAAGACGAACGTCGCGACAGGCAGCTTGGAGGGGAGGAAGAAAAAGGACCACATGACATGGCAAAATGTAATATTTTGTTTTTGAAAGAAAAAAGTCTATTTTACACTGTGAACTATTTTAGTTCGTCTGCATAACCCCCTAAACCATGAAAGCAGATATTCTACGTTAAAAAACTGTGAATCAGTCACAAATAACCCCTTGGGGTGGTTTTAGAGACGATATTGTCCACATGGTGAGTGACGTGACAATCTAGCAAAAAAAATTAATTTCAAACAAAAAGAAAATATGTGAGACCCATTTGTCCACCATTCTCCTAACCTCAACCTTCTCTCATCTTATCTCCCCTCGGTCTCTATGTTTCTCCTTTGCCGGACCACCACAAGTCCACAAGCACTGGTCTGTTCCTCCCTTCTCTAAACTGGCAACGAGCTCGAGCGCCAAATTTGGTGAGGTGGCTTGGCCACGTCTGCCGCTCTAGTGCCGCCAGTGCCACCATGGCATTGCTACCTTCCTCGACGTGGGTAGCCACCGTTGCAGCCACCGCCTGAGTTGGAGGTGAAGGTGAGGTAGTGCGTGACGGGGAGAGAGAGAGTGTGGGAAGAGAATGGATCTAAGTAGTGGCTCGAGTGAACTTGAAGTTGTAGGAATCACGTGTTGGTGATGTCCTCGTTGTGAATCTCCATCTTGGTGGGCGGCATCGTCCACACTGTGGCCGCGAACCAAGCTGGTAGCGGCTGGGCATCGACGCCACATCTTTTGGGTACGTAATGCGGCAGGAGTGTGGCGTTGGTTGGGTGAGTGGCGTGCGGTGGAGACAGCAACAACTTGGGGTGGCGGCGCTGATGGATGAAGGAGGAGGCGAGGATGAGGGCGACAAGCCACCGAGATGGGTGGTGGAGGGGAGGCCACAAGGTGATTGAGGAGGTAGAGTGGGAGTGAGAAAGGGGAAAGAGAGAGAAGTAGGAGAGAGGATAATAATGAGTCCCTATATTTTATTTCTATGACTATGCATCCACCTTATTTGCCACAAGGGTAAAACCGCCTCAAAACCATCACGAGGGTTATCCGCACATTTTTTTGTGATTTTACAGGGTAGAATATATGGTTTCATAGTTCAGGACGTGTAGGATAAACTGTAATACTTTAAAGTGTAAAATATATCTTTTTTTCTTTTTTTAAAAAGGCAATGCGAGGAGGCGTGTGATTTGAGCGTGAATCATGAAACACATGCATAGTGTAGTTGTAGGGTGTACATACACGCATGTGCATGCATAGAGGAAGACTTTCCCATAGCTGTTTTCGCTGATAAGGAAAGCATGCTTGCATGTTGGTGCTGTATATTAATTTGTTCTTACTCTAATCGTACGGTAAGTTAGAGAAGTATATATAGCTAGTTAGGTCGTCGCCGTAGTCCCTGCATTGCGGCAGATTAGTCGCATATATAGCTCCAAGCTAAGTGATCGATGTAACGTCCTGTGTACATGGATTACGGCCGATAATTAATTTTGTAGCTTAATCATTTGGAATTGGAGCGGAAAAAATTAACCGATGGAGCGATGCATCTGCATGCATATGCCGTGTGCCGTGCCTGCGCGCACGGTAAATTAACTAGTGCCAAACTGCTTGCATGCTGCCACTATACACACACACACACCGATCGATGGATCGAGTTGACCTGACTAACCATACCGCAAGTTGGAAGAGCTACGTTGCTTGCCATGCATGCATATATAGACATGCAGCACGAATTCAATCAACTCCTTGAAACTATGTACATAGCAATCGACCGGAGCAATTAGTCGATTACTAGTATTATGAACGCACAGTACTCGATATAAAAGAAAAACGGAATTTGCTATGTAGGCATAAGTTGATCTTCAGACCTGAAAAAACTCTCAATCGATGCAGTCGAATCCCCGGGCTTAGAGATGGCTGGCGGGAGGCAGATGACCGGCGGTTGGTCGGATAGGTGATCGAGGGCGGCGGGGAGCCGAAGCTGCGGGAGGCAGTGAAGGTGGTCGGGCCGACGGGGAGCCGAAGCTGCGGGGAGGCAGTGAAGGTGGTCGGGCCGACACACAGGGGTAGGATTAGGTTGGGCATGCAAATACGGCGGCGGAGGATCGGGGCGGGACGGTGAGGTGGCGGTGCTCCGTCGCCAGCCACAGGCGTTGGACGAAGCGGCGGCGGCGGAGGAACTCTCGGTTGACTGGAACTAGCTACTCCCTATAGGAGCCAACAACCGATGTCGGACCATCTGTCCTACACCATGCGATCTCATGGAGACGTTTTGGGTGACCAACCATCGGTGTAGAGTTTTGGGTTACCAACCATCTGTCCTACACCGTGCGATCTCATGGAGACGTTCTGGGTGACCAACCATCGGTGTAGAGTTTTGGGTTACCAACCATCTGTCCTACGCCGTGCGATCTCATGGAGACGTTCTGGGTTACCAACCATCAGCGATCCGGCTCCCCCTGAGACCAACACCTGGTCTCGGGCTCAGGTCTCCACATCTATTGGCCCAACTAGAAGCACAATCCAGGTCATGGCCCAACTCAGCTCAAAAGACTAGCCTGGTGGAAGAGGGGTGGTCCACCTTTTAAGTTGTGCTCCCCATCACCAACAACCGATGTGGAACTAAACCCAACACTCCCAAAGAAAAAAGGGAGAGGAATTTTCCTCATTGCGATGCGAATAATACATCGATGAATTAATGGGATGTGCTATTGTGCAGGCGCCTGCATTTTAGCACTTTTTGCAGACGCAACATGCAACAACAGCTTTTTCACGCAGTCCCCCACGCAACAGTCCCCTTCTCTTGCCTGCAGAATTTTTTCCACCATCTTAAAACGTTTCTTCCAGTGAATGAAAAAGTGGAAAAACAGTACAAATTTACTGAAACTTTTAGCGTTCGCACGATTTCGCAATTTGCACGGAGGACGACGATCGCCGGCGGCGCCACACACAGCAGAACACGCAAACAACCATCGTGCTAAAAGTTTCACCTTCTCACAACGTTTCTTCCAGTGAATAGAAATATGGAAAAACAGTACAAACTTACTGGAACTTTTAGCGCCTGCACGAAATCGCAAATTTCAGGCGCCTGCGAAATAGCAATAGCGTGAATTAATTTGCTTTCTGAGTAATGCGGGTGACAAAGAACTACTGCTAATCGAGTAATTAATGTATATTCGACTAGCTCGGTAGCAGGTGGCGAGGACGTTGCTTAGCGCTCGTAATCACTCGATCTACCGCGCAATGCATGCATAAACAAAGGAAAAGGTACGCGTTGCTGAGGCAGCAATCAAGGCAGCTAACTAGTTGTTGCGAGCTCCTCCACCATGCAAATTGATGGCAATGTCAACCATATTAGCGGTAGCTTTATATAAGGATCCATGCATGCACAGCTGCACACCACCAGCCAAATCGATCGATCGGCCACTACCTAGATACCAATTAACAGCAGCTAGCGCAGCGGGCGCCATGGCCCGGCGGACGTCGGGCATGGCCGTGGCGGCGGCGGTGGTGTGGCTGGCGATGGTGGCGGCAGCGCAGCCGCCGGGGCTGGGCAACGTGGTGGTGGTGACCCCGTCGGAGCAGGCGAGCGGGGGGAAGAACTCGCAGCTGTCGTGCACGGACGCGAGCAAGAAGAAGACGGTGTGCATGGCCACCTGCCCCGCCCGCTGCCCCCACAAGTGCCTCATCCAGTGCCCCGTCTGCAAGATCTACTGCCGTACGCCTCACCAGATCGATACATCGATCTCACTCGATCGTGTCATCTCCATCATGAGTTCATGATCGAGTTCATGACCATGATTATGCGATGCAGTGTGCGACTTCTACCCCGGCGTGTCGTGCGGCGACCCCCGCTTCACCGGCGCCGACGGCAACAACTTCTACTTCCACGGCAAGAAGGACCAGGACTTCTGCATCGTCTCCGACGCCGGCCTCCACATCAACGCCCACTTCATCGGCAAGCGCAACCCCGGCCGGAGCCGCGACTTCACCTGGATCCAGGCCCTCGGCATCGCCTTCGCCCACCACCGCCTCTACGTCGGCGCCCACAAGACCGCCAAGTGGAGCGCCGCTGCCGACCACCTCGACATCGCCTTCAACGACGACCGCGTGGCCCTCCCCGCCGCCGTCGGCGCCCGGTGGTCGCCGGCCGCCGCGCCGGCGCTGTCCGTCACCAGGACGGCGCGGGTGAACACGGTGGTGGTGGAGCTCAGGGGCGCGTTCCGCGTCATGGCCAACGTGGTGCCCATCACCGCCGAGGACTCGCGCATCCACAGCTACGGCGTGACGGAGGAGGACGACGACAGCCTCGCGCACCTGGACCTGGGCTTCAAGTTCTACGACCTCACCGACGACGTCCACGGCGTGCTCGGCCAGACCTACCGCTCCGACTACGTCAACCAGCTCAACGTCAGCGCCACCATGCCCATCATGGGCGGCGCTCCCAACTACGTCTCCTCCGACATCTTCGCCACCGACTGCGCCGTCGCCAGGTTCGCCGGCGGCGTCCAAGATGCCCCGGCCATCTCCATGGTCACCGGGAGGGAATAATAATCTATATTAACCATGCACGAGAGTTGCTTCCAAATTAACTATACGGTTAATTAGTTATACCGATACATACAACATAAACACCATGCATGCATGCTTAGCCGTGCTGAATATTTACCATCCATCCATCCGATCGAGAAATAAAAAGAAGATTGTAAAACCGGTCGAGTTTATATATATATGGTGACATCCATGTAGAACTTCGCTCTCTTCCATGTATTGTGCAATAATAAATTGAAGGCAATATATGCCCCATATATATGTACCATTTTTTTTGGTTGAATGCGCTCCCACACAATGACGTTGTCCAGGATTTGACATTTTTTTTTCACTTTGAATATTACAGTTTATTTATTTGTCACTCATTAATTCTATATCATATCCGCCAATGATAGTGCTAGAGGACGGCTAACTTTAGACGATACAGGTTTTATCAGCAGAGAGTAGCGAAATGTTTTTTTAATTGCTGCAAAACTCTACCTGCAGGCTTTGAGCAGTCATTTTTTTAAAAAAAACATTTGTTACAATTTTATCTCAAATCTATTACGGATTGTTACTTCAGCCCTTATTGGCTCGGCTAAAATGTTCGGTTGATTTTTAATTAAAATATTCAAGGGTTCTTGAAAAGATTGTCGAAGAGGCTAAACAATAGTATTTTATCCGTTTCACTGTACTTGTTCATACTCACCATTACACGTAGACCAAAAAAACACAAACTCAAGTGAAAAGATGCATTGGGATAACCATTCTACTACTAATAATTAATGAATCTAGTTGGCTGCATGTGTGAATCTGATTAACTACACAACAATTTGATCAACTTTACCATGAAAATGATACTCCCTCCGCTTCCCTATGTTTGTCCATAGCACACCATGCAGACTGATTAAGGAAGTAGTAGTTCAAAAAAAAACATGTGCAGAGACCATGATGCCCTTATTTAATAGCATGTTTCAACTACTTTTCTTCTTGCTAAGCATTTAATTAACGGGGAAAGAGTGGAAACATCATAATAACTACACTCTTGATATTCGCAGTGGATAAATATTATGAAACGTTTTTCTCGATGTCATGGACATATATAGTAAAACAAAGGGAGCAATAAAGTATCCTGGTTATCGTAATGGAGAAACAATTTAAAACGGATACCCTCAAGATCATGTACAGATATAGCGAAACAAAGGAAGTACTAAAAAATATCTTCAAGATCTTTGACAAGAACCCACAAAGCATTGAAGAAATGACTACAAAGTGTTGTATCGTACGGTCTAAACAAAAATGACATATTTCGAACTATAACTTTTAGTTTTAAATGAGGAGCGTTATATTTCATTATTCCTTACGATCTAATCTAAAACATCCTATGATTATGATTTAATAGATGTTAAGAATCTGCCAAATAGTTAAATTTGATCTCCTCTTCTTGGAAATGTTGAAGTTCTTTTCTCATATAATCCAAGCGACAACAATAACAACTCCAGTTAAAATTGCGGGGGCTACAATTGAGCGCCTTCGAGAAGTCCCAACTGCCAACCAAACGTAAATCGGAGTCTGAATATACCATGTTTCACAAATTATGTGTGATGTGAATAAGGGTCCATTTCCATATACATAATATAAACAGCTAAGTGCTAAATTTTTTCCTAAAGAACGCTAGGTGGTCATTATGACATTTTTGACAATACGCTTTGTTAATTTGATTCTAGCTGATGCTAAGTAATATTGTGAGGCAGAACCATGTTTTGATAATTGACTGAAAGAGGGAAAATATTATGTGGCAGGCTGGCAACAACCATATCTTGATGAAAATATTATGAGACAACAACCATGTTCTCATAATTGACTGAAGTGGATAAATATTGTGAGGCAGTAACCATGTTTTGATAATTGACAAACATTTTTTTGTAAGCTGAAGACAGGAAATAAATTGGGATTTGCAAAATAAAGATATTATTACATGATTTCAGGCATTTCCGAATACCTGGAGAAATCACAAGATATGAATGACACACGATAGTTGAGGTTTCAGGAGGATGTGTTACGCAGGGCCTAGTAGAGGTGGTCAAATGGGCCGGTCCGCTGAGCGGTTCGGTACTGTAGTATATTAATTTAATTCAATATGTGCATTTCTATATATATTTATAATGGTTTTTCCTAATTTTTTATATATATTTAAAGGGTTAAATATAAACCGTCTAATAAAAAACCGGGCCGTCCGGTTTGGTTCGGTTGATCGTGCGAATCGAACCTGCGCCGAGACAACCGAACCTACCACTACCAGAGCCCGTTGGCCAGCTGTGGGGCCGAGACGGCGGCGGAGGCGGGACATGGCCGACGCTGATGGAGAAGACGCAGCCTCCGGCGCGGTGGTCCTGGAGATCACCCACACTTCCTTCTCCACCGCCTCCTCTCCCATCTCCGTCTCCGTCTCCGACCTCGCCGGCCTCGACCCGCTCCCGCCCGCAACCATCGCGGTTCGCGCCGACCGGAACAGGCAAGCTCGCACCCGCCCTCTCCATCCCTCTCCCGCGGCAGCCCACTCCTCCTTGGATCTAACCCCGTGAGCATATGATTCTTAGCAGGCTAATCGAGAGCTCCTCCTACTTCCGTGCCCTCCTCGGCGGCAGCTTCAGGTCAGCGAGCGAAACCCCAAGCTCACGCTTCCTCCCAAGCGAGTGCGTGCTGACTGCTGAATCTCTCTTGGCCGCAGAGAATCGGGGAGAGGGCATGTGCACATCAGCTGCAACCTGGAGGCCGCCGTGCAAGTCCTGCGGTATCTATTTGAGCCATCAACCACGGGCTTCGCCATCACACACCACAACTTCCTCCCGCTCCTGGAGGTATCCGGTTCCGCATACAAATTCGTTCCTACTGCGTAGCGTTTGTTCTTACCACTAGCTTGCTGCTTGCCACATGGTTTGTTGCTACTGCTTTGTGATTGCTGACAGTCTGACACCCAATGAGCCTGTTTTCACATAATATACCATGTTTCAGAAATTATGTGTAATGTGAATAAGGGTTCCATTTCCATATGCATAATATAGACAGCTAAGTGCTAACTATTTTCCCTAAAGATTGCTAGGTGGTCATTTTGAATTTTTTGACAATACGCTTTACTTAGTTTCATTCTAGCCCCTAGTGCTATTACCATTTGGTACATGGTCTGAGAAGCTCAGGTTTTATTTACCATTTCAGGGTGCTCTGTTTCTTTCTGTTGACAGCATTCTAATGGAGTGTGAAAGGTGGGTTAGTGCGATGTGCTCTCAAGGTTCCTCCCTGTCGGTCCCATTGGATTTCATTATTGAGATCTGGAACTTTGCTGTAGAGCACGGTGAGTGTTTCTTTTTGTAGTTGTCCTCTCCCACCTTTTGTTTTTCTTTTCTAAACAAAATCTAGTCATTGCTTGTTGACATTTGATACGGTTTCAGTGGTTACTTTTGTTCAAGATGTATGCCCAGGATATTTAGCTCAGAATTTTGTAGGTGCTGCACACTACATTGCAATGCTGTATATACTATTTGAACAATTTGTTTTCTTGCGATATTTACTTTTTGGTTGATATTATCATACATTACTGATTCCACTAGAAGTTTTTGTTGCCTCCTATGCCATTCGAAGTTTCTAAAACATGAAGGACTTGTGTTCACCGCTTGTGAGTCTAATATAGCATGTTCCTGCCTGCAAGATACGATTTCACCTTTATGGGATTACCAAACATGCAAGATATGATTTCACCTTTATTTATACTAGGACCAGGACATAATCTTTCTGAATGAACCTTTGGATCTGCATTATACTATACGCCAGGTTTTTTTAAAAAATGGAATATGTTTTTAGGCATGTAAAATGAGATGAGCTACTCTCTGATGAATGTTTGGTATTTGATGATTTCTTTGTTGATATGTTTATAGGTAAAAAAATTCACCTTGCATGTCTTGCATTGTTTACACTGTTCTGAATTAGGACCTCCCAGTGTCAGATATTATGATGTTTGGTTGATAAATGCAGATGTTTTTTTTATCAGAGTAGCGCAATTTGCTCTATAGTGAGTACCTCTCTGGCATGGATGTTGCTTGTGTATAATAACCATGTGCAAGTCCTATGCAGGTACATGTTGTCTCCAGGAGGTCGTTTGCTAAAATACCTTATGGTTTGTTGCGGTCTACAATTGAATGCCCAAATCTGACTGTGGAAAGGTTTTTGTTTTTGCAATTATACCTTAAGTCCTTAACCATATCGCTATACTTTCTCCTCTATGCTGAAAAAAATGATTTCTAACTTTGTCCAGTGAAAAGCAATTGTGTGAAGCAATTTTACTTTGGATTTCCAAAAAATTACCACCCTGTGAACAACTACCCACCAACTCAGTTGACAGCCAACTCTCCCTTCTTAGCAAGGTACACCGTCTGCAACCTATACATGAATATTTTCTGACTTTTAGCATCAACTCCGTGCTGCCTCCTTGTTTATTAGTTGTGCTTCCACATTTGCAGTAGTATTAGTTTGTCGCATGCCTGGCCAGTGGCCATGCTGATTTATTTATATCTTTTGGTTTGAACTTTTTTGTGCAGGTGAGGATATGTCTTTTACCTTTGGGATTTGTAGCAGGTATAACTCCCTGTTTAGGACCTTTTAAGTTATAATACACATTTGTGCCACACAGTTGTCCACTCGTCATGTTTGACCTTCTATATCATTATGGTCTTGTTTGTTTGAGCTGAAAGTTGCTGAAAACTTTAATCTAAAAAAATTGTGGCCCCTTGAAAAGTTGAAAGACGTCGCAAAGAGTTCAAAAAATTATGATAAATTATTTGACGAACTCTAAGAAGAACTATTTAAAACCCCATAAAAATGACTACAGAGTATTACATCATTTGGCTTATACAAAAATAATAAATTTTCATTTCATTTTATTTAATTTAAGCTGAAACAAACAAGGCCTATATGTCACATACCTTTCACACCTCCATTTCATGCATTGTGTGACGACTCTTCCATCATATATGTAGGGACAAGGAGAAATTGGTCTGAATTCGGAAACAATACTGTATGCACAATTATTAATCTGCTCAAGAACAGTTCACAAAATCTGCTGGATGCAATTGCTAATGACAACTTGGAGAAATACCGTGTTCGAATAACAGAATGTTCTAAGGTATGTTGTGGATGTGATGCATTTGAATCATTTAGCATTGATGGCATCTAAGATTGGTCCTCCTGTATTTGTTTTTTAGAAAAATTGTAGTACCTCTACTTACAAATACATGCCGTTTCAGATGTACAAAACCATCCTAAACAAATCACAACTTTAAGCAATAATAACTAGTATGCAATTTGTTATAAAACCCAATAATCAATTTTTTTTGATATACTTTTTTAGATGAATCTAAACATATGGTTTTTATATATCCATAGCTAAAGTTTCAAAACTTACTGCGTGTGATGTATCCCAAGCAGACATGTGTTTTGTGACCGAATGGAGTGCTACTTTTTACATGAGTATACCTGTCTGCAAAATCTTCATATATTTATATTTTTGAATGACTGTCTTGTCGCTTTTATCTGATCAACTTTTGATCCGTAATTTTCCTGAGCAGGACATGCACTATGCACATTTACACTGTTGATGGTTTTATCTTGCAGAAAATAATTCTTTCAGGATGTCCCCAATTAACTACTGAATTCTTGTACATATCAGTTCTCCCCAGCAATCTGGATTCTGCATTTAAGAGAAGGATAGTAAGTTCATACACCTGGGTTGATTACCAGAATTTCAGCCTTTGTAATGAGCTGAAGAAGGCTGTTAAAACCTTGCCATTTAGAAATGTACATGTGTTGGATCTTTCAAAATGTCCAAATGTGCATTTTGGAATGGCAATTGACTGGCTGAAGTTGGTATTTCCAGAATTAAGGATATTCAGAGCTTCCTACTGTTTACCATTACAATTTGAAGATTTGCTATATCTGTTACTGCAATGTCCATGGATTAATGAGATCGATTTGACTATTGATACGAGTGTTATACTACCCATCTGTTCAATTATCTCTTCTAGATTTGAGGTACGAGGTGGAATGAATTCAAATACAACAAGATATTTTGTACGATATCCATCATATGACACTCCAACGGACCCAGTTTTCTCAAACGTATCAAAATTGACATTGGAAGGCAGAAATGATATTACTGGTAGTAAAGAAAATCTCTGTGTCTATTATATCCTTTTTATAAGTATGCATATGCTTTTTTGCAATCTTATAACTTTTTTTTTGTGGGGCATGTGTGTGCGTGTGTGCTGTGCAGATGCAAACTTGTGGGAGATATCTATGCTGAAAAATTCTCTTTGTTATATAAACATTAGAAATTGCACCCTGTTGACTGATGATGCTATATCTACACTACTGCTGAAGTGCACAAAGATCCATTCAATGGTTCTTTCTTATACTTCTTTTGGAAATAACTCAATTCGAACACTATGCACTTTCAATCCTTCTGTCAGCTTTCCTGGCCACAAGGATGAATATGCTCATGTTATGGCATTTAAGATGCAAGAATTGCATCTAGATGGCTGCAAAGGTAAACACCGTATATTTTATTTCGTGTGCAAGCTTTCTCCGCAGCTAAGCAGAATAGCAGATCATTACTCCTTCAGGACGACAAGAATATAATAGCTGCTTGGTTTACTCCTTTTACTCTGCAGTAACTTAGTATGACAAATCTGGGTAATGTAATTATTGTGTAGGTATTGATTCTGCTGCTATGTCCCAGTTAATGAGGAACTTAAATATCACAAAGTTCTTAAGCTTAAGGGAGACATCACTTTCAGATGGCACTCTCCACAACTTTGTTGGCTCGTATCTTGAGTATCTTGATATATCAGAGACTGCGGTATGATTATGTTTATGTTATATTCTGTATAATATAATATACCTGGTCACCTTTTTTATATGTTAGTTTTTGGTGGAAAATTTTTTTAGCCTAATTATGTAATCTAAACTATATATCAACTTCAACTCATCTATCTGAACAGAAAAACTCAACTGCAGCTCCTCTATTGATAGTGGACAACTGCACATCAAGATCCTTTTTCCTTTTTACTTGAAATATATAGTGGCAGTAGTAAAAAACCAACATTGCAGGTCATGATGTTTTGAATTAGGTTTTGTCTGCCATTAGACAAATCAAAATCGGCAATTAATTCTCATTGCCTTGATCATCCCATATGTAAGGGTAGATGCCTTGACTTTAAAGGTATTGTATCATACCAATATGAATGCACCTCTTAATTCTCTTCTTCTGATTAATTGTTTTTTTAAGCCATGCATAGGCATGTATTGTTGCTTGACAAGCTAGCTCAGGAGCTAACTGATTTTGAATAACTAATTTGGGTTTGATGTCCTGTGTCAACTTTTTTCTATATTATATCTGAATGGTAAAACAGTCACCCTTGTTGTTTTCATGGTCACAAAAAAAAAAACTTTAAAGTGTAGCGCCTTTCATGTTTCTTGAGTTCTATGGTATTTATGCCACAAACCCGCAACAGAACCATCACCATGCTCCATTCTAAAATATAGTTCTGATTTTTTTTATTGGACATAAAAAATTGCAGGTTTCTATGGTATCTGTGGCACCAATTATACGAAGAAATTCTAATTTGAAATCTCTAAAAACAGCAGGGTGTCGTAACCTGATGTTTGAACTCAATGAAGTAGGATCAGTTGGTGGTAACAAATATGGAAATTTTCTTCATGAGATAACCAGCACTCGCTGTTTTGAGGACGTCGAAATGGGCTGGGCATTTCGCCCTATTCAAGTTGAAGACCGTATTCCTTCTTTTAGTAATATAAGGAAACTGGTAGTTGGCCTTGGCACAATGTTACCAGAAAATATCCTGCATGCTCTTCCTGACATTTGCCCATCTCTAGAGTGTTTGGTTCTTCGGTTTCAGGTGTGCCCCTACTATGTACTATATGTTAAATAATGAAACTACTTGTGCCTTTCACCGTTCAATAACCTGAAGATCTAAATCCAGGTGATCTCTAACAGTGTTGTCAGAAATCTATTGAAATCTTCAATAAATCTCGAGGTGCTTTGCCTGCATTGCTGCCTCGGCAGTTTGACTTCATTCAGCTTTGAAAGCAGGGCACCATCATTACGTATATTGCGGCTCGAATGGGCTACTCCATGGATCACAAACGATGACTTGACAATCCTTGTACAAAATTGTAATTTGGTTGAACTTTCACTGTCTGGTTGCAAACTCCTTGATTACAGTAAGTTTACATTCAAGTTTGATAAGTGGATCCACTTGTCCATTGTCATGTTATTAATCATAATATTTTTTGTTCCACAGATTCTCAAGAGATAATCTCATCTGGGTGGCCAAACTTGACATGTTTACACATTGAGGTATTTATTTATGGTTGGTTACTTCCTATCTATACCTTTTATTTTAAAACTGGAAATTGTGGTTTTAAGTTTTTTTGGATGAAAAATTGGTGGGTTTAAGTTGATAAAATTGATATAGCTACCAGTATCCGCTTGTGTTGGTGGGGTAAAAAGCTCGCTTCAAACGTTGCTAATAGAACTAAAATAGTCTGTCCCTCTTTCATTCCCCAGAATTATAGTTCTTTTTCTTGTAGATATTTTATATTTGTTGGGAACTTCTTTGTAGATTTATTATATTTTCTTTCTTTTTCCGCAAAAGATTAGGTTTTCTATCTTCTAAAGCCCATTTCTTATGGACAGCCTGTTTGTTTGACATACAGGAATGTGGTCAGATAACACTTGGTGGGGTTTCTTCTATTTTAAATTGCAAAGCTTTGGAAGATGTATTACTTCGGCACACAGTGAGTACGAAAAATGTTGCTGTCATGTTCTTGCTATAGCTTAGTCCATAATTTACCAATCATTTCCACACTAGAAGCAAGAATGAATGTTAAATTACTTGAATGTTCAGCTTTTATTGCTGCCAACAAGCTTTGTTGAAAGGAGAGTAAGTTATATTAGTTTCTGAGATTTGGGAATTGCAGGGTAGACGTATTGGACGAACTATCATAAATGATGCTATTCGAGAGGTATCTACCTTATCTTTTCTATAATTCATCCAGTCCTTCCTGTAACTGCAACCCAGTTTGATGTTTATTACAGTTACCACTATTAAGGAAGCTGGCTTTGGATCTTTGCGATGCTTCTGAGGACGGCTACGATAGCCCAAACGTACACATCCCAAAGGTTTACTGATCAGTTATGACTACTTGGTTAACGTGAAAAAAATAATGCTAACTTTTTTCCATTGTTTTGAAGAGTCCGGAGGGGAAGATGCTTAGAAGTGTAAGGATGAGTAGATGCAAGTCGGTGAGGTGGTGTTTGGAGCTCCACAGAGAAGGATCTGCCTCAAAATCAGTACACAAGGAAACCATAGTGCTGGAATGGAGCAGCAGGCAGCTGAGAACCACCATAGTGAAAGAAAGAGTGTGATTATCTTCTTTTTCTATGTGCATTCCTGGAGGCAACTCTGATGCGTGTCAGTGTTGGCTCTTAGAGCAACAATAATGTATCTGACGTTGTCCCTATCTAAGAGCATTCACAATTGTGATAGATGAAAAGGAAGAACATATAGAATTGAGTCGGGTGTGATATTGCAGTTGCAGGTGACTGAAGTAGGAGACATTGTATGATCATGCTACCACAATTTTTTCTTGCATGATATTCATCCTTCAGTAATGACTGGCCTGTGCCTGCTGGGAGAAGAAGATGCACTTTATTAATGTTTCGACGACATGTGGTCCGTCCCTTTTCCTGAAGTTCAGATTTGGGACAATCACTTCAGTTTGTAGCTGAAATTGGAAAATTTTTATATGTACATATGCATGACTTGTAGAATTTGCATTGACATCCAGATTGTAGCTGGTTTTGTCTGAAATTGTATATGTATTAATTTGTATGGGTGATGTTTATGAGATTGTAGACCATGGTATTATCAAAAGATGGTAACTTGATCCTTGAATTTACATGTAAGCCTGACATTATGTTTTGAACTCTGAAATGTAGTAGCAGCAGGACAGGACATAGCATCACTTGTACAAAGCCGTAGCATACCATGTACATATACCGAGAGTACTTTAGTGCACTTCTTCAGTAATGGATAAATGTCTGAGCTTGTATTGCTTTTGCTCCTAACGTTTACTTGTCAAGTGTTGCTGATACATATATTTCAGTTCTATTTTGTATTTCACTGGTCAATCCTATAATTTTCTGTAACAGGTTGCCTTTTGCCAATGATTCAGGCCCTATTCTTTTGAGCTGATCTGAACGCTTGAACAGTTAAACGGCTAAAATAACTGAACTTTGAGAGCTTCTCAAGATAGGCCTTGTATATTTCAGCTTATTGTAGCGTAGCGTAGCGTTTTAGAAAAATTTGAGAGTCTTTAAAGAGAGATTTAAATATTTTAAAAAATAATAAAAAAATAGTTTTAGGATCTTTAAGAGTACTACTAAAAACCTGAGAAAAATCGTTACAAATTATTTCACCAAATAGGCTATATAAAAAAGATAAATTTTGATGAAACGCTACGCTACACTATGCTAAAATGTACAAGGCCATAGTCTCAAGATTCGGATTCATTTCATTTGACTTGATTTTTAAAGTGTTAGGATCCACCTTCAAAACAACGAAAAAACGGACTCAAAAAACTCAAATCATATGTCTTTTTAAAACGTAGATAAGTCGTTAAGCTGTTAAGCCGTTAAGCTAAAAGAACTAGGCCTCAGTATCAGATTGAATGCTCAGTTTTCTGAAAACTGAGGGTACACGCTGTATCTTTTGGATGCTCAATAGTTTACTGTTCACTGAATTTGGTGGCTAAAAAATCAGAAAATTTTCAATTGGGAATTAAATACTGCGAAAAAGAAATAAAAATGATGAATTGATAGTGTACTCGCCGACGCCGTTGTCAGTATGACAACTAAAAAGCTTCAGCTCTTGCTTTACTGATATCTGATCTAATGTTCAGATTAATTTTTATTTTTTTGTGATAATACATGTGAGGGCTTATTATTTATTATGTAATTTGGGGGAAAATTGCACTCATGCCATTACGTTTTTTGCGGTTTTTCAAAATACCATCCTAAAATTTGGTCTTGCCAAAATACCATTGCTCTTGTGATCCGTTTTTCCAATTTACCACTCTTGTTACTTCCTAAATGCCCAAAATGCCCCTCATCCACACTACAGTACCACTCTTTCACCTCGACTCGCGCATGGCAGAGGCGGCCGTGGCTCCATCCCGCTCATCACCGGCGCAGCTGCCAGCCACCGGCGGCGCCAGCTGGCCTGCCCCCGCCGCCTCTAGCCCGCCCCCATCGCCTCCTTCTCGCCTCCCCAGCCTAGCAGCCCCCGTCTCCCCCGCCTAGGCGCCGCCTCCCCTAGAAGAAGTCGGCGCGCCGCTCCTCAGCTGGAAGCCGCCGCCGGCGCCGCCTCTCCCGCCTGGAAGCCACCGGCGCCGCTTTCCCCCGCCTGGAAGCCACCGGCGCTGCCTTTCCCCACCTGGAAGCCGCCGTCGGCGCCGCCTCACCCGCTGCACGTTTTCCCATGTTTGGGTGTTCTTCGTCTAGGGGTATTTTGGTTTTCTGTTCAGCTCGTTTTGGTCCATAATGGTATTTTGGAAAGATGAAGATTTGGGATGGTATTTTGGAAAGCTGCAAAAAATGTAATGGTATGAGGGCAATTCAAATGTTTGGACAAATATATTAAACTCGATGATAAGAATCCATTTTCTCCTCCAGTTTTGAATCCCGGAGTGAGGAGGTGGAGGTCGGAGAGTAGGAGCAGCAGCACAGCTCGCCGCCGATCCTACGCCGCCTCCCCATGGCCCACCTCGGCCCCTCCGCCTTCCCTTCTCTGAACCCTAACCCCGACTCTCAATGCGACGGGGAGGCCTCCTGCTCCCGCTCTCCGCCGCCGTCGCGGAGGAAGGTGGTCGTGGTCATGGGCGCCACGGGCGCCGGCAAGTCGCGCCTCGCCGTCGACCTCGCCGCCCACTTCGCCGGCGTCGAGGTGCTCAGCGCCGACTCCATGCAGGTCTACCGCGGCCTCGACGTCCTCACCAACAAGATCTCTCTCCACGACCAGAACGGTCTCACCCCAATCCCCATCCCCAACTCTTCCCCCGGCATCGAATTCGATTTAGCCTTAGCTGAACGGCAGCACTAGGCATATTTCCATCCAGGTGCTCCTCATCATCTTCTTGGCTTCGATTTACCTTTAGCTGAGCGGCACTAGGCATATTTCCATCCAGGTGTTCCTCACCATCTTCTTGGCGTGGTCAATCCCTCCGTAGAGTTCACCTCGCGCGATTTCCGTGATCGCGCCATGCCGGTAAGCCCACGAACCATATGCTTTCAAGTTGGTGGATCATGTTCAGTTAATTATAACATTTTCCTGAGTGGCCACAGATTTTACAAGATATACTGGATCGTGATGGCCTCCCTGTTATCGTTGGCGGTACAAACTTCTACATCCAGGTTCATCATCTGACACACGCCGATTCCCATGTCTTAATATCATTTTCTTTTCAGGCCACCGATTAATCTAAAATGATGTCTTTTGTGCCCATATAATAATAGGCTATTGTTAGCCCATTCCTCTTCGACGATATGTCAGAAGATATGCAGAGCTGTGCTTTGAGTGACCAGCAAGATGAGATTGGTGAATAATGAAATCATAGCACATGTTTTTTTATTCTTAGCATGCTTGGTTTAATTTTCATATATTAGATTATTGTTTGACCTGTCTATTGCTGCTTATATACAATCAGGCCTTGGCAATGATGATGAGGGCTGTGGGTATGAACGTTTGAAGGAGATCGATCCCATTGCGGCGCAAAGGATCCACCCAAACAACCATCGAAAAGTAAGGGTGTTGCACAATTATACCATGTCTTAATCAGTTAGGTTTATTTCGTTGCAGGTGCTCATTTTTCTCATGATGTTGCCCCGTATGTCTTATCCTGTTCCCCATGATTTGCTCTGTTGCACAGATAAAACGCTACCTTGAGCTGTATGCAACCACAGGTGCCCTACCAAGTGATCTTTTCCAAGGAGAAGCTGCAGAGGCAAGGAGATGCATTTCTTTTCAATTCATATTGTCATGCACTTAGGTGCACACCTGTTCAAGCACCTAATTTATGCCATTAATCTGAACTATCAGTTGTCGCTACAACACACTTCTTTCTCTTTGAGTTGAGGTTTGACTTCCTCTGGGGTCTGGATTATAGCTGTCCTAAATGAGATGATTTGTTTTGTCAGCACAGAAGTGGGGTCGACCCAGTGACTCCAGATTTGACTGTTGCTTCCTGTGGGTTGATGCTGATCTTCAGGTTCTGGATAATTATGTCAATCAAAGGGTCGATTGCATGATTGATGATGGCCTGTTAGATGAATTGTGCAATATATATGATCCAGATGCTGTTTATACCCAAGGGCTTTGGCAGGCCATTGGAGTTCGTGAATTTGATAAATTTTTCCGATTATATTCAACAAGAAAAGAATCTGATGAGATGAAGACTGATTATTCTAGAACTTTGTTACATCTCGATGACGACAAGCTCAAGAATTTGTGGGACGAAGCAGTCTCCGAACTAAAAGCAAACACGCGCAGACTTGTTCGACGTCAGGTAAACACTAAACTCCCTGGGTAGTTTTAAAATTCTTGCCTTTGGTCGTATGATAATCTGAGCAAAAATCAACCTGTTATAGAGACGGAGGCTACATCGGTTGGATAACGATTTCGGGTGGAACTTGCATCGCATTGATGCAACCGAAGCATTCCATTGTGAGGATGTTTGTTACATTTATTAGTTTATAGTCAAATTAATTGACCCGCTGAAGAAACATGATGCATTCCTTCTTCATTTATCTCTCTGATACATGCTTTGATAGGTACCTCTGGTGAGTCGTGGCAAAAGGAAGTGGTTGAACCTTGCGTGGACATTGTTAAAAGTTTTTTGTCTAACGACACAACTTTGGGAAGCAAAGATTCTTCCTGTGGTATTGGAAGCCCTAGGGTGGCTTCAAGACAGTTGTGGACTCAACATGTTTGCGAGGTGACTACGATGCCTACGATGAAGGAGATGTTGCTACTTCAACTATCCTGTGTATGCGCTATGCATGTTTGATAAAACTTTTGTGCCTTTGTGCATCCTCTGTTACAGGCCTGCAACAACCGGGTCCTTCGAGGGGCACATGAGTGGGAGCAACACAAGCAAGGGCGAGGCCACAGGAAAAGAGTACAGAGGTTGAGACAGATCAAGTCTCATATGCATTTGTGAATTTCTCCATCCTGTCCATCCTGTTTGCGTTAACTGAGCCAAATTCAATTTTCTGAGGTGGTTTTGAGTGGTAGGAAGCAGCATGCATGTGTATGTAAGTATGAAAAAAAAAAATTGGCAAGTGCCAAGTGGAAGGACGGTACCTACGTACGTGGACGTCGTAGGTAGCCTGTCGTGAGAATGTCGGTGTGCCGATGCAGAGAAAGCGGCGGCGTGAGAATGCTGTTCAGCTTTCTTTCTTTCAGGTGCTTGGGCCATGCACTCAACTGCTGGCCACTCAGATTCGGGTGCTTTTGTTTTACTGGTAGGCACTAGCCTCTTTCTGTACCAGTGTCCACAGATAGCTGCATCTGCATCTGCATCTTTGCTTCTATATTTAGCTTCGAAAAATTAAAACATCATGTCTCTAGAACACAGCTATATATGGTATGGCAGTACATGTTATAACAAAAAGGTAAGCCTGGTTGTCACGTCGTGTAAGTTTTTATTAGGGGGAAAACGAAAAGGAGGGAAAGGAAAGGAAAGGAATTAACCACCAGTAAATATCACGCAGAAAACTATCTGGACTGAACATATACGATCAATTTTTTTTTTTTTCTGAAAATTGCTTAAATTCGGTCGTCCGATGGCTCTGTCTTATGTAGTGGAGTGACTCCAGCATCGTGCATGTGGCCCTCCTAACCCCACAAGCAGCCCACGGGGCATATGACCGGCCCACCAGCCCATGTCGATGGCTTCTTTTTTACCTATTTACATGTTTCTCAGTTTTATCGCTCATCTTCTCTCTCCTCTCACACAAAACAAATTGGAGAATGCTCAGATCTCTTGTCGGTGCTGGCGCACGCCCCCCCCCCCCCCAAACCACCTTTCCACCGTCCTCCTCCCCCTTCTGTTGTTCCTCTCTCAAAAGCATACAGTGTCTCTGTCTTTCTCTCTCATGGTTTTTGCATGGTGCATCCTCCCCAGTGAGCTAGGTGGCTGAATCCAACAAGCATGAAGGGAGGATCTTCGCATTTAAGGAAGAAGATAGTGAAAAGGAGATGCACGTTATCATTTTTGCCCTTTGGAACATCACGCTTGTACGACGTCTTTGTTCCAGAGGGCAAAATACCTGAAAAGTATTCGAGTTTGCTTGTCAAAACATTCTTTGTTCTCATGGATCATCTACCTTTTGTATGGGAAGATTGATTCACTATGGAGCATGATGTTTTCATCGGTTTTTGGTAATTTTTATTATTTTTTGACATATTCCAACATTTTTTAGAAATGTTCCAACGGTTCTTTTAGCATGTTCCAACACCGGTAGATTATATTTCAAAATGTTCTATCAATTTTTTTTTGTCATGTTCCATCAATTTTTTTGCATGTTCCTGTGGATTTAGCGGCATGTTTTAATATTTGTTTTGTTTTTTCGATTACTTCATGTTGCATGCTTTATGAGTAGAATATTATGTTCGAACAGACACAATCAAATGTTTCAGCAATACATTGCGTCGTGTCATACATATGTTTTTGTAGTTGCTCCCAATTTTTTTTATAGAGAATAAAAAAGTGTGGCGTTTTACTCTAACACCAAGTCAAGTCGAAGGAGAAGAAAAAGAAAAAGAAAAAAAAACGAAAGTTTACACTAGACTGGTATTGGAGCACACGTGTGAATTAACCTCTAGCAAGCATCATATGTAAAGAGTACATAGTAATAATCTATAATATAATATAGATATGTGTGTTGGCACTAACTGTAAAACGGGAGCACTGCCAACCTCCACGTACGACTATTAGTGGAGCTGGCACGTGAATCATTCCGCAAGTGGGGATCCGGCACGTGCGGCAATTCAGCCGCTGTACATGTGGAGGCGAGGCTACCTCACACCACACGTACGAGGCGTCTCGCGTGGTGGTCGATGGCCGAGGCGACGTCGGGCCGGGTCGGGCGGGCCCCCCGACCCACCTAAATACCGGACCTACCTGCTGCTTCCTGCTTCCTACATATATCCGGCCCATTATAAAACCCACCAAAATCACACACTCCCTGACCTGCTGCTCACTCTGCCGCCTGCATCTGCATGAGCTCGTCGCCGCCGGCAGCCCAAGCGGCCGTCGGGGCGGAAGAAGTTCCGGGAGACGCGGCACCCGGTGTACCGCGGCGTGCGGGCGCGGGCGGGCGGCCGCCGGTGGGTGTGCGAGGTGCGGGAGCCGCAGGCGCAGGCGCGCATCTGGCTCGGCACCTACCCGACGCCGGAGATGGCCGCGCGCGCCCACGACGCCGCCGCCATCGCGCTCCTCGGCGCCGGGGCTCGCAGCGCCGACCTCAACTTCCCGGACTCCGTTGCCACGCTCCCGCGCGCCTGCACCGCCTCCCCCGACGACATCCGCCGCGCCGCTGCTCAGGCCGCCGAGCTCTACAGGCCGCCGCCGCCGCCACTCGCATTGCCATTGCCGCCGGACGAGGACGCCATCTTCGACATGCCGGGGCTGATCGACGACATGGCGAGGGGGATGCTGCTCACGCCGCCGGCGACGATTGACTGGGACGACGACCATTGCCACATGGACTGCAACCTCTGGATGGATTAATATGTACTTATAGTTAACTATACACAGTAAGTAGGATGGATAGTACTACGACAAGGATCATGTGCATGTTTGGAGGAACATAATTAATGTTTTACGGATTGCGCTCCTCTGACAACATATAGCCATGTCACGAGTCACGACATAACATTCTGTAGGGCATTCTTTAGTCTATATATATATTCCTTAACTATCACCTCTCCAGGATTATAGGCCTAAATTTCAACTGTTAAGGATGGACGAGACAATCTCTAAATAAAATGTTGTTGAAGATGCCCTTATGTCTCAGTCACCGGATCAAGAATAAGTTGCTCGTGTCCGATGTTAGTTTTCTACCTATATTAGTTTGTAGTAGTTTTGTACACAAAAGCATAATCAAGCTTTCTAGGACGAAAGAAATGCAAATTAACAAGTAAAGCATAATTATTCATGACAATGACATGATCATCATAACATACAGTGTGAGAACAACACATTAATTAATTACCTGTGATGGAACATATATAGTCCCTACAAAATAAAAAAAATGATGCTTTCGACATCAATACATATGATCTCAAAATAAAACTTTGGCTACTACTCAATAGTACAATTTATCGACGAAATCTAATAATAAGAGACATGAATTTGCCATAAAAGCATTGTCATGTTCAAAATTTTGGTGACGTTAAAAACAATTGCATCTACATATTTTCTAAAAACAACCATAACATGATGTTAAACGGAAATTTTGTCATTTTGTCGATCTTGACAGTA
This sequence comes from Raddia guianensis, assembly GCA_036346415.1. Classification (NCBI taxonomy): domain Eukaryota; kingdom Viridiplantae; phylum Streptophyta; class Magnoliopsida; order Poales; family Poaceae; genus Raddia; species Raddia guianensis. The sequence goes on from CM070534.1 coordinate 76,130,938, forward strand.
CAAATCTACAGACAAATATATTTCTATTCTCAGAACCATGCAAAAAATTCTACATGCGCTCATACATGTGTATAAACTGACTGGAACACCTGCTCCATATATACCTCCGCAACCTTAAAAGAGGCCTTAATTAGTTGGAATGGCTTTCGATGGGGACCCGATCTGATACACACTACACTCCGATGATTAAGAGCTGCTGCAACTGTTTACTTCAAGGGGCTGTAATATCTTCCACTAGCTTAATTATTATACACTTAATTTCTTCATCAGCCGGTTAATTGCGCCTGCCTCCATCTGTCCAGCTTATCTCTAAATTATGCCTTTTCTTGTAAAGCCCAGAAGACCCTTAAATAAATACTACCTTCGTTTTTTTTTTGTTTGACGCCTTTGACCATTCGTCTTATTTAAATTACTTTTTGTAAATATCATCTATTTTGTTGTGATTTGTTTTATCAATAGAGATCCTTTAAATACGCCTTTTTTTTAACATCTTAGCAAAAAAAAATTGAATAAGACGAATGGTCAAAGACGTACCAAAAAGTCAAAGGCGTCAAATAAAAAAAACGGAGGGAGTATTAACAACTATATGCATATATAGGCCGGCCGGCCGGTTTTAATTCTTGATAAGGACTTGTAAATTCGAAGGCCTGCGGGTAGAAGATATCGTTTTCTCTGCAAAGTAAGGCGTGGAATCTCATTTCGGTGCTTTTGACAGTGAGAGAGAGAGAGAGCCGCCGTCGTCGTCGTTTACATATATTCGTGGATATCGTGCATGCTGTTGCATACACTGAGAGATGAATTAATGGGTTATTAAAAATGCACGTACGAAATGTATCTCTCTTAATTATAACCACCTTGTTAATTTGGGAACCAGTCAATTCGGCACGTTCTATATAGACCAGTCAGTACGTACGCATGTCAGGGTCAGTCATTTTTTTTCCTAGGACTCGTCGAAAAAACAGGCATGCGTATACGCAGGGTTTTGCACGTTCAAACCGATTGGCGCACAATTTTTATCTGGCGATGATTAAATGGATCGGATGATATATCGAATGGCAGTGGTGCAGCCCTCCAGCACTTGGTTGTTTTTTCTTTTACTACAAGAACCTGCTGGTTGTTGTGTTAGATATAGTATGTTTAAGGTACACTATAAATTACCCCTCAAGAAGTAATTAGTGCCACTACAGGAATCGTATTCCGTGTCGACGCCCAAAGCCGTCGATACAGCCACAGAAACAACTGACATATATAGGGCCCTATCGTCCACCGGCCGCCGACACAAATCCGTCGACACAACGTTTACGACACAGCCTAACTATGTCGTCGGCCAATAACAAACCCGACGACAAATTAATAAGCATTTCAGGGCCGGCCATCTGCAGCCTAACTACGCCGGCGGCCCAAATCAGCCGCCGAAATTGACACAACCTGATGGCACGCTTCCGGTGACAGCGCTCTCCTGTGTGGGTCCCGCAGTGAGATCATTAAGCGCCACGTGGCAAATTTTGGTCGGTGGCATAAAAAGAACCGCCGACACATACCCTATCAAGTGGCCGTTCTAGCTCACATAGACGTAACCTTTGTCGGCGTCTGTATAGAGTTTACCGATGTCGTCGGCCGCAGTTTAGCCGCCGATACAGTTTCCTATGTCCCACGGTCAGGACATACATGGTGGGTCCCACGTGGTAGATTGGTCTTCCGTATGTGCTGTCAAGACGCCGTCATGGGGACACGTTGTGTCGGCAGTCCAGTTATTACCGACGATACAGTTATGTTGGCTCCGAAATTTAAATTTCCAGGATACGAACTACTCCCTCCGCTATGAAATACTAGTCATTTGAAACTTATGCTAAGCCAAACTTTGAAAAATTTATTTATAGAGAACTTTTTAAACTATTTAGCTAGGTTGAGAACGTAAAAATTATATAGATAGATTCGTCTTGAAAAGAACTTTCATAATATTATAACTTTTAATTCATTATAAACAAATTTTCTAAAGTTTTTTATGATCAAAATTGTACTTTGGAGACCATACCAATGTCCAAAACAACTATTATTATTTATGATGGAGGAAGTAATCAATTTGATTATTGGATGGTGGTTACCTGCTCACCTTTGTTATCCTGCAACAGCTACCATGAACCTTTGATCAAAGCAGATAAATGGTACAAAATAATTTTATTGCATGTATGTTAAAATTTTTCTTGTTCGATAGCTGGACGAAGGTCGACAGGCTGGGTCTAGGCCAGCCCTGACCCGATCCCATATCTCTCGCTATCAACACGTCCGACAATCACACAGACAAACTCCCCTATGACCCTCTCTACCTTGTCTCTCCCTTACCCCCTCGCTTTCTAGCCTCCAACCCTAATCACGGCCCAAGGTTTTTTCCCCACTCCTACCTTCACTTTCCTAGCAAGCCACGACAACTGTCGATGGCTCCTCACTCCTAAATCCCACTGATAGGGCTACAAAAAAAATCTTGAAGCTCACAAATTGCTCAAATTCAACTTCTTGGAGGCTCGATTCGAGCTTAAAATGAGCTCGAATCGAGCTTGGCCACAACTCACTAGCCTGGACATGATTCGTCGAGCTGTTTTCAAACCTTTTTTCTTAAAAAAAATTATATTTATCAAGTATATTTGTCCACGAGCTTTCTTCGAGCCTACTTCTCCCTGTGGGGTTTGTCGCAATGGCTGCCAACGGCGGTTGACGGCACAACGGGAGAGATTCTTCATGGTGGTAGCAGCCCCCTCCCCCAACACTACAATGAGCATTCTTAGCATCACCTCCTCTCAAGAGTCAAGTCCTCTTTTCTCGTGTCCGGGGCGGATCGAGGAACCAACATGTAAAGCAATGTTTAGGTTGGGGTGAGCATTTGAGGGCAATATATTCATTGCTAGAGCTAATAGGTGCCAGTAAGTTAAATCAGATCCGAACAATCAAATCTATAAGGAACGAGTCAGATATAGAGAGGTACACTTGAAAGCTTTCACGAAACCTCTAACTTTCTAAGGCGTTGTTCGTTACCGTGTACGCCGCCGTTGCGTTGTGTCGCGTTCACGTCGTTTGAACGCGCGGCGCGCGCGCGGGGCAAAACACAACGCAACGCGTGGCCGAAACGAACATGGCCTAAGTGAGAAAAGGGCTTTCGCCTACCCATATCTAAACCGCTTCTTATGTATTTGACGTCATCAGGCCATGGACAATAGCACTGTATGAATTTGGGGGTCAACTCCGTTCTGTTTTATTGGTTCCTTTTGACAGAAAAAATTACCGACGGCTGGTTTGCCCGAGTGGTTAAGGGGGAAGACTTAAGATCTTCTGCACAGAAGTGCGCGTGGGTTCGAACCCCACAGCCAGCATTATTTGTATTGTACACCTGCTTTTCATCTTTGTTAATGGTAATAATAAGCTGCAGGTAGCTAATCCATAGCCTTTTTTTATTTTTATTTGTCGGATGGGGATTGCCAAAATGTTGTTCAGATCATATATGCTTAGAAGGAAGTAAAACGAGTCTCAGAAAAAAAAAATCTCTAAATCAGATGGATACAGCGGATGCATAATCATCATCGCAGAACGATATTCATCTTCATAGCTAGCAATCCTTCAGATTTGAAGCAGAGGACTGTCCTTGCAGTGCAACCTAAGATGACCCATCTGGTGATTGGCCATCCGGCGAGTCATCTTTGTCCTTGCTCTCCTTCCACTTAACCCAGGCCCATCTCAACACTATGAACGCTCCAAGTGCATACACCTATTTATGAGTAGCATGGCGTCATCTTTTCAGAAATAATATAGTATTATGAGTCACACCAATGATAGACTACAAGATCTACAGAAAACCACAGGAAAATATAGGCAGGATTTTTCTGAAGAAATGTGCTGATTTCTCTGAATGCTGGAATCACCAATTGTCTGAAAACAACAATATGCTCTGCAACAGCTAAAGAGGCCAAACTGTGCCTAATTACTGAACCTTAATTGCCTGTTTGGTTTAGGGATGAGACGATGAATTGGCCAATCATTTGTTTTGTTCAAGGGATGAAATGGGTTGGTTCACCACCACCTTCATCTAGCATCTAGTACAAATTGAGGATTGCTGTCACCCCACCATATTCATGGAGGATAAGTGGCTTTTCTAGCCGAATGGTCTGTGTGTTAAGCAGTAGTTGCACTGATGTAACAAATGATGTCTGGCAGAAAATTCCAAGAAAGATTATTGCATCAAATGCAGGGCCTCTAAGTGGTTACTGGTTACTAAATCCAATGTCAAGTCGAGATGAAACTGCATAATTTATGAGATATGCGCCTCAGTATTGAAACACATCTCTACTTTGACAGTGAGCAATGTACTGTATTATTTCAGTTTTCAGAAATTGTGAACAGCAAGAACAATTTACCACATGAGACTTTGAGCTAGGTAGTGAATATATTCACAATTTGGGGAGCATACAAGGTAATATACTTGCCAAGCAAGTTTGGCAGCATAGTAAATTTTCAAGCTTTGGTGTTCATAAAACGACACACTAAAAAAAGTTGATCCCCAAATGTATGGGTGTGTGTTGTGTAATCCCCAAATGGAAAGCCTAAAAAAACAGCATCTCACCGTACAGTTACACAATCGATAGTTGTAATGAAAATTTATTCAGATCTCTGCAGTGAGTTGTAGAGTAATCATAAAGTTGTGTAGGAATAAGATAACCTGAGTTGTAAATTAACACGTTGAGAGACAGATAACAGTATACAGTTCAACACTTCAATGGGGAGCGGCAGTCACAGTGAGCAGAGCACGAAGCGCAAGCCTACTCAAAATCCAAATCGCGGATTGGTTAGGTTTGCGCAGCGAATCGCGGGGACGAGGCCAGACGGTGGCGTCTCCCCAGTGAACATCAAAACCTAAGACGATGCGGTGCAACAAGGGTTTTGTATGGGGACGAGCGGGTGAGGTGGAGGGAGCGGAGAGGTGGCGCACCTGCCAGAGGTTGCGAGGAGCCATGTCCTCCTCGGCGTCGGGCGGCGGGGGCACGTCCTCCTCCTCGAGCTTGATCGGCGGCGGCTGCCTCGCCTTGGGCTGCGAGGCGTTGGGGAAGAAGCGGACCGTGGACGGCGGCGGCGGGCGGCGGTCCTCGGCGTCCTCCTTGCTCGCCTGCTCCGGCTCGCTCCCGGCGTTGCCCATCGCCTCCGCCTCCGCCTCCAAACCCAAACCCAAACAGCGCCTACCTCTCCTCTCCTCTCCTCTCCACTGCTGTGCTTACGAGATGACGATGATGAGTTTACTTGCCCCCCATTGCTTCCTTATCTTTGTTGACCCTTGTTGGAACTACTGTGGGTGAGAGCATTTGCATTAGTGGTGACCCTAAAATATTGTAATTTTAGATAAAATATCTGATAAAGAAAATAAATATTTTAGAGTGTAGTATAAAATGAGAAGAAAATTTAGAGACAAGAAAGAGGTAGTAGCTAATAGTGAAATAGAGGGTGGGGATAGAGGGTCACGTGTGGATGCTTAAGAGAAAATGAAAACGGTAACTTCTCTTTTTCTCGGTACTACCCTACATGTACAGAAGGGTAGTTGTATGCATGTGTACTGTTTGCAGTGGCAATTTTATTTTTCATATGACACAGGTAGAAGTAATAGTTATCTTTTGATGTATTAATGGCTTCGCAATAATTTTCTCATAAAACAATTGTTTCATAACAATCTTTTCGTTTGTTTTGCTCTTTTTAAGATGCAACTAGCCGATAGTGTAGTGTTTGTAGCTTGTAGTATAGCGATAAAATCTCTCCATACACTTTTCATTCATCTTCCTCCACAAAAGCTCCCCTTTGCCTCCATCATCTTTCTTCTCTTTCCTCTCTGCCAAGCTCCACGTGCCACCACCACTCTCACCATCTCCAACCACCACTGCTCTCACCGTCCACATTAACTTCAGTCGTCAGTGTCAATCCCCCGTGAATTCCACTCGTCGCTCTGACGGCTCAGGTAGCACCACCACCGCCTCGTTAGGGAGAGAGACAGAGAGAGTAGTGGAAGAGGTCGACAGAGTGGAGGAAGAACAGATGAAACAGGCTTGCATGGTTAGTAGCATAGGGATATTTATTTCATTTTAATCTGTTGTATGTTCATAGTAAACCATGGATTGAGCAAGTCGATCACCAAAAGTAAAGGATTTATGGCAAACCTTGCATTAAGCAAACACAAAATTGGTTATCTTATATTCTTATTTCATTAATATCGTTGACACTGCCTCTTAAATCATACACAACGTGCTTGATGTTAAGCTAGATTTTGAGAGATTCTTAAATCCACTTCTCAAAGTTGATAAACTTCATTTAGGTTATTATTGTTACACAACCATCACATCCCATCCCATCCCATCCCATCAAAGATTTGCAATAAAGATTTTTTTTTTTTTTTGCCGTCAAATCTATGTGTTCTTCGTGTTTCTTTAGTTTGCGTATAATTAAAGCATTAGACTGCATCTGGTGGCAAAGTTGCATAATAATTATTAAGATTTTTTTGAGGTGGTTCCACGATAGGAAAAGAGCTAGACTGAAGAAAAATTAGCCAAATAAGACTAACCCACTTTGTTTCAAAAGCTACCAACTCAGGGGCAACGCAATCACCATTCTTCGAATGCACCCGGGCTGGCATGGCATAGCAAAGTATGATGCAATAGCTAAACACCCTCTGGGCTCTGGCACATCAGTTCATTTACGCTAACCATAAACTCCTGATAGATGTAAATGCCCAAAATGATCATTTACGCTAACCATAACTGCTAGCAAACAAGCTTATATATACCACGCTGACACAAGTGAGCTCATAGCGGATACAAGTTTCAGCCCGTACTGTGTACTTCCGTCGAACAGTCATCTCATCTATACTGAAAGTGACCAACCCTCACCAAAGAAGCAACGAAAGAATAATGACAAGAGCGGGGCAACCAAAAGTACAATGCAATACATCAACTCTACGACAGATATGGATAACAATCCCTTGCCAGGTTACACTGGATGAAACCTAAGTAGATTGGGATCTACATAGTACCTAGATGCGCAAGAGATTACTAGAGTATGCGTATGCTGTTAATAAGACCCAAGATTTTGACCGCTGCGACAGCGTTCTGCATTGCAATGTTCGCCGCCTTTGGATTGGAAAATGTCATCTAACTTGAAGCTGAAGCCTGTGACATTTGCCATTTGATAGCTTCTTTGTATGTCTTAAGCTGATAAGTCAATGTTGTCTCCAGCAAATCCTTGAGAGGGGTCTTTGGGTTCCAACCTACAGTTAAATCAATATTTGGTCAATAACCACAAATTAAAGTCTTAGCCACAACAAATCATAGCACAGAGTAATACCAAGCTGCCTGTTGATTATGGTCATGTCAGGAATTCTCTTATCGCTATCATCATATCCTTCACCATAGAACTGCTTTGAGCTCACATCAATCATTGGTTCATCCAGTGGTGGCTCTCCTGATACATTTGCATAGACCTGTACAAAGAACATGTCTGGTTCAAAACGGACAAAACTAACAACAAAAGTACAGTTGCAGCTTCAATGAAATACCTCTGTCATCATTTCAGCCAATTCCCTGACGGTGACTTCATTGTCAGGATTCCCAACATTAAAGATATGACCATTGGCTCGAGCAGGATTTTCCTTGCATGAAAAAAATGGTATTTCAGTTCCAATGATGTGATAAATACTAAAGAAAGAACCATCAATCAAAGATAAATGGCATACAATCATCAAAAGGACAGCTTCAATGGCATCCTTAATGTAAACAAAGGTTCGCTGGGACTGCCCACCATCGACAAGCTTCAGGGGCTCTCCACGAAGGAGATTCTGCACATCCATTGGAAGGCATGCCGTGTAAGAATATTGAACCTAACACAATCTACTTATAATTTCTCAGCGAAGAACGAGTGTACACACGTTACTGAAGCAAGCCAGAACCCGAGGAACACCCTCGCTAGGACCATCAACACCAGGAATAAAGTCCATTCTTGGTCCAATCCAATTAAAAGGCCTCACAATTGTAAATTCAAGGCCATTTTCTGCACCCTCAGCTGGTGGAAACTCAAAATGCCAACTGTTACGGACTTGCAGAGAAAATACGACTTACAAGTGTCACTAATGACAGAAATATCATATGTTACTCCACTCACCAAAAATAAGCCTCTCTATTAGCTGCTTTGCACATGCATACGACCATCGTTGTTTCACAATTGGACCAAAAATGCAGGGCGACTCATCTTCCTTCAGCACATAAAATTCAGGCTCCTGTTCCAAATATAGATGGTAAACAAACTTCAGAAAAGAGCCCAATATTACGAAAACAAATATGCATACAGAGACAGGTAAATGCGGCAAGCCTATGATAAGGAGTAAGGACTGTTGAGCCCTGTAGCTTTTTTTCTAAGAAAATGATCACAGAGATAAGTTATGAAGAGTGGAGTGGCCCCTCTTTTTTTCTAACTGATGTGCACAGCAGTTCAACTAATGAGCATACACCAAATGAACTGGTGAGACTAAATATACTGACACATCAACAATTTACCTGCGATCGAAGTATTTTCCATAGAATGTCAATGAATGGATGAGACACCAAATGTATTGACATATCAACAATTTACCAGTGAACAGAGTATTTTGTTTTAATAGAAGCCAGCCTGAGAAGAGCCCTAGACCACTAACAAAAAGAAGGAATTGAGGATACAACCAAAATAATTATATCCAATAACAGCAGAAGTTACTAGACTACGAGAGTGAATACGTACGGCCAAGCGAGAACCAGACAAGCTATCATCTAGGTAAGCTCTCACTCTCGGAGGGATTTGCTAATTGACAAGCCTTAAATGCTGAAGCACCTACTGAACTAACTTATCAGAAAACGTGATTAGAGAAGGACAATTCCATATGATGTCATGTTATCTAAATTACAAGTTACAACAGCATCCACTTGCAAAGCAATGTTTAGTAATACATGCATCACATAGCTTGAACAAGAAAGTATAGTCAGGATATAAAAATGATGAAACATATGATATCACAGCACCCTGACATACAACTAGCAATAAATTACAACAAAATGGCACTGGACAACCTGAACGGATCAATGGATGAGAAACACAAGAAAACCCAACAGTGATGCAGTCAAAGTCTACAAGATTTCAGAAGTCAAAGCATTCCATAATGAAATGTCCCGTCACATGACGGTATCAATTGTCAGCCAATAAGTCAACAGCCAAACAAGCTTCAACTAGAAAATCCATTCCCTGACAGATGAGCCTTGATCACCACTTTTGCTAGGCTGTAGCAGACATAATTAGCTAGAAGTGTGCAGCAAGCAGCATGCTTGAACTCGGCAGCAGCTAAAAAATCAAGATGGTCAATTAGAAGTATCCAGAAGGTTCCAGCCAATAAGAAGTAAATTAGAAATTCTCTAACATGCTGCAAGTCTGTGACTAGCTGTAGCTAAGTCGTGAGCTGGAGATTAGCTATTGGCATTAAATTAGTAATGCCTTGTAAGTCGGTTAGTGTACCATGCACTGTAGCAACCCGACCTAGAGTTCTATAGAAGCGGCAGTCCCTCCCTCATTTGTAAGGTGCGTGTCTAATGGTGTTGAGATTAGTTACCTCCAATTTCAGCATTCCCAACTAACACCAAATCTAACTAGAAACTCCATTCCCAACTAACACCAAATCTAGCTGAGCTTTAACATATAGACAATACTACAAGGACAGAATAATTGCAGTCAAACATCTCAATCCAGCAACCTGCACCAGATCCATTCCTACCCCAGCCCAATCGAATCTTTATTCCACCAACCAAAAAAAAAGAAGTAAGGCAACTAAACATCCTACATTATCCACAATTTTGTCATGAACAACAGCATGTGAAAATATATTCTTAATATTTGATGGATAGTCGGCATCACCTTGCGGAGAGGGTGATCTTTGGGGAGGAAGCAGCCGATGGTCTTGCCGTAGACCTCGCACGTGGAGAAGTGGATCAGACGCTTGTTGTTCTCCGAGCAGTACTTCACCTGCGCGGCACGAACAAAGTCACACTGAGGCGGCGTTTGACGCCCAAAAAAAAAATCTGCGGGAATCTGGGAGAGAGACGGTGGGCGCACCACAGGGAGTGCGTCGATGAAGTTGCTATAGATGGTGTCGAGTGGCCGCGTGTTGTAGTCCGCCGGCGTGCAGATCGCCGCCAAGTTGATCGTCTTCGCAGATCCGAGCAGGCGCGGAAAGAAAAAGCAAGCAAATTTCGTCAAAAGCCAACCATAATCAAAGATATGACGATGGATGAGAGCACAATCGCGTCCAAAATTAACCCCAAAAACGCGTCCGAGATCACCCAGAAGTAGGGTAAATTTGGGCAAATAATCAAAGACCATTTAACTCCGGGGGCAAATAGCCAATTATCTCGTGAACCAATCCTGTAGGGCAGAAGAAGAGGAGATATAGATATGAGAAGGGAATGCGGGGTCGGACCAGATCGGCCATCTTGATGAGGCCCTCGAGCCTGGAGTCGTTCTTGATGTTGAGGCGGTGGAAGGAGATGCGGGTGGCGAGGTGCGGCGGCGCGGGGTCGACGAGGTGGCGGATCTTGTCGCAGTAGACGTCGACGGCGAGGACGGCGTGGGGCGTCTCGGCCATGATCTTCTCGCAGAGGTGGGAGCCGATGAAGCCGCCAGCGCCGATCATGCAGATGGTGAGGGGCACGACGGGGCTGCCGTCGAGATCCACCCTGGGCCCGGTGGGCGGCGGCGGCGGCGGCGACGACATCCTGCCCTGGAGCGGCGGCGAGTGTCGGATCCGGAATGCGCGTGCGGGGTGGGAATCTGCGGTCTCGGGTTACGCGGCGATGTCGGTGGTGGTGGTTGTAGTATTTACAGTGGGAGCACTGGGATGGGTGGGGCCCACCGCTCAGATTGAGATCCAGCGCAGCAGCGCTGGGCTGGGAGTGGGTCCCAATTGCCAAATCCTTGTTTCGTTTCGATAATTTTCAATTCTTTTGTTTATGGGGACAGATGTCAGTCATGACTCCTGAGTCAATTTTAATTTCAGTGATACTGTATATTCGCAAACCTGACCATTTTAGAAAGAAATTGGCTATGGTCGAAAACATCGGCGTATAAAAGGTTCGACGTATACTATAAGAAGCATGTACAGGCGTACATCAGTTCTTTAAAACATCTCTGAGGCGGTGTCATGTCAGCTAGTTAGTGATGTGGAAAAGAGAGTGTGTATAAATATTTCAGCTGTCTCTCAAACAAAAGTCAACTCTATAAGATAATCAAGAAACTATGTGTGAGAGCAAATTATATATAAAAACATACAGCCATCTTCACTATTTTATATGCAATCTATAAGTGTTGTCTCTGCATGACATGATAATAGCTAGAGATAACAGTTGTCTTAACCATTGTACATCATGCTCTAAGATAGAACCCTAAACAATCACTATCATGAATATTGCATAATTTTCCTTCTTTACTTCCCTATGTTCATCTTTTTATTCGTGTTTGCAATCCTTAAGCGCATCGGGAACCCCAGGACAATACATGGCAGTAAGGATTCTCCAACACGTTATCAGCACGATGTACTCTCACAAACAACAAATGCGGAACAAACATGAGGCCACTGCTCTTCACCTGACCCATCATCTGTTTGTACTCTCACAAACAACAAATGCGGAACAAACATGAGGCCACTGCTCTTCACCTGACCCATCATCTGTTTGATGTGGATGAGCGTAGGATTTTCATCGAGCATAAACACTTAGGGTAAGTATACCTGTACAAAAGCCAAGTGTTCTCTACTATTGCAATACGTTCCTTGTTCGTTTCAGATTAAATTAAATTAAATTAAATTAAATGAAAATTTGTTATTTTTGTATAGGCCAAATGTTGTCATATTTTGTAGTTATTTTTGTGGGTTTTTAAATAGTTCTTCTTAAAGTTCGTAAAATAATTTTTTCATAATTTTTTGAATTTTTTAAAACGTCTTTCGAGTGAGTCACAAATTTGCTACAGTAAAACACAACTTAACATTAATATGAAACAAACAAGGCAACGATATAAGAAGCATGTCATATGCAATAATCAAAATATGATCATCCTTTGACTTGATGAGTAGCACGTTGCAGTTTTTTGAAAAACCTATGGTGAAATGTTCCTTAAAAAAATGTGGTTCCCTTATATAGAAATATACGAAGCTCTCACCGCAGAGGAAGTAAAGGCCACATGTTAGCAACAATTCACAAACAAAAGCAGAAAGGAGGGAGGGTGGGCTCTTGAACTAGTGGTGGTAGCCAATTGGGAAGAAGGTTGCAGATATGACGAGGAACATAATGGAATATGATGGAAGGGCAAAGGGCTAGCAGAGTGGTCAAGGTAGCGCCTTGAGGTGATGGGGAAAGGGGCCCAAGGCAGTAGGATGCGCCAAAGATTGAGGGCTGAGTGGATGGCAGTGTTGGAGGGAGGAGACCTAGGCCAAGCCAGTGGCCAGGGATAGGTGGATGCAAAAGGAGGAGACGGGTTAGGCAATGAGAGGATGAAGCCGACTAATTAGGCGAATGGAACTGACGGCTACATGGCATGGGATAGTGAATATTAGGGGCATGAGACGGCGGCGAGGAATGCCAAGGTTTGAAGAGGATAGCAAGGAATGCCACAAACGGTGAGTACCGAGGGATCAATTACGTGGAGAAGAGCGAGTGTTGGTGGTGTAGATGATAGAGGCGACTGGGGACAGAGGGTGGAGTAGAGGGAGACACCAAAAAGAAAAATAAAAGGCAAATTGTCACTCTGAAGCCTCGCTCTCTTCATCATCATCTTGTTCAACATCATCAACTACATGCGGAGCTCTGAAAATTTCCTCAATCTGAGCTTTATCATTGAATCCATAAATTATGATGCCCGGCATTTTTTTTTGCGCAATGTTCATGTGTGCTGTTAGATAGGATACAATTCATAAAAAACATGTATACCCAATATTTCAACATGCTATTAGCAATTCATAATAAAAAACAGTAAACAGGCATAAAGTAATAAAACAGTAGCAAAATCATGGGATTATTGCATGAAATTAATCAATTGGTAGCTAAATATTTTTAAAAAATAAATTTGAAAAACCAATTAGTACTTTTTATGCATGAGTGTGTTTTCTTCGATTTCTATTAATTCCAAGGGTTTTTATGGAATTATCGGTACTGTCGACGGTTGAGATAACGATCTCAAGTCGCTAAGGTTCTTTAAAAGTGAGATAGGAGACACGCCGAACAACCACGAACAGCAACGAACAGGAGACAGAGGTTTTTATCCTGGTTCAAGCCTCTCGGGAGAGATAATAACCCTACGTCCAGCCTTTCTTATATATCAAGGATGAATACAAGAGGTGGCTCGACGAGACGAACAAGTCTCGGCGAGATTATGGGTGTCTGGTAGCGACAATGCGAAGATCAAGTGCGAAGCCCTCTACACGCCGCAATGCCTTGTTTATATAGTGGAGAGCAAACCGATCTCTGAGGGAATATCGGGCGGGCTAACTACGAGTGCGTGAATGAACTCAAGACATGCCAAATATATCCCGAGGTAGATAAGGCATACTCCTAGTCTTGGGGATCACGACTCTAATCCAATCCGGAAAACCAACGTCCGGGTCTTCACGTAGCCGTCAGTAACCCTTGTTCGAGTCGGACTCAAACACGATTCCTTGGCCATTACGCACCACGCCGCCTAGGAAGCCGCTCGGCGGGACGATATGGGCGATAGAACCTTCCAGGAGCCGAGCCCGGTAGGTTTGCTCGAGTGGGCCGTCGGGGAGTGGGCCATGGCAATGGGCCGTGATTTTATCCCGACAGCTAGCCCCGAGACTCAAGTGGAAGGACTCACTAGAGTGGGTCTTCCTCTTGAGACTCTAAGTCACGAAGAGGTATTTTTCCTGCTACAAAGGCGTGCAACAAAGCGACCAAACAGTTATGGTTCAACCAAACAATACTTGTTCGGGACCGAACAAACCCGCCGGGCGCCGAGCAACTCTGTTGCGTCGAACAGGGAATGACATCTGTCCGAGCAGAGTACCCAGTCCTCGTCTGTAAATCGGAAGAAGTGAGGTGAATCATCTCCTTGCGGTGAACGTCATCAAGGAGGATTGGATTCTTGGTAGTGAAGAGCGTACCTCGCATCCGTAAGATCGATCTTCCGGGAGAATGAACATAGCAAGTCGTGAGACGGACTCGTCTTCTTGCATCCGGGCATTCGGATGCCTAGGAAAGATAGGGAACCACCTCTCGGGCTAGAGCTTGCCCGAGAAAATAGAGATTGCGCTCTCGAGCGAATGTCGCGCCAGAGCGAAGGTGATGTGCCCCCAGACGTAGATCGTGTGCTAGGAGCAGACAATGCATACGAGAGGGAAGGTGACCCAGTCCCCGAACGTAGAGCTCGCCAAAGGAACCAGGTAAAGAGATCTAGTCCCCGAGCACGGAGCTCGTTAAAGGAACCAGAAAGTGTGACCAGGCGAAGACGCGTGCGGTAGGAGCCAGCGCCCGGCGAAGAGTCGCCGGTCGAGGTGATCCACCCGAGCACGGAGCTCGTCGCGGGACCGAGATCGCGCTCCGGACGAAGAGCCGCCAGGCGAGGTGAATCACAACCCGATCGCGATCGAGCCGCAAGAAAACGTGTGAAATCAACGCTTTACCCATGACGTATTCCTTGCGGCAGCGTTAAGCGTTGTCTTGGCAAGTCGCGAACCGACGCTTGAGTGCCCGCTATGATGAGAATCGACTACGATGGGCTTGCCCGTTCGCGATGAGAATCGACTTACGGTGGCGGCGGACTCAGTTGGTGGCGCCTTGACTTAGCCAAACCGTGAAGGTCGATCGGGCAAAGGCAAGAAATCATCGTGGCGAAGTGAATCGATCCCGCAAGCGGAGCGTACCCAGAAAGAGAGGGATGCAGACATCGGTTTTGGTGGGGAAGCCTGGAACCTCACCGCGACCATCACCGGCGTCTGACGTTCCCCGTTCCTGTATTTCCTGCAAAAGATAAACAAGAAACAAGCCAGCAAGGGGAAAAAGAGAGAACGAACAGGCTCTAAGAAGAGCAAAGCGAGTTTTTAGAAAAACACGACAAGGACGACCTACCCGCACAAGACATAATTTTTTCCGTGTACGTCCCCGATAGCGTTAGTGTCACCTCGGCGAATGCGGAACCGACGCTAGGAGTGCCCGTTGCGATGAGAATCGGCTTACGGTGGGCAGGACTCCGTTGGTGGTGCATTGCTCCGGATTACCGTGCAAGGAAGGACGTAGTATGGATAAAAAAGACGTGTGCGGGCAAGTGCAGCTCCGCTGTGGCTAAGACCGCTAACCAGGGAAGGCGATCGGGACCTTAGCCGCAGGCAAGACGTGCGAGGCGAAATCTTATCCGGGCATGGACCTATGCAGCGTTGGTGTCGCCTCGGCGAAAGTGCGAAATCGGCGCCAGAGTGTGCCGTTGCGATGAAATCGGCTTACGGTGGGCGTAACTCCATCGGTGGTGCACCGCTTGCTAACCGAGCCGTCAGTGTCATCGCCAGATAAAAGACATGCTCAGACGCTGGAGCGCTCACGGAGCGAAAAGCAACGAGGTTTTGGAAAACCAACGCTAAGGAAAGGAACTGAAAACGAAAACGCATCGGTCGCCAAATTCAGCTCAAGTCCCAATCGACCGAGGAGAGGCGATCCTCAGGAGCGCCAGCGACTCAAGACCGCTAAGCGCGCTTAAATCGAGCGAGAGTCGACCGAAAGCGTGTTTTCTCTAAAAAGAGCAACAAAAGACAAGGACGAACAGAAACCAAGAGCAAGGCGACAGCGCTAAAAGTTTTAGGAAAACCGGTGAACGCTTAGCCTAACTCCCACCGTTGTGCAGTTGCTCGAGGACTGAGTTTGCGAACTCGAGCAGTGCACAAGAGAAAGAGCGACGCCTAGCCCCTGTCAGGACGATGCATGAAGACCTGAACTTGCGACTTCAAGCACGTGCGTAGAGAGTTAGAGCGACACCAGTATCTGATCGACTCGTTCGAGAACGCTCGTTAACGTAAGTTAGGCGATTCGAAGGTAACCGAACAAGGAAAGTGCCTCTACCGCGAGGGCTTACGAGCAGACTTTGCCAAGTGGTTGTGCCGTGAGCGGTAAGTGCCTCTGCCATGGAGGGCTTACGAGCGCGAGCTTAGCCGCGAGGTGGATGCCGTGTTACGCAACTCGAGTTTAGAAACTTGTTGAAACCAGATCTGGCGGGGAAAACCCTTAAGATTGCGGAGCCAAGAGTTCGCAAGACCGGCGACCATCAAGTGTTACCAGAGAGAAAGAGTAGTCTGAGAAGACAAGTGGTGAGGAGGACCGCAGGGGGCCGCGAGCATTCACCGCTCAATGGGTTGAACTTTACATAGCAGCCCTAGAGACTTGGACGAACTAAGGCGCGAAATTTGAGAAAAAGCGCGAAACTAGGAAACGAAAAACCTACACGAGGAACTTATGAAGCTGGTCGATGTTCCAAGTGCCGGTCAGCTCTTTCCCGTCACCCACTGCCAGGCGAACAGCCCACGGGATCCGGAAGGTGTTTTGATCTAGTCCCCGAGCACGGAGCTCTTCGCGGAGACGGAGACACGCGCCGGCGAAGAGCCGCCGGCGCGAAGAGATCTGCCCGAGCACGGAGCTCGTCATGCGGACGAGACGCGCCGGACGAAGAGTCGCCTGGCGAAGAGATCCAAATTTCGAGCACGGAGCTCTTCAGGGGACGACGACAGCGCTCCGGCGAAGAGTCGCCCGGAAGGCGATCAAGATCGAAGGGGTCGATCCGATCAGACAGGGGAAGAGACATCCTGCCCTCCTGAGTCGTAGTCCTCAGGGAGAATCTCCTGGTCGCTGATAGAGTTCGACATGTTCGATCTGCGAGCTCCCCACGGACGGCGCCAGCTGTCGACGGTTGAGATAACGATCTCAAGTCGCTAAGGTTCTTTAAAAGTGAGATAGGAGACACGCCGAACAACCACGAACAAAGAACGAGCAGGAGATGAGGTTTTTATCCGGTTCAGCCTCTCGAAAGATAATAGCCCTACGCCCAGCCTTTCTTATATATCAAGGATGAATACAAGAGGTGGCTCGACGAGACGAACAAGTCTCGGCGAGATTATGGGTGTACAAGCGCGACAATGCGAAGATCAAGTGCCAGAAGCCCCTCTACACGCCGCAGGGGCCTTGTTTATATAGTGGAGAGCAAACCGATCTACCGAGGGAATATCGGGCCGGGCTAACTACGAGTACGTAACGTACTCAGTACATGTCAAATATATCCCGAGGTAGATAAGGCATACTCCTAGTTTTGGGGATCACGACTCCTAATCCAATCCGGGAAACCAACGTCCGGGTCTTCACGTAGCCGTGCAGAACCCTTGTTCGAGTCGGACTCAAACACGATTCCTTGGCCATTACGCACCACGCCAAATTTGGAAGGCGTTCGCGAGAACGATATGGGCGATAGAACCTTCCAGGAGCCGAGCCCGGTAGGTCGCTTCGAGTGGGCCGTCGAGGAGTGGGCCATAGAATGGTAGTGATTTTATCCCCGACAGGTACTTTTAAAAAACTATATGTGTAATTTCCAAACTCCCTAGGATGTTTTCTATAGAAATTACGATGACCTGGCCATTATTTTTTTCCTTATCGGGTTGAAACACCTTTTTTGTTTACTTTTCTTCATTCTCCCTGATCTACATGACCTAGTTGCCCAGCTCCCTTTCTTCATTCCTTTTCAGTTGAATCGTATGCCCCATTCTTTTCTTTCTAGTCCACGATCCATTTCATTCTTCCTTCCATAGCCCATCACTCCTCTCATCCCTAGGCCGCTTCGGCGACTTGCGATCGTGGCCCATCTTCACATGGCCCAAACTTGGGACGGTTAGGGTTCCCATGGCAACCATTACTAGGGTACGGGTGTGGAGGTATGGTGGCGAGGTGCGGGTGTGACACGGAGCACGGGAATGACGGCGCGGTTAGACACAGGGCACGGCCTGCGCGGCAGCATAGCACGACGACGTGTCCGATGCGATCGCTTGAAGGGTTTGGCGGCGTTGCAAACGTGATCGCGGCGTGATCGAGGGGTGCTTGTGGCGCGACCAAGAGACACGATGTTTTAATATATTTCTAACATATTTTCTAAAAAGTTTTTTAGCTGTTTTCTATGGCCTTTAACTTATCAGATTTTAGTTTTACCTAATTTTTCAGCCGAATGCAACAAGACCCGAGAGCGCACATATTTTGGATCAGGAAAAATCTAATCTAAATTTTCAACCGAATCAGACGAGATCCGAGACCGTACATATTTTGGGATCAGGTGCAAATCTGAAATGAAATTTTTAATGGTTAGATAGAGTAAAACACACCGGCGGCTCTCGAACTTGGCGAGGTGTCATTTCGATCTCGACTTCGAAATCAATTTATTGGTCTCAACTTGACGAGGGTGTCATCAGATCCTAAACTTGGCGAGAGGGTGTCATTCAGGTCCCCAAACTCAAAAAATGCCAAATTTTACTATGCAAAAATTAGGATAAATCTTATAAAGCTATGAGAAAATAATTAAATTTTTTATGATATTCCCATGGTTTTATAAGATTTTTTTTCTATTTTTTATGGTTTTTTTAAAAATTTCTTTGAGTTTGGGGCCCTGGATGACACCCCCTGCTAAGTTTAGGGACCTGGATGACACCCCGTGCCAAGTTCAGAGATCCGAATAGCTGGTTTTCTGAGTTCGGGGACCGGAATGACATCCAATGTCAAGTTCAGGGACCCGAATAACTAGTTTTCTGAGTTCAGGAACCGGGATGACACCCCCTGCCAAGTTCGAGGGACGCCAATGCATTTTACTCTGGTTACATATATCCGTAGGAGACCAAGAAAAAAACGTGACAGTTTTGAGTACGTTGATTGCACTCATCGGGCTTGGTAGCCCAGCCCACAAGAACCCTAAACAAAAAGGAGCTCCACCCTCCACCCATGGCTTCCAATTCCTTCCTCCTCTCCCCACTTCGAATCCTACCGACACCTACACGGACGATCCGCCATGGCCGAGGAGAACGAGGTGCGGCCGCCTTCCGCCGGCGCCGACGTCGCCGAGGAGAGGGAGGAGGGCGAGATCGCCGACGACGACTCCGCGCCCGCGCCCGCGCCCGCGCCGCCCCAGCCCAACCCCTCTGCGCCGCACCCGCTCGAGCACGCCTGGACCTTCTGGTTCGACAACCCGCAGGGCAAGTCCAAGCAGGCCACCTGGGGAAGCTCCATCCGCCCCATCCACACCTTCGCCACCGTCGAGGACTTCTGGAGGTTTTTCCCTTTCTTCCCAGCCCCTCCACTCCCAATTCCCAAACCCTTACCACCACTAGATTTCTGTCCCGGCCCGCTGCCTAATTAGTTTTGCTTCATGAAATTTGCTGCAGATGCGATGGCTCTTAACTATTAGTAAAAGATCTGTTCTTGAGGCGTCAATTATTACTACCTCCGGTCATAAAAACAAGTCAAGTCGTCGTTGACTTTTGAACACGTCTTTGACCATTCGTTTTATTCAAAAATTTAGTGCAAACATGAATAAATATAAATCATGCTTAAAATACCTTTAATGATAAAATAAATCACGACAAAATAAATGATAACTTACATAGTTTTTGGAATAAGACGAATGGTCAAAGATGTGTCGAAAAGTCAACGGCGACTTATTTTTATGACCGGAGGGAGTACTTTATTAGGGTGATCTTGTCTGTACCATGTGCTGGCTGATTAGTTGATAAGGCGATTCCTGTTAGTATCTCATTTTGTAGCACCTATACTATTATTTGTGCTGCCTTCTCCATTGTTTGAGTTGTCATTTTCTCATTTTATCATATTGTGTCGCGGTTTATGATTTGAGTGGTATTGTTTAGGTGCAGCGGCGTACATAGGACGATCTTAGAGGGGTGCTAGCCATTGGACTATCAAAAAACAAATTTGGCCGATTTTAGGTATTGTTATGCGGTCAATAGTGATACATCTTGTTAAACCTTTAGCTGTATTTACATTTAAATAGATTTTTTTCAAAACCACCAATATCCCAATACGCAAAATTTGGGCTTTTTTTTAAAAAAAATTAGATGATACAAAATTTTTAAAATTGTCCAAAAATTTGATTCCAATTGTATCGCTTCCCTCGACTGTAAACGATATTTTTCTTAGGTAAACATCTAGAATGAGAAATAGCTTGGTCTGAGACTCGCCCAGACATTAGGCATTAGGCCAAGAAAAAAACAGTACATGGTAGAAATCGAAAATTATGTTTATATTAATCAATAATCTTCACCTGGATCCGCCATAGGCATTAGGCCAACAGAAAAAAAAGGCAACTGAACTGAGAGGCTCACCTAGCTAGTCGCCTGCTCGAGCTTGGTGCTTGGTGCGGCCTCTCCAAATCTCCATTGCATGCGCGGTCGACTTCGTCCACGTGCCCACAACACCTCATAGCTCGGCTATAAATCATGCTGTTGTGCCGCACAGGAGCTCTGCCCGGCTGCAAGCCACCAACTTTCCAATCTACCACATGAAGGCTCGCCTTCGCCCGCCACACAGTCGCCACGATGCGCCACCACCAATTAGGAGTTAGGGTTATGGTTTTGTATTTGTGATCTGTAGAATGGAAGACTGGGGAAGTGGAATCCATTAATTTCGTTGTGATGGGTTCTTGGTGTTGGTTGTCAATGGGCTGCCAGGGTCGGCCGGCCCACAGTTCCAATCGTGAAGAGTGACCAAGACCTAGCCTGTCTGCTTCGTATGCTCTGTTTATCTTCAACCTCCATGTGACTGTTGGCTAGTTAAGTGATTGCATGGTGGTGTTGCTGTTTGCCAAGAAGAGAAACAAGAACCAGAGGCACAGCAGGAGCACGAGCCCCTTCTGCCTTCATGCGCTCTAGCTGCTGCACACTCACGAAGCTAGCGGTCGAATCAAAGCTCTGCCACAAGGGCAACAGGAGATGCACTGGGGCCAACCCCCGCGTGCGCCCCCAGGCTCACTGGCGGTGCCTCTGCACTTTGGGAGGGTTTTAAGGACTTAGGAGATACACCACATTAAAAATTTTACCTTTATCCTAGGATCTGAGTCAGCAGCAAATCAAGCTCCTACCGCGCCGCGATTCGGTTGGTTCCGCCTTAACAACCCTCTAAGTGTTATGTCCCCGCTCGATAGCTTAATACATTTCAGTATTTGGCTTGGTTTCTTCATTTTCATTTTCGGTAGAAGGAGATGGTAAATGTTTCGATTTTCCGGGTGTGTCAAGTGTTGGTATGCCTTGACTGCCTAAGTAAAGTATATCTTTCCAAAACCATAAAGGGTTTGGTTGCTATGTTAGTTCGTAGGATGTTATCCCTAGCTCCGTAAATGGCCGGTAAGTGGAGACCAAAGGTTCAAAGCCCGGGTAAGTGAAAGAGTTCCAGTAGCATTCCTATGTGAGGTCGCACTAACCAGTGTCGTCCAAGGATTAAACATATCCCACTGTTGCATCTGATGCGTATACATCTTATGCTTATGACCGGGAAGTTGCTTCCACCTTGAATGGGCTGTCAGCACATCTAATTATATGACCCTATTCTAAAAAAATAGGCGAATGTGCATCGTCATCACATTTTACCTTTTATTGTGATGTCACTGATGTGAGCTATCAATATCATTTTTGGTATGTATTCTACATCTTCTATCATTGGATATATCTTCATTTACGTCCTCGTCCTACTTAGCCATCACCTTTATATATTCCATAGTATTGGAGTGATAAATTGGGTGATTTTTCAGCCTTTACAACAATATTCATCACCCTAGCAAGTTGGTTGTGGGAGCTGATTTCCATTGCTTCAAGAACAAGATCGAACCAAAATGGGAAGACCCTATTTGTGCTAATGGTGGTAAATGGACCATCAGCTGTGGTAGAGGAAAATCTGACACAATGTGGTTGCATACTGTAAGTATTTTGTTTTCTTATTGGCAATAATAGAACAGCTCATTTGTTTTGCACATTTATCTTTAGTATAATCTCTATCTTAACTTCGTTCCCCCCATAAATCTTAGTTACTGGCAATGATTGGCGAACAATTCGATTATGGCGATGAAATTTGTGGCGCAGTCGTTAGTGTGCGTGGAAAACAGGAAAGAATAGCTATCTGGACAAAAGATGCTGCTAATGAAGCTGCTCAGGTACGACCGTAAGAGTGCTTCAGTGAAGACTGTATAAAATGCATACATTCTAATATAATTGTTTCTATGTAGATCATGTTTTCATGATAATTGGCCATGTCATAAATACAAATAATCATGTTAAATAGTTCAGATGCAAGCGTATAATATCTCTGACCTTTCTTTGTATAGCCCCTTTATGCTGTAATAATAATTATTTTGGATTAGCTATCCATGTAATTTCCTAGATAAGCTTGTCCTAGGGTAGAATTCCATTATTTCAGATAAATTTCAATTCATGCTATATCGTATTGTTTTGATTGTTTCTCTAACGTTTATATGTTTTGGTTACCGAGTAAAAGTTGCAACATTTATTCATTTCTTAGTTTTACTCTATAGCTGTATGATTCTGGAACCTTTTGTTTTGCTGTTGTAGCACATTATATTGCTACAATATTTGCAATAGCATATACTCATTTTAGGATATTTACAAGTTGATAGTAATTGATGCCACGTCGAATTGCAATAGCACCTGCTAATTTTATGATATCTACATGTCACTTTTGTAAATTGGTATTTATTGTTTAGCAAGTTGTTTGGACCATCAGCATTATTAACATTGATTCTCCTAGCTAGGCCTGATGCGTTCTTTTTTAAAAAAAAAAACAGATAAGCATTGGGAAGCAGTGGAAGGAATTTCTTGATTACAAGGACTCCATTGGATTCATATTTCATGTGAGTGGTGCTCAAGTCTTGATTTCTTCCTTCCGTCCTGAATTACTGTCTCTGACACAGCATATATGTATATTTTGTCACAGGACGACGCAAGAAAGATGGACAAAGTTGCGAAGAATCGCTACACGATTTGATCTGAATGCTCATCCAGAGATGAGAGGCTGAGTAGCAGCAGCAGGCCTACAAGAAAGGATGGTTTTCTGTAGTGGCAGCAGCTTGTAGCGTTTTGATGCTGCTGTTGGAGGTTGCGTATTGCTGCGAAATATTTGAACATGACATAATGTGTTGCATTCGTCGATGCGATGTACTCCACATCATAAGTCACTCAAGAGTGTTTCCATCGCTGTTTTTTAAGAAACGAGAAGCGCACTTCCTTGTCATTTGTCAGAGGTGCTTGAACTGGGGCGTGGACGCGGCAGCTGAGCTTTGGTTGGAACTTGGAAGCCATAGAGCACAACCCGAATCGATCCGAACCAAGTACTGCTGCTTCCTAGTATGAATTAGGATTGGAAATCATACTGTGCATACAAGCCGATCCAAATTGCCTGAACTCACTGCTTATAACTGTTTCAGAAAAAAAAAAAAAAGGATAAACGGCTGCCTTGTTGGCCTGATTTTGCAGAGCCGATCGAAGCAGGTTCGCTTCTTTCACTTGTTAATTTGGGCCAATGTTTGGAAATGCCTGTATGCAGGGATTACAAAACTGAACCGAGCCCAAAAACCGAGGTAGGCTCGGTTCGGTTAACCGAGCGGTTACCGCGGCTAACCGGAAAATTAGAGCAAAAATCAAAAAAATCAAATTTGAACACAAATTTTGGTTTGGTCGGCTAACCCACCGGTTTTCTTGGCTAACCGGTCGGTTAGCTCGGCTAGCCGAGCGGTTTTTACAGAAAATAGAAATATTAAAGAAAAATAAGGGAAAAAATAGAAAAATTGATTTTAAAAATAGAAAAAATTATAGGAACATAAATATATATGTTACAAAAAATAGAAATAGGCCTAGGAGGCAGCCCATTAAATATATATGTTATTTTTCTTCTTTATTCCAATATTTTCATTCATATGAAACAAAAATCACATGAAATAACGGTAAAAATTTTGAATTTTCAAATTCTGTTTGAGCCAATAGTCATAAAATAATCTTTACTATTTAATGAAATTTTTCAGATTTTTTCATGAATTTTAAAATTTGAACAAAATTTGGATTTGATTTAAACCTAGCCGAGCGGTTTTCTAAAAATCGGTCCAGGCCGGTTTGTCTGCTAACCGTGGTTTTCGAATGGTTAACCGCGGTTTCGTAATCACTGCCTGTTTGTGCATGAAGCAAACAAGAGGAGCAGGGCACCACCAGTGCTCAAGCGATTTTTAATTTTATATATACTCCCATCTTAATTCGATTGATATAAATAAGCAGTAGGCCCGCATATCTAATAGGTCATAGGTGCAGTGACACGGACATACTGTCATATGGTTAGATAATACAAACCAACATGGTGCATCATCAATGACACAAATAGTCTCGAAGAGATGGGGTGCCAGTGACACCCATGTATAAGCACATTGTTTAGCTGTTTGATGAAATTAATGTTCTAGGTGCCTACTACGCCATTGTTAGGGCACTACTAGTTAGCGTATCAAGTCAACCTTAACCTGTATGCTTTTAACATTTTATGAAACGTGCTTACGTGCGCCCGGTGATTACTTGCGAGTGAAAGTCCATGCTTCGTGTTGGTGGCAATAACTACACTCATGCTGAAAACAGAGCAACGCCACTCAGATGTTTGTCATGAATGAGGTTGGTGTGATGCTTTCTCGTGGTTGATTTGGGTGAGCATCGGTGGGGAGCTTCATGATTTGGGAGGCTCCGTTTGATTGGTTATTAGCAGGACTGAGCGGCCAATTCGAGCGTCAACGGATGGATAAATAAATACTCTTTCCGGTCACAGCAAGAAATCGCTGTTGACTTTTGGACACACATTTAACCATTCGTCTTATTAAAAAAAGTTATATAAATATTATTTATTTTGTTGTGCAGCATATCCAGTGCTAACATGCTAATATCCAATCCAAGCCATCAGATCTATAAGAAACGGTTTAGATATGAAGAGGTGGAAACCGCATTAATTACCTCATTTCTCACTTAAATGCTTTCACACAGCCTTCCTTACCTTTTTAAGTGGGAAAAGGACTTCCACCTCTTCATATCTAAACCGTTTCTTATAGATTTGATGGCTTGGATTGCATGTTAGCACACAATGAGTATTAGCACTAGATATGTTACCTTTTAAGTATGACTTATATTTATTTTATATATATTTGAACTAAATTTTTAAATAACACGAATGGTCAAAGGCGTGTCTAAGAGTCAACGGCAACGTGTTTTTTTTTACCGGAGGCAGTAGTGGCGTATGAGACCAAATTGACCGGAAGAAGAGGGGAGAGAAGGGCAAAACGGGAAACGGGGAATTCAGAGCGGGGAGGCAGGAGGGGGGAGGCGGCAGTTGAGTTCCTCCCCCATCCGTATATAAGCCCCCAGATTTCGAATCCATTCTCCTCCTCTGCTCCTGAGTCCTGATCCCCTGCGCTGCGCTGCTCCTGAGTCCTGATCCCACAGCCAGGAGCAGCTCTCTGGCGCCCGCCGCCCGCTCCTCTGAGACGAGGTCCCCGATCGCTCACTCGCCGCCGCGCCGATCCGCCGAGGGCGCGCTCGGTACGACTCGATTCCTCTGCTTTCAGGGGGCTACCCTTTAATTGCTCGTCGCGAGTCACCAGCTGCTTCCGATTTGGCCGCGCGCGCCCACGGTGGGAGGGGATGCACGAATTCTAGGGTTTCTTTGCTTCGATGCTTGCTGTGGGCGTTCGAATTGGTCGCGAGCAGGATTTGCTCAGTCTTGGGATGGTTTTGATTCCGGGGCGAGATAGAGCTTTTACATGGTGATCTGATGATACTTGTGTTGTCCTGCTCTGCTATTGTGGCGGCGCCGCAGCCTGCAGCCTGCAGGGGATGGCCACCTTCGAGCTGTACCGGAGGTCCTCCATCGGAATGTGCCTCACCGAGACGCTGGATGACATGGTCTCCAGCGGCGCGCTCAGCCCTGAGCTCGCCATCCAGGTCCTTGTGCAGTTCGACAAGGTCTGATAACTAAGGGTCTTACCACCGCCCTCTGCACTGCAGATTAACATGCCCTTGGGTGTTGCTGGGTTATTTGATCTTACTATTCTTGTTTTAGTCCATGACTGATGCGCTGGAGAACCAGGTCAAGAGCAAGGTCAGCGTCAAGGTATGCCCTTTTTCGCTTTTGTGTGTGCTGCAATTACTATTAATGAATTGATGCTGTAGAGATTTCAAGAGAATGTTGCAATTCTCGGTTGTTAGCTGCCAATGTGTCTGTACCAACATAAAGCTACTTGTTACTAGCCATTTAATATTGTTTTCGTGTCATGCAAATGCATTGTAATTCTTATCGGCTAGCAGATTTGATGGACAATTTTGAGGGTTTTTTATGTCTTCTGCTTTATTCGATAAACTGACGCACAGTTTAATATTGAACTAACCATCCGACTTTTCGCTTTTCTATTCAAGATTGTATGGCTCGATGTATGTAGTTTAGTTTGGCACGCAGCCAAGTTATGCGCTTTGATTTATCGTTTGATCATATATTTGAAGTTTGTTGAGGAAAAGTATAGGTACTGCCGAACCATTCTCATAATCTCATTCCATATGCTGGTCATGCTGTACAAAATATAGATTAACTTGTGTTTTCGTTTACTTTATAATGTCTCTACAAACTCTGGAATCACTTATGTTTCTGTTTACTCTATAATGTATTGTTTGCTTCAGACGTACCCACACATTGTTTCTTAAATTTCTACCTCTTAAGTGTTTCGGCACATGCCCCTTTTTTATGTAGTATAGATGACTAAGCCTCCTCAGAGTCATTCCTTAGAAAAGGAAGCTGTCTGTTGAGTAGTCCCTACATTGTATTTGCTGCAGATTCAATTTTTTAGGTGTCCTAACTCCTAGCTATAGAAAATCGGGTAACTGTTACTTTCACCATATCTGTTGCTGTGATAGATGTTGTTTTGATTTGTCCTTGCATTAGTGATAATGTATATAATTCGCCATATATTTTGTTCTCGGCTTCTTCTAGTCATGTTTGTTAGATGCATATTATGGAAAAAATGCTCTTGTATTACGTCATATGCCAGTTGTTGCCAACTACACAAGCACACAAACTGTTCAAGGGTGTCTTCTAGAGGATGCCAAGTATCAACTCGACAGCTAATCCAAACATTTCTGTTCTGTGCAGTGCCGCATACTGCCTCTGTTATGTTGAAAAACAAGTACATGCATACTGTTATTTTATGACCAGATTTCTCATTCCTTTGTGGAAAAGAAATCTCAACTTGCTTGATAGCGAGTTTGGCATGGGTTAAGCCTTATATTGAGAAGACTGACTCAAAGGACAATTGAACAATGAGTTCACAGCCTCATTTTCTCTGGGGGTTTAAATTTAATTTATCATGAAAATGAAACTTTAACCAAATGCCGATGGATGGTAAATGCTTGGTACCAAGGCAAAATAACTTCAGTTGAAAGCAAGTCTCTACAGTTTTTGTTCCTGCGATCCTGTTTCCAACCTATATTTGAGCATGCAAAAACAATTCGATGATTGAATCCAAGCAGTCACTACTTGAAAATTTTAGACTATCCATTGCCTTGCTGTACTCCCTTCCAACATGTAGAAATGTCCTGTTAGGCCGCAACCATGTCAGCCAGCATTGCCAAAATTTTAGTTTTGAAGTTCTATTTTAGCGGGCAATGGCAACTGTAAGGAGGGCATAGTTATCATTGATTAGAGTTGACGAATTGCTTTTATGTATTCAAAAAAAAAAAATCCGTGAAACAAACTCTTTTTTCTGGCATGCATATAGCGATAGCTTTTATTGTTGATAGTGTGATACTTCTACATGCCAGTAGCTTCACTCATGTAATTCTCTCTGTTGTTTTAGTCAGCTTCAGGATATTATGCTGCCTATTGCTCAAAGAGAATTTTATTCTGCCAGGACCAGCATCATCTTCATATTGCAAAGTATTTAAATTAGATGTTTTGTGTTGAGCACATTAGCTATCCCACTTACACAAGCCTAATATACACATGATTCTTGCTAAAATTTGAAAAAAAAATTAGCAAAAAAATTTGATATCTTCTAATATGTAATTGTCTTTCCAATGCATCTATATTGGGACTTTACCAGAGGTGTGATGGCTTTACTCTTTCCTTCACAGGGCCATCTGCACACATACAGGTTCTGTGACAACGTCTGGACTTTTATCCTAACAGATGCAACATTCAAGAGCGAGGAGATTACGGAAACACTTAGCAAGGTGAAGATCGTGGCCTGCGATTCCAAATTGCTGATGCCTCAAAAGGATTAACTTCCCTGCTGCCTGCTCGGAGTCCGGCCTGCTTAACAATGCCAATTTTGATGCTAGGCCTGGCGCTGCCTGAACTATACCTTACATATCTCCTTAGCTCATGTGAATTTGAACAATCTTTCAGTGGAACTAGAGTATAATGGCTGCAAAGTTGTTACCATCCGCATCGCTGATGGAATGATTTCACTATTTTATGTTGATAATCTAACATAAATCTGTACAATTAAGAGTAAAATGTGACGTGTGCAGCTATGCTTTTGGTGGTGCACACTCGACAAGCTTGTCATTTTGTGATGGTTATTGCCGGTAACTTATTTAGGTTTGTAGGCATCCAAATGAAATGCGCAAGACAAGGATGTTGATCGGATCTTAGTTTCGAATGTTTAGACCGCTGTAGAGGCCTGTTGATAGCATTCAAATCTGACCAGCATTGTTAAGATTCAAGAACACTTACCCCCCACACACACACACAAAATAAACCTCTAGTCCATATCAATCAAGGATAAAGAACTAACTGCATCTCCCTCTAGTTCATATCAATCAAGGATAAAGAACTAATTGCATCCATACGTTAGTGAGCCCTACACACAAGTTAAAAATGAACGTCTAATAATAGGTCTTCAGAGCGTAGTTCATATCAATCAAGAATAAGGAACTAATTGCATCCATATCAATCAAGAATAAGGAACTAATTGCATCCATACTTCAGGTGAACCCTATACAAGTTAAATTTGAACGTCTAAGAATAGCTCTTCAGAGTGGAATTTCAGCTAGTTCTGGTGATCCCTGTACAAGTTAAAAATGAACGTCTAAGAATAGCTCTTCAGAGTGGAATTTCAGCTCGTTCTGGAATCTCCGTAATACAAAATGTTCATCCTCTGTTATGAGGGTCGTTACGCTGCATTCCAACTTGGAGAATGGTTCTCTCCCTGTTCTTCCAGCACGGTGAAGATAGTCTGTCGCCGTCTTAGGAAGGTCAAAGTTGTATATGTGGCTGGTTTGAGGAAGGTCGAACCCTCTACTAGCTATATCTGTAGAAACTAGCAGGAAACCTTTTCCCTTAACTTCCTGCAGAAGAACGATAGTCAAACATGGTATTTCTTGGATTTTAAAAAGAACCATGCTGGGAACTTCAGAAAAAAAATGAAGGGTTAATACTAACAGAGAATGAGGAAGCTCGAGCATTGAAATTCATATCTTCTTCCAATAGAAGCACCTCTAGTTTTCCCCTGTACATAGTTCTCAGGAACTCAATGACAAGGTTAGTTGAAGGAGGGCATCCAGCCTTTCTTGATTTCTCAGACTAAGAAAGTGGGTTGAAGAGTTATTGAACAGAATGCAAAGATACACTACCACTTAGATTCAGTAATATTCATTCATTATCAACATCAAGAAATTCTTAGAAACCGGTGATAAAAATATACACCTCAGCAGGTAACTCTGCAAAAAAAAAAAAAACCCCCCCGAATTTTGCTACTTAAAAGTTATAACCGTTTATGAACACAAGGTATTCAAAATTAAAGTATTGCATATGAAATATAGATCTATTTCCAAGAAATGGATAGTGTACTAACATGTTATGGTTCCCAACTGTGTACTGATAAACAATAACAGCACAATACCATAGAATTCGGTAGACCCAGCCCCAAATAATATCGATAGGTCACAGTGTCGTGCTGTGTTTTTTTGTGTGTGGTTTACAGCAATAGTTGGGATTTTGATTTGCCATTAGTCTACTGGATTTAATTTTAAATGGATCACATGACGGCCACTGTCACTGTGCGAGGGAAACATTAAGAATGAAGTTTGGTGAAACACAGTACTCCTCTTCAAATTGGATCGACTCATCAAGTTTCCAAACCTTTGAACATACAAAAACACAAATCGTTCTGTATCAATTTGTATTTTGTATGGCTGCATATCATGAGACTACTTGCCCAGTTGACCATTATATGATTATTCCTAAATTAGCACCTATGAGAATAGCTGAAAACAGCGCGTGAGGGTCCTAGACGTATTATAATCAACACGGCTCAACATGAAAGGAATTCATGTCCAGTACAGCAGTACCTGTTCAGCGACAAATATAATCCCTGATTTCGGCACATCTCTCTCAAGCAAGGATAGTAAGACATGCAGCCTTTCCGTCTTGCTGCAGATCTGGGCATAAATTGTGTTGTTATAATAAGCAATAATAAACTGAGGTCAAAAACAAACTTTCAAGAACAAGAAGATTGGTTCTACATAATCAGCCAGAAGGTACCAACTGAGGGACAAAACAATGTGAAGATTTCTTAGTTTGTGCCTTTGTGGGTACATTTCTATGATTATGGGGCAGTACAGAAGAGCAAAGTTAAGTGTACCTTGCAGGAAATAAATGAGAAAATTTGAATGCAATGATACAAAGAATTTCATAAGCTCACCACATGTTTGTGACATAGGTGTAAAGGCATGGGTTGTACAGGGTTCACGTGAACATGAATGACATCACTCTGCATATAGGCAAGACAGAATGTCTGAAAAAACTCTTAAGCCATTTGTTCATGTAACAACGAGAATGTAGATAACGAAATTCAAGATGAAGTAATTGGAAGTTACAACAACCTTGGTCCACTTATGTTGTATGCAGTCATGTACAAAGCGGTTGTGTTGAGGAATCGATGCACTTGCAAATATGGTTTGGCGACTGGAAGCTGCTGAATAAGAAGTTAATATTTTGCGAAGGGAGCTCACTTGCTTTGATGATCCAAAAATAAAATCAACCTGCGAAAACAAGGTACATTAGCTGATCTCTTCCTAGGAAAATCACCCAAGTGATCACAGATGCAAAAATATAATCAACCTGTCAAAACAACAAGGTACATTAGCGGATTTCTCCCCTGCCAAAACATCACCTAAGCAATAGCATGGACTCTTTTGCAGATACTATATGACGCATTTCATCAGCAGACTGAGCATATGCTGTACTAAATTTGATTTAAGACTGAAGAATAGAGTGATCACCTCATCAATAACTAATACTCTCATGGATTGAAGACTGAAAGCACGTCTCTCAACCATTTGGCACAAGCTTGCAACAGTAGCCACGATTATTGCAGGGGTCTCTGCCTGGGAAAAAAATATTGGTAGCAGAGAGACATCACATTCACAGTAGAGAAGAGAAAAATAGTAAATAAAATAAAATAAAAGCGACATTCTTTATATGTCAAGTGCGGACATAAGGTAATTTCCTTGTCCTGTCATGATTGCCTACGCAACATAAGTGTACAAATATAAGACGGGCCTAAAAAAGAAGAATCAAAAGGACAGTCGGTGCTAACCATAGCACACCAAAATGTATCTGCAATTAATTGGCATAGCCTAGGCACAAAATCCACCAAA
Organism: Raddia guianensis; assembly: GCA_036346415.1. NCBI lineage: Eukaryota > Viridiplantae > Streptophyta > Magnoliopsida > Poales > Poaceae > Raddia > Raddia guianensis. The sequence continues at coordinate 76,162,739 of CM070534.1, forward strand.
GAAAAAAGAAGTGGTATTACCTTTACCCAGCTCTTCTGCCTCCTCAACATGCCACCATCAAGCAAAGCCATGACGGTGCAGGCCTTTGCGGCGAGAATTCTAGCAACTTTGGTGACCTTCACGAAGAGCAAGAAGGCAGTCGGGTGAGAGGGATGCACAAGGCAGGCAAGCAGAAGTCGCAAACGGCATGCATTCACCTGCATGCCGAGCTCCCTCGTTGGGACGACAACCAGCGCCTGCACTGAGGACCTCCCGAAGTCTACGGCCGAGAAGACGGACAAGAGATACGCCAGCGTCTTCCCGGAACCCGTCTAGAGCCACAGCTCGCAGTCGTGGAGTGGAGGTATCAAGATGAGAATTTATTGCGCCATCATTCCGAGCAAAACCGCAGAGCAAAGCTCGCATTTTGAGTTCGAGAGAGTGGCACCTGTGCATGGAGAATGCAGTCTTGGCCAGAGAGAAGAATCGGCAAGGATTGCTGCTGCACCTCAGTAGGCGCCACATATCCAACCTCCTCAGCCCTGCAAGCTACCGCGAGTCTCACAGTCAGGGAGCTTCCCCTTCTTTCCACTGGAGCTAGGGTTGAGTCACCTCTGGAGGACGTGGTCCGGGACGCGCCCGCAGCAGAGCTCGCGGAGGGTCGCGGCGGCGGCGGCGGCGCGAAGCGGGCGGAGGCGGGAGCGTGAGGTGGGTGGGGCGAGGAGGGGGATAGAGTTTAGGGCGCCGAGGAGTGGAGAGGCGTAGCCGGAGAAGGTCGCCGCGGGTAGTGGTGGTGGAACGGGAACCGCCATGAGTGAGACCCGACCGCCGGCGAGGGCAACGGATTAGGCGGCGGTGCGGGAGACGAGAGAGCAAAGAGGCGGGGTGGTTGGGTTGGGTTGGGCCGCGGCCCGCGGGTATCTGGGCCAATTGGCGAATGGCTGGGATTACTGTTGGGCTCAAATTCCTTCGTAACCATCTCTAATTAATTATCTAGAACATAAAACATTGAACTCAAATCATGGTTCATCTTCTAGAAAAAGCCCAGGGTTTCAGATCCTGCCTGGGACGATTTTCGATTTTCCTCATTTTTCAGTTAAAATTCAACAAATATTAAGTTTTGCAAAATTAAATCACATGTAGTGGGCGTGGGCGAAAAAACAAAAATCATTGGGTTTCTCCAGATATCATTCGGTTTGTAGAGAAATCCAGGCAGAAAAATTCTGCTGCTTACACCGTTTTAATTGTTTTTAATTGCTGAAAAAGCATATAATTTATTTATTTCAATTATTTAATATAAAGCAATATATTTTCTCAACATTTTTCAGGATGTTACGTGCATGTAACATGCACTTGGCGATCCTAGATAGATACATCGAGCAAAATAATCTCAACATTTTTTAAGAAACCAGTTTCCGCACAATATGAAATTGGGATTCTACGAAAAGATTTGCTTTCTTGTTCTACTGAAACCTGCCAGTCCTTTGGAACATCGGCTGTCGAGGTACTCTCCTTGTAATAAATAATTTTAAAAAAAATAAAGGGGGGGGGGCAATCATTTAGAATTTTTTTTATAAATCTTTTTCCTAAAATTTTTATTTTTATTTTTAGTTTCAGTTTTTTTTACTGGAATTTTGATCCGTTGCACGACGATTTAGCGATCGATCAAGACCGCAAAAAGAGTGGATGGCGCCGAAAAGAAACAGGAACTCTTATGACCGAAATTCTAGAGATCCAATAATGATACCAGCAAAATGATTTATCTCGATAGCTAACACTAGTATTTGCTGCCAATCTAACCAAACTAAACTTGAGTCGCACACGGGTACATCAAGATGGCCTTGATAGCTATTCTGCAGACGTTATTTGTGCACGAGGGGCAGCATCTTAAAAAGTTTAAAAGGATAAACCGGTGGAGCGTATCATTGCTTTCTGTTACCAATCTTTATCATGCCAAACTCCGTCAAGGAAGGAGTGCTTGAAATTGAATTGTCCCGCAGAATCTTTCAGGCAGTCTCCCCTATTGAGCAGGAAGGAAAACCCATCTCATCGAGGAACGGAAGCATTAGCTAGGTTCCTCCCCTCCGTGGCTGCAGGATATTAATCATCACGTGAAAAGATGACTAAAACAGGGAATAGCATCCAATTGTTCGTTCCAAAAGAAATAAAGGTAGGAGATAGAAAAACATATGCATCAATGCATAGGAACGAGAATCGCCTTTTTATGTGAGGAAAACATGATACACGTACAATGTGGTAATGTGGAGCATCCATTGATTGTTAGGACTAATCTCTAGAGGCTTCCACAACCTAGTTTTGAGTTTCCATGGACTGAATGTTGTTAATAGTCGTGACAAGTGATGTGGCACAGCGAGCCACAGTTTTCACCGACACATCAAAGTTCATGTGGGTAAAGGATGAAACTAACTAAAGTCCAGTCAAATAAATAAAGGGAATTAAAACCAGGTAATGTGATTATGGTTTTCCTTACTATTCACACAACAAAAATCTATCATATATAATTTGCCCATGCTATATGAGTGAAGATATTTCTTATTCTCATCAGTGAACGGGGGAAAACAGCTCGATGCTATTGCTTCCTACTAACAAATGAGAAAAGAAACTGCACACGGAACTTCTAACAACATAGCAATGAAGTCAGCAAGCCAAATTAGATAATGGCGAAGTCATGTGGTGCCTAACAAATTTGGATGCAGAGAGGGCACAAGAAAATAAGAAAGATTCACTCAGATTTTTCAAAAGAGAGAATATGATGCTCACTTATCCTTACAAAATAAAGGTCCTTCTTGGCCTATAAAAGAGGATAAGAAAACATCACAGCTGCAAACCAATTCCTAACTTCCCTTCATTACCTCAAATACCCTTTAAGCAAGGAGCTGAGCGCCAATGTCTCCCACTCATCTCCATTTCCATGCCCCCCGAAAACAAGTTAAATTTCAGGATACCCATGCCAACATTATGAAGGAAGAAGCATCAGCAGGAGCAAACAACAGAATCGGGCAGGGCCAAAGGATAAAAGATGTTAAGAATAAGGATGTGGATAGTGCAGCTTCAGAGTTCATCAAGCGTAGGCACATGTCATGGGCACTCCAGAAGAGCACAACCATGGATCCATCTTCTTAAAAGTGCCAGAGTTCCAGTAGCCATGGTATTATCTACTTATGCTTTGTCTATATATGTCCTAGTTTGAATAAGAGATGTTGCTTGGAGGAACTCTGGATATCGTGGAGTCATGTTACTATCTGTGTTTCTATTTGCAACATGAATAAGAAAGTAATGATAACATGTTGTAATATTATTTGTAAAAATGATGTATGATATACTTTTACATATGAATAATGGCTGTATAAATTTGTATTGATATTATTTTGAGGGTAGGGTATATGTTCAACCTGTTTATATTTGAATGATTGCTGCAATAGTGCTATCAACAGTAGAAAGAAAGAAACACAGCAGATGAAAGATGAAAAAAAATATTCTCGTTAATATTAATATGAAGCTGCGATTGCAAAACCAAGATTACTAAACAAAAAGCAAGCTACAATGCAAAAGAAGGTGTTCACCATAGGCTCACCATCTATTTCTTGCACTTCAGTCAAGAAGCACTCTCAGCTTTTACCGATCCAAACAACTTGTTGACATCCAGATGTTTGCGAATATGCAAAGGGCATTTGTACAGTAAATCCTGTGCTTCTGAATATCTTCCCTCTGCGAAGAATGACTTGAAAACGTGCAGATAGGCAGTGGATGAAGGATACTTAGGGACTGATAACATCTTTAGAAACTCCCTTGCATCTTCAACTGTCCCATACTTGGCGATATGAGGTGGAAAGGGGTCTGCAAAAGGTGGGAACTTCCGGGCTTTCATGGATTTCAGAAGGTCCAGTGCCTCTTCAAATTTCTTTACCCTCAGCAACTCGCCTATTATGTGCTTGTAAGTGTCCTGCCAAGGGCACAACTGGGCCTTGTCCACCATCTCAACAAACAAAGTATAGGCGGCATCAACCTTGCCATGGCTACACAGACCTTTCACCAAGACATCCAGTAAAGCAGCATCTGCCTCCAAGTTCTTATCAATCATCTCCGTCACGTACTGCAGAGCCTTGTCCACCTCCCCAGCCGCGCAGTGACCTTGAATCAACACGGTCCAAGTCTTTACATCTGGGATGCACCCTTTGGCATCCATTTCATGAAGCAAATTGCGAGCTTCATCCAACTTGTTGGCCTTGCAGAGCCCAAACACCAACTGGCTATATGTGATATTGTCTGGCTGATGGCCTTCAGCTTTCATCCTTTCAACGATCTCCTCAGCCTCACCAAACCTCCCATTGCTTGTAAGCGCCCTATGGATCCCATCAAACACATCCTTTGTTTTGAAATCCCACACAGCCTCATACTTCCTCACTACCCGATAGACCAGTTCAAGGTCCGGCGATGGCCCCAGCGCGATGCGCCTGAGGAGCAACGGCCCGTCCTGCTGCGACGGCTTGTATGGGCCATCCATCATGAGCTCGTAGAGCTCCACAGCCTCTGTCAGCATGTGGCGCTTCTGGAACTGCCTGAAGAGCTTCACGTAGGTGTCGATATCCACGTGCATCTCGCTGGCCTTCATCTCCTGGATCAACTCCCAGAACTCCCGCATCGACTCCTCCCGGCCGAGCACCCTCACCATGGCGTTGTAAACCACTGCTCCGTGGCTGTACCCTTTCTGACGGCCAGCCCACCGGAAGAAGCCGAGAGCCTTGGTCGGATGATCCCTCACCTCCCGGAGCACCTTGGCCACGGTGGTCTCCGTGAGCCGCAGGTCAAAACCCTCGAGCTTCTCGTCGAGCTGAGCACGAGTCTCCGAGCCCTCGAGGCCCCGGACGACCTCAGCGGCGGCGGAGATTGGGGTTTCCCCCTTGGCTTCCTCCTTGGCCTTGGCGAAGTGCGCTGTGAGCGCGGCGTAGTCGGTGGTGAGGCTAGCCTTCTTGAAGGAGGCGAGGGCGGCGAGGCAGGTGCCATGGTCGATGGAGTGGCCGGCGACCTGCATGTCGCGGAGGAAGGGCCAGAAGTGGGACTGGGCGGAGGAGGGGTGGGAGGCGAGGGTGCGGAGCATGAGGTTGTAGGCGGTGGAGCCGAGCGGGAGGCCGGCGGCGGCGGAGCGGCGGAAGAAGGCGAGCGCGGCGGTGGGGTCCTTGGAGAGGCTGCGAAGGGAGTAGAGGACGGACTCCGGGGTCGTGGGGGCGGCGGTGGTGGAGGAGAATAGCCGGAGGGGGAGGGGGAGGAGGAGGCGGCGGAGGTGGGAGGAGAAGGCAGGAGGAGGCGGCGGCGGCGGCGGCGCCATTTCCTCTCTCCTAGGGTTTAGGGGCTAGCTTCTGATTTTCTTTTGGGGAAGAAGCAGCAGGAGGCGGGGGGTTAAGATGGGCTTTTTTGGCCTACTACGTTCTCGGGCCCGTTACTGAGGCATCAGGCCAGTTTGGGCCTTTTTTTTAACAATAGAATTTCCACTAATTATTGGAAGAAGTTCAATTTACCTCCCTTAACTATTACAAAAGTTCATTTTTCCTCCCTCAACTAATTTGTGGCCGTTCGATGCAAGATTGGACCGCCAGATCTCACCCATTTAACACAGAGGGAGGAAAAGTGAACTTTTTCAATAGTTGAGGGAGGCAGTGTGGACTTCTTCCTTAATTATTCACCAAAGGTTACAACCATTGGAACAACTGTTACAACGCAACATCACCTACTAAAAGTAGTATTGAGATTAACTTGCAATTTTTCCACCTGAATCAAGCATATGTAGCATGTGTGGTACGATGCTTACACTAATATCATACTAGGGCCTTGTTCTTTTCAGCGTAAAGTTGAGTTGAGTTTTACTGTAGCTTTTTTTGGGGTTATTTTTATGATTCTTTCGAGTCTTTTAATAGTTATTCTCAAGATTGTAAAACTATCTTTTAATTATATTTTTAAAATTATTAGACCACTTTTTGAGGATTTCAATTTCTGCTACAGTAAAACTCAACTTTACTCAACATTGAAAAGAACAAGGTCTAGGAATTTTTTGCACAACATTTAGGGCATACTTTTTCCTTGCCGATGACCACAACAGCAGACCGACAAAAGCATCCAGCATTGCCGTGTAGAGTAACTCTACCCGACAACACAACACAAAATTCCCATCACAACGAGACACAAACCCCCAGTACCCAACGAATAGATCGAGGACACTATCAGCGTATTTCAGCTGACAGGTTGTCCAGGACCTAATCCGGTGGTTCGGCTATGGGGGTGTGCCCGATCGGATCGCCCTTCTCCTCTTGCGAACGGCCTTTGACACAAGAACATGCGTTCAGTGTTTACCCAGGTTCAGGCCCCCTGATCGGGTAATAGCCCTAATCCTGCTCAAGCTTCTTTGCAATACGTGAACTGGCTAGCCCCTCGGCCTCGGGATCCGACCTTCTCCCCCCGAGAAGCCCCGTTCCTCCAGTTCACCAAAAAGTCAACCCCTTTACAGACGTACCCCCAACCTCTATATACCCCGGCTGGCCCGTGTTTATTACAACTTGCTACACAGTACATGTTAATGGTCTCCCCACTGTAGCCATCATTTCACTGACGCCAGTCGCCGCTGCCAGTACTTCAGTCACCGCCCTTGTCGCGGCGGGATGGCTCGGATGAGACGGAGCAGCTGGCCTACTCCTAGCTTTTTTACAGTCGCCGCGTAGCGGACACGAAGCGAGACGGCTACGAGGACGCTCATAGCGTAGCTAACATCATTCATCAGGACGGAGGAGCACGTATTGTCAAAGCCTCGCTCACTCTGCCCAGAGCAGTTCCGTCACACTTAAATGTTCCGGATTCGGTGTATCTCAAAGAAATCCTTAGCAGGTGCGCCTCCGCCCTATGTCCCTGGCAGTGGGGTCTCCACGCCCCTCGCTGCCTGGCTGATCGCCCGTTTTGAATCTTGACATTATTTATATGGCGCCCCTCCTTTCTCGTGCCTCGCGTCACAATTCTCCCGCACTGCCAAGGCACTCCGAGGGTATTTACGAACTTTCTGATCAATCTCACTTGGTGGGCCTTGTTTGTTGTATGTTCGATTCAACGTTTTGTCTCGTCGACGAAAACCTGAGGAAACTAGCCGTTCATTTGTTTGTTTGTAAAATTTGTATGTCGTCAAATGTGTTACGTGGTACTCTTTTCTTTTTTAATCTGTCGCCGTTGACTTTTACATGTGCTCTTTCTTATTCGTACCGTTATTCCTGCTATAGTCAATAAGAATTTTATATGACACTGGCTTTCTCTCTTTAAAAAAAATGGATAAGTTTGGTCATATTTTATCACACGAACAGCTCCTAAACAAAATGGAACGTCGGCATCATAAATCGGGGAGTATCATGGTTAGGAAAAGCAATTAAAGCGGAACATTAGGCTCTAATTGGCCTATAACCCACTGGACAAAACTAAACCTGCATCCGTGTGGTACATCTTTACTTAATTTTAAGGAGGAGAGCATTATATTATATTATATTGCTCCTCCGTCCCAATATAAAGGACGTATAAAAATTTTCATCAAGACCAAAAAAATAATGTTTAAGATAGTAAATCGTCTTTAATTATCTCGTTACTCAAAGCATCAACATGTTTATAAATTAATCTTCGATGTTTTGCTTCCGTGCATGCATCTCCTTCCAATGCGCTTAATTAATAGTCTAAATAGTTAAAGCTAGCAACAACATGTACTTCATAGTGTCAATAACTCAATTAGCAGTTAATTGCTCATGTTTTTTCCTAAGTAAGTAATGAGGATACGCCTTATATTACGGGACAACTAAAAAAATTTTATGTGCCCTATAGATTAGGACGGAGGGGGTATATTATTGTATACATTGAACAACGTACAACTAGTAAAATGGAGACAAGGAGCTGACTCAACTCCAGCTCACAATTTCTGGCCATCCGACGTAAAAGCCACTTTTCGATCTCACTAGCCTTTTGCCGTCCTCCCCTCTCCTTTCAATTCTCTCTTGTTTTGTGCTGCAAAAAGACACGAGCACAGTGACCCAACACTTGTCGCTTCGAGGACTGCAATGGCCAATGGGTCTACAACTTGTTCACTTCTGATTTAACCTAGAGCAGCGAAGATTAAGAATTTCTGCTAAACATAGCTATGAAATTAATACATGGACAAATGTATATAACCTTCCTATTTTTCTTTTTCCCCCTTTCCCTTTACCTATCTTTTTCTCGTGCCTCGTGACAGCGTGGTTATCAGTTGTGACTTCGGCTCAAACAAGACCAGAGATGTCTCAAGGAGATCATATCTAGCAGCGTGGAAACTCATCGGGACTAGATCCGGTATAGAGCAGGTAGTGGTCCGCGACCTCCCTCCCCTTACGCTTCTTAGAAGGGGCATCATCCACATATGTGGGAGGAGGTGCTAAAAAGGTTATGGATAACTATTGTTTTTCTCCACGACTCGCGACTCATGAAAAACTCGTGCCCAGCTCGTGTTGTCTCCACAGGCGACGAGCTTTCTCCACAAAACCATCGACTCAAAACTCTAGCATCGGTGGCGGCCACCCCTCATTTTTCCTTCCACCCTCCTTTCCTCTCTTCCTCCAACTGAGGCGGCGACCAACCTAGTGCTGCACAAAAGATTAGCACAAGTTGACTGAGTCTGAGTGGTTAATTTAGGGGTGTGTGAAAGTGATGGTTGGAGGTGGAGCTATTGAGGACATTGGTAGGGCAGAGGATGTGCCTCTTGTGATCGTTGACCAAAGTAGCGCACCATATCCATCGCAAAAAGGTGGCCACGGTGGAAACAGTAAGTGAGGCTCAATTTGGTGGCACAAGAAGACATAGGTAGTGGGAGGTCAGATGGAATTGCCCGAGAGAGTGATGACTACAGATGTGTAGGGTGTCCGGGTGATAGATAGTGACTGTAGCAACATTATCACGCCGGGTTGACAATGTGTTCGGTTCTAGCTAGAGTTGGTGAGTGTTGCATTGGTGTGGGTGAAGATGCTTTACGTTTTTTCAGATTTATTATTCTTTTATTAAAATGGCAAAGCTAATGCACTATTGTAAAAAAAAGAAATAAAATAGACCAAGCTGATCAATCCAGCTAGCGAAGCATCCACACCAGCACCTCTATCCCTACCCTCTATTTCACTATTAGCTACTGATATCATTTCCTCTAAATTTCCTTCACATTCTATACTACACTGTAAAATATTTCTTTTTTTTTTTCCATCAGACACTCTACCTAAAGTTACAGTGTTTTAAAGTCACGGCTATGGATGGATGCCAAGAGACGTCAAAAGATCAAAATGTGCGGTCAGAACAGGAGCTAGGTGCTCCTTTGATATGTAAAAGAGAATAGTGGTGGTGTTAGGTAACAGGATGGACAGATGCGATGAGAATCCATCAAACGGGACAGCAACAACAGCAAGGGCAATAGCAAATGGCTCGACCGACTTAAGTTGGTTCACTGCTTATTCTAATCACGACTCCATCCATGCTTTCCTTGTCAAGTGACTGGGCACCTTTTCTCAGCAGTCAGCACACTCCTCCTCTCCCTTTCAATTCTTTATTGAGAAGACAATTCGCTTCGCATCGCATGGGGATAGCTACGCGGCATTAAACTAGGTTTGTTGTGGATTTTGCACTGTGTGCATGGAGTTTGATCTGTGATAAAATAGTGGCCAAAAGATGGCCGGAATCTTGGCTGAAAGAATACTATACTGATATACTCCACACTTTAGCAGTTAGCAATCTGCACAATTCTAGGATATTTTGTGCCTTCTCTTTGCTCGTCTTGGAGTGGAGATCAAGGACACCGTCTTGATTCTTGACCATAGAGGGCGTCTCGCCTATGTTGTTTCCAGTGTGGTTTGCAGTCAGGGCATAAGCTAGCTAGCTCTGCAGGTGAGATCTGAAGAATAGCACCAAATCAATCAAACAAGCAACAAGGATGAACAGCAGAACAGGAAGCCAATGTATAAGGTACAGGCCATGTTTCCTGGCAAAGCTGCCCGTCAGCTCCATACTATTAACTTTGTGCTTGCAAGAGGATGAAGAAAAGCCAGGGCACTAGCAGCAATACAGCAGATGCAGATGCAATGCACATCACTGTCTTCAATTGAACTGATGAGTGGCCACAACTGCTTCCTTTTATAATTTTTCTACAGGGCTCCGCACTTCGGAGCGTAAAGCCTTTGGTGGTCTGGTGATTGCAACTATCTGGAACATCTGGAAGGAGCGAAACCGTCGTATTTTTCAAGGAAAGTTCCTCCCTTTTCCTTCGGTGGTCTCCTTTATTAGGGATGACATTCGTTGTTGGGGCCTTTCGGCCAATTTTGTAAATATGGAGTAGTCTCCTCGGTCCTGACCCTTGTAAATTTTTCTCCTTCTTAATGAAATGGCAGTGCGCCTGCCCCTTTTGGTCAAAAAAAAAAAAAATTTCTACAGGGCTGGACAGGGACTGGACCAGCTGCAAAGTCCAGAGGTAGCTTTCTCTTTCAGCGCACATACATACATAGGGATGATTGGGATGATGAATATTATCATTTATGGAGTATTATTGAGTACATTGAGGAAGAAATAACTCTCGTGAGATGGCTTCCACCAACCAGACCTTCAAGTTCAGGGGGTAGCTTTCATTTCACCTTTGATTGCTGACTGGAAAGATACTCTTGACACACTGCGCCGCTCTTCATAATTATTCCTTCGCTGCAAAAGCCGCTACAATTTCAATGTCAAGAACAACAACTCATCAAACGTTTCTTGTTTAGCCGCTAGCTTCTCGTCGATCTTGGAAAAGAATTGGCCAGAAGAATTTTCAGTATCTCTTAAAAGATCGAGCTCGTGTAGTTGCACGCCCGATGTGATTCCTCTCTATTTTTTTCCCCCATTGGAAATTTTTAGCAACGTGTTGCGCTTTGGGAAAATAGGACGGAGCTCAACTGTTCAGCCATGTGGGAGAAAGACAAGTGCAAGTAAAATCCGACTTGGCATGTGAGAAAGATCCATCTAAAGTTGGTTCATGAGCAAGCAAAAGTTGGCCTTTCAGTATAGCACTACTATAGCGTATGAGCAATCGGTACTCACACGCTTTTCAAAGCTCTAGCTGCCTCCACTTGAGTATTTTGTCGACCCTATGTCGGTTCATTCTGATTTTTTTTCCCCAGTTAATGTTAATAAGAGCCACTATTAAGTTATGTATCACGCTAAACAGAAAAATCGTTGTTTGGTGACTGTCTGATTCTTAAACCTTTTCAGTGGAATCAACTGTCCTTTTTCTCTCTGAATTGTTGAAAACTTCTAACATTTCCTTGGACCGCACGCAGCCCTGAAAATTATATTTTTGTCAATGCCTCGTCTCTGTGCATTTCCCCTTGCTTTTCTCCTCACCTCCTACTTTTGAGTCACCAATAATACAAAAAAAAGTAGCAATTATTTTGTGGACAGAGAAGGCAGAGCCCGTGAGAGCCATATATAAACACACAAGAGGTAAGGAGCTCTGATCCAACTCCACTCCCTTTGTGTTTACTTGCTCTCATGTGCTTTCCAGTTACACAGCTCTTATTCTTGGAGAGGTGAATGAAAGGGTAGTTGTGGCTGAGAGCAGAGTAATTAAAGAAGAGCAATAGTGCAGTGAAGTGGAGTTCATCCATGGAGGTGGAGGCTTCTTACAACTATGGGTTCCTCCCTGCAGCCAGGCACCAGCCTTATGGCCCCCCTCCTCTCCACCCTGCAGGTACATGCAATCCTATGATTGTGGCATTCTTTTCTTTTTCTGTCTCTCTTTTCAGTTTGCCTATTGGTTTCTGAACAATTTCTTCACTGATTTCTTGGGTCCATTCAAGTATGTTTGGTCTCAAGGAAAATTTGTTCTTGCAGCTGTATTGCCCATTGCCCAAACCCAGTGATAGTTTCTTGCATTTTCATAACCTTTTATGAAAAGTCCAGCCGCCCTTGTTCATGGTTTAGAACCATTGGTTTTGTCACGTCTTTTTCTTTCTTTCTTTCTTTCTTTTTTGTTTTATCACATGAAACAAGAAAAAAAGAAGTATTTCATGCCCTTTTTCTTTGATTGGCACATGAGAGTACATCGTCGTTATAGCTCATAAAAAGATTTGAATTGCAAAATTGGTGGGAAGACTCTGTACAATCTTTTTTCTTTGGTACAAGGAGGAATCAGTATTATCTTAAAAAAGGAGGAATAATATGGTACAAAAGAAAATTATTTGATTAGATTGTGGATTGCGTTACATCGCTTAAACTGATTCTCGTGGATACTAATCAGAAGATGGTGAACTGTGGGAGTACTTTCCTTGCCCTTTCTGCTACATCGAGGTTGAAGTGCCCTTCATATGCAGCCATCTGCAGGAGGAACATTGCTTTGACACTAGGAATGCTGTAAGTGAACCTCCCTCCAGTCTCCACTATCTGCTTCTTCAAAATACCACTCAAAAAGAACTTTGACGAATCAAAACCTAGGTCTTAATCTAATCGTGGACACTAATGCTGGATGCTGAGTCTCCTAACGTGTCCTTGTATATTAATTTATCATAAAATTCAAAGCTACTGCCTACTGGTTATTACTAAGAGATTAACATTCCTATTTTCTATTAACTAGGATCACTTGTTTTGGATGTTGAAACCTAACAGATAAATAAAACCAAGTTTACCTAATTCCATAGCAAAGGGTAAATAGCTTGTGTTTATAAACAAAGCAATAGAACTTGGGCACCTCTCTCTTATCTTACACCGACTTGGTTAACGGTTTACATGACGACCTTCAGGTTTGCCCGATCTGCGCGGACAATCTGGGGAAAGACATGGCTGCACACTTGAGAGTTCAACACTCCAATCTTCTAAAGGTACTGCTTGCTCTTCCACAGTTTCTATCCCACTGAATCACTGACGCTTGATCATGGCAGAGGAGGAAGCCTTCCAAGGAATCATACGAAGCGAGCTCCGATTTTGAAGGGCCGCAGCACTGCGCCTACATGAGAAATAACAGGCCATACCAAGAACCTGCGCCTGATCCTCTGCTCTTCCAGTTTATCTGCAGCGTTGCTCAAACTGACAATGCAAGCACTCAGGAGGCCAGTGCTGCTTCAGCCATCTCAGATGATCAGAGGTAATAATTTAGGGATTAATTACTTAGCAGCTCTGCCAAAGTGAATGCTCATAAGTACCAGTGGTGGTTGTCGTCTCTCAGGTCAGCTCAGCCTCAGCGTGTCTCTGTTGATGATGATGCGTCGGTGCTGGAGCTGGAGGAAAGGTTGCGGAGGATAGAGTTTGTCAAGGAGATAATCATGTCAACTTTTGTTATCTAGGACATCTCCAGGATCTTGTCAAAGCATTCCCCTGGCTATCTGCTCTCTAGCTGTAAACGATCGCTGCGTGCTTTGCCTTCACCTCGGTTTTATATGAGGTGTACCATATTAGTATTACTAACCCCCTCCAGTTTTACAAACAAACAAACGTACATACGTACATACCGGGGAGCATTGGTTTTGATAATTTGCCACCCTGACCCTGATGGTTGCTGGGATAATCATTTACCACTAATCACACGTTGTAGGCATAAGAGGATCCACATGTCCTAAACACGGGAGTGACAAATCAACAAATACACTTATATAAAGTGGTAAGTCATTAAATACACTTCTTCAGAGTGAAAATAACAATTATTTTTCCTATAGAGAAGCGCTCATGTCAATTCACATAATATTGATGCATTGGGCTTGTAAAAGAGCAGGGGACGCATAAAACTTAACATCTATGCTAGCATATGGGCGCTTAGAGGAGGTTGTCACATATTAACACATTATGGGATACAAGTTTAGCATTGGTTGAAAGATATTTCTACAGGTGCTTCGTGATGTAACAACACCATCTTCTCTTTAATCACTTGTGCATTAAATCCTCCTAGTTTAATACATGCACAAGAGCATTTTCCATATAAGCCTAAAATTTGAGAAAATGCTTCTTGGGTCACGGTGTATATAACTCAACAAAAAGATCCTAGTGAGAAAACTGAGAGCAAGGCGATCAAAAAAAAAAAAAAAAAGCTATGACAGTTTGCATGCTCTACAAGTATCATATCATAATCATCTAGCTCTACAAGTGCTCCTAACTGAGGGAAAAAAACATGGGCGGATTAACATCAGCAACGTAGCCTAGTGGACAAATGTTACATTCGGCGGGGTGACGCCCATCATCTCGTAATAGGCCTTCTCAGCCTCTGCCATTCTCGTCTGGAAAATTCCCCATTCTTTCCGGCAACGCTCTCTTACCTGAAAAACCAAACATGACGTTCAATAACAAAACTACAGCCAGAACATACAACTATATGTGAGAAGAGATTTCGTAAGAAAGCTTACCCCTTCCCACGGTGCCCTTCCATGCATGCTCTGACCGCCCCTGTGGGAAAGTGGGAAATGTTAACATTAAGTGCAAGTTGAACTGTGATTATGTTGGGATTTTTGAGTGTTGTGGGGGGGGGGGGGGGGGGTCTTACCACCGATTTTTCATGAGCAGGCTGCAAGGAGTGAAGGCGTCAACAAAATATCAAATTAAGTGCAAAAGCTATCAAATGGTCATTGACAAGGGGAGTAGAGTAACTATGAATTCCCTTTTCAATGTCTATCTCAATGTTTGACCAGGGTGTGTAGTCCATACCTCCACACATTTCCTCAGAGCAAAATCGAGACCCCATCCATGAACCAAATCATTCTGCAACAAGCAGATATTAACCACATGAAGTGGACTAATTAAGGAGAGTGGATAATGAAATTATGTTATACCTGAATCATATGCCATACACATCTCCATGCATCTCTGGAGAAGACTGGAGCCATTATTTCAACAAACCTGTACATCAAACACACACAGTTAGGACCCTTTCACATATATCAGCAACTGGAGGGATCAGCTATTGGGAGGAAAACTACATACGCAGCGCAAGGCGGAAGATGAGAATCAGTGCACCAGCCTGGTCTCTCCTCGTTATCCCTGTTATAACCAAACCATCAGCCAGGTTGCTTTATCAGATTAAAAACAACTTTTTGAGGACCATTGATCAATATTTTCTCAATCTTCATATGTAGGTGTGAGGTAGTGCATGCTTCCAGACAATGCAGAGGGCATAAAACCAAGAACCCCTCATGTAGCTAGAGGCTAGAGTTCTTCCACTTACTTGTGGACCTGCTGATCCCCTCTTCTTTTGGTCATCTGCCATGTCAATCCCCTATCTGGCTCCAAACCAGGCTGTGAGATATGTAGCTGATATTTCTTGACAAGTTTAATGTACCTGTGATGTCAACGGTGTTAGTAGGTCATCTAAAAGAACCTGCAATGAAAATATTGTTCAAGTGAAGATTGAAGGAGCATACTCTGCATTAAAATGATCAACTCCAAGGTCCTCATCCCAGATGAAAATATACTCGTAAGGTGCCACAATATCAGGGTGTAAGAATCTTTTGGCATACCACCTGCAGGCATAGATAATCAGCACATTTAGAACCCCCTTTCAAATTAGAACCTTAGATTTCAGCGCCACACTCTGTGGCGTGAAATTCTGAAGAAACCTGCCGCAGGGCTTCCTAAGGCTATCTCCAATAGGAACCCCCTAAATTTGATCCCCTATAGCCTCATATACAGGTTTCCTTAAAAAAAAATCTCCCTATATTTCTCCTATCTCCAACAGCGTTCCCTATATGGAGAATTGTATAGGGGGAGGAGAGAGAACCCCTATATATAAGGGATTGAGAGAAAAACTCTATTTTAGGGAATGGAATAGGGAATGCTGTTGAAGCACATAGGGGAAGAATCCGTCCCCTATTTTAGGGTAGAGGGTGCTTTAGGAGAGCCTGTTGGAGACAGCCAGAGATGTGGCACGCGCGCCCTGGTTAGCCTGCAACCAAACACTAACCTATGGGGGTGTGGCATGTCAGCCTTGAGTTGTGGCACATTGAGGCACTGAATCAAACATACAACTTTACTAGTACTATTGGATTGTATTGGATCGGATACCTGCTTCGTAAAAAGTTTAGATTTTTTAAAAAATTATGTTTGATTTAAATTGGACTCTGTGATGCAAAACCGCTTCTGATCGCCCCTTAACTTCAAAATTGCGCCGACTTGATCCGTTCACCAGTCAAACCTAGCTTATGAGCGGTTTTGGGTGACATGTCGGCCCATGTGGCAGATTATACTTGCGTGACAATCTACACAGCTGTCCATGTGGTTTATTTTTTTGTGCTATTGTTGCCATCCCAACCGTTGTCGCCACCCCTGGAAGGACACGTTGTAGAGTGTCTACGGCGGTGACTCAGATCACCATATATGCCAAAAAACTTTTCACCAATTTCAGCCACAACCATCAATTTACAAAAATCATGGATGATAGCAAAATCTTCGATCTTATGAATCCTATGGCTTGTGAAAAACCATTAATTCCTTTCATATACACAACAATGAACAAATTTAGATCGCCACCACTTCTACCATGAGTGTCGTCGAGGAGATCTTCAACTCCTCCATCTCTAGCCCAACCCAGTGTAAGGAAGTCCAATGCGAGTCCACCAAAGGCATCCCTATGGGCTATATATGCTCACGGGACATGGCTCCACGTCCACGTTAGCCAAAAATCGTCCTCAAACTCGGGGTTGGCCGATCAAAAGAACAAGTCGACACGGTTTTAGAAGGCAACCATGAGCGGTTTTGCACCATGGGGATTAATTTGGCCAAAACGTAAAAGTTCAGAACCAAATTAACACTTCTTTACATAGTTCAAATTCCCAACGTCAATATTATATTCCGATTTTTAAAATGCAATATAATTTCCGATTTTATTGCATTGGACTTTTTTTGGGGGAAGAAATCGAAAAATCAGTAGGAGGCACCAGTGTCCAGTGGGCGTAGGTGAGTTGCTGAATAGACTATGACTGGTGGGCCCTCTTTGGGAAGCGGCCTCTCACCCACACCCACTACTAACCACGCGGCGGTGCATCTCGCTCTCGCATAATAGTATTTCCTCCCATCGGATCCAAACCCCATTACCCCATCCCTCTCTCGTCTCTCCTCTCCTAGTGCGAGTGCGAGTGCGACCGCGAGCCAGCGAGAGGAAGAAGATGTCGAAGGTGTTCACCCTCGAGGAGGTCGCCAAGCACAACTCCAAGGACGACTGCTGGCTCATCATCGGCGGCAAGGTTCCAAATATCCTCCCTTCCTCTCCTCTCAAGATTCCCTTGCCTTACCCCTGATCCCCAAGATCCTGCCTTTCTCATCTCCTTTGGGAATTTTCCCCTGAAAAATTTAGGTACCTTCTAGTATGTAAACTCCCACCCATGCCCAAACCTTGATTTGGGCTTAGTTTCCATGATAGACTCCTGATTCTGATAGACTCCTGATTTGGGCTTAGCCCAGCAAGAAAATTTTCGCTTTTAATGCTGCACTGCACACCTGGTTGAATTCTTTTCTAGAGGACAAATGCTTGCCGTGCTATGCCACCTGTTGCTGTTCATGAGTGCCGTGCCTGTGCCATGGAATTCTACCGCATATGGTTGTTTGTTTTCTGACTCGCATCCAAACAGATCCGAGCCTTGGCTGCAGGAGCTTGAACAACATGTGAAGGCGATGCCAGTTTGCTATGTTCATCTCTTCCACCTCAATTTTGTTTCTTCTCGAGTAGTTGCAAGACCTGACCTGATGTGCTACTGTGTTTCCGGTTAGTGAAAATCGGTCCAAGTGTTAATCTTATCTGAATGTGGTTCGGTTTTGTCCAGGACTAGACCATACAGGCTTTTTTGTCCAAATTGTGGTTTATTAGGTTACACCGTGCTTAAATGTTTCAGCCTCATAACTATGGACTTTATTAATAATGTACTGTCTTTGTAGATGATAGTAGGTGTCTAGTTAATGGGCCTGAATTGACCTTGCCTGTTGTTGTGTGCTCCTGATGTGCTCATAAGCGTCCTTTTGTAATCTATCATTTTCTCGGAGCCTACGTTTACAAAGATGTTGCAGCCTAAATTATTTGCTAGCTTGATTCCAAAAGCTTGACCTTGTAATCTGAGTGCGCAGTTCTTGTTGTCATCTTCCATAACACTTGGTTACAATTGCACACAGCATGTGTGGTAGTTCCAAATGGCGTGTGCTTTCTTGCTAACATAATTTTTTTAAAATATTGGCAAGACCTTGTTATATCATGAGAAAAGCTGTTTTTTTTCCACAAACTAAACTCTCTGAATAATCTGTTGTGTTCTGGTAGGTATACAATGTGACCAAGTTTTTGGAGGATCACCCTGGAGGCGATGATGTCTTGCTGTCTTCAACTGGTACTGTCCCATTGCATACTTCCTGGGTAAAGAAGCTCACAAGCAAAATACATTCTGAGCTTACAAAGCTACTTACATATTGCAGCTAAGGATGCAACTGACGACTTTGAGGATGTGGGGCACAGCACGACCGCTCGGGCAATGATGGATGAGTACTACGTTGGTGACATTGACACAACCACGATACCCACCAAGGTGAAGTACACGCCCCCCAAGCAACCACACTACAACCAGGATAAGACACCAGAATTCGTCATCAAGATCCTCCAGTTTTTGGTTCCCTTGGCAATATTGGGCTTGGCCGTCGCTGTAAGGATCTACACCAAGTCAGAGTCTGCTTAATATTGTTGTCAAGTCTTTTGAATGATCAAGAACTGAATAAGTTGGTGGGGATTGCATATTTTGTATGAGCATGGTCTGTCATGAATTTGACAACTATTCTCAAATTTCATGGTGTTATGGTTATAACAAGTCTATTGGTGAAATGTGACTCAAGAAAATAGATATTTGGTTCTATTTTTCAATTTACTAATGAATTGCTATATTCCAATTCCCATTTGATGCGATTTGTTCTTGTGTATCCATGTTTGACTCTTTCTATACATGTTTATCAATGTAGTTACAGGCTTACATGTTCTGTGCTGTCAGGTAATTTATCATAATTGAAATGACTGAAATGAAATATACTGAATTTCTGGTATCCGTGTCAAGATCAGAAGAGTCTTGCAACATATTGTAAATGGGCAGTGTAAGTACATCCAGTAATGTTTCTCGTAAATGCAACTTCCGGACCATAGTCAGGAAGAGATCTTATCTTTTCTTTTCCCTTTTCCTTTTTGAGGAAAGTCAGGAAGCGATTTTGTTGAGTGGCAAATGGTACATTTCCATCAAACGTATTTGAGTCCCGATAGGCCATACTTGCTGTGGGGGATGGAGTTCCTATCCCCAGACTTCAAAATTTGAGTTTTACAACAAGCTAACTCAACATATTTGACAAGACTGATAGGAAAAAAAAACAGTTAACAAGATACTGTAAGAGTACACCAAAATCAGCCTTCCCTTCAACGATCTGGAAAGTGGATTAGCAAAATTATGTTGTTTCACACAATACTTAATGCAAGTCCAAGTTCTGATGACTTCATTCATGGGTTAGCCGAAGGACAGGAGATACCTAAATCTATCAAATGATACCACACATGATAGGGAAAAGAAGTGGCATGCAGAATTCCCCGAGCCTTGCTATGCCGCAACTGTAATGGAACCTCGACCTTCAAGATCTTTAACAGGCCAAAACTGCTCTTGATGCCATCCATCTTCAGAGAGTGACATTTAACAGAGCCCTGAAAATGGATTCATGTCAGGTCAAAATCAATAGCTCAATGCCTGACCGAGACTCATTACGATACCACATTTTTTCCGGAAGAAAATAAACAGGCCAAGAATCCCAACGAGCACACCAGAAATGATGGCAAGTGGATTTCAGTTCAATTGTATTTAACATTATTTATAGAATCTTTCATATAAATCGTGTTGGGATCCTATTCAGGGTTACATCACCAAAATCATTTTCTGGACAACAGAAGACGATAGAGCTATCATTGGCTGGTTCTTTGGTTCTCTCTCCCCATGAAGGGAACCAAGTGACATGAACATTTAAAATATGAATTAAAACTGCATGAACACTTAAGTACTTTTTTTTTTGACCGAAAGGGGCAGGCGCACTGCCATTTCATTAAGAAGGAGAAATATTTACAAGGGTCAGGACCGAGGAGACTACTCCATATTTACAAAATTGGCCGAAAGGCCCCAACAACGAATGTCATCCCTAATAAAGGAGACCACCGAAGGAAAAGGGAGGAACTTTCCTTGAAAAATACAACGGTTTCGCTCCTTCCAGATGTTCCAGGCAGTTGCAATCACCAGACCACCAAAGGCTTTACGCTCCGAAGTGCGGAGCCGCTGGTGATTCTGGAGCCACCAATTAGCAAGACTTCCATCTGGAGGCTGAATGGACGCGAAGTGGGATGGTAACACAAGTCTCCAAATGCTGTTTGAGAAGGGACACGACGTAGCAAGATGGTCGATTGCCTCTAGGTTTGCCTGACAAAGGCAACAGATGGGATCGTGCGGCCACCCTTTTTTGGCGAGCACCTCCGCCGTGTTGATCTTGCAATGAAGAAGTGTCCAAGCGAAGAAGCGGCATTTGTTTTCCGCGCTAGCTTTCCAAACAAGCTTGTGGAACTCCCAACCAGTGCTCCCAGCGAACTGCAGCCTGTACGCCGAGCGGGTTGTAAAAGTCCGATGAACGGAAGGCGACCAGAAGATTTTGTCGCCTGTGCCCAGAGGAGCAAGCGCCACATGCTGAATCAAGGACCAAAGCCTTATGAATTCAAGAAGCTGACTAGGAGTTTGGAGATGGCCAACGGAGGAGATCCAGAGGTCATTGTGCAGAAGGTTCCCAACACTCCGTTTTTTGAACTTGGCGATAGCAAATAAATTGGGCGCCAGAAAACGGGGGGTCCACCCTTGAAGCCAGTTATCATTCCAGAAGCTAGCCTTGTTGCCATCTCCAATTTCCACCTTAGTCGCAGCCCGAAACAAGGCGATGTCATCAGGGCCGCAAGGGACGGGGGTCCCAACCCAAGCTTTTGTAGGATTGGTCCATTCTTGCCAAAGCCAGCGAAGACGAAGAGCGCGACCGAACCTTTCGAGATCAAGAATGCCTAGACCCCCAAGGTCCTTGGGACGGCAGACTGTGTGCCAGTTGACTAAGGCATGGCCAGAACTGGCTGAGTCGTCTCCACGCCAGAGGAAGGAGCGCCTGATTTTGTCAATTTGCCGGATCACCCACTTGGGCAAAGCTATGGCTGTCATGAAGTAAGTTGGCATTGTCGAGAGGACCGTGTTGGTCAGGGTGAGACGACCAGCCTTTGAGAGGAGCTTTCCCTTCCAGCCAGGTAATCGAGATCGAATTTTTTCGACGAGGTGAAGGTAGTGAGCGCGCCCAAGCTTCCGCAGATGCAGTGGAAGCCCAAGATAAATGCAAGGGAACATAGCCAGCTTGCCTGGGAAAGCCTCTAATAAGGAGTTGGGATCCATCTCAGAGCAATTAATTGGAAAGAGCTCACATTTGCTGAAATTGATGCACAGGCCGGAGGATTCACCGAAAACTGACAGAATTTGGCCAACGAAATGGAGCTCCCCGGCCGAGGGGCTGATGAACATAGCCGCGTCATCAGCATAAAGAGAAATTCTGAGATTTAACGGCCGACAGTTTATCGGGGCGAGGATTCCTTTTTGCAAGGCCAAACTGAAGATGCGCTGTAAAGGGTCAATTGCCAGGATAAAAAGCATGGGCGCAATGGGATCCCCCTGCCTTATCCCCTTTGCATGATAGAAAGGCTCGCCAGGAATACCATTAAGCATGACTGAGGAGGTCGAGGTTCCTAGCAAGGTGGAGATCCAATTGCGCCAACGCAGGCCAAAGCCTAAAATGTGAAGAACCTCCAGGAGGTAGGCCCAGTGGACAGAATCAAAAGCTTTGGCAAAGTCCAGCTTGAGAAAGATGGCAGGGATTTTCCTTGTCTGGAGATCTCTGATGATATTCTGCACATAGAGAAAGTTGTCATGGATGGATCTCTTCTTGATGAAAGCACTTTGGCCAGATGAAACCAAGTCATTCAGCTTTGGAGTAAGGCGATTAGCAAGAACTTTTGAGAAGATTTTGCTGACACTATGGATTAGGCTGATTGGTCTACTAATCCACTAAATGCTGTTTCCATCAAGTGGTTTATTTTGGGTGGTATGAAAGTTGAAACACATGCTGGAATTGTTGATACAACCCACCTCCTCTTCATTTCCCTTGTTCGTTTACTTTTTATGGCATCATGCTCAATTTTAACTCGGGCAATGTCTATGATAATCTTGTTAAAATTTCATTATTGGCAGGTACTTGGAGAATACCCAAGTGAAATCTTTGTACAGAAATACACAACTCCCAACACAAATACTAAGACAAATTCAAAGTGATACATGCACATGTTACAATCCGATAAAACCATAAAAGAGACACATACTATCTAAAAAAGAAAGCATCAGGAAGCACATGCTATTCCAAAAGGAAACTAGTAATTGATTACAGTAAGCAGGCTATACTAGAAAATTTTCAATCTCAGTGGGTTGCAACTTGCAAACAAGTATTTTAAGGGCACACTGATGTAAACTTTGCTGGTGTAGTTTTTTTCCGAAATTTGGAAAAGTTGGTCATGGATGGAAATCTCTGTTATTAACTTGTAAGGACTTTTGTATCTAGCATTCCAAAATGAAAAAAATTAACATATTTTCAGCTACAGATGCAGTTGGAGACCACTCAATTTTTACTAAAGGAAACTGTCTTCTGCTTCCAAAGACCATTTTTTTAAAAGTCCAATAACATTAATTAACCGAACCCTGAGGCATATAGAAAAATAAGATGAAAACCTTCACATAACCTATTTATTGAGACAAGCTGGCACACTTTTTAATAATGGAAATGCTATGGTAAAATCAGCCAAAAATATTCTTGGTGGATATTGATGAACGCAATCTGCCAATGAAAGCTTGGTGCCACATAAAAAATTTCTCTATATTGAACACTCCAAATCTACAAATAGAAAATTAGCTAATATTTTTTTTATATGATTTGCTAGCATATTTTCCTTAGCACAACATGAACTCTAGATTCTTCAATTCACTCGATCCATAGAGTTAAAGTAGGGTGATGAATTTAGATTCAGTAGGGATTTGTAATTTCTGAGTGTTCCACTATAAGATAAGAGTGCATCTTTCACTATAAATGTTCAGTGTTTTAGTTCTAGTCCATGTCTGCACTGTCCATCAGCAAAAGTAGCTCATAATTACAATGTCAACCATCCATTTGAATACTGTGCATATAATTTTTAATATATGTTACCAACATCCTGATTAACATTTTGGAATTATATGACCCTTTTCAAAATTACAATTTTGATACCAATTCCATGAATCCTGCAAGATCTCCAAAGTTGCACCATGAAACTCCTTATGTAGTGCGTTCAGTGACTTGTTACAATGTGAATGGTTCAAAATAGCACCTATTGATTCAATTACTAGTTTTCCTTCTAGGTACTTAAATAGAAGTTTGAATCAATTTATGCGACATGAAGTAATATACAGTAATTCAGTTGATGAATACAATCCTTCTGGGAAAATAGGTGTAAAGTTAGCTTATTATTATTTTTTGTATAGCTCAAAGCCTCATAATCTTTTCATTTCCAGATAGTTTGGAGTATCGGTAGAAACTCTATTTTAACTTTTAACATAAGCCACAGTTTTTGTGTTCTTTCTCTGAGGAACATCCTAATATAACCAATCATGCAATCCTTTCCTGTAAATTGTAAGATTGATTCTTGTCCACTGCCTAATATAACCAATCATGCAATTCTTTCCTGTAAATTATAAGATTGATTCTTGTCCACTGATCTCTCTGCAAGTCAATCAATGCTCAATTTTCAACAAACTAGAGATAGAAGCATGGAATCATAGATTCATGCACCTGATGGGGTGACATGACTTTGTAGCAATAGTACAAGTTTCTATTTAGCTCAGTAATACAGAGTAGAATCGCCGATGATGGAGAGGTTGGGCGTGTGCTCACTGTATTCAACTATTGACGTAGGAGGCAGTTGTCCAATACAAATCTCATGTACAGTCGACAAAAGAGGAAACAGTTCTTGCCACCCTCGATAAGTCAAGACTTCGTAAACTTCTCTTGCTGTGGACACTCCCTGTGAAACTAAGAAGATTAGATGCACTGAGCAGACAATGCTTTCATCATCTGTTATGGGTTTCAGATATTTGCTTCACCTGTAGTTTTTGGCCATGCAACATCTCTGTTTCCAGCTCATCAAAAGACCTGTTAGAATGATGATGCAACACGGCATTATTATTGTATAATTACGGGACACATAAATCATAACTATGCTAACACTTTATATGCCATGAGCATCAAGTGATTTATTATTTTTATTCTCTAACAAAGGCCAAACATAGACTAAAACTGTCGCTAATTGTAAAATGAAAATATGCCATGAGCATGACAAAAAAAACCTTTTGCCTCCATTCCTTGCAAAGGCCTCAGCCACTCTTCTGTTTCTCCCACCAACTGCCATGAAACACCATTATCAATTTTGTATTTGTTCAATAAAAGGATTGAGAACAATGAAGGTACGTACGGCATGTTGTGATTAGGTCAGCCACACCACAACTCTCAAAGAATGTGTTGTCCCTGACTGAAGGGAATAGAAGTTTAGAGAAAGCACGCATTTCCCGCAGACCAATCCTCATTATCGCAGCCTAACAAATAGACAGAGGTGACCATGAGATTATGTGATACCATGAAAATACATTTCTTTGTTCGAATGTCTTCCATTGAAAAGAAAAAATCAAAACCTTGGTGTTGTTTCCCATATCCAAACCATCAACAAGGCCTGCAAGTTAATTCCGTCACATAAGTCATTGAAACTAAACTTGAAAGGAAACAATGGATACGACATCAGATAATATTTCTGTAAGAAAAAACCTGCTGCAATGGCCACAACATTTTTCAGTGTCCCGCATAGTTCAACTCCCTCGATATCTTCTACCTGCATATGAAACGTAAGGGCGCAAACTTTTCATCCTTGTTTTACATTCTGAGAGTTCTCTTACACACTTCCAAAATTGTTTTTCATTTTCTGCCCCCGTTAGTCCATTGTACCTAGCTAACTTTTCATTATTATTTTCAAAATTTTACCATTTTTTAAGAAAAACAACCTTAACATTTTATGTACACCAGTACGTTGACAGGACCAGACTGTAGGAATTTTGTTTCCATATGAAATTATAGCTAAATAACTTACAGTAGCAACTAGGAAGTAAGGTGTGGTGAAAAGTTTAGCCCATCGGGTCGCCACTTCCTTATCTTTCCTGTATCCAACCGTTGCTTCACTGAACTTCTCAACAGCAATCTGCATTTGAAATTTATGCCCGCTTACAAACTACCAAGAAAAAAAGGCGCACAGCAAGTTCAAAATATATGCTTGCCTCATTTGCAATGTTAGCACCCATGAGGACACAGCAATTGATTCCAAGTGTATCCGTGATTAGTTTGGATATCATGCATGGTCCTTCCATTTTGACCTCCATGCCCTTGATGAGGGAGATAGCCTCGGCTCCTGGTTTTAGTTTGCCCACGAGCTTCTTACATATACCCTCCACAAATTGATGAGGAGTCACAAAAACCAGCATATTTGCATCTTTGACTGAAAAACACGATGGAAAAAATTAAAATTTTATAAAATAGTACCCAATGGCCTAGGAAAGCATAACTGTGGACATTAAATTTTGTAGTGCTGAATCGACTGCCTGCTTTTTTAAAAGAGAAGTTTCTTTCGTCCACTAGAGCTTTATGTATTGCTAGCTCAAATAATCATGAGAAATGGGTTACAGTGTGGTTACCTGCATTCTCCAAATCAGGATCAGCAATTACATTAGCTCCAAGCTTTATACCAGGTAAGTATTTGCAGTTCTCCTGTAACATGTGAGAATTAACTTATTAATGTTGTGCTGTTGTTTACTAGTGCACAAACAATCAAACATTACTCATTCTAGAAGCAAAATAAACTAAATGGAACTAATTTTGGCTCTTACATTTGCTTGGTTTATGGACTCAGATAGCTTCTTTCCCGTTGGCAATATTTCCTCAAATACCCACATCCTTACTTCATCTGCAAACAGTTCGCCCAGAAGGTCAAAGTTGACACCAATAGGTACAAGAAAGCTTCTTGTCAAAATTCCATGGTGAGTAATACAGCACCTTAACAAACAGAGAGAACCATAGCTACCAATGAACTGAACAAAAGAATTTCTATATATTTATTATTTACGACAGATATCTTAGAGACAAGAGCAAGTCAATCCAGCATTGTGCTATAGATTGATGAATGGAATGGCATAGGTACGTACTGCATAGAGTTAATGAGTGAATGCGATTTCTTATCCGCACCAAACGGAGCCATCTGATTTTGGAGTTTGGATTATTCTGTTAATGCTGAAAGAGCCTAACAAAAAGATAGGGTATGTGTGGTCTCCTATTGCATGGTTAAATGGCGCAAAGGCAGCCAGGAGCAACATAGAAAATGTCAACAGTTGTTAATGTATAATTGAAGAACACAGCGCATCAGAGGGTAAGAGGTAGATACCGTAGAAGGAGGGCAGCTTGGCGGTGTTGGAGGCGATGAGGCGGGAGGCGACGCTGCCCCAGTTGCCGCTGCCAATGACGGCCACCCGATACTTGGCATGCCCGTTCTCCATCTCCATCTCCATCTCCGGCGGGGGGCGGCGGCCCGCCCAATGTGCAGATCAAGAAACCGACCAAGAAAGACAAGAGGGAGCGAGCAGACCAAGAACAAGAACAAGAACAAGAACAGGGAGGAGCTAATAATAGGAAGGACCTAGTACCCCATAATGAGCACGGTATATATACAGATTGTGGAGGTGGGGGGAGGAGGACAATAAAAGAAGAAATCAAAGGAAAAGGTGAAGAATGTTAGGGCGGCAATCCCCAAGATTTGCACGTGTTTGTTTCGTGCAGGTCGCTGCGCTCTACCAGCGACGAGCCAACAGTTGCTATCAGGGCTGCAGAGGAGAGGAGGCGGTGGCGCGGTGGTGGTCTCCTCGGTGGTATCGACTTGGCCCAAACCAATAAACAGCCTTCTCCCCCATGCCAATGTCCCAATTCTTCCAGACATCTGAGAATGCAAAGACAACCTTAGTTCTCAAGGTAGACGTCAAGCTGCAGCCTGCACAGTAAAACATAGCCAGGTCGTGAAGCAACGTGTATGCACCGAATGAACAGAATCTACCTCGCATTGCACCGCTGTTCTTGGGTTTCTGCAGCGCAAAGTGAATTTTTTAGCTTCTGAGGCGCCCGCGGGCACACAGAACATGGATGCTAACATCATGCCAGTCGTTTTTCATCATTTAATCCAATTCTTGGCTTCTTCGTTGGTTGCCGACTCAGACCATTCGGTCTTGACGGTCATCCAGTCGAATTGCACGCTTCCAGTTTGTTACCTTTTATTTCCGCAAGAAATTCGGTTGGTTGCCTTACCTGTATTACGCACTTTGTGAAGTCTCTTCCCGTGGTCAATGGAAGCGCGTCTGTCTAAGGCCTTGTTTATTTCAGATTAATGTTGAGTTGCGTTTAGCAAATTTGTATAAATGTAACATGCAGAAACAAGAATGTAAACTGAAGTAAATAATAAATTAAGCGACATGCTTCTTTTTTTTTGAGTGAAAGGCAGGAGGCCTGCCTGCATTATATTAAAGAAGGAGGAAAGTTACAAAAATTAAGGGGGAAAAAGCCCTCCCCCCGGGGGGGCGATGGTACTCTCTAATTAATTACAAAATTGGCCCCTGCAGCCATCCAAAGCCGTAGGTCGTCGGTAAGGTTCTGGAGGAAGACGGGCCGAGGTCGTTCGGTCGAGCGGAAAATTCTGTTGTTCCGTTCCAGCCAAAGGTGCCAAATGATCCCTGCACATACTAACAAAGCGCCGCTAGTGGTGGTTTTTGGAAGGGCATCCCACCACGCAGGGAGGCTGGAGGCACAATTCCAAGCAGTTGGGTCAAGGATTGTGAAGCCCGTTTGTTGAGCTAAGCGCGTCGCATTTAAGGTGCTGAAATCGCATTGCAGAAAAAGGTTTTGGGTCTCGAGGTTACGAGACACAACCGCGTAAATAGCGTTTGTGCAATGTAAATCGTTGGAGGAAGTCACCGTGAGACACGCCGCAACATCGCCAGACAAAGGAAGAACCTGCATTTTGATGGGGCCCAAATTTTCCAGATGACCTCGGACGTCGGCAAGAGGCGGCTACCGCGAATTGGAGCGGTAGGCGATCTCGACCGAAAGGACCCGTTTTGGTGAAACGCCGGATCCACCGATCAGGTTGGCCATCTGCAAGGGTTGTGCGAGACAGGCGATGAAGCAGAGAGATGAGCTCAGGGATCAATTGGGGGGAGATCCCACGACGCAGGTCCAAGAGCCAGTTGTTGTTAGAAAGGGCATCCTTCACTATTCTGTTGCACCGAGCAGAGGCGAGGAAGAGCCGTGGCGCCAGCGCTCTTGGGGTGAGACCATCTAGCCAGGGGTCTTCCCAAAAAGAGGCCGAAGACCCATCTTTGAGGATAATTGACGCCCCTGCCCGGAGGAGGTCGGAGTCGGCGATGGGGGGGGGTGCTGGGGTTGCAGGAGGCGTAGACTGCACCTGTCTTGTTGTTCCAGAGCCAGCGAAGACGGAGAGCTTTGGCAAAACGTTGTAGGTCTAAAACTCCGAGGCCCCCGAGGGCAAAGGGGCAACAAACTGTATCCCAATTCACTCGGCACTTTCCAGCGAGTACGGACGAGGTACCATTCCAGAGCCAGGCTCGCCTGATCTTGTCAGGCCTAACTTCAGGGCAAGGATGCCCTGGGCCTTTCTGATGGCTGGAATGGTGGAGGAGCCAGCGGGAGAGGGACTCGGGCGTGAGGAAGCTAGCCGAGAGCTACGGCGGCGAGTAGCGAGTGGAAGTGAACGCCGTGGTCGTCTGCGTGGGGGGGAATGGATGATAGGGGCGGCAGGAATGACGGAGGCCCTCGCAAGAAAGGAGCTGGTGGGAGAAGGTGGGGATGGTAGCTCAAGGTCGGCCTCTAGGGACATGGGGTCAAGGCCGTGGAAGTGACTAGGAGGGGCGTCGGTGAAGGAAGCCGCGAGGACTGAGTCAACGCAAGCAAGCTCAAGGAAGGGCTCAAAAACTTGGGCCAGAGAGGTGGGATGGAACACTGATTCTGGGCCGTTTGATGGTGGTGGGGCGCGGCCTGGGGAAAGTGGTGAGAGGCCCGTCCTGGGGGAGTCTGCACCAAGGGCCAAGGCGCACCTTTGATATGAAAGCCCGGCCCGAGAGTGGAGGGCGCTGGCCGGAGGCGGCAGCCCACGAGGCCCACAAGACGGACTGACGGCCGGGCCCCACGTGATAGCCGCTGAGGTTTTTGGATCTCCAGAGGCCGAGGAGCGCTGCGGCAACAGTATGCAGCTCGATCTGGTGACCATGGCGCGCGAAGCGATGCGGTCGGAAGGACCCGGTCGGTTGAGAGGGAGCTCCGGCGAGGTGGCGGCGAGATCGACGGGCGACGGCGGAGAACGGGTGCGTGACGGCAACCGGCAAAGGTGCATGCTGGAAAACGGCGGCTGGCTGAAGCGTCGGCGTGTGCGCCGAAAGCCCGCGGGAAGCTGAGCCGCGGCGACGGGGAGGCCGCGGCGAACCGTCGTTCGGGCGCCTAGCCCGAGAGAGGCGTCGAAGTGGTAGGTCGTCGTCGTCGTCGTCGGTTTAAATCATCTGACGGCAGATCGGGCGAAGAGAGCCCGGCGAGCGCGCGCGGCGGCGTCCCGGGGCCGCATCGAAGTCGGGAAGCCTAGGCGCCAAGGATGAGGCACCAACTGGGGCAGCGTGCCACCGCCGACGCGCGCGGAGACGGAGGTGAAATCTTCAACGGTGTCGATGTGGAGGAGGAGGCGGTGCACCGAAGCTTGTGGTGGCCTGGGGCGCGGCGCGCCCGCGAGCCTGGCGGGGCCGAGATCACCAACGCGGCGCTCTCGAGGTACGGGGACGGCTCAGAGAGCTCAAGCTCGATCTCGAGCGGGATGGCCGACGGATCCCGCGTCCAAATCCAAACGCGGAAGGCAGAGGCATCAAGGCGGAGTCTTGTGGAGTCTTCAACCACGTCGAGGCGGCCGACGCCGGCGAAGACACGCTCCACGACAGATGAAGACCAGGCGTGTAGGGGAAGCCCCTCGATGAAGACGCTGCGCCGGAACCGAACGGCGCGGACTCGCCCGTGGCGTGGGGATCATCGGGATGGCCGCTAAGCCGGCGGCGCCACGCCGCAAACGAAGCTTCGAGGCGAAGTCGCGCCGCCCGAGAGGGTGAAGAAGGCGAGAAGCGCAGTGCCCAAGGTGAGTGACGCGATGTCGAAGACCGGATGTCGGTGGGCGCCGATCTCATAAGCGACAAGTCCGGGTCGAGGTGGGGCGCCGGTGATGGAGACGGTGACGCCATGGCGATGAAGATCGGCGGCGTCGGAGCGGATGGTCGCGGTGACCTCAACGACGACCGCCAGCCAGGGCGGTAGGCGATAACGCGAGCGCTTGCGAAGCCATGGCGGCGACGGGAGGAGCGGGAGCGGCGGGAGGTGGAGCTGCGGGGCGGTGGGGCTGGGCTGAAGGGAACGGCGGAGACAGACTTGGTCAGGGGTCAACGCTGCAGAGGAGACACCGGATGGGGTCTCGGCAAGCGGCAGCATGTGGTCCGAACAAAGGAGCAGCGCGCGCCTTTAAGGGCAGGCGCGACCGGCAAGCCAAGGGCGGGCTTGGCGGCCATGACACCTGCGACGCAAGTGGAAGCATGCCAGCGCCGCCGGTGCCTCGGGCGACGAGCCGCCAGGAGGAAAGAACGGTCGGCAAGCTTGCGGTATGATTGAAAGGAAAGCGGGCGGGGTGGGCGGTGGATGGTGGCATCAATGTGGAGCTTGCGGTGGAGGCAGAGTAAAGGCGGGCAGAGGCGGTGGTTGGGGCGACGCTTCAGTGGGCGGGGCGGAGCAGGCGACCTCAGCGTAGGTCCGGCGGGGAGGTAAATGCCCTGAGGCCGTGGCGTCGGAGGTGGAGGCTGACCAGCGGAGCCAGGAAGGGGATGCAGGGGATGGGCGGGCAGACGCGTCAGGATTGGTGGCCGCGCTCGCCGGAGAGGCGGGGCGTTTGGTGGCCGCGCTCGCCGAGGCGGCAGGGCGCTGGTGGGTGGTGGACCTCGCCGTGGAAGGGAGCGGCGAGACAGGGGAGGAGCGGGGAGCCATCGGGGGGGAAGTTTTCCGACCTTGCGACATGCTTCTTGTACAGTAGTAAGCTGATATATTGAACTGTTGTTCTAAAAGAGCATGCATGTAGCAAATTTGGCTTCAAAACGTTAGTCTCCCAGATTCAAACAGGCATGGTTCCAGTTGCACCCAATCCTTGCGATAACTGCTGTTGCAATTTTATGCTGTTATAATGTTTACACCATACTATGATCATGATGGCATCTGTTTTGTGTTCCTAGTAGTAGTCCATAAATACAATAAGCCAACGCAGTGAGATTTTACTGCTTGGCATGGACGTACTATTTATCACTACTATGTATACACGCAGAGATTTGATTTGGCTACACAGAATCAATCAGAGATCAATTACGTCAAAAGGCATTCTTTTCCCAGCTCCGTCGGCTCCAATACCGAGTGGGATTACATTTACAAACAATTTGCAGTGCCAGCATCTTGAAAGCTCCAGATTTCGTGCTTTGAGCCCCTCCATGATCGCATCGTCGTGCCCTCTGCTGACGCCACGATCAGCAAGCACCTTCAACTCTGAAGCGAGCGTGCCTGTAAGGCTGCAACCCATCAGAGGGCAGGCTCATGGCACTCAAAGCAAAAATAATCTAACACAAGAACTCAAGCTGGTCTAAAAGTATACAGGTATACCACTGCTAAGCAAGAACATAGATGTAAGAAGAGCCTTCACAAATCCGTCTCTAGTAATCGCTGAAATCAGAGTAAACAGCCTTAAATGGAGTACACCGTGAAAACAGTGGAATGATCAAAATGGAACAGATCCCAAATGTCTGTCTCATTGCCAATTTTTCTCCTCTTATACTGCTACTTAAAGAAAGTAGATGGTGGCGCAAGGCCTGAACAACACAATTTGTGGATTACCTCGCCCTGTAATCTGTGGATCCTCTGGGCTTCTTCTCTGATGCAGACAAGGTTGGTCTTGATCTCCTTGCATATCCTTCCTTCCAGTAGCCTCACTGGAACCCAGAGCTTCGGCTCCAGCTCCACCACATAACCAAGTGTTGTCTGAAATTCTTGGTCCCCCGATATTCCCGCACCTTCATCAATACTACCATCAACCTAATCAATAACCAAACACATTATGTGCAACCTTACAGACTCCCGTGAAAAGATTTAACTTTTGCCTCTGCATACAAATGATATTCATTGGTAATATGCATTTTAACATGCAGATTCTCCAGGAACATATCCTTCCTTCCAGTAGCTCACTGGAACCCAGAGCCTAGCATAATCAAGTGCGCGCCCGAAATTTCATGGTCGCTCGAAACCCCCTCGCTTTCTTCGTCAATACTATCATCAACCCAAACAACAACCCAGCGGTCCGAACTTATATGCACCTGATCAAAAGACTGAATTTGTTCCAGTTGCAAACAAATGCTCTACATGAGCCGTATGCAGATTCTCAAAGAAACATACCAAGCCAATAATGTTGGATTGCAATGCAATGATGGATGTGGAATTTATTCAGTGAAGAACCTAGTAGCGTTGTAACCATGTGGGTATGGCTGTGCAAGGGTGGGAATTGGGAAACCTGTGATCGCAATCGCAGTAAGAAACAATTTGCGAAGTCGGGAATGGTGGGGTCAGCAGCAAGATGCTTTGGTACCTCGTGGATTGACCATTTGCCCTGGAAAACCTTGAAGTCGCCTTCGATCATGTCGAAGGCGATCTCCCTCCGGCGCTGCCCAGCGGAGAGGACCTCCATTTCGCCCTCGTAGCAGTCCAGGGTGCCCTTGGCGTTGAACTTGAAGCCCAGGGCCAAATCCTGCTCCCCGACCTGCGCCCGGACGCAGAGCTGAGTGTTGGGGCGACGGGCGGCGGCAGGGAGCAGAGGAGAGCTACCGACCTGGTAGAGGCGGGCGAAGCTGGCGTCGGGGTCCCGGTGGAGGAGGCGGCACTCGGAGAGGCCCGGGATGAAGTCGGCGAGGCCCTCGTAGTCGGTGAGCGTGGCCCACACGGCCTCCAGCGGCGCGTCGACGCGCACCCGCGCGCGGACGACCCGCTGGTTCTTCCGCGCGGGCAGCTTGCGCACCTCGATCTCGAAGCCGTACCGCTCGTCCTCGTCGGAGTCGGAGGCGACATCGACCGGCGGCTCGGGCGAGGAGGAGGCAGGGGAGGGGCGCTTCGGGGGGGAGAGGAGGCGGAGGCGGAGGCCAGAGGGGGCGGCGGCGAGATGACGGAGAGGGTGGGGGTGCAGGTGGAGGAGGCGGCGGCGATGTGGCTGGGCCTGGCCCTGGGAGGCGATGGGCGAGGCGAAGCGGCAGGACGCCATTGGATTTGGATGCCTCCTCTCTTCCCTTGCCGTCAATTTTTTTTTTGTTTTGTTTCAACATTGCAATATTGTTTTGGCGGTATTATTATTATTATTATTATTATTATTATTATTATTATTATTATTATTATTATTTTGTTTTGTTTCCACAGTTTGCTTCCTATGCTTTGGCACATCTGGTTGGAGCGTAACTGCAGAATCTTCCGCCAAGTGGAAAGGAACGCCCCGACCCTCCTATGTCAGCTTTTTGATGACCTGCGCCTCTGTGAGGCCGCAGACGCACCCTTTGTAATTAGTTAACTAGTTGAACTCGCCCCACGGAGGAGGGGCCTCTATCTCCCCCCAGTAGGCCTGTTCATGGGTCGTCGAACCCACCCAGCCTACCCACCCCAACCTGCTTAACCCGTCTAGGCCGAAAATAATTGGGTTGGGCCGGGTTAACCAGGGAGCCCAGATTTGCTACCACTCAGCTGGGTGGGTACAGGTCAAAAACCGCACCGCATTGCTCGCACCGCACTACTCGGCTACTCGCATCGCATATATCACGGCGGAGTGGCGACTAGGTTTCGCTTCGGTCCCAGCGACGCCGGCGAGAGGCGCCGGTGGACGCCGGCTGTGGTCTTCGCCCAAGCAACGCCGAGTACTGGCAATCGATGAATCTGGGTCGTCCTAGCGCTTCCATGGTGGTTTCCCTCGAGAGGCCAATCCGTGACTTCTCCTGCAGTAACGCCATGCTCTGCCTTTCATGACAAGCAACTTATTAGTTTGGTAGCACTAGATCTTACAGGAAACCATGAAAAGGTTTGATTAATCCGTATGTAAGAAAGAAATCCAAATTTAAGCATTTCGAAAAGAGGATCTATATTTATTTTGATCCCTATATTTTGGGATTTTCTTTAAAATAAACTCCAACAATGGTTCGGATCTTTTAAAGAAATTGATAAACATATAGATCTTGTGTTAGTTGTTCCAATTACAAAGTCTTGGAGATCCAAAAAATCTTGGAGATGCTTTAAGTTCGCATGCTACTCATTAGTTCTTTCAGATCTAAGTCTGTATTCTTTTCTTTTGGATTTTCAAAGCGATTGCCATATATTACTTATAAATTTCTAACGTACAAGCCTATCATATGTATAATTGAAGTGATTGCTTGTATGATGGCGCCATACACCATATAGAGCAGTATAAACTCACCTTTTCTTCATCATTTCATCATGGACTTTCATGCCACTAAATATTTAATTGTGCTCAAAGGACATTCTAATTTTAAGTTTGCCTTACATAATAACATAACTTATATACTATTTTTGTTATAATTTTAAGTAATATATGTCGTTAATGATTGAACTTGCTATTGCAGGGGACAAATGGATAATGACAAAGACAATGAAGCACATTCTTTAAGTCTGCTGCCAACTCCAGTTATAGACATCGGGGAGCAGGGCCATTTCAGGATGGAGGTGGAACAGAGGTTGTCAACAACCGAGAAGGCATTGTCTGATAATATTATGGGAAGGGTAAGGTCACATCCAGTAGAAGAGCTAACCTTACCTAGTGCAAGAAAGAGAAAGGGAGTGAGAACAAGTATTGGAGATGAGGGTTCAGAGGCGGTTTCTCCAATCCCTAAGAAAATGAAAAGAATCCGCAAAAAAAGTTCCGAAGTCTGGAATCATTTTGATGAACCAAGTGAGGAACCTAATGTTGATCCTATTGCCACTTGCAAGTATGGTGGGAAAACTTACGCATGTATTCCACAAATTCATGGTACATGGACCCTATGGAAGCACCTAAGGTATCAATGCCCTGTGGCTGCACATAAGGATATTGCCATTCCAAGGAAAGAGCATGGGACACCTAAGCATTCCTTTAGTGCTGAAACATGTCGTGCAGCACTTGTGGCAATGGTCATAACCGATGAACTTCCATTCAAAGTGGTTGAAGGTAAAGGGTTCATTAACTACTCAAAGGCACTTCAACCAAGATTTGAACTTCCGTCTAGACTTACAAAGAATAAGGACACAATGCGTGTTTTCCTTGAAGAGAAAGCGAAATTGAAGAAGATCCTAAAAGGCAACGAATTTGCCTTACAATAGATACATGGACATCAATTCAGAATCTAAACTACATGAGTCTAACAGCACATTGGATTGACGATGAGTGGCAACTTCAAAAAAGGATCATTAACTTTTGCTTAGTTTCCAACCACAAAGGAGAAACTATTGGAAGGAAAATTGAAGAGTGCTTACTTGAGTGGGGTGTAGATCAAATCTTCACCATCACGGTCGACAACGCTACCTCAAATGATGTTGCTATCAGCTACTTAAAGAGAGTGAGCAGCACTTGGGAGGGTACAATAGCCTGCTAGAAAGATGGCCAAAACATCAATTTTGACGTGGAAGAGAAATGGGGAAAAAATACTTTTATGAAGATCTTATTTATCATAGTTATTGTAATCTACTATAATATTATGATCTATGCACTATTGTATATGCTTTGATCGATCGATATATATCTCCACTGATGGAGTGGATGGATAGGATGGTATGGAT
Organism: Raddia guianensis; assembly: GCA_036346415.1. Taxonomy (NCBI): domain Eukaryota; kingdom Viridiplantae; phylum Streptophyta; class Magnoliopsida; order Poales; family Poaceae; genus Raddia; species Raddia guianensis. The sequence continues at coordinate 76,198,871 of CM070534.1, forward strand.
CGAGATGAACGGTCATGTGCATATATGATCTCTTACGTACGCACCATTTGGATTGGATGCGAAAATTGTTCTGCGAAAATTCAATTGGATGCGAAAATTGTTCTGCACCGCAATTATAGTGTAGAGCTTAACCGGCTAAACCGCCCAACCCAACCCATCCACCTGTCATACATTAGCACATGTTCACCCATCTCAAGCCACCCAGACTGGAAACAACCCGGTTAAATAATGAGCTTCATCCAACCCATCTAGCCCACCCAAAATCTGCGCAACCCGCCTATGAACAGGCCTACCCCCCAGTACTTCTTCTTCTACTTTTGATCAATTTATGGCAGTTTTCTGCCTTTTGCTCAAAAGTTTGCTTCGTATGCTTTGACAATTGACGGAGCGTTCCATTGGTTCACATACATTAACGTGCGATGTCGATGTGTAGTCTCACCCAAACCCAACGTTGCGTGCAGTACATCACCTCGTTTAGTTTGTTTTTGGTAAGCAACAGCAACATAGATTGTTTCCTTAAGCAGCTTAGCTTTTAGATCCTGAGCATTTCATTCCCTTCACAAGCTGGCTGCTGCTGCATAATGGACTAGATATTTTCCCTTCCTGATACCAGCCGGTAGTAGACTAGGACTCTCGCAGTACGTGGCTCTGTCTGCTCCTCTCCTCCCGATCCAATCCAAAAGCAAAATTGAAATGGACGGGGAAGAAATTCGATGAATGCTGGCTGCTGTTGACCGTCCTCACCTATTTTTTCTTTATTATCTTTCCTTTTCTATTTCTTTTTTACATTCTTTTCTTTATTCTTACTGTCCTCTACGTCATCCTTTCGGAAAGAATTTGTGAAGAGAATGAAGTGAGAATTTTATCCGAAAGAGAATGCGCAAATAATGTTTTTTTTGAAAAGAACAGTGAAGAGGATCTGCTGGAGCATTTGAATCAAAAAATCATAATTTGTCCGTAAAGAGATAGATAATGGTCTTGGAGGAAATATGATCGGAGGTCGTCCTAAAGGGCGGCCTTGCCTCAGCCTCAGGCCCTCATCAGCATCCAGAAACCTCATGAAGAAAGCTCAGAATTTTGCAGGACATAAAACAAATAGCAGGAATAGTTACATAGTGACGAGGAAGATTATTGTGTGTGATGGCAATTCCAGGTTACAGGTGCCCAGCAACTCAGCAAGGGCAATTGTGTTGTGGCCTTGTGGGTCAAGACTTGAGACGGAGCAAAGTGTGAAAAATGTCCGGTTTTTACTTGTGGTAGGAGACGCCATGGCCGTGGGCGTGGTAGAGGAGGGGGTGGGGGTATGCGGCGGCGGCGGCGGCGGCGTAGGGCAGCTGCTGCGGCGGCTCGTGGAGGGCGCGGGGACGGGGTGGAGGCGAAGATGTGGTCGGAGGGGGAGGGGCCCTCGTTGGAGAGGCCCTGCATCCGCTTCACGTAGAGCCGGTACTTCTGGAGGTGGCTGGCGACGTTCTCCCGGGTCAGCCCCTCCACGTTCATCAGCTGCATGATCGTCTTCGGCACCGCGCTCTTCATCCCCAGGTGCGCCACCACCTCCACGAACCGCTTGTGCAGCTGCGGCGTCCACACCAGCCGCGGCCGCTTCGCCGCCGCCGCCGCCGAGTCCGCGTCGTCCTTCGCCCCCGCCGCCGCCCCTGCCCCCGGGAACGGCGCGAACGAGCTCGACGTCGAGGACGACGCGCGCCGCAGCCGGGACACCGTCGCCGCCGACGCCCGGTGCACGTCCAGCAGCGTGCGCCCCGGCTCCGGCGGGATGCGGAACGCCGTGGCCAGCCCGGGGGGCACCAGCGGCTGGGAGAGCGGGGTGAGCTCGTCGCCGGCGGGGAGCCCAGTCTCCCACTCCATGACCCTCTCGTGCTCGCCGCCGCCGCCGACGAACATGTCCAGGTCGTAGTCCTCCGCCTCCTCGCCCATCCCTACCCACCGAACCAATCCAAATTCCCACAATCAAAACAGCCGGTGCTCAAATTGGCGAATCAAGAGACCATAAGCCGACGGCGCCTGTACGAGGCGCAAGCTCCGGCGCTCGCCGGAGGGCGGCGGCGGGCGGGATCAGGGGATATTTGGGTGGGGATGAGGAGGGAGGAGGAGGAGGGGGGGATATTTTAATGGGCGAAAGGGAATAAAGGGCAAAGGGGAGGGGTGGGGGCGGAAAAAAGCGCAGATGGGTGCCACGTGGACCGGTGAGCCGGATATTTTTGATTCGCTTTTGCATCCCCGGTGGCACGATCGTGATTCCCGTGCTCTTTTTGGCGGAAGATATTTCCTCGAGATTCGGGCGCCCCAATCCATCGGACGGCCCTCCCCTCCCCTCTCTATCCATCTGGATTCCACTTGTAGGCTAATGTATAAGTTGCTAATCCAATGATATCGCAAAACTTCATAGTATTACGTTTAATAACTGGCATATGTACTGTAAGGTTAAAGATCTCAACATGTTCGCTTTCGTTACTGCATCATAAGCATTTCACCAATCATTTCCCACTGACATCTCAAACAAGTTTTTGTTGGTTCATTTGTTGCCCAGTGAACTTACCAATGGTTGCAGTTCCGTTGGGTTTTAGCATGATTTAGAACTTGTGGAGTAAGATTGGTTACATCATAGAGAAAATACTGGCAAAAAACATAAAGCATTTTATAGACTAAATAGGAGGTGTGGACTGATTGGGGACAATAGATCGACGGCAACCAAAATTAGCCATTTCGATATTCTAGGATTAGCATGTCCACTTGTGCATCTCCAAAATTACTTTTCATTTTAATCATATTTCATCCTTAACACAAAGAGGAACTACAGGTCTGCCCAAGCCCCTTGTACAGTATTCATCACATGGATATTACTAGTTAAGCTGCAATGTTATACACAATGCTTTTATCAAATATTAATGCAAAATGAACAGCCAAAATTTTTCATAAGGGACATGAGATGCTAGAAAAATTTTAACTGTTTGTGTAACACATAGTTACAGCCTAAAAGCACGACACCGAAGAAAAGGCATGATCAATAATTTGTCATAAAAAAAAGAAGATACCATCATCCATAGATGTTTATGCACCGACCGACCTAGATGACGTATAGTTACCATAATGGTCTATGGCCAGCAAGAAAAAAGACTTGAGGATCTCATGCATCACTGTTTACTAGGTTTGAAGACCATCACAATAGAACCCTCTGCATCTAGTGCATTTGCATGCTAATATATGTGAGCAAATATGGCATAGCATGATATAATTGGGAATGAGTATGGACTCTCCTGATGGTTTCAGGATCTGGCGATGCATTTGTTGAAAGTGATGGTAGAGCGAGGCACAGCAATGAAGCCTAATATGGATGCTATCACATGGGCCTCCAGGAAGACTGATGCCTTCGCGTGTGCTGACCTTGGGCCTCACAATTAGAGTATATGAGTTTAGAATTGTTATCGACAATTTGACAGCCTTCCATCCGAAGAGGTTGATACTGTGATACAGGAAGAATTTTTCAGGCACAACATGCCCTTCCATGGCCATAGATGACCCTGGCATCATCCTCAGTGTAAACATGCGTCTCATTCAACAACGTGCATTTTCCTCCCACAATGTAATTTCAGTTGGGAATCGAAGTCTTTGGCATAGTGTACTATGATCATTCTGTTGTCTGAACTTTTTTTAAAGGTTCCGTGGACTAATTAACTTAGCGGAAGTATACTACTTACGACTGATCAACACTCTTGTTGAGCGTGGTAGACGAAATAAGAGACTCCCTGCTCAAGTAGACAAGCTCTCCCTCTATCCTATCACGGATTCTTTCATTGATCTGATGAGCGGTGAGATCAAATGGATGGTCCGAGGCCTGAAATGGAACAGATAGCAACTAATAAAGCCGGCATATATACATTGAAATTACAGAACATTGCACTTACCATCACCCAGCCCCAGGTGTCAGCTAAGGATGGAACATGAGCAGTGTAACCTTGCACATCTGCGACAAATGAATTAGTCGGCAAACAGGGGAGAATTACATGCCAAAGCTCTGAAGAAACTAGACACGCTTGTAATATCAGTACTCACATTTGAAGACATGCCTAAGTGTGTTGTAAATGGATGACAAGACCTCCTTGCGAGTAAGAACGCCAGCAGGCCCAGCCTAACGACATTATATAGTATATCGCGCGATGATCAGCAAAACATTTCTCAGCAGTTTTGATTGTTACATCATACTTATCTATTACATTGATGAAAACCAATGCCATCTCTGAAACTGAAAGTCAAAGAGGGGAAGGGCTTTTCTTTCCCCCATATATTATACCTGGGTGACAAAGATGCCATTGTCATTGAGCTCCGGCTTGAGAATGTGCTCATAGAATGATTTGGTGTAGAGCTGGTAGCAGGGGCCTCCTTCCACTGGATCTACCAGGTCTCCTACGATCACGTCGAACTTCTCCCGGCTCTTCTCCAACTCAGCCCTGCGACATACGTAAGTGCACAGTACAAACAGCACGGATCAAACAAGTTAGGCCTGCTCAAAGGGTAGATATTCAGTGCAATCAGTATTCGTGCTGATCAGCAGTCTGATCGAGCTAAAAGTTGCAAAAATTCTAAAAAATTTGTACATGTACTTTTCAACTTATCTATCTCTGGTTACAATTTCAAGTTCAAATTCATCCTATATTGAACGTTACAAAAAGAGAAAATTCTATCAATTTTGAACTTATCAAAAGCTGCCTGTTTTTTCTTTTTATAACTCGACTATAGGATGAATTTGAACTTGAAATTTTAACCAAAGATAGAGTAAGTTGAAGAGTACATGTACAAATTTTTTAGAATTTTTGCAACTTTTGATAGTTTGATTGACGACGATTGCACGGAATAAATTGATTGACAAAGATATCTACTCCTCGCCAAAATACTGATTCAGAGGATAAGCACAAGTGCTTGATTGTGCCGCCGATCGCCATCGCCTCCCTCCCGCCGGGCGACTAGGGTTTCCTCTAGCCGCCGCCCGCCGCCGCCCGCCGCCGTTCCTCGCCTCGGCGTCGCTCGCCGCTGCTCCTCGCCTCCTCCGCCTCCTCCCCCACCCCATTCCCCACCACCTCCTTTCCTCTCCTTTCCCTCCTCCTCCTCCTCCTCCACTGTCGCCGCCCAGCCGCCGCCCACCACCTCCTCCTCCCACGCACTCCGCCGCTCCTCGCCTCCCGTCACGGTCGGCCCGCCACGGCTACTCTGCTAGCTCCTAGATCTCGCCAAGGGAACCAAGTCTGCGGTGAAGGAAAATCTGGAGAGAAATGGATAGCTGGCGGTTCTGCGAGGTTCGAGTCGGGCGGTTAGGGTTTCTAGCCGCCGCCACCACCGCCGGGCGCACCTAGCGCGCCGCCGCCGCCTCGGCTCCTCCCCATCCCGCCGCTTCTTCCAATATCCAATGAGGATGGACTTCTCACCACACTCGCACGGCGACCTCGCGGAGTCTCTAGCCGCCGCCGCCGCCGCCGCCGCCGGCGCGCCGAAGCCGCCGCTCTTCCATTGCTGCCGGGTCGCAGATCAGAGCTGCAGCCGCCGGTCGGGCGCCCCGCGTTGCCGGTGCCTCTGTGGACGCCACCGCCTCCGCCGCCGACTCCATGTCGGGCTCCGCAGCCTCCCTCTACTGCTTGGCCTCGCCGGCGAAGCTTCCCGCCACCGCCTCGCCGCTTGCAGCACGCTGGCGTCGGGCGCCCGAGACATCGCCATTTTTTTGTTAGTCTCTGCCGGCGACGCCGCCTCCTCCGCTTCATTGTCACTCCGGTTGTCTCGGCCGCCACTTGCTTTGAGCACCGCCGATGACGCCCATCGTCATATTCAGATGTGCTCCCATGCCTCGACTCGCGCCGCTTCGGCTATGGTGGCTATCTTTGCACTCCGCCTCCCAACAAGTGCGGCGCTTCAGACGCTCTCGCGGATCTTGTAGCTCGCTCTGCGCTATGACCCACCGCCGAGCCCCTCTCAGACTCTTGCCTCCCGCGACTTGCCCTCCTCACTAAGCACCCCGCCGCCACCGCCTCAACCCTCGCCGCCACCATCGGTGTTCCATCCTTCCTCGGTTGCCCGCCTTTTGCCTCCATAATCGCCTTTACTACCTATTCGCCCAAAGACACCCCTTCCATTCCAAGCCGCCTGCTCCTCCGTGTCGGAGGTCGCCTCCCTACCTACTCCCGACGCCGCTCTGCTAGGCCTACCCTTCGCTCGGTCGTAAATGCCTAATCGCTTCCTCGCTTCTTCCTCCGACCGAAGCTAGTGCTTCCGAGGCGCGCTTCGCCGCTTTGGTGGCGCCACTCTTCAATCCGGTCGGTCGTCACGCCCATCGCGCCGCCTACTCGCCACCGTGTTCCAAGGGCGTTGCTTCCGTGCCTCGCCACCACGTGGTGGCGGCGTGTCGTGATCCCGCAGTGCTCGCGTTGCCTTCGCCAGTCATCGCTCCCGCCATTGTCGCTCCGCCGAGCCTACCTCCCTCTTACCCCTACCGCCCCACCCACCTCCCCCATCTGTGCCACTCCAGTGCTTCGCCCTTGCAGCCGCCGTCCCTCCTCTGTTCGCCTCGTGGAGGTCTCCCTTCCATCCGCCGGCATTGCCGATCTCCATCTCCATGCGCTGTCCTTGCTGGTCGCCGCGCCCCAACCCGGATATCATTGCGATTGCGAGGGCAATTGGCACCCACGCCGGTGTCCCATTTGGTGATGTCCGTATTTCTCTCATCTCCGCCATCGCTTCCTCGTACGCTTCGCCTACCCAGAGCGCATAAGGCTCGCCGCCGCCACTCCTTCCACCACATGGGTCGCGACTTTGTCTTTTTCGCTTCCGGAGAACATCCATGCTGCTCGCCACACCGTGTTCTCCGCCTGCGTCTGCCTCATCTTGAGGGTCTCCTTCCACCGCTGGGAGCCGTGATTGTCGACCACCGTCACGGTTGTGGACACATTGACGTTGTTGATGATGCCTCGCGCCACCGCCGATACCTCGGCGATCAGGTGCTGGTTTGGACCCATGACCTCGCTTCGATCCCCTTGGAGGCTAAGCTCACGCTGATCCAAAGACCGGTCTTGAGCCTGCAGAGATGGCGGATGGCGCTGCTCACTCCTTCCGATAGTGCCACGCCAACGCCCACCTCGTTGTTCGAAGTTTCGTGTCCTCATCCACGCCGCAGCTGTCAAGACTTCTCCGCCGCCTCGCCTCGCAGACGAGGTGGGCGTCCCATGGTTGGCCTCCACTCTGGCGCCCCGGTTTCGCGGACTCGACACTTGCTGCAGCCGACTCCAGCCACCCTATGCCATTTGCTCGACCGCACCTAGAGGTTGAAGGCGATGTTGATGTTGTTGTCGATGGCCCTCCTCGCCCGCCTCAGAGGGCCAGCAAAGCCCGCTATGCGTCGCGCCTCTCCGGTGTGGGTACGTCCCTCGCTTGCCACTCTGCACCAGAGGTGCCCTGCAAATCCCACTGCTGCCCCGCCTCCTGTGCTTTGGTGCGAGGGCGTTGATGTCGACGGGGATGGTGCCGGCAATGACGCTGCATGCCACTCCCGCCGTCAGAGCAAGGCGCCGCTTCGGATCGGCTCGTGGCTACCGAGTCCTCCCGCGACCACCTCACATGGCCGCCCCACCGCCGCCACGCCTTGGCGTTGTCTTTGCCGCGCCGGCTCCCTCAAAGCTGCCGCGCGCCGCCCCCAATCGCCTCGCCGGCTCCCCTGCTTGTCGTTGTCACGAACCCACTCGCCTTTGTTCTCCACCACTACGGCGTTCCCGCCGCTCACCCCACCATGCCCGGTCACCACCAAAGCTTGCCTCTCATCCGCTTTCGCCGCAGCGTTTTATAGCACCCGCCAAGGTGCTCCATGCCGCCGCCGCCCTTGCTTTCCCCGCCATGCACCCTCGCCTTGGCCTTTACCGCCGCGCTTAGCTCTACACCACCACCGCCCCTCCTTTGATGATAGCTCGGTCTTTCGTGCCATCTCTCCCAATGACCACTATCTTCATTCCCGCTTGATCCGATGCTTCTTGAGATCGATCGCCACCCCGCCACCTCAATCCGGGGTGCATGCGCTGCTCGCCAAAATTTCCACGCTTCGCCAGCAGCCCTCCTCGAATCCACGCCGTTGTCGCAGACTCGGCGGACGTCAGCCATGGTCATGGTCCACGGGTCGGTTACCTCCTCGCCGGATACTCGACGTAGCTCCCATTGCCTCCTATGGCGCGCCACTGATTGGCACTAGTGTTTCTGTGGTCCCTTCTATCCGCAGAGCACAGGCTGTTCTAGCGCGTAAGCTAGGGCTGGCACCGCGGGCCTCGGCCGACATGGATGATCTCGCTTCACACCACCGCCTTTTTCTCTTCGCCGATGGATGCCTCAACCAGCAGCGCCGCCTTCGACTTGTGTGGTCTTGACAGACGCCCTGCACCTATCTCGCAGGGCATGTCCTCCGTCGAGGAGGAGATACCCGCTTAGGCCTTGCCGTCTCCCTCGGTTTGTTGTTCCACCTAGTTTCCCAATGAAGATCGTCTCTTGGAACATCCGTGGTCTCAACTCCGCTGCCAAGCGTGACGTTGTCACCAACCTTGTCTGCTCTCACAACCCGTCTATTCTAGCCCTTCAAGAAACCAAGCTCCCTCCCTCTGGAGCCTCGATCCTCGGGGAGATCGGTGCTCATAAACTCCGTGGCGCCATTCAGCTCCCTGCCGTCGGCACCCGCGGAGGCCTTCTTCTGCTTTGGGATGATAGCTCCATCTCAATGACCGATGTCCCGTCATGGCACAACTCCATCACCGCCAAGGTCACCTGCATCCACTCGAGTCAGTCTTGGGTCATCACCAACGTCTATGGCCCCTCTCAGTCTGACTCAGAGAAAGAAGCCTTCCTCGATGAGCTCCAAACCATCGCCGTCACTGTCCGGGAACCTTGGTTATTCATGGGTGACTTTAATCTCATCTACAAGGCTTCCGATAAGAACAATCTCAACCTTAACCGCTGACTTATGAATCTCTTCCGAAGCACCTTAGACAACTGTCATCTACACGAGCTTCACCTTTTCGGAAAGCGGTTCACATGGAGCAATGAGCAAGTCAATCCAACGTTGGTCAGGCTTGACCGAATGTTCTGCACCCCGAGTTGGGAGTTGGCCTTCCCGGCCTCCTCTCTCACCGCACTCTCTTCGTCAGCCTCCGACCACTGCCCCCTGCTGCTCTCCGTAAGCTCCTTTCGTCGGCCGCCCAGGCGTTTTCGTTTCGAGAACTTCTGGACCAAAATGCCGGACTTTCTCGAGGTGGCCAAACAAGCTTGGTGCGAAATCTCTCCCACGTCCACCGACCCTCCAGATTCTTCGGATTAAGCTCACAATCGCGCCGCGGCTCGCAAACTTGAGTCGGAACAACATCGGCGACACTAAGCTCCAGCTCGCCATTGCTTCCGAAGTAATTCGCCTTCTTGACATGGCTATGGAGAGTCGCCCGCTCTCCTCCTTGGAAATCTCGCTACGGCGGGCGCTCAAGGTTCGTGTTCTGGGTCTAGCCGTTATTGAGAAAATCCGTTGGAAACAACGCTCAAGACTCAACTGGCTCAAGCTCAGAGATGCCAACACTAGATACTTTCACATTCGGGCAAACTCACGGCGCCGCAAAAATTACATCCACACTCTACTCACTGATCGTGGGCCCCTTACCAACCACGACGAGATGGCTGACTCTCTGTACCACCATTTTAGCTCCATCTTCGGGACACCGCATGCTACCACACCTGACTCCTTCACCTTCAACTGGAGCAATCTCGGCCTCCAAACATCCGACCTTTCGTCCCTCGAGGCGCCTCTTTCCCTTGAAGAACTTCACGACACTCTGATGGCAATGCCTAATGATAAAGCTCCCGGGCCCGACGGTTTCACCCGGTCTTCTTCAAGCTCTGTTGGGATTTCATTCGCTTTTGATCTTCTTGCGCCCTACAAAGCCTTTTCACTCACGGTCGCACTACACCATTAAAGTCTCAACTCGCCACAATTGCCCTCATACCAAAGAAAAAGACCCCGCTTGACCTCTGGACTATCGACCCATCGCCTTATCCATAGCTTTGGGAAGCTTTTCACCAAAATTCTTTCCACTGACTAGCCGGTTTCATAGATGAGCTTATCTCCCCTCGTCGAGTGCCTTCAAAAAGAACGCCACATCCAAGATAATTTTCTCTTTGTACAAAGCAAATCCAAGCTTCTCCACGATCTGCACGCCACCCTCCCGCTGAAGCTAGACCTCCAAAAGCCTTTGACTCGGTTTCTTGGCCATATCTTTTAGACAATCTCATTGTGGCTTTGGCGATAAGTGGAGAAATTGATCGCCTCCTCCCTTCATCCTCCTCCTCCCAAATCCTCCTCAACGGCTCCCCTGTGCCGCTTCATCATCCACCGTAAAGGGCTCCGCCAGGAGACTCGTTGTCCCTTTCCTTTTCAACTCGCATTGAACCCTTGCGCCGCCTTCTTCACATCGCCATCGAAAGGGGTGTCCTTTCACCTCTTCGAGGCATCCCGCTAATCTCGATCTCGCTTCACGCCGATGATGCTGCAATCTTCGTGGCGCCGATCAAGGAAGAGATCTAGGCGTTGGCCCGATTCGCAGAGATTCGCGCAATCTCCGCCTCCGCACCAACTTCAAAAGAGTCGTCGTGCCCATCAAGTGCGAGGGCTTGATCTCGACGACATTCTTGCCGACCGCCTGCCGATTTAACATCATTTCCCATCAAATATCTCGCCTACCACTCGCTATCAAGAAGTTAAAGCACGCCCACTTTCAACCTCTAATCGACAAGATCGCCGGCCGCCTAGGTCAGGTCAAGGGGCAGATGATGTCAAAGGAGGTAGACTCACCTGCTCAAGTCGGTACTCTCGCCCTACCGTCCTACACCCTATTAGTAATCTCCCCGCCTACCTCGGTCCTTCAGAAAATCGACAAACTGCGTCGCGCCTGGCTTTGGCGCGGAAACGATAATGTTGCGGCGGGTGGGTGTCGTGTCAATTGGAAACTCGTCTGCTCCCCGGCTAGTCTTGGGGGCTCGGGGTGCCCGACCAAGATTTTCGCCACGCTTCTTCAATGCGCTGGCTTTGGTCGCCAACCGGCTCCCCCTGATCGTGCTTCGCCTCACCGGACCGGTAGACTTTATCGACGCAAAGACTCTTCGTGAGTGGTATTGAGTTGATTCTGTAAATGGAGTTACCTTTCTTTTACGGGATCGACGCTATTATTTGGTCAATCTCCAAAGGAAGTGGCCCCGGACTATTTGCGGCCTCCACACGAAAAATCGTCATATCGCCGAGGCCCTTCACAATAACAAGCGGTTGTTGGACCTATGGCGAAATTTTGCCCCCAACCTCATTGTGGAGCTAGCCTCACTCATCAAAAGATCGGTCGTGCTACACTCGTCCAACCACTCAGATCGCCATCTGGCGTTCTCCGCAGACGGAACTTCTCTCGTTTCGCTCAGCGACCGCATGCAATTCATCGGAAGGGCATCTCCGACAGCGTTAGCGCTAATATGGAAGCAGTGGGCGCCCTCAAAGTGCAAGTTCTTTGCTTGGACGTTGTTCCTAAGGAGGGTTTTGATCACGACGCCCTCCTGCGAAGGGGTCTCGCCAATAACTACTTTTCGTCCTTCGCCTCGATGCCCGGAGACCCTGTAACACCTCTTCCTCGAGTGTCCCTTCTCCTCCCACATTTGGGACCTCCTGTTGTCAGCTTAACGCCCATGCCTACTACGGTCTCGTGGACCCACACCGATGATCTCAACGCTTGGTGGACGAGGACATCCTCGCAATCCAACCTTGCCCCAGGTCTAGGATCGGTCGTGCTAGCAACTTTATGGCATCTCTGGCTCAAAAGGAACAATCGCATTTTCAACTCGAGAGAGCTACCGCTGATGAACTTTTTTGATTTGCTTCTGGAGGTCCTGCGCCTTTGGGTGGCAACAGACGCCCGTTTTGTAATAAGTTAACTCAATTGTAACGCGCGTCCGGGGGGAATGCGCCTAAACCTCCCCCTATATTTTGACTGTGTAACTTTCCTTTTGAATTAATTCAAGGCAGTTCTCCTGCCTTTTCCTCAAAAAAACAAAATACCAGTTCTGCACTTCATATGAATGATGCTTCTTCAGTCTGAGAGACTATCATTTCAGCATAGCACAGTAGCATCAGGATGCCATGCTTTTTAAAGGGCACACTTGAACCAAAAGCGATAATAAGAATGCTTCCTAGTACTATTGCCTTTTGTCTAAAAAGAGATTATGCTGGATTGCTGATGGTGAATTTTTATTTTTTATATTTATTTTTATTCCTTTATACAAAATTATATGTCGGATTGAAATTTAGACACAAATAGGCGCCGGTCGACCTTTCAATTAACGACAGGGTACCTCTCAAAGCACAGAGTTCTTTGAGAGAAGCAGTTCGAGGAGGATCTTTTGCGATCGTTAATTCAATTAACGACAGGGTCTCGTACCTACGGTACGTGTAAGTTTGAGCTTCTTATATCTATTAACATTTCATACCATATCCAATTTACACGAAATAAATTTTAAAATTCATGTAAAATCCTGAAGAACCCATTTTTAAAACTTTGAATTTTTGAAATTAAAAATAAAAAATTTAAAATATAAATTTTCGTGTAAATTCAAAATTCAAAATTTTAAAAAATTAAAAATTAAAAGTTTCAAAATTGGGTTGTTTAGGATTTTACATGAATTTTAAAATTTGTTTCGTGTAAATTGGATATGGTATGAAATGTTAATAGATATAAGAAGTTCAAACTCTGTACACGTACCGTAAGTACGAGACCCTGTCGTTAATTGAATTAACGATCGCGCAGCATCATCCTGCAACCGTTCTCTCAGCAACCTGTTGTGCTTTGAGAGGTACCCTGTCGTTAATTGAAAGGTCGACCGGCATCTATTTATGTGTAAATTTTAATCCGACATATAATTTTGCATAAAGGAATAAAATAAATATATAAAAAAAAATTTCGCTGATAGTATGCACTGAGCTACTGATGAGATATGTCAAGGAAAAACCAAAAGAGATCTGAGTCCAAGATCAGCATGCAGAGCCCGCAGAAGTGGGGCTCCGAGGCCCGTATCAGCACGCCCTCGCCCCCAGCCGCCGCCTCGCGCACTCGTGCTCGCCCCGACGCGACGCCCACCGCTTGGCCGCTCCGGCCGCCCCGCCCCGCCCCGGCCTCCTCCTCCCCCCCGCCTCCCTCCGGTTCGCCCCCTGCCTCCTCCTCCCCTCGCTGGCCGCGGCGGCCACCTGCCTCCGCCCCGGGCCACCGGCGCCCAGCCCACCTGCTTGAGCTTTTGGATTGCATCGTAGCTAAACACTAGAAATAGCAACCTTGAATTAGTTCACGTTCTGGTGCAAATACATGCGAGAAGCTTATGTGATTTAAGGATTTAGGTTTTACATACCACAAAATTGGATTGTTGATCTGACTATAGCTTCCTACGCCTCTTATGATCATAGCTCCTCACAATACTACTACCTATTTTGGGTCTCGGTGCATTTCTCTTCTTTGCTGGACAAGAAATACTTCAGAGCAATGTAAGTTTCCCCCATAAATATAGTATCCAGTTACTTTGTACTTCAGAAAATTAGTTTCTAAAGTAACCATACGATGGAAGATGATGGTAGAAGTTTGTTGGTATTACTACTCTCATCTTGAAAGGCAAAACCTTGTTGTTTGTTCGCATAATGTTTCTAATACCTTCACATTATTGTTCTTTTGTCAATTCTTCTTCTATTGGCAGTGCCCTAACCGTGGAAAAAGCTTCCAGATACTGAAGGAGGCATGTGCAGAATTATTTGAATTTTTACGATTGCACACATATTTAGTAATTAAGTGAAATTTGACGACTGTCTTATAGGTCATCTTTGAAGGACGGTCCACAATTATGTCCTTAGCCTTGGAAGAAGCGGATCTGCCTTAAAAAGGTACTATATCATTTTAGATTAGCAATCTTTCTTTTAAATTCTTTGTTACTTTTCGATTAGACAAATTGAGCTGTGTGATTGAACAAATTTTCATCTTACATTAGTATGAACATAATTTCTAGTTTGATCTACCAATTAGAATTGCCGATAGTTGGCCCGGGTCTTATCAAAATCCTGGGTCCGCCTCGCTTTCCCCAGCCTCATCTCCCTTCCTCCTTCTCTCTTTGGTACGTTTTCCTGATTTTGCGAGTTTGGATTTGATACACAGTCGATCTAATGTTTTGTTTTTTTCAGAAAAATAAAATATTCTCCGTAACAATGAAAGTTTAAGAAACATTAGTATTGTTTTCAGGATTTTGTTTGTGAATTTCCCCTAATTTTGGACTTGAAATCTACATTGTTGATGATACTTGGCATCCGTGGGAGCCTAGGCAGTTGCCATCCCTGCCCGAGCGGTGGATCCGCCATTGACTTTTAGCTAGCACTAGAGAGCGATGGAGGAGGTGATTGTGCCTCTCCCCACAGAGAAGCTCTCAGCGGATCCAAATAGGTAACAAAATATGATATTTTCTTGTCTCCGTTGCTCGGTAGATGGGTCTATTAATGGATTTGTCTTAATACGGTAGAGATGGAGCAAGGCGTGGCACTGTTGTGCTAGTGGACACTGGGAGCTTCAATCCTGTCACCTACATGCACCTATGCATGTTTGGTAAGACTCTACATTCCGTTAATCCCTTCCCCATCAGTATTTTGCTATCCCTAGAATAGCTTGGTAATGGTAGCAACAAATGTTCTTTCCCCACTTCTTGATGTGTATCATTTAGAGCTGGCAAAGGATGAGTTGCAGCAGCGAGGGTACTCTGTGCTGGGTGGTTACATGTCTCCTGTCAATGATGCATACAAGAAGAAGATATATTGTGACATTTGGAAAAGCATGTGAAACTGTATTGCTTACGTTTTCAAAACTGACCTTTGGAAAAAAGCACATGTTATTTTTTCTATCCCCAAAACTGACTCTACAATTTGGGATTGATCAGGGCCTCTTACCGGCTATTCACCGGATTTGCTTTTGTGAGCTGGCTAGCAAAAGCTCATCTTTTGTGATGGTTGATCAATGGGAGGTAACTTGATTTTCCATGGTCAGTAGATAAGTTTCTTTGCATTCTGCCACATTTCTTCTATGTAATACCAATTCCTTGATACAGGCAATGCAAAAAGGTTATCAACGCACCTTGAATGTTCTCTCAAGAGTTCAAAACTCTTTATGCATGGATGGCTTAGCTGATCGAGGTATGTAGTAATGACAAATGTTTGTTCGAATATAACGCACAATTTGTTTCATTCCATTGGACGATACAGATGTAGTTTATCGGTGTTTTTCCTTCTGTATTTTAATCAGTTCTATTCAACTTGAACTGACAATGCATTTCATTTTAGACAATCTCAGGGTAATGCTTTTATGTGGTTCTGACCTGCTTGAGTCATTCAGCACACCAGGAGTTTGGATTCCAGATCAGGTATAAATTTTGATGATTTGTATTGACATACAAAAGCATGTGCACAAAAATTATGATATCCTATTTTACTGCTGTTTGATTTGCCCTTGTTGAAGAACTAAATTTGATGTGCCTCCTTCTGTTTTTAAGGTCAGAACGATTTGCAAAGACTTTGGTGTTGTTTGTATACGTAGAGAAGGAAAAGATGTTGAAAAGTTAATTTCTTACAGTGATATACTGCTAGAATGCAGGGTGAAACATCTACCTTTATGCGCTTACTACTCCCAACAGTTTAGGTCTCTTTACTAATGTGCATGTATATATATTTTTTTAGGATAACATCATTTCGGTTGATGAGATAGTGCCAAATCAGATAAGTTCATCTAGAGTAAGGTAACATTTGATTATGTAGGTTTCAGGATAATTAGATTATATTGTTGCCTTTGCATTGTCCTATATTGTATGCTGGGGTGTGATTCCTTCACATATATTTGATCAAACCGCAGAGAATGTATAAGAAGATGCCTCTCAATTAAATATCTTACTTGCGATGAAGTAATTGAATACATCAGAGAACACAAATTGTTCATGGATGCCGAAGGCAGTGATAGAAGATCATGACATTGGTAATATTTTCTCTAACCAGTGGTCTTTGGGCACTTTCAGTTTTGTTCATATACATTTTTGTCTGTGAACACCTGTGGACACTATCATGATTACGCGGTTGGATGCATTTTCTAGTGATCATCGAGCATGGAGAGTTGGCACATTTTTGATAAAATCTGGAATGTCTATGTTGAGCTGCAATTATTTTACATATAATAAAATGAAAGGGACGGACTTCTTGGAATCATCATGAATGGATGTAAATTTGTGGAAAGTGCCAACATCCGACCTGTATACTATACACAATAAACAAACAGTTACAACTTACCAGTACTTTCACTCTTCATACACAGCAGGAGGGAAGTTCTAGAATCTGCCATGTATTTGTTTTTGAAGCTTGGAATTTTCACAACAATATTATGATCTATGCCACTGTGTTATTTGGCGATTAAATTGATGATCACGCTGCACAATTTAGCAATACATTTTAGACATATTCCCAATAATTTTTTAAAAAGATCACAGGGATCTGACGGTTTAGTCCCATAGCTATAAACCACCCCGGAGTGATCTGAATTTTCATTTCTCTCGTGGGAGCTCCACAAACTAATCATTTCACCGTCAAATCACTAGCTTGTTCTCTACCCCCAGCAAATTAACGATATTGCAAATTAACGGATGTGTTTCCTTTGATGGCATGGCATCAGATCTTGGATGGGTCGAACGCTAAACAGCTGCAAAGGGCTAGCTACTCATGCGCATATATATGCCTTTTATTTCAAGAGAGATATAAAGAAGAAGAAGAAGAAGAAAAAAAAGAAGAGTGAAAGATCACATCACTGGTCCATGACCACTTGACCCGGAGCATATACGAGATACGGCGTATATAAATGATATATATATAAATGTGGTAGATAGCTTTCGGCAGGAAAGCAGAGGAGGTGACGCGACGCAATGTTCATCTTGGTATGTACATCCTGCCGCCGATATTGCCGATGCCAATATATGCTGTTCTAATCAGAATCTTAAATATATACTGCATATATAAAGGAACTTCAACGGTATATATTCATGTACAAAATTTGAGTCCCAAAATTCAAATTTAAACTTCCCAGAAAATTTCAAATTCTAAATGTAAAGTTTGAATCTCAATTTTCAAAACTTTGTGTTTTTAAGATGGATGAAGGGGGTGGCATTTCTGTGTAAATAGATGTTGAAGACGGAGGTAAATTTGTCTGGTTTAAAAAATATGATGCTAAAATGACGTGTGAAGTGGTATTTATCCAATAAACATGGTTGTGTAATGGCAATTTTACAAATAAAAGGAGGAGTGAATATCAAAGTTCTATAATGGAATATGTCCAATTAATACAAGATTAAATATGGGTCCACACGTAGGAGTCTATATTGTCTTAAAAATGTTAATAGACAGACTCTTGCTTAAGTGCTAGCTCTAGTCTCTCTGCCCCCTTTCTCTCCTCCACATAAGCAAACTGAGTTTAAATCCTCACACCTAGCTGAGATGGTGTTGTTGGGGATGATCTAAAGTTTTGACTGCACCTAGCCAAAAGTGGCTTTTATGATCAAAGCGGTACTCTATCGTCTCGTGTCATGTGTTTTGGGGGAAATCAGCAGGCCTCGATCCTTCGTGAATACCAATCGGCTTGAATCTTGGATTGCACCCCCCTATATTTTTTAAGAAAGTGACAAAGATTTATTCGTATTGTAGATTTTTTTACGGGGACTCTAGATATCACTAAAAACAGCAACAAGTCTTGAAAGAACCAAAGTGCAAAGCAACCCGTGCATCAAGCTTCATGCCACCGTAGTCGTTACCGAAGGTTGTCGCAATCACCGCCACCGCCGAACCCATGTCCTCTAGGCTATCCCAAGGGGAGACGGGAACAAAGATCAAAATCAAGAGAAAGTGTGGAAGCATCAAGAGTTCAAGACTGATCCGAGAAGCCCTCATCACAACCAAGAACAAGACTGATCTGAGAAGCCCTCATCGCATGTTGTTGTCTTCGCCACTGAGCTCCATTTTTAGATACCAGATAATGGATTCTGACATCACAAATGTATGCGGAATTTTATAGTCTAAATATGACACATGGGACCACCCGAGTCTATGACAGTGGGCCAGGACGTCATACATGAAATCACAAATTTAAAAGAGTGTCGTACGTCGTAATCTCTCATTTTTATATAGCCCATATGTTATGATAATTTATAATAATTTTTTCGTGCTGTCAAATTTACTTTGTAATACACTACGGGGCCCGGCTCTTCCCTCCTAGCTAGGCCCCTGTGGTCCAATCGTGCGTATGGTGCTTCCATATTTGGTTTGGTTGGCATTTCAGAAGCTGCGTGCTTTAAGATGCTATATATTTGAAAAGCAATTTTGTGAAGCAAATGTGCAAATGTTTTGTACTTTTATTCGGCAAAAAGCCATAGGTGCTAAATTTATACTTAGTTGAAAAAAACGTGCAAAATGGGAAAAGTGGTAAATTAGGCGTACCGGGTAGCAAAACCGTGTGGGTCCGGCATGTCAGCGTGATGGAGTCGGGTGGGGTGGGGTGCGAGTATCTCATCTCGGGAGGAAACGGAGAGGAAGAAGCGTGTCCACGACGCCCACGCGGATCCGATTCCACTCCGACTCCGTCGCCGCTTACAAAGCAAGCCACCACCCCCCTCCTCCTCGCTTCGCTAGGGTTTGATGCCCCCACCCCCACCGCCGCCGCCTCCCATCCTTGCAATCTTCTTCTCTTGCCTGGATCTCAGCCGCCGTTCCAAGGCGCCGCCTTTTGGTCTAACCCCCAACAACTCCACCGCATGGATTCCTCCTCCCCCGCCGGCGCCACCACGCTGGGCGCCACCTTGCCGCCCTCCTACTGGTGCTACACCTGCGAGCGCTTCGTGCGCGCCGCGCCGCCCCAGGGGGACGCCGATGTGCTCTGCCCCGACTGCGACGACGGCTTCCTCGAGGAGATGGCCGCGCCGCCGCGTCACCCCCCCGTCTCCGCCTACGTCCGCCGCCGCGCGGAGCCCCGCTGCAACCGCCGCTCCTCCGCCGCCTCCGCCGACCGCTCGCCTTACAACCCCGTCATCGTGCTCCGCCGATCCGCTGTCATCCCCTCCGACGACGAGGTCCCCGGTGCCCCCAGCAGCTTCGAGCTCTTCTACGACGACGGCGCTGGCTCCGGCCTGCGCCCTCTCCCGGAGAGCATGTCTGACTTCTTGATGGGTTCCGGCTTCGAGCGCCTCCTCGACCAGCTCACCCAGATCGAAGCCGCCGGCTTCGGTGCCGTCCGTTCGTGCGAGAATCCCCCGGCGTCCAAAGCTGCAGTGGAGTCCATGCCCACCATCATCATTGCCGCGTGCCACATCGGCGACGATTCTCACTGCGCCGTCTGCAAGGAGCCCTTTGAGCTAGGTGCTGAGGCCAGGGAGATGCCGTGCAAGCATATATACCATCAAGACTGCATCTTGCCATGGCTTTCGCACCGCAACTCGTGCCCCCTGTGCCGGCATGAGATGCCCTCGGAGGTGGCACGTCCTCCATTGAGCGACCCCGGGGTCAACGGCCAGGGGAGCAATGCCAGGGCTGGCAGCGAGGAGGAGACAGTGGGGTTGACTATTTGGAGGCTTCCTGGTGGAGGCTTTGCCGTTGGGAGGTTTGCTGGTGGGAGGAGGGCTGGTGAGAGGGAGCTTCCAGTTGTCTACACTGAGGTGGATGGAGGTTTCAACAATGGTGGTGCACCGAGGAGGATCTCGTGGTCACCAAGAGGAAGCCGTTCATCCGAAAGGGGTTTTATGAGACGCTTGTTCCACAACATGTTTTCATGCTTTAGGCATGCCAATTCGACCAATGCTCGAGCCTTGTCCTTGAGCTCAGAGAGGAGCTCAGTGTTTGCGCAATTGCCCGTGGCTTGAGGAGTTCTGAAGATGGGCACACTGATGCAATCGCCAGATGATGATCACATCATCTGGGGAATATTACATTAGATGTTGGGAGCTTCAGCTGTTTGCTTTTGTTTGATGCTGTTTTATAAATGAAATCAAGAGAGCAACAAAGAAGAGGATAGTCGTAGAGCAAAATTGCTGTTTTGTACATAGAGCAGATCTATAAATGTTATAAAGGAAATATCCTTGGGTTTGCACGTTCAACATTGCCCTTCCTTGAAATACAATCAAAAGAATTATGATAATCTGTATGAGCATTTGGATATTTCAGTCAACTCAATGTGACACATTTTTATTGTACATACATCCTATCGAAGATTTTATACTGAAGCAACATCTCAAAAGATATTTTGTGCTTCATCTACAGCTTGTTCATCGTCTTGATCAAGGTCATCTTTTCATCCTTGTTTTCTAGCTATCTTTACTGGGGACATGAGGCGAGATTATATTGTTCAGTATCCCTATTTACTTGACGGCATTTTGGATGCTCTCTTTGGTGTAGGCATCATTCTTACATTCTTTTCATGCTTTACATATGACTTATCATTAGTGGGAAAATCTCCCAACTCTGTCTGACATTTCCAGAAGGGGAAGATTTAAATATATTTCTGTGTGAAGCAAAACTGCTCAGCGTCCACAAGATGTTTTTGTGTACGTTGCTGAAGTAAGCTGTGCTGTTCAAATATACATTCATTTCAACTCTATTTTGGTATTGTCGTCTGAAACAGGTTATCCCTGTATATTCAAAGCAAGATATACATAAACCTCAAGTCTATTTGACCAAATTTTTTTACTTGCCTGACACCCCTGCCGTGATGATAGAGGTAAGCATGAGCCTACCTATTTGAGTTTATCCACTTCTATTGCTTCAACAAGATTACCTGGCATACCTATTTGTCATGTAAGCTCTGCCAAGATAATCCGAGTGGACTGTGTATGGTGTAAAATTGTAGATTGTGAACAAGAAGCCTTCGCTTTTGACTGACCCTGTTTTGTTGCTGAACAGTTGGGCTGCATTGCTGCAATGATGAGATTTGAAAGCTTGAAAAGGCAGCTTCTAGAATGAATGTCATGATCCCTTGAATCTGCTCAGTTATATGATTACTACATTATGGAGTTGTACATTTTTAACCACTAATGCATAGCCTATCTTCTCTATTGTCATTCAGGTGCTACTAAGATGCTCTTCTTTTGGTCACAAGCAGTATTACTGTCCTGACTTTGAGATCGATGGGGATTTGTCATGCTTTTACGCTGTCGAGTGTCGACTACTTTCATCTGATGGATGGCCACCATTTTGCAGTGAGTTTGTCTTCGATCTGCTCTCTTGGGGTTCTATACTTCTATTGATTGGTTTTGTTCTTGAAATTGAACTGCCTGCTGTGCAGTTCCATTTTGTGATGCTAGTAGCCTAGTACACCACATTTTCAATTAATTATGCTATCGGATTTATTTAGAATCACGAAATATTTAATTGAGAAATGGTCCATGCAGTAACTGCTGCAATGTCCAGCGTCTGCTGTTTTGTGTGCGCCTGATTGCCAATTATTCAGGCCTTGTCCTAGTCCTGCCACTTGGGTTCTCTCTGGTTGGTGAGCTGGAATTGCAGCGTGCTGTTGGTGACCGGTGAAGGATAACAAGTTGTTTAGAGAAATGCGTCGACGTTTGGCCAAGCAATTTCCGGGCTTATCCAAGCCTTTGGTCAAACCTCTCCCTTACATCATCTTTTGCAAATAAGTCCCAACAGTTTTTGAAACGAAACAATCAGGTCCTCCTCTCTTCCCACTCACCGGCCGAGTTGGCCACCCCTGGCGGCATGACCACGCCAGCTCCCGAGGGAGCCGCCCTGCCCCGCCGGCCACGGCCGCTTGGCTCGGCAATGCCTGACTCTGACGCAGTGGCTCCCTTGGTCGCTGGCGTGGTCGCATCGCGGGGCCGAGGTGGTCGCTGGTGATTGCGCCGCTGGGGGCAGCCAGCTCGGCCAAGGTGATGGGAAGAGAGGAGAAAGAAGAAGATGGATCCGATCGATTTGTGTCAAAAATTCGGAAGGTTTTTTTTATAAAAGATTGTGAGAGATAGGATAAACAGGAAATTGCTCGCACAAGGGCAACCGACCTACTCAATTGATTATGTCTTTTGTAGTTGGTGCATGTGCTAGTACTTCATGCCGCCTGATTTTCTTTGCAGTGTTTGGTTGATTTCACTGTCATTGCGATTTCTTGTTTAATCGTCACATGAGGCATGAGACATGATGAGAGTAGGCAGCCAAGAAGTGAATTAATGAAGCATCGTGCTGTAAAATGTACCCCCCAATTCTTTGCAACTATGAAACACTGCTGAAGCTTCATTTTTCGTAGGAGTTAGCAGCTGACAAGGACATACCCCGCTGGCCGCTGCCACATGGTTTGTGAATCTGGCTGCTCTGGTATGATTTCCACCACCATATGGTTTGTGAATCTGGGTTTTTCTCTTCTTTTTCCTTCTTCATACATAGCTTGCAGCAGTGAGGAGCGAGGGATGAATGTTAGGCAGTGTAGATGTGCATGTTTCATACCTTGGCAAATCACATGGTTCATTCCCCAGCATTGTTCATTGTTCACTGCTAGCTAGCACGGGCAGGCATCTGACGATGCTCGAGTCGATCGGAGTCTTATCTTAAAACAACAGCAGCAGCAAAAGGATGCATGGGCCTTTGCTGCGTTTGATTTAATTGGGCCCGAGGGCAGCTCTATCCTCTTGATGTTGAAAATAATGCAAACCGATCATGGCGACGTATTAACGTACACAGCCGACGTAACAACACGCACAATCCATGCACAGTAGAATCGGTTGATCACACGGGACACGGTAAGATCCACACACGTGCATCTGCGTGTACGTAGTACGAACACGTAGCAATTGAGCATCAGTCCCAGATCATGGCGACGGCCATGACGGCGACGCCGAGGAGGACGGCGAGGAACCTGAAGAGCGGCGTGTCGAGGGCGTTGGGGCGGTGGGGGCGGTAGCCCTTGGCCATGAGGTGGTTGACGGCGACGTAGACGAAGACCCCGGTGGCGAAGCCCATGGAGACGGCGAACGTCCAGTCCGCCGCCGACCCCTCCACCGTGGCGTCGATGGCGATGCCGACGCCCACCCCCACCGGGCTCGACGCCGCGAACGCCGCCGAGTAGGCCGCCGTCGTCAGCAGCGCCCGCCTCGGGATCATGCGCAGCAGCGCGATCCCCATCGCCAGCGCCGCAAACACCTTGTGCAGCCCGATCGTCCACAGGTTCCTCCATGCGTCGCTCTTCGTCCCTGCACATATACACACATGCATGCACACTCTTACTACCTGGTACCATGCATTACCAGAACATGAAAGCACCATGCATATTCTGCCAAAAGACAGAATTCAAGTCGTTGAGAAAAAGGTGAAAGAACATGATTGGAGATTTTAATCTCTTAGGGTATGTTTGGTTGTGCCAACCATTGTCAGGATCAAACCCAGGTTAGCACTCAGCTCTCCCTCACTGTGTAGTGCTGATACTCAGCTAGAACGCTGAGACCAAGCACCTGCTTGAACACACACGAACACAAGGAGAAAACCCAGTTTTGGTGCTGCTAACCTCTCGCAGCTTTTCTGACTTTGATCTATATATGTGAAAGAACAAACAAACAGCCCACTAAGGCCACTTCTGCCGTGTGCCATCCCACACGACGTGGTTAGTGTGCCACTCACACCACTACTCCACAAACTCCTACAAATCAGCTCCAGCTTGGACCTAACCGACTGGAAACTAACGCTGCACTAACTGAAAACAAACTGACGCAACTGACTCAACACAAACACATGCAGAAAACAAATGGATACAAGGTTGTGCACACTGAATTAATCTAACAATTCTCCTCCTAATTCCTTGTGCACTAACTAGAACACTTCTTGAGCCCAATCTTGTTGCAAAGTTCAAATCTGACCCTGGCCAAAGGCTTTGTCAGCACATCACCTAGCTGGTCTTCAGTTCTGATGAACTCAACCTCAAGCTAACCCTTTTCAGCACAATCCCTGATATGATGATACTTTATATCAATGTGCTTGCTCCTGTTATGATGAACATGATTTTTGATCAGTGAAATAGTGGACTTATTGTCCACCCTGAGCAATGGAGTGCTCACTTCTTCATCCTTCAGCTCAGACAGCAGCCTTGCCAACCAAGTCCCTTGACAAGCTCCAGTAGCAGCAGCAATATACTCTGCTTCACAGCTTGATAGAGCCACCACCTTCTGCTTTGAAGACTGCCATGTAACAGGACTGTCTCCTAGAAAGAAAATCACACCACTAGTGCTCTTTCGGCTGTCCACATCCCCAACCAAATCACTATCATTGTATCCCAACAGTTTGGTGGTATTATATTGGCGGTATCGTCGAGTTCTATGGTATCGTTGAGGTGTCGGAAAAAAACCATAAAGCACAAACAAAGCGTCGAGTTTGGATGTCGGAGTATCGGTGGTATTGAGTTGGTGGTATCGTCGAGTTTCAGTATGGAAACAAGGTAGGTATCATATCACAACAGAAAGGTACTGATATCAGGTGGTATCAGGTTGGTGGTATCGTCGAGTTCAGTATCAGAAAAAGGTATTATAAGAGTATCATATATCACAAACAAAAAAGTATCAGCATCAGCGATATCAAAATGGTGGTATCGGTGGTATTATGTTGGTGGTATCGTCCGAAAAAAGTATCATAAGGGTATCATATATCATAAAAAGGGTATTAGGTTGGTAATATCATCTATCAAAAAGTGTATCAAAGTTGGAGCAGTATCAAAGTTGTAGTATCAGAAAAGTTGGAGCAGTATCAAAGTTGGAGTAGTAGGTATGTAGTATCATGTATCAAAGTAGTAGTATCAAAGTTGGAGTGTCATGTATGCAGCATTAAAGTTGTAGTATTAGGTATGTAGTATCATGTATTAAAGTTGTAGTATCAAAGTTGGAGCAATATCAAAGTTGGAGTTTCAGGTATGTAGTATCATGCATCAAAATTGTAGAATCAAAGTTAGAGTAGTATCAAAGTTGGAGCAGTATCAAAGTTGTAGTATCAGGTGCTATTAGGTTGGTGGTATTGTCGATTATCGGATGTATCATCGATTGTCGGGTCAAAAAATAAGTATCGGATCAGAAGTATAATCGAGTATTGGGTCAAAAAACTCAAGTATCATATTAGAAGTATCGGGTCAAAAATTCAAGTATCGGATCAGAAAAAAATCATCGAGTATCAGGTTCGTCGAGTTTCGGAATTGGAAAAAGGTACCATATATCACAAAAAAAAATAGTATCGGTGGTATCATGTTGGTGGTATCGTCGAGTTTCAGTATCGGAAAAAGGTATCGTAAGGATATCGTATATCACAAATAAAAAAAATTCCGATATCGGTGGTATCAGGTTGGTGGTATCATCAACTTTTAGTATCGAAAAAAGGTATCATAAGGATATCATATAGCGCAAATAAAAAAATCGATATTGATAGTATCATGTTGCTGGTATCGTCGATTTTCATATATCATGGAGGTACGGTATCATATTGTCAGAAATATAAAAGTAATGCATAAGTATCATCAAAGTATCAGCGCGCCAAAGTCTAGTTGAATATTAAATATACTTTTTAAAAATAAATGCTAGCACAAGGAAAAAAAGAAAGAGGGGAACCTTAATTAAGATATGAATTTTATTTTGTGTTAAAAAAGTTAATACAAAATAGAATTGAAATTATTAAATAAAAAAATAAAAAAAGCTACAAGGAAGCCATGCAAAACACGTGCATGCAACTACCCAGTAAAAATTTTGCCCCCACGTTGGAACGGCTGCGTCAAGATATGCGCAGAACGAACGGCGAGCGCCTATCCCGTTTGCGCGGCTGGCGGACGGGATACCGTATCAAAGAATTTCTGTTTTTTAAACATGAAATCTATTCTTGATATTGAGTCAATTGCCATTTTTGCACATGCAATCTAATTTTGAGATTGAATGTGTCATATAGTATCAATCCATAAAAAACATGCACAAGCTTTAACAGGATGGTAGCAAAGCTAATAGAAAGATTAATCTATTTGTTTTCCTAATCTCCGATTCATCCGGTGATCAAGAGCAGCCATGCTATCTCTAATAGGCTAGAAATTCTTAATTGGAGTGAAAAAATAAAATCCACCCCATCAATTATGGTACAACATACTATATCTTCTATTATATTATTAAAGTAGAGGGAAATGAAGCCACCACGTTAGTCCACATCACCCAGATTATTTCAACCATTCGATCAACGGTGGGACCAAATTATAACGGCCTAGATCAATTAAAGAGATTCTCACGTAAATCAAGAAAAAAATCTATCTATTATATTATTAAAGTAGAGGAAAATAGAGCCACCACGTTAGTCCACATCACCCAGATTATTTCAGCCATTCGATCAACGGTGGAACCAAATTATAACGGCCTAGATTAATCAAATAAATTCTCACATAATCAAGAAAAAAAATCTATGCCGCTAATTTTTATGGGGCCGGATTATAACGGCTTAGATTAAAAAAATTATTTTAGACGTTCGATCAACGGTGTGATCAAATTATAACGACCTAGATTAATCAAAGAAATTCTCACATAAATCAAGAAAAATAAAAGATCTATGTGGCTTAGATTAAAAAAATATTAGAAATTCAGATTAAATACTAAAGTTGATATAATTTATTAGAGATAAACTCTAAATCCGATCTGATATATTAGAGATAGATTATGAGTTAGAGATTAACTCATGCCGAAACAAACGCCTCGCAAACGCGCGGGCCACCTTGCTCGTTATAATGATTTGATATCTTCATTTAGTTGAATATAATAGAATGGATTGTACCAAATTACAAACTAACCAATCCATGTGTGCAAGTGCGTGGGTCAACTTGCTAGGTTTTCTTTAAATCTTGAACCAATACATTGAGGCCCATTGGTCCAGATCTCTCACACTATCGCTATACAACCTCCCTCCTCTTTGAACACTATCTCGTGCACTCCATTTCGATGCTATGTGTAGCAGAGGTTGGACATAAATTTGGAGGAGGCCAATCCTACATTACCTTAGTTTGGAGGGGCCAAATTGTGCAAGCATCTACCACCATCCTCTCCACCACCCATGGCTCTATTGACCACCACCCACGGTCCGCGACAACCTCACTGCTTCACCCCCTTCCTCCCACCACGGGGGCTGCCTGCCCACCCTAACTCTGATTGTGTTTGCAAAGCCATCGACGACAGCGGTGGCCCATGACCCTCCAATCACCCGCATCTCCGATGACGCCACCACCACACCTCTTTGATCTTTTTCTATGTGTGCGTTTAAACCTGAACCCTAACCTAAGACGATGCGGCAGTAGGGTAGAGATATGATAACTAGACGTGCATCTCTAAATCAAGTGAATCAAAATCGATTGATTTATTTTTTGTACAAAATAAATCAGTCAGCTTAACATTAGCAAAATCGCTTCGTATCATGAGCAATAGCAAAAAAAAAAAAATGAAGATATAGATGTTGTTGGTGCGGTAGGGAAGAAAACAAGCAAGAAGAAATGGAGATGGGGGGCAGGGGGGGAGATTGGATTGGAGGAGGAAGGTGTGGTCAAATCGAAATCGAATCGAAACCGAAACGGAGGAGGAAGCAGGGAGATGGATGGCGACGGTGTGGCTTTATGCGTGTGCGTGGTGCATGGCCGCATGCTCCCTGTTCCCACATAGTTGATGAACAGTCCATCCACTCGCCCAGCCCAGTCCCACTGACACCCAGCCAGCTATGGAATAGCTGAACCTCCCTATAATATATATATATATATATATCATCGACCACCAATTATAAACAACCATATATTTATATATGCATGCTGCAAGCAAGTACGGTACGTAGATATACCACATTTCACCGCGCGCCCAGATCTATTCTATTTGTATTTGTATTTGTATTTGTACCCTCTCTCTCGTTATTGGGATCGATCGTGTCGTCGTCATCCAATCACCGCAACCGAATCCGAAGCTATACTGGGCTGGCTAGGAAGCATGCATGCAGCAGCAAATCACCCCAGTTAACGTGCATGGTGGCGGATGGAATCTGGCATGTGGGTGGTATGCACATGCATGCGGACATGCTCATATAAGTCATGTGCTTTGTGGCGGTAAAATCCAGCCCCCGAGGCGGTAATTTCCAGCTCCCTCTGCAGGTCGCCCATCACTTCACTGCTCACACAGCTGCATTTGTCGACAGCCACATGAATGAATGAATGGGTGTAGATCGATGCTGATCCATTTCTAGCTCGTTACTACTAGCTACTCCACAATTTACCGCGCTCTGGCGCATGCATATGGGATTGGAATTAAGCTGGAGGCTGCCGTTTTCACCTCGATCGCCAGGACAAAGCAAGCAAGCTAAGCTAGGGATGGAGACATATGTTCATGCATGCATGTGGTCTACGCACACATGGCCATGGCCTCCATGCACAAATTAACAATCTCCATGCATCTAGCTCGACCTCGTTGCAGATTGCAATTGAGCATTGGCCTTGAGTGGGCGGGGGACCATGTGAGTATCATCCATGCATCTCCATGTAATGCAAACGCAGCTACCACAAACACCAACAAATTGACAAGAAGCTCGATCATATATCGCCCCACATCTGCATTGACCGCCTTTTGTTCCAGTCAAATGGAATTCCATGCAACATTAATCAACCACGAAAACCATAATGCGCATACATACATACACGCACGCACGCACATACACTCAACACCCAGCTTAATCTCTCTCTCTCTCTCTCTCTCTCTCTCCTCTCTTTTTTGGGGGGGTTCGTCCAAAAAACCAGCAGCACAGAAAAACAATCTCCGGGCACAAGAGCAGCTAGCTAGCTAGGGGAAGGGGAAAACAATAAATTAGGAGGAAGAAAAATGAGCAGACGAATTTGGAGCTGAAAACTTGAGAATTGAAAGTGCCGGTGATGGATATATGGACTGATCCGTGTGTGTGTGCGCAAATGCAGTGCAGGTGCAGGCCCTTGGTCTATGTGCATGCGTAATTAAGTAATGCAGAGTGAAGAAAGCAAAGGAAGCCTCCCCTCTAATCCTCCTAATGGGTGCAGGCTGCAGAGGAAGGAGCCAATTAAGTGCAAGAATGCATGAGGATGAAGCCGCTGCCTGGCTGTCTGCTAGTAGTCGCGCCAGCAGACGAGCATGGAGACGCAGCGGCGGACGATGTAGAAGCGCGCGCGGTGCTCCTTCACCGCCTCCACGCACTTCTTCGACAGCCGGGACGGCGGCGCCCCGGAGCTGCTGCCGTCGGCTGCGGCGGCGTCCCTGGTGGCGCTGACGCTCGCCGAGTAGCTCCGGCTGAGCTGCGCCGCGCTGCTGCTGCTGGTGCTGGTGCTGGCGTCGGCGGTGGAGTAGTAGGACCTGCCCGACCTGCTGCGCCCCTTCTTGGAGAGCTTCCACTTGTCGTCGTCCATGCGTGGAGACGGAGCGAGGGCGCGCCGGTGAGCAGGGGAAGAGGAAGAGGAAGAGGAAGAGGAAGAGGGTGTGCGTGTGTGTGCGCATGGCAAAGCGCAAAGGGCAACGGGCAAAGGGCAATGGGCAATGGCATGAGGGCCAAGGGGGGTATCGCGTCGCACCTGGGGCCTCCCTGTCTCCTCACTCGCAGAGACTCCCAGCTCAACCTCCAAAACAATCCCTCCGTCTCACTCTCACTCTCACACAGCCTAGTGCCCACACACACACGCGCACACACATCTTCCTCTACCCTCTACTGGCTCTACAGCTCTACGTCCTCGCCCTGTGTCCCAACAATGAAGGAATACTAAGGACAGCACGCGCGCCCACGGCGCGCCGTTGGATCCGGCGTATGCGGGCGCGCGAACGGCGAGGACTCAAGTATGCGGGCGGACGAAGGCGAACGGCGAGGATGCGCAGAGTCGTCGGATGCAGCGTACGTGCACAGGCAGGCACGTGGCCAAGGACGCGTGGCGCGCGGGCAAGAGCAACGCTAGCGCATTGTATAATAGATAGATGTGCGCCCCATCCCCCAATCAATCTCCTCCCTTCACGCACCTTGCGCTAATCTCGACGCGCACCTTCCCCCTGCTGCTCCCTCGCATCCATCAGCGGATGCATGGCATTATACCAACGCGTTAAGCACACAGAAATTCTTCAAGCTTTAAATCGATATACCCCTTTTCACCTCTGCACGGTACAACGCCACCACCCCTCCCAGTTGACTAGATTCAGGTTCCGCTTCGGACGTGGGTTCCCGGACCCCCGGGCCTGGAGGAAGGTTGGAGAGACGGTGGTCTAACGATGGGAGGGGTTTTAGGGGGAGGGGGATGCCGAGACAGCGAAGACAGCGCTGCGGGAACAATCGAACATGGCGACGACAACAAGTGAATCAGCGCAGGCAACTGAAGTTAGGATGGGTAGGGCCTATGCGGCAGCAGAAGGATAATGAGTTGAGCAACAAGGAGGTGATAGATCCACCAGTCGCAGGTGGTGACGAAGGTGCATACAACAAGAAAAAGGAGGAAGAGAGCGGGTCAGGGAAGAAGGACGAGAGGAACACTAGATCCTCGCCCATGCTTGTTGCCTGGACTTCAACGTCACCGGATCTAGAAGCGACCTTGCTCCAACCATCACCTACACTACGTCAACCCTTATTGTCCCACCAACAAGCTGTTGTGCCACAATTGTCGTTGTCATGGCATCACTAGGGCTGTCATCATCGAAAGGGCAAAGATGGTCGAGATAGGAGGAATTAAGGAAGGGCATTACAGAGGGAAGGGGTGACATCCATGATCCATGGTTGTGCTTGGGTGTTACGGGAGCGGTGGTGGTAAGATGAGGATCAGGGCTAAGGAGGTGGATGGTTAGTTGGGATTTTGGGGTGGGATGAAATTAGGCTACGGGGTATATATCACATCTATGCTAATCCATGTGTCAGTTTTTTCTTTTTTTTTAGGTACACGTGGCTACCTATGAGTACAAATTGGGAGCATGGCTGAACCCAAACATCTAATTTTTAAAATCAGATTAGACCATGGGTTTAATCTAAAAAACCAAACATGAGGTCATAGGCGATTCGGTTTTCTTATAGAACCATTCATACAATTGGACTGAAAAAGTCAGAAAACCTAACCACATTTCTCTGAACTAGTTGGATATGACTAGTGGGGAAGAATGGAGACACTGGAGAGGGAGGTGGGAGGAGCACGACATTGGCATTGGCATCGGGGGAGAGGGAGCATGCCAACTATGGCGCGTTCATAGATCCCAGCGGATGGCGGGATGGCCGAGGCTGCGAGCTCCTTTGTTGGATCGAGTCGTGAGCGAACAAAGTCGGCGTGAGGCAATAGTAGCGTGTCGCCCTGCAAGGTGGCTCGTCGCCGAAGCGCGTTGGGCGGGTGAAGCTCGTCACCGTCGTCCTGTAGGGTGGTCGTTGGAGCAGGCCCTAGGATCGATGGCTATCTGTCGGAGTTGGGTGATAGAGAGGGGATGGGAGAGGAAGAAGAAGAAAGCGAGTGTATGACATACTAGGCCCGTTTGTTAAGGCATATTTTTGCCTGTAATTGAATATTGTATATGCAAGAAAAACTCGGAAGTCAACCGCAACAGATAATGATATCTATAATATTTCATTGGTCGGTGACGCCTGTTTTGCTTGCGTTGATGCAAGATCGATGGACATAAGCGTAAATCGTAAATCGTAATGCATTATGCATGCGTGGTGTAGGGTACGTACGTAGCAATAGCATATAGCTAGCTAGCTCTTCTTTTCTTTTGCTGCTGCTGCTGCAGCGTCAATCACCTCCGCCCGGCCCCCGCCATGATTGTTAGCCCTTGCCCCTTGGACTGGCTCGCCTCCGAATTTTCGCCTCCTTTTCCCTTCATCATCAAGTGCATATATATATATGCATGCCCACGTAAGCATGCTCTTCCAGTACTAATGGTCTGCTTGATTTGGCACCTAATTGTAGGGCTAGAACTTGAGCTCGAACCGCGGACGAGGCTTGGTCTAGTGGTAAAGGCTGCAGTGGCAACGCTAGCAGAGTTCAAACCCCAGGTTGGACTCTATGTGTCGTATTTTTTAAAAATTTTACTAGAGTCGTAGGGGTACACGTACGTGTGTGCCTTGATGCCTAATTGTTGTTCCTTGGGGCAGTCGCTTTCTAGCGCGTGTTAGGGCGTACGCGTGTGTATGCGTGTTAGTTTAGGTGTTTCTAGTGTGTGTTATGACGCACACGTGTGTATGCGTGTTAGTTTAGGTGTTTCTAGTGTGTGTTATGACGCACACGTGTGTATGCGTGTTAGTTCAGGGGTTATGAGTTAGGGAGTGAGTTGTGTGCGCCTTCTTTGTACCCTCTCAAAAAAAAACCTGAGCTCGAACCCCACAATTGTTGCACGTACGAGCCTAGTTTTTAGCTTGTTGGCCTAACCGAGCTGAGCCGAGCCAGACCCTGACTTGCTCGGTCTCGTCTCGTATATGACACAATATACAAATATCTCTTTCTTCTACCCAATTAATTAGTTAATGGTATTTGAGATCTCTCTTTTGCACTTGTTCTTCTACTTATTTTATCATACATGGTCTCACGAGCTTGTAACAAGCCGAGCAGAGCAAAGTTTCTAGCTCAAACACCTTAACTAGCTCGGCTCGGCAGCGAATGAGCCGAGCCGAGTCATCTTTTGGCTCGCTCAAAGTTGTCTCATTTCCACCGGCTAATTACAACTAGCTACTCTGTACTCTCTCTATATATTATGAGATGTAGCTTAAACAAAGAGTAATAATGGCATGCATGGTTCAGTTCCAAATTAATCTACCTGAAAAGCAGCTCGCCCGACCCCCACACACCCCATGCACATAGTTGGCACAATCCACTGGTACCTGTCTAAAGCAATCACAAGTTAGACATATATATCTACTGCGGGGCAGGGGCAGCTAGCTGAATGATGTCAGTTGAAAGCTAGATTTTGAAAAGTTCTATGACGAGATCAATTGTAATTTCTTACCGTAAGTTTTACGAATGAAAGGTACGGCATCTTTCACCCAAGTGGTGTAATTGGATGGAGGATCATTGATTAAGGTAATAATGGCATTGCACCTTAATTGTTTATAAACTCGCAAAGGTTAAAGACAATGATATACTATATTTACTTTTTTCATGTAAATTTATGTGAATTGGATGGAGACAAAATTTATATGAAAATTGTACTGCTTGTCGAGATGTACAACCTTTTCATTTGAAGTCATTCATTACATGCCCAAATAGTCATTAAAAAATTCAGACGAATTTTTTTTCGGTTTTATGAAGCCAAAAATGAGTGCGTGCAGATATCGCCTGTGCTTTTTAAAACAAGACCGAGAGACAAAGATTAGAGATGGTAGCGCCTTAATTTAATTTTATTTTGTTCTGGTGTACGTCACATCCTGTATGGTATGGGCCAACATTATTAAGGAGCTGACACGTACTGTGAAAAAAGAATGCATAGCTAGGTAGAACAAGTGTACATTATTGAGAGAGATGGATTGGGCATGCATGATAATGTAGTTTTCTTTTAGGATTAGAGGCTTTTGGACATGAAGGGAATTGTATAAGGAGAAAGGTACGTTGATGTGGGGGAGATGAGAGATGGATGGATAACTAGTTGAATTGGAACAGAAAACTGCATGCATCAATGCATGCACAAGGAAATAAGGACGAGCGAGAAGGGGAGACATGTAGGGGACGCTTGAGCAGGCTTACACATGCATGCTGATGCATCCATCCACCCCCGCCCATGCATATATATGCATGCTTGAATCAAATTAATTCCCATTACATTCTGTTTAATCATATATTAGGTTCATTAATTTCCCCACAGTTTAATTTCTTCAAATTAATACCCACGCTTGCACAGCTGCTTGCTTCAAAGGCAGTACTACCACATAGATTTTGGAGAGAGAGAGAGAGAGAGTACGAGCTGTACTGAATACTTTCGGCGTCTCTTCTCAGAGCTCAAATTAACTAACAGTAGCAGTTCAATTGCAGGAAGCACGTACGGAGGTAGAGATCATCACCAAGGTACGTACATGCATGCATGCATGCACTATATATGGTCCAATTAATACATATTGGTCGTTATGAATTAGTCTACTCATGCATAGAATTGAGAATGTAATTAAACTGAAACCACCGTGCATTAAGCCATTCGCTTTTAAGCATAGAAAATCTCACGATAACACTTAACACTATAATGAAACGACTTAATTTCGTCGGATAAAACCAGACGAAATCGTGGGGCAAACCGGCGAATTTTCATCAATGAAATTACAATAATTTCGTCATATTTAATTTCGGCTAGCGAAGTTACGTTTTGATTCCAATAGGCCACGAGACGAGCTGGCATGGCACGCTATTTTCATCAGCCAAAAACTAACAAAAACTGACGAAGCGGCAACGTGGGATTAAGGGTGCATGGGGATGATGCCTAGAGGGGGAGGAGAGCTCGGGTGGCATCGTAAGGAGAGGTGGTCAAGGGCAGCGCCGGTGGGAAGATGGTCGGGGACGGTGTAGCAAGGAGACCCTACCTTCTTGTCTTTTTAAATAAAATCATTTAAACTATATATGTGTCTTCTAAAAAAGGGAGCTGTACTTGTTTTAGTAGGCTCTGTTTCGCTGTCGTACTGCAGGTCTGCAGAGACTGTGTGTGCTAGGGCATGGCTGCTCTCTGGTTTCCATGCTTAATTTGCCACATGGTCAATTAATTAGCTCTTTGTGTGTTTTGTTGTTGCCTATGCAACTGGTGCTTTGGCAGAAGCAGGTAGTGAGTTCCGGTGCTAGGTTTTGTTGTTTGGGGGTAAAAGGGCCTGGACGAGGAGATGAGACGTGGGCCAGGAGATTCAGCCCAGTCAAGACATGGATGCATGGGCATGTGCTTGTTGGGCCTGAAAATGAAAACAACAGATGGATCACATGAGTACGTACGTACTATGCCATCAATATCTGCAGCCTGCAGGTGCATGCATTGATGTACGACGTTGTACAAGAACCCATACTGATCGATTCTTGTATACGACCTACAGAGTATGTAGACCAAGAGGCAAGAGCTAGGCACGTACGACGTCGGTACGATCCATACCTGCATGCATATATGCGTATATGTGCAGCAGGCACGTAATTAATTAAGGTACGTACGTACTCCATCGGTACCAGCTACTGTACATACGTCTATTCCCGTAGAAGGCGCGATGATGTATCCATATCCATCCATGAAACCATGACATCAATGACACAGAGATCTAGGCTTGTTCTTTCCGGGGTTGAGGTTGAGTAAAGTTGAGTTTTACTGTAGCAAAAATTAAGAGTTCTAAAAAAAAGCCTAATAATTCTAAAAAAATAATTAAAAAATAGTTTTACAACCTTGAGAATAACTACGTACTGAAAGGCTCAAAAAAATCATTACAAATTACTACAACATGTAGGCTATATAAAAATAACAAAATCTGCTACAGTTAAACTTAACTCAACTTTACGCTGAAAAGAACGAGGCACGGAGAGAGATGAGAGAGAGATGCATGCTGTGCAGGTGTGCCGAACAGCGGCAAGACATGTACGGCAGCTAGCTGGGAGCAAGAGCAAGTAGTCATCGCGGAATTGAAGTCAAAATTAAGCCCGACATGATCTCCCAAAATTAATTAACATCCATGGCATATTAATTATTTAAAAAATCCTCTTTCGCTGCAAATACTTGCAAGTGTTAACCTCTCGATCTGCATATGTTTTGCACGTCAAGCTGATCGATCTCTGATCTGTCGAATTTTTGGCCATGGCAAATTAATAGAGGACTTATGTATGTGTGGACCCACATACTGTATTAACATGCATATATATGTGTTGACCCACATAGTACTCGATCATGAGATAGCCAGCCATCGAGCACACACTAACATCGAATTTCAACATGATATATTAGAATAAGATAGCAAGATCGAATAACGCTATGACGGCGTACGTACGCGCGTGCAGCTTGCTAGCGCCATGGATCCAACATATATATATGGAGTATGTGCAGAAATTAAAGATAATTTCTCTAAAGAGATCTATTAATTAACTATATATAGATCATGAGAATTGAACGGTCGTGCATCTAGTGCTGGAGATTCCATTCCACGCCCACGCATGATCAACGAACCTTGGCAGCGCTCAGCGCACACACTCGATCCAAATGTACAAATAATCCTGAATATAATCTATCGATCAAACAGTCGTTTTGCATGGCTCAAAAGTACTAACACAGTTGCGTAGCATGCAGCTAGTTGAATGAGTAGCTAGCTTTAAACTTTGCACAGTCCTACGTACGTACGTTTAATTGAACATAGGTACAATTAATACAGGAGTATATACTAATTACTCTTGTGCCCGCGCGCGCCAAAACTAGCTAGCCAGCTCATTACTTGTCTATATTAATGAATTAATAAGAGCTCATTTTGCCCAACAGCACTTATCTAGTTTAGCCACTACGGCGCGTACGTACAAATTAAGTTGCTATATCTAGGTATTAATTAATTTGGTCTTCAAATACCGCCATTGAGAACTATATATATACGTAGTCACTAGCTATATATATATATATATATATATATATATATATATATATATATATATATATATATAAGTGTGTCAAGCCAGCTATTTTCCTTCTTGGCAGACTTGGAAGCTTGGAAATTAGAATGTTAAACATAGAACTGAACTAGCGCTATATGTATGAATAAAAAGGGTCGGTTTTGATAATTTACCTGCAGGAAAGGAACTCATACTGAGTTTGAGAGAGAGATGTGTGCTAGGTGGCTCACCAATTTACTTTAGGCAGGCATGCATGCTCCAGCTGCTGCTTGGAATGAATGTACCTCTCTCCGGATCGGACGCTGTTGTTAGCCATTAATTTCCGATGCAGCATCATCAAGATTCCCACTCATATATACGGTAGCTAGCCTGCTTAATTTGTCTCCAATCCAAGCTGAACCATTACCATTAGCTAGCTAAAGACGGTCGATGCGTGCGTGTACGCGCATATGGTGTGAATCTTGATGATGCCACAGCAGAGATCACCGGCTGGCTACTTAATTGACCCTGATCATCAGCTGGATTGATCTTCTTCTTAACCAAATCTCCCCGTGGATAGATAGCTCCAGCATGACCAGCAGCTAGTTACTACAAGCTAGAATACATGGCAACGGCAGGCCATGCATCCATATATGCATCTCTCTTTTATATATGTATTTGCATGAGGCGGAGCTCTATCTAGCTAGCTAGCTACAAGAACACGACATGCATGGGTACATGTTCATGTGGAACAAAAAGATGATGACGAAGAAGAAGAAGGGTAGCTGTATGCACATATGCATTCCGGCCGGCCGGCTGGCTAGGTAGAAATTGATAATAAAAAGGAGAAGGGGAGAGCAGATAGGCACTTAGGCAGATAGCTAGCAGGAAGAATAGAAGATTCCAAGACCAAGAGAGTGAGAGAAAGAGACAAGCATGTAGGAGAGGCAGACCCCCAACCCCAAAGGAATATGTATATATTATATCAAGGGTGTGTATGAAATGAAGCTGCGTGCATGCATGACGATGATCTTCTCTTCAGAAATTAAGATTAAAAAAAGGGGGAGGATTAGGGAGGAGATCTAGAGGATGGTTAGCTAGCTCACTGCTGGAAGAAAAGGAAGGGAGGAGGAGAAGGAGGGCATATGCATATGAGCTTGGAGGCTGGAGGCGGCATGCAGATGATCAGGAGCTAGCCTGAATTGAAAGGAAGCCTCCGGCGTGGCTGCTTTATAAATACAGATCGATGAGCGATCGAGGGTAGCTGTAGCAAAGGCTAGCTGCAGTTATGAATACTGTTTAATGACGGGGGCCAGGGCTCTGCACAGCGCAACACACACATATATGCACTGCACGTACGCACAACGTACGTACGTATACGGCCACCCAATGCACGCACCACATGTATATGAGCATGTATACCCTGTGGAGTTCCCCGTTTCCCTCTCTCTCCTATGTCCTTTTTTTTAAAAAAAAAAACGTTCTCCTCCTCCTCCACCAAAGCAGGACGCGCGCATGCAGCCACCGCGGCAACAGGGATCACAAAACCGTGGGAGGGCTTTGAGCCGGTAATGCCAAAATGCTTAGAATGATTGATAATACTTTTAGAAATTCTACGTATATTTTACATTTAAATTTATTTGAACGAAATTTTGGTCAAACCCCTAAACCTTAAACCACCAGTATACCAAGCCGGTCCTCCATGGAGGCGCGGTTAACCGCTAGTTTTTGAAACCGTGACAGGCAAGTACACCACGACGGCTGGTTACGACCACGGCTGGTTTTTATACGTACATACAGCAATATATATATTATGACATACATGATCGAGTAGCTATATATACACATATATTTTAGGTAGCTAGTAGTGTTAGTGTTGCACGTACACAACGCATGCATGCATGCATGCGAGCTGGGCGGTACGTGTACGTGGAGCTAGTACTGTGGTTCAGTTGGTGCGTGCCGTGGGTACGACGACGACACGAGGTAGCATGCGCATGCATATGATATTGGTACGTGCGTGCGTACGTAGCTAGCTGCAGGTAGCGAATTGAAGGCAGTGGTTACACATCGCCATCGGAGAGCAGCATTGAATTCACTGGCTAGCTGGCTTGGCATTGGCATTTGGCATTGGCATTGGCTGGATTGATCAATTCACACTTCACAGACCGATCGACGTCGTGCATTTCCCACTTGGGTATCGCCACCCTATATATATATCACTGTATCACATGCATGAGATCAGGAGATGAGATGAGTCGCGCGTACGTACGTACGTACGTGCTCATAGATATATACTCTAGTACTGATCTACACACACACACTGCATGAGAGGGAGGGAGAGAGAGAGAGAGAGAGAGCTAGAGAGAGAGAGGGGCAGAGATCGATGTGACGAGCTTCCTTTGGAGGAAACTAAACAAACTCCCTTCAATGCAACAGATCCACGAACGTATTGGCATCTGGGAACCCAGCACCGGCCGGCCTGTACATGTATCCATCGATCTTTTGCGTTTCTTACAAGCTAGCTAGCTACCTGCATGTAGCCACCACTGCACTGCAGCGAGCATATATGCATGTAGTATGTAGTATATCCATGTGATGCACATATATATATATATACCCCAGATGTGCATCTCTGTGTGTGTGTGTGTGCAGTGCCGCGGTGCACTCCATCCGGTTTACATATATGCTTCATTGCGGTCAGCATGCAGTTTGCTATATATGCATGCACTCATGTAGAGATATATATGTGGAGTCGACTCGATCAACTATACTCATATTGATTTATCAAGCTATATGCTCTGATCGATATATATCTCCACTGATGGAGTGGATGGATAGGATGGTATGGATCGAGATGAACGGTCATGAGCATATATGATCTCTTACGTACGCACGCAGCCAATCAGGGGCGGATTGAGCACCGGGTCTAGGGGCTCCAGCCCCTTCTACCTTTGTTGTGGCAATGGAGCCTCCCCTTAGACTCACCTAAAATTTGTAGAGCATGAAAGAGAAGAAGATGGGCTTGAAGATAGAACATAACCCTGTTTGACCCCCTACTATTTTGCTCTACGTACATCCGCCCCTGCAGCCAACCAGCAGTAAACAACAAAACGAGCCTAGCTTGCGATATTGCATATTGCATGGCAACTAACTTGGAGTGGAGACCGTACCTACTGTGTGTGATTGTGATGCGAATATTAACTGGTCGATTGATCGATATATGCATGTCACGCGCAAAAGCTAAAGTGAAAGCTAGCTCGCTCGCTCGCCCATGCATGCAATCTCTGCATGCATATGCACAGGATCCCATGACGATGATCTGACCACACGATCGATCCATTTAACTACACGTACGCTGCTGCATCCTGCATGCATATATGCAACCGCGTTCGCGCCAACACATGCACGTACGTACCTGAGCTGAACATATATAATCACGACTCCACGGCATCCGCAAGCTGTTTGCTAGCTCTACATTCATGCATGCATGCAACGTAACCAAATGGCCAGCTAGCTGGCCGGGAATATAACAATCCGCCATGCATCCGCAGTTTTTTGTCCACATGCATCCACTGTGCATATGTGTGTGTGTGTGTGTATGCATCTCGTCCCTTCCACTAACTTACATGCGTGTACGTACACACATCTTGTACATCTCATCAAGGCAAAAGGTAAAGGTACGTACGTACGTGAAAAGAAAATTAATCTTTTCGGAATATTCCAACTGTACTGCAGTAGTACTATAGGGCTTTGTGTTTCATCATCGTGTCTTTGAACTCAACTCAACAGCCTATCCATCCAATGCCGTGCATTTAATATATACCCAAAAATAAAAAAAATCATCTTGCATACTAGTATATATTTGAGGCTTGATAAAAATGGTGACAGGCCAGCTGGCAGTAAAACATGGGATGGGATTGGGAGGGCAGGTAGCTAGGGTTTTGTTTGCATGCGGCATGGAGATGCCCAATGCCCAATGCCCAACGGGGAAATAAATAAAAAGCCTGCGTGCGGCTGTGTGGGCAGGGCAGAGGCGTCCAATCCCATCCATGTCCATATCAATCCCATCCGGACCGTCCATCCGTGTTCCCGCCCATCGCCGCCCGCCACATTAACAAAACACAAACACCGGCCCGGCCCGCGCACTCGCCGCGTTGCATCCTGTAGGCACCGTTAGAAAACGAACTTCACACTATTGAAATAGTTGGATTAATTAGAATCGGTACTAATAGTGGCATCAGTACGTATCGGCTCGTAACAACAGCCGCAATTCGGACTTTCAATACCGTACTGGTTGGACGCAATTGTAAAGATTACTTTCGCAACCGGGTACAAGCCGGCTTGCACACGG
The DNA here is from genome assembly GCA_036346415.1 of Raddia guianensis. NCBI lineage: Eukaryota > Viridiplantae > Streptophyta > Magnoliopsida > Poales > Poaceae > Raddia > Raddia guianensis. The sequence continues at coordinate 76,239,887 of CM070534.1, forward strand.
GCTCCTTTCAGTTTACGAACCGATATTAATTGATGCCTCGTTTGTGGAAAGGTTAAAAAATAAGTATGCGTGTGTTAGTTACATCAGAATGTGTGAGTGGGTGAGTTGGTTACAAGAGTGAGGCGCGGGTCATAAGGAGGTAAAATGTGATGGTTAGAGTGTCCTGATTCTCTCAAATTTCATAATCGATATTGATGTCCCTTAGGCATTAGCAGGGGCGGACCCACCCATAGGGGCACCTCATGCCTAGGCCCGAGGTAAATTTTTTTGGCCCACTTACTAGTAGTTAGGAGTATAGAGAGAAATAGAGGTACATAGGCCCCAACTCCTCCCCTCCTCCCACCAGCCCAGGCACCTAGCCGGCCCACACCGGCCTCTTCCCCTCTCAGCCAGGGCACAGGGCAGCACAGCCCACAGGCACAGTCGCATAGACCCCAATCGGCCAGCCCGATCCCCAAATCCCACGCCTCCATGCACGGCTCCATGCCTCCAGGCTCCACCTCCACGCCGGTCCGCCGCTAGCCCGCCACCCTGGTCCGTCGCCACCCCGGTCCGCCGCTACGCCCACCTCCACGCCGCCACGACGCGCCACACCCTAGCCCAATGCCGGCGGCCACGCCCCCACGGCCCCACGCACGCCGCCCCTCCACGCACGCTGCCGCGCCGCGCCCATCGCCTGCTGTGCCACTGCCGCCGGTCCAGCAGCCAGCAGAGCAGGTGATTTCGACATTTTGTGGGCATATATTATTCTATACTAGAGTACTTGACCATTTATGAACTTAGTGTATTTTACGCTTGTCCTACCTAAATTCTCGTCCTGGGTCCGCCACTGGGCATTAGTCCTGCATTACCAGCGCCGGTCGGTTCAAAAACTGGTCTTGAAGGGTCTATTCAACCGGTGCTGAAGGCCTTGTTCGTGCATCGAGATATTCGGGAGACAGGCAGCACGTACCATGCATGCAGCGCCGGATGGAGGACGATATCTCTGCTGGCCACGTCAGCAAATTAAATAAGCGATGTATATATGATATGATGTAGGTACGTAGCCGGGCAGCCTAGCGAAACATGCATGTACACGCACGCACAGTGAGCTAGCTAGACTGCTCGCTCGCTCGCTGCATGCCAAATGCCAATCGCGAGTGATCGATCGAGGTTGATTGGATGCATGCTAATGCTAGCTGCAGCTGCAAACTGCAAACTGCACAAGTAGAAAAATGAGCATAATTAGTTGGGGAAGAAAAGGAAAATTAATTTTCAAGTAGCAAGCAAGCTAGCTGGGTAAACCGGCCGGCCGGCGCTGGAATATACACACATATATATGCTGTCATTTAGATTTAGACAGAGACAGAGACAGTGGGCATGGTGATATGGCAGCGGGCAGCGCCGGCCGGCCACTCACACTCACACTCACACTCATACTCATCACACTCACCTGAGCGGCTGAGCGTCCGTACGTACCCTGGACCTGGGCGGCGGCCGGCTTCAGGCCTCCTGCATGCTGCAAACTGCAAACTGCAAGCTGCAAGCTGCCATGCACCGATGCGTGCCCCCCAATTATTTCCTCCACCCTCAACCTAACAAATCCTAGCCTTCGCCGTTGGTCGATCTGTTTGTATATTGGATCACCGTATTCATATAGTTTCATGTCTTTTACATATATATAGTACGTTTTATAAAGTTTCATGCATTCAGTTTGATGCTTACGTCGTCATGAAATTCGTTGATACAAATCATCAATTCATTTGTGTATAATTGGCTCATTCGTTGAAAGTGCTACCATTTCTCTTGCGTAATTGCGTGCTTCATCTCTAGCACACAACACATGAACGGATACGATCCTTGACATATCAAACTACCTTACTGCTTGGATGGATACAAACACATATTTATAGGGGTGATTAAATTAAATATGAAGAAAGTAATAATCCTAACTAATCATTAAACTAATCTTATCTCTAATGAAGCTAATCTTATCTAATCGTTGACTCAAAACTCATCTAATCTAATCCTAACATCCAACCCGCGCTACAATACGTACTATGGGTGCTGTTCATGTTGCCGCATTGTCCGTTGCTGCTGTTATTATATATGGGCCTCTTTTGGTTCTTATCGATCGTCTCTATACATGACATTACTTCCCCCTGTGAATCAAGCTAGCTCGTCCTCAATATTGAAGTCCAGAAGATCTCATTGACGTCCGAGAATTCGACGCCGATATGCCGAAGACGAAGTGTCACCATAATCATGACATAGCAGTTAGGGTGTAGCTAGCATGACCACAATCCATCCCCAGCGGTGAGGGTGGAGACTTCGCATCCGCCGAGCGTGCGCTCGGTAGGGAAGAGGACGTGGAGCAACGTAGGGCCAACATCGTGATGCCGTTCTGATTAATTTGACCTTCGTTATCTTGGAAGCCATCTCTCGTGAGGAGACCGGCATGCCGTTGTAAGCAAGATCATCTTCACGCTGCTTGATGTCATCATTGACCGTCACTGTTTTCTTCTTATCCATTGTGCAACCTGGTGTCAGCAGTGGTGATAATGTTGGCGTCATGGTGAGCCCTCGTTTCTGAGATCGATGATGATCGGCCCAGTGTTGTCCACATACCCCTTGCCCTGGTTTGCCTTCAGAAGTTTGCCATCATTTTATTGATCTTGGCCATCCATGTCTTGATCTCATCGGAGGCGCGCAGCCTCCACCTTGGCAACAATTGGTGTCGATCAGATTCAGAGCTCTTATCAAAGTATCATTCTTAGTATCGTGCGTGGATATAGTTCGGGCTGCATGCTGTAGTGTCCCAGTACTGGTACTGTCATGGGCATAATAATTTCTGAAAAAATTGCCTGCAAAATTAATGTAAATAAGGACCGGTCGGGGATGGATCATGGATGGATCGACACGTAGAATGTGCAATATATGGTGAGCTAGCAGACTGCAGATCCCAGTGGCCCAGTAGTAGTACGTACGTACGTAGCTACCTGAGGGCTAGCTGCGTGCATGCATAGCTGCTCCTGAATTCTGAGTTCTGAATTCTGATGGCATCTGCAGTGATCATCAGTATATATTCCTTGCCCTTGTTCGCCTCGCCGGCGATCGATGAGCCCCAGTTGGGCTGATGATGATCGATGAGATTGATATGCATGCAGCTCTCCCTCCCTCCAATTATTTCTCTGAGTCACCACGTTCCCTCTGCCCTCTGGCCTCTGGCGGCTGCTCCTGCAGGAAGCCACCACGACGTCTCCCGAGTCGGTCCTACATCTTCACTCCATGCATGGTTCATACTTTCAACTGATGTGTAGGCTCCAACGGCGGTTGGATGCATGGTGAACTACCATGGCAATTGCTAATAATTCGAGGAGCGACTTTGCAGTAAAATTTAAGCTATTGCATTTGGTTTCGACTAGTTATGGTTTACATCTTAAGATGGTTGATTCGACCGTTTGCCCTCTTCCTCGCTAAATCATTTTGGATGATGTGACAAGATTATGAAATGGGTGCTATTAAATGATTCTTATAAAACCATACATAAATCTCATGAAGGTGCCATCTTCTATATGAGGATGCTCCAACCTACAACCATCAGGGTGTTAGGGCCGTTTAGTTGTCACGAGACAGATGCCCTTTCTTCGTTTCCATTTTGTTGCTTGCCTTAGTTACAATGACAACTATTTGTTGTTCCTCTTTGGTTTTAAGTTGTGTAACATATGTCTGTAATGTTCGCCCGATGGAGCCCGTCCCGACTTCGAGCATTAGAGAGGGGTGGAGGGGTGGGAAGTGAGATGTGATGGTGGATCGGGTGGTGTTGAATTGCGAGTGACATGTGTGGACTTGGGGCAGTGGCAGCCGGTCCGCGAAGGGTAGGTGATCGAAAGGTACGTACAACTTAGATTTTGAGATATGGACCAGCCCTTTTTTTTCCACCTTAGCTCAATTTCATGGCATGACAGCTGCTTTGATAAGTTGTGAAGGAGCTTTGATAATACGGTAGCTTGAGATGTCCAAGTGCCTGATTTTCCTCCCAGCTGCTCTTCTGTTTAGCAAAAGTGGAACCATGCTTACACAAAAAAATCCATACGAAATGTGGTTGTCTTTCAATTTTTTTGAAATTTAATTTGAAAAATAGTCGTTCTTTCCTATTTAATTAGGGCATAATTTCCTCATTTCCTCTTTTTTTTCTAGGTCTTAAAAATTATTTACAAAAATAGAAAGTTTGCAACAAAAAAAAATGGAATCATGCCCACACAAAAGAACATCCATACAAAGTCGGATGTTTTCTGAAATTTTTTGAACTTAAAATCTAAAAATTGTTTGTTCTTTTCTATTTAGGGCATATTTTTTCTTTTCTATTTTGTTTTCCCTATGTCTCAAAAAATCTTTAAAAATAGAAGGTTTGCAAAAATGGAACCATAACTGGACCAAAAGAATATCCATAAGAGTTGAAAAAAATTGAGAAAAAATAAAAGTAATTCTACTTTACTCTTTTTCCCTCTTCTTATACTTCCATATTTAAGACCATTTAAAAATGTTAAAAAATGGAACATGAACAAAAAGCTCAATCGGGGGAAAAAAATATAAAACAGAGAATTTGTAAAATTCCGAACAGTTAGAATTTTAGATTTCTTTCTCTTATTTTTTTACGAATATCATTCATTTGCTCTTTATTTTCTCTCTTATTTCTTTCAATTCCACCGATTAAGCATGGACCCGCGCGTAATGGAAATTATTTGGGCCAGGAAGCCTTGTAAAAATATAAACAAGCGTGGGCCTAACATTCATGCGTTTCGTATGGCTCTGGGCACTGGGCTCTGGGCTCTGGGCTCTCTTCATTTCTCCATGTCTTGAGCCTAGCTACTGATTATCTTCATCTTGCTCCATGTCTTGGGAGTAATTTCTTTGAAAGGAAAAGGGAGAGGTCTTAATTTGCTTGGTTTTAGAGCGCGCGAAGATGCGTGTTCTGTGCCAACGATGCATGCTTGTTGATTGTTGAGACGCAAATAGTTAACGAGCACTGTATATATATATATACTAGTATTATCATGCATGTTCTGTACGGCTAGATCGATATATATATATGTATAGCTAGCTGTGTGAAATAATCATGAGACACTACTGTTAATTACGTGTAGATCGATATACACATATATGTACCGACAAATTATATAAGGAGCCAGCCAGGAATGCATGCCTACAATTTTCATATGAGTTCTTTTATTCAAAGCAATTTGCTGCTGTAAAACACATACGACTGGGAATTCACAGCTATTTTTTTTAAAAAAATGGCCTGCCGCTGGTCAACCCGTTAGATCATGCGCATCTGTCAACTGCAAAATGCACTAATTCTGTATATCTGGTTTCTTTCTCCCAAGAAATATCTATATATGCTCCGTTTGGATCTCTCGATTGAGTATCTGGCATATGAAATTGGATTCACGATTTTTTTAGTGCATTTTTTTTTGTTCGTTTTAAAAAAGTCTGTTCATACAGGTGAGCTTTCTAGGCCGGTATCGAATCCTGTTTGCTTGCAAAATTACCTGTATGTGAATCGAGATGACCGTCCTTTTAGCTCGCCATGATGCATACATGCGGACCCACACTACTACTCAAATGCCGCTACATAACTCTCCACTTACTCTTCTGACCAATCCACCCACCCACGCGTATTGATTAGAATAGGATATGCATTCATTTTGAAGTTTGCAGGAGCGAGCCTTTAGTATTACGAACCGATCGATGAGCCCATATCAAGACGGATTCTGAACCGATCTTGATCGGTCAGGCACCACCGGTAGCCATACACTACCGCAAAAGGTATTTTTACTGTTGCCTCCAACCGATATTGAAAGTCTAGAATTGATACTGTTGCTACGAACCGGTATTGGTGCACTATCAGTACTAGTTTTAATCCAACCGATACTTATGTGCCGGTAAATTAGGCCATTTCTCTAATAGTGCCGGTTTGTTTGAGTTACCTCTACATTGTACTAAGTTTTTTTTTTATTGAACAAAGGGCAGAAGAGCTGCCTTGTATTGATTAAAAAGAGGTTAGCTAATTACAAATGAGCCTCCGCGGCCATCCAGAGCCGCAGGTCGTCAATAAGCAAACTAAGGAAGATCGAGGGAGGCTTCTCTTCCTGGCGGAAAATGCAGCTGTTTCGCTCGATCCAAAGGTACTAGATGATGGCCGCTGAAGCCGAAAGGGCGCTGTTGGGGGCCTTCCTTGCAAAATGTCTACGCACCACCATTTCGCGAGATAGGCTGTCTAAGTCCAACCCAAGGGGTTGAGACGCGGGGTGCTGAGCAGGGTGGCCAATCTCGTCCACACCGTGACGCTGAAGTGGCACTGCAGGAAAAGGTGTTCTGGGGTTTTCAGATTTCTCCTACAAAGCGGGCAGAAGTAGTTATTTGCCAACTGGTGATGGAGCAAGGAGTTGGCCGTGAAGACCCTTCTATGAAGCAACGTCCAGAGAAAGAGTTTGCACTTGGACGGCGCCCAGAGCTTCCAAGCCTTCTGCAGGTCCGGCTTAGGTAAGCGACCAGCGAATTGGATCAAATACACCGACTTGACCAAGAATCTTTCGTCTGAGGTGAGGTGCCAGGTTATCTGATCTGGTACGTCAGGAGACAGCTGGATTGGGACTAGCTGCCGAAGGAGCGAGATGAGCTTGGAATCATTTGCAGGGTGAGGTTTCGCCGTAAATCCACGATCTAGTTGTTGTTTGTCAGAGCATCGAGCACCAATCTGTTCTTCCGAACTGAGGCCTTAAAGAGATGTGGAGTTAAGTGCCTGGGGGCACAGCCGGAAAGCCAGTGGTTCGCCCATAAGAGGAGAGATGAACCGTTGCCCAAGTTAGCTGAGGACCCGACCCTTAGCAGAGCGGATTCAGTCTCCAGGTTGAGGGCAAGGCAATCGCCTGAGGCGAGAAAAGAGGGGATCCTACTTAGAAGCAATCAGCACAGCCTTACCGCTCTGGAGAAGCTAGTGAAGTCCGGGACCCCAGGCCTTCGAGAGGGACCGGGGAGCAGACTACACTCCAGTTGACTTTGCGCTCGCCCCTAGCTAAGTCAATCCTTTTCCACAGCCAACCATGTATGAGCGAGTCAATTTTCTTTAAGACTGAGCACAGTGGTTTGATGATGGACAAGATGTATGTCAGCAAAGTGGACAAAACCGCCTTGAGCAGGGTCAATCGACCACCGTTGGACATGAGCGGGCCGCGCCATCCGACAAGTCTTGAGCCACTATGTCAATGAGTGGCTCGAAGTGAACGTGACGCAAACGCTTGATCGAAAGGGGCAGTCCGAGGTACTTGATGGGGAAGGTGATTCTTTCGGCTGGGAAAACTTGGAGGACGTGATCCAAATCGATGCTCTCGCACTTGATGGGTACAACCTGGCTCTTTGAGAAGTTGGTTCGAAGGCAGGTGATTTCTCCGAACAGACGAAGGATGATTGCAAGGGATGAGACGTCGTCTTTAGAGGGGTTTAGGAAGATCGCGGCGTCGTTAGCAAAGATAGAAATTCTGGAGGCGTGAGAGGGTCCTTGAAGTGGAGAAAGAGCCCCCGAATCAGATGCTTTGTTTAGCAAGGCGACGAGCGGTTCAATGGCGAGGTTGAAGAGACATTGTAGCAATGTAGCCTATCTATTTTCAGTATCCTATAATTTCATTGCAAATGGCATGAATTTCCAATTCCTAGAGCATTCTACAGTTTGAAATTAGACAAAACTAATTCTAATTCCTGAGTTCCTTGCTCATTTCACTATCGTAAATGTCACGGATATATACCTGTTTTAGAACATATGGTGCCACCACTACTGAGAACTGCGCATATATAAATATCGGCCCATCAGTACCGGTGGTTAGAAACGAACCGATTCGTATTGCGAATTTACGAGTACTATTGTGAGCAGGTAGGATCCTCTTTTGACCGTATAACATGAACCTGTTTTTTTTTACTTTTGCATCCACACGTTCCTTTGATCTAATTTTATTCTAAATTTGAATACAAGGCAGTCCTCATATCTTTTAATAAAAAAAGTATATTATATGCATGCATGCTGCGTCTTCAATGCATTGTACTCTAGCCGACACATGTGACATGAACCAACAAAAAATGTATATATAAGGTACGTACGTATCTCCAATATGCAATGCTGCGCGAAAGGGGTGTGTGGTCCGACCGTATGTGCGTCGTATCTTATATGCCTCTCATGCATGCATGCATGCGTTGACCTTTTTCTCTTTCATATATACACATCAATCTCTCCGGTACGTGCATGCCCTAGCCAGCCAGCCAATATATACGTACGTCTGGTAAATATGTGCACCATCGAATGGAGATGCATTTGCTACCTTAGTAATTTGTATATGCATGCGCGCGTGGCACTGTGAAAAACAAACTAATTAACTTTTCGATTTAATTCGCATGGCAAAAACCATTGTCTCATTGCTACTTATATATATGTATAGATAGATATTTTTAACCAATATTCACATGATCGTTCTGAATTAAGCCAACGGACGGAGTGGTCGATATGGGCCAAGGCTAGCCATGGCATGTTTATAATTTGCAGAAAGAAGAGAGATCTAGCTAGCTAGATCGATCGGTGCAAGTTGGAGCTGACTCGCTGTACGCTGCATGCATCATGCATGTTGAGATGGATCGGTCAGAGCTAGCTAGAGCTTTTCATGAGTATCATTTATGAAGCCGGGCTGCAGGGTGGCCCATGTGTCGGCAACACAGGCCGGCCGGTGGGGTGCTGCGTGCGCATGCATATATGTATAGTGAAACTAATTAGCTAGAGAGATGATAATACATTTGCATGTGCATGCATGGGGATAGATATATTATGCATGCTGGCTGGCTGGCTAAGCTGCAGTCCGGCCAATGCAAACGACGACGGTGCAACTGGCAACTGGGTACTGGGTAGATCGACGAGGCATGCCCTCCGCTGCAGGTCAACCCCTTGTCGTTTCCCCTGGCTTCCTTCCATTAACTCCCCCTTGGTCCATCCCCACTCCCCCCCCCAAAGGTCAACCCATGATGCCAACAAATCCATCCATGCATATTAACCCTCTCAAATCGATCTACCTTACCTTCCTCTCCCTCCTAGCCATAGATATATATGGATCCACTAAAGGCAGTTTCGGATCAAGGTTTACAGATAATATATATATATATATATATATATATATTGATTTCTTATAAGAAACATTTAACAGTTAACATCGATCGCTCCATGGAGGATATGTGGAGGAGCTGGGTCTAGGTCTCGTGGACCAATCAAATTGCCAACAAAGTCAAACTCCAAATGCAACAAGCCAAGGCAGATCTGCATCCTTTAATGGATGGATGGATGGATGTATGCGTGTAGCAGTTCTTGGTTGGATTTGGTAGGAGATAGGGTTCACAGGAATGCTATCCGATTCATCCATCCAACCAGCTTGCTTAATTTGCAGTTTCCACACACGAAAAGTTATTTATTGTCAATCGCACAAATATCGATCGATCTTCCCCTATTTAACTACCGGTTAATATGTTATTGTTTTTCCCTATTTTGCGATCTATTTCCCCAGCTTGAATAAGTTATTTATTTATATATAGAAGGATGGTTAGTTGGAGTCATTATATATACATGGGCCAACCGCATATTTCATAGCCTTAATTTCAAGGGGGTGTATGGATCATTAATCTCCAAATGCGGATATTAGCATGGAATGCTAGCATATAATCTGTGCTAGCTGTATTTTTTTTTTCTGAAAGATTTTTTTTCCTGAAAGGAAGTTATGGCAAGAAGATGGTTTTTTTTTTTAGATATATAGGGTTGAACATTCAAGCTGCCTTGAAAGGCGACTGCGATACAAAAGTGTCATGTAGCCAAGTTAAGTTGTTTGGCCAAGTGATTAATAGGGGGGCTTGTCCTTATTCCTCCATTTATTCATGTAGGTAGACAGCTTGTTTGGGAGAAAAGGGTATGATTTGGTATAATAGCCGCTTTGGCATTTGCTCTGCTGCCTTAAGCTTCAGTGTGGTGGTTGCCACATGCTTGCTTCGACAGAGACCCTTACCCCTGCATCTGCTTGCCCTAATCACTGTATTTTAGGTTCTTATTTTGAACCTAATCAAGCAGAGCAGTTCAAGTAGATGACCTCCGGCTCTCTAAACCACAAACTTTCCGGGTTAGTACTCTGAGATCAATGTACGCTAGCTTGGTAATTAATCAAACGAGTTGATCTAGCTTTTACTCCCTAGCTTCTGTGCATGTCAACATCTGCCAAACATCCCCAACAAATGAATTTGGTTCGGCTAAAATCTGCTTCTTCTTCTTTTTGAACCAGCTAAATTAAATCTGCATTATTCTTCGATCTGGTGGGATATGACTATGAGAACAAGACATATGAATGTTCACTAGGATCGGGGTACTTGGCGGGTAAGTGCATGAATTGGTTGAAACTAACTCGATCAGAAGATGGCTAGCTAGTAGCTCCGTCCAATCATACAGACACGCTTTAGTTGTTGACAATGGCATTAGTTACTCTCATTGTTGGGGGGTCAGTTGGTTCTTCGGTTGTTCTTGGCATGCAATTAATTAATTATTGTAGCTTGATGGCATATAGGTTCGTGGCTAATTAATGCCCTAAACACGCACATCTTGCACCTTCCCAGCTCAAAACAACCCTTACCTTAATATAAGGGGATACCAAATCAAATGCATGCACCTACTACTGGCCAAGAGCCTTCAAATTGCACCACACTTCTTCTTTAGGGACGGTCCTATAATTTTAAGCCCCGAGGGAAAAAAAAGTATATAATAAAATTTCTAAGTATGAATTTTAAGATCTCGGTGCAAAAGTATAACAAAATTTTTAAATAGGATATATCGTGAGTATGGAATAAAAAAAATAAAAAAAGGGAGAATAATGAACACAAAACTACATATTACATGTGTCATTTCGTACAACTAGGCTACTCATACTAACGTGATTCAATGTTGGTGCATGATAGGATGTTGTATCCGTGCGTATATTGAGCTATCTAGAATCGGGGGCCCTAATGATTTAGGGGCTCTGTGCAGTCGCACAGCCCTTATAGGGCCTGGCTCGTGCCTGTTCTTCATCTTTTTCCCTCAAGACTTTGCATGCACCACTTCCGTTGTGGCATTCCTAGTGTGGTACGTACTCCCTCATTCAAAAGTGTAGGGCATGGATTGAGTTGGCACAGTCTTCAAAACTATACTTTAATGTTTAATTTCTCTTATACTAGTATATATTGTTTGTAATAGAAAAATTATGACGGACAGGTAGAAAATACTTTCAGATACGAATGCAGTGATGCTATCTGTACGTGTTGGTTAAAGATTAGAAAGTTTGAAATGTGTACGCCTTTTATTTTCGGACGGAGGGAACACGTGTTTACTGCGTGGCACTAGCAGCAACACTTGCTGCAACGCCGGTTGAGTGAACTTATTAGAGTGCAAAAGTGAAGGGTATACTGGTCATTTGGCATGTTGGAAGGTTCCATTATATATATACCTGGGGACTGGGTGGGTGAATCAAACCAGTAGGCGATCGAAGGCAGTGTAATCTTGCCTGCCTCTTGTTGCAGCTGGGCTCTGTAATACTAGCTAGAGATCGAATATATAGAAATTTACATGTACACGAGCAGATCAGCTAGCTGATCAACTAATAAGCTTCAGCTGCTGGGACAGGCGAGAGGGAGGAGGTAGCATATATGGAGGAGGTGGAGGAGAGCAAGCTCTACCGGCCGCACGGCGGCGGCGACGACGACTACTACTTCGGGGAGGAGCTCATGAGGGAGCTCCTCGGCGAGACGACGTCGGAGGGAGCAGCACCAGCTCGCCGGCGGGAGTCCATGGTGAACAGGCTCATCTCCACGGTCTACTCCGGCCCCACCATCAGCGACATAGAGAGCGCGCTGTCCTTCACCGGCGGCGCCGATCAGCAGCTCGTCGACGGCGGCGCCCTCAAGTACAGTCCCAGCCCAGTACTGTACGTACATATATATGCATAGCATATATGTATGTATATATATTCATGCAGTGAGAGGAGAGGAGAAGAGAGGAGACGTTCTGAATCAAGCCACATCGTTCCCTTGCTTGCTTTATAAATTATAATATGTGTGGCCCATGCATGACAAAATTGGTTTAGGGTTTTGTCGCCGGAGAAGGTGCTGAGCAAGATGGAGAACAAGTACACGCTGAAGATGACGAGTTGTGGGAACGGGCTTGCTGACGATGGATACAAATGGAGGAAGTATGGGCAAAAATCCATCAAGAACAGCCCCAACCCAAGGTGCATATATATATGCAGACGCAGTGCAGCTAGCGAATTGTACAGAAGCTATATCGCTGGTGAATTAAGGAATGAATGAATGCAGAATGGAATAGTAATTTTTGGTTGAATTGAAATGCAGGAGCTACTACCGGTGCACGAACCCCCGGTGCAACGCCAAGAAGCAGGTGGAGCGCGCCGCCGACGACCCGGACTCCCTCCTCGTCACCTACGAGGGCCTCCACCTGCACTACACCTACTCCCACTTCCTCCACCACAGCCCACCCAAGAAGCCCAGGCTCCACATTGAGGCCCAACAAGGCCCGCTGCCCGACGCCGCCTTCCTCCTCCAGCCGCAGGAGGCCCACCACAACGCCGCTGACTCCCCACTACTACTACAAGGGCAAGAGCAAGAGCAAGTGCAAGAGCCCGACGTCGCTGCTCTCGAGACTCTAATGGGCTGCACCGGTGGCCTGCTCGAAGATATGGTGCCGTTGCTGGTCCGCCGGCCCACCACCACCTCCACCTCCACTTCCACCTCCCCCTCCTCGCCGCCCTCCCCCTCCACCTCCTCTGTCTCCTGCACGCCGCCGCCCTACTTCCACATGCCCATACTCTCCAATATCTTCTAGCATGCGCGCCCAGCTCCGACCATTCATAATTAAACCTACCTATATACCTCCAATGCCCTAATTAGCTAGGGTTGAGCTTAGCATATGCATGCATATGTAAAACTACTAGTATACATATAGTTTTTTGTGAGTATAGGAGCACCAAAGATGGATGCATGGATAATTTGTCGACGTGAGTGCTTAGTGTCGCTCTTAAAATAATGAGTAATGATTGTGCTGTGTAGAATATTACTCCAGTATATTCACACGTGTGGTTGTGTGTGTGGTGTTTTCAGACACTATGAACGTTGACAGATGATAAGCGTCCATATTGTCTTTTTTCTTTTGAGTAAGGTGAATGTATTGTTCAGTAAGTATAATATATTCCTACGCATGGGCCTCTAGTTCTAACTGTGATCAATGTGCATTGTGCCATTGTGCGATAAAAAATGACACTGTGGGACAATACCTCTCCTTCATTTGTGGGCGACGTCTCCGTTGCGCTCCTTTTTCATCCACACCACCATCGACCTTTGCTGGTGTCATCACTACCAACGCTAACGCTAGATGTGGGCTTGGGTTAAATTGGGGTGGGGTTTTGTGTGCTCTGCCAGGTTTAAAGGGGAGGAGGAGGAAGAGGACGCGGGGGCGGTCCAACGCCCGTCGCTGGCCGTTGGACCATCCAACGGCCAGCGCTAGATCTGAGGTTAAAACTTGTTATTTTTGTTACGTGGTGTAAAAAAATTCAGTAAACTCAATAAAAATCAGAAATATTCTCTAATCTATGTCAGGCCTCACGGGCATTTTATTCGGATCGACATGATCAGTATAAATGCTATATACAAACGTTTTAAATGATTACCTAGATGTATAAATATTCTATATCAACATTAAAAATATATGTGAGATCTGACATTGATTAGAGAATATTTTTTATTTTTATTGAATTTGTTTACACCACGAAACAAAAATAAAAGTTTTTACCTCAGATCTAACGCCCATCCAACGGCCAGCGGCGGGCGTCGGACCGCCCCCCGCGACCGGAGGAAGAGGGGGAGGAGTGGGCGGAGAAAGAAAGCGGGTCCGACTGCTGTGGGGAAGGCCTCGGAGCGTATGGTAGGTGAACGATGCAAGGCCCAAATCAGCCCACCAGGGAAGGTGGGGCCCACCCCACCCTGGGCTACAACGGCTACTCGGGCTCGAGCTGGTAGGTACTAGCCACTAGGTAGAAAACGGCGACGCGCCCGCGCCCAGCAACTCAGCAAGTGACCGTTGCGTTGCCGCCGCCGGAGACGGAGAGAGCGGCGCACGGCGATCGATCTTTGAGGAGGGAGGCTAGGCATGGCCACGGACGCGTCCGCGAAGCCGGCGGCCCCGCGCCTGAACGTGCCGCCGGCCATGGCCGGCACGCTGCGCCTGGACCCCTTGGCCTCCCCCTCCCGCCTCCTGGAGATCCCCAAGACGCCGTCGCCGTCGCCGTCCAAGACCACCTACAGCGACCGCTTCATCCCCTGCCGCTCCTCCTCCCGCCTCCACAACTTCGCCCTGCTCGACCGCCCCTCCCCCTCCAAGTCCAAGGACGCCCCCTCCGACACCCCCTACTCCCGCCTCCTCCGCACCGAGCTCTTCGGCGCCGACGCCCCCGCTCCCTCCTCGCCCAGCACCAACCTCTTCCGCTTCAAGACCGACCGCTCGGCGCCCTCCTCCCCCTTCGCCGCCGCACCCCACCAAGACCGCACCGCTGGCTCAGCAGAGGCCTCCACGCCGCACAAGCCGCCCAGGAAGGTCCCCAAGACGCCGCACAAGGTGCCCTTTCTTTGCCTCTTCTCGCTCCGCAATTCCGCAAACACCTCGTGGGCGTGGGCGTGGGCGTGGGCATGGGCGTAGGCGCAGCTGACCGTGCGCGCGTGCCGCAGGTGCTGGACGCGCCGTCGCTGCAGGACGACTTCTACCTGAACCTCGTCGACTGGTCGTCGCAGAACCTGCTAGCCGTCGGCCTTGGCACTTGCGTCTACCTGTGGTCGGCTTCCAATAGCAAGGTGGACACCAAATCTGTTTCTTGCTTGCAGTGACAGCCAGTATGATGCTAATTGATGGTTCGTCCAGGTGACGAAGCTGTGCGACCTGGGGCCGGGGGACAGTGTCTGCGCCGTGCAGTGGACGCGGGAGGGCTCCTACCTTGCCATTGGCACCAGCCTTGGAGATGTCCAGGTCAATTTGCTCCCTCCTCATGATACTGCGTCACCACCAATGAAGACAATTGTCTTCAACTCTGTCTGTATTTCGATGCAATTTAGAATCTACCACCAGAAGGAAATGTAGGTTTACTATCCGCAACTGGCAAAATTGTTCACAACTTGGCGTAATTCAATAATTCAGAATCAAGGCACAGGGTAGTGCAGGTGTAGTATTAAGAAAACTCTATATGCTTCAAGTCTTAGTGTAACACAATGCAGAATTCTTTCTTCCACATTGTGAAACATAAGCTTATCCTAATATCCTAGACCAGTATGTTGCAGCAAGTTCAAACTATTTTATAGTAGAATGGCCTTTACAACTTTAGTAAACTGCGAGCTTGGTGTATCTGGTATTGAGAATATGACATATTCATATGCTCCAGCAGATTTGGGATAGCTCTCGCTGTAAACAGATTAGGAACATGGGAGGTCACCAAACACGCGCTGGGGTATTAGCATGGAGCTCATGCATCTTGTCCTCCGGTAGCAGGGACAAGAACATCTTGCAGCATGACATCCGTGTCCCCAGTGACTACATCAGCAAATTTTCTGGCCACAGATCAGAGGTGAGGATTCCAAGACATAACACCCTGGAAAAAAAATCACTCACCGTGCCAATAATTAAAAGCATCCATGTGATAATGGGATCTCAGAACTGAAGATGAGTGACAATTTTTGGCAGGTCTGTGGGCTAAAATGGTCGCATGACGACCGTGAGCTTGCATCTGGTGGAAACGACAACCAGCTTCTTGTATGGAACCAACGTTCGCAGCAGCCTGTGTTGAGACTGGCAGAACATACAGCTGCGGTTAAAGCAATAGCCTGGTCACCGCATCAGCAAGGCCTCCTGGCCTCGGGAGGTGGAACAGCCGATAGGTCCATCAGGTTCTGGAACACGGCTAATGGAAATATAATAAATTGTATTGACACAGGCAGCCAGGCAAGTTGTAGTTCTGAACAAAAACACTAGCCCTTAGGTTGTGCACTTATGCTGTCTCTAATCTTCAACTGCTCTTTACTTCAGGTTTGCAATCTTGCCTGGTGTAAAAATGTGAATGAGCTTGTGAGCACCCATGGGTATTCCCAAAACCAAATCATGGTGTGGAAGTATCCATCTATGTCAAAGGTATGTTTACATAATTACAAATCTCAGTACTTCACACACGTTCTCCTGATAATGTGCCTGATATAATCATGTCAATCTGTTGGCAATTGGCAAAAGCTCTACCACGACTTCATTCTGCAAGTTGTGTTATGTCTTGCTTTAGAAACTCCCATTTTTCTTTCTGTGGGCTTAAGGATTACTTAAACACCCCATGTAAATATAAATATTAAGCAATTAAAACCACTTCCTATGGAACCGTCTATAATGGACATGTTATACTTACAAGAACAGTATAGGCATGGTTGTAAACCTAAGTATAATATTATGCTGAGGGTCTGGTGCAATTGGCAAAAGCCCTGCAAGGACTTCATTTTGCAAGTTGTCTTATGTCTTGCTTCAGAAACTCCCATTTTCTTTCTGTGGGACTTAAACACCCCACATAAATGTAAATATTTGCAAGTTGTCCCATATTATCGTCCATAATGGGCATGTTATGCTTACAAGAAACAGTACAGGCATGGTTGTAAACAGTAAACCTAAGTATAATATTATGCCGAGGAGCTATTTCATTTGAAACTGACTATTTCAAGGAGTATATGAGTTCCTTTGAACCTTTAATACATGTACAGTTTCAAGAAAGGTTTCTACTGATGTAGTATCACTTGACACCGATTTTTTTATATGAAAAAAACAGGTCGCAACTCTAACTGGACATACATTGCGTGTACTTTACCTTGCAATGTCGCCTGACGGACAGGTAGTTCTTTTTCCAAACTACACATCATTCTGTGGAGAAACATGAGGATGTAATGTGTGTGTTTCGTTTGCAGACAATAGTGACAGGAGCTGGTGACGAAACCCTCAGATTTTGGAACATTTTCCCTTCAGTGAAGGCGCAGGTGGGACTTGAGCTCCGGATACAATTCAGATTTTGGAATTTTTTTGCTACTTCTAACCTTTACTGACATCTTATATGCATTTAGGCTCCTGTTCGTGATGTTGGGCTCTGGTCATTTTCAAGAAGCCACATTCGGTGATCACAGGAACCACAGAAGATACATATGTCTGTGCGAAACATCTTGTCTTTACTTGTGCAGCAATCGAGTGATGTGTAAATTGTAAGGCCTAATTATTTATTCGTTATTTTTGTGTACGTGTGTGAGGGGGAGAGGGAGAGAGGGCGTGCTCATTTATAAGTTGACCAATTCTTTCATGTAGAAACTTCTGCTAATTTATTTGATTTGACATTACACATAAAAGGGTAGCGCACCTGTAGCATAAGCTTTGTTCATGTACACTCATAAGAACTTTTTTTTTTCAGACTTGAAGTTGAATCAGACTAGCTGAGAATGACAGCCTTGATTTTCCTTGTTTTCTCACTTTTTCTATGAGTAGGAAGGAAAAGCACAATAACGTGCGCGGTTCATCTTTAATGGACCTAATCATGCGCTAATCCACACGGTTCATCTTTAATGGAAAGGAATAAGAGGTGGAAAGAGTGAATGAATAATATTTATACGAAACTATAAGAGGAGAAAAGAGCAAAGGAGGGATACTTGTAAATTTCAATTGTTCAAAATTTTAGAAATTATCCATTTCTTTATGGGTTTTTAGCGTGGCTGGTTCCATTTTTATATTTTCCTTTTTCTATATATTTTTACGGTCTTCGAAAAAAGGAAGTGTAAGAAGGGGAAAAGAGCGAAGTAACATTATTCTAAATTTTTATTTTCTATAATTTTAAAATTTTTCAAACTTTTTACACAATTTTTTTGTCCAATCATGGTTTCATTTTGCAGTTTTTTGGGGACATGGGAAAACAAAATAGAAAAGGGAAGAAATATGGTGTAAATAGGAAAGAACAAACTGTTTTGAAATTTAAACTTAAAAAAATTGAAAAACATACAAACTTTTTGTACGGATATTCTTTGTGCAGGTATGATTCTGTCGGGGATAAAATCACGGCCCATTGCCATGGCCAACTCCCTGACGGCCCAATCGAACAGCCTACCAGGGCCCAGCTCCCTGGAAGGTTCTATCTCGCCCATATCGTCTTGCCGACCCTCTGGTACGCGGTCGGTGTATCTTGACCTAGGATTCGTGTTTGAGTCCGACTCGAGCAGTCTTGCAATTGCGTGAAGACCGGACGTGGTTTCCCGGATTGGATTAGGAGTCGTGATCCCCAAGAATTGGAGTTTACCTTATCTGCCGTGGGATGTGTTTGGCATGGTACGAGTTCGTTACGTACTCGTGGTCAGCCCGACCCGATATTCCTTCGGTAGGTCGGTTTGCTCTGCACTATATAAACGAGGCCCCTGCGGCGTGTAGAGGGAGGAGTTTACGACCCCTGGCCAGAAGCTGGTGACTTAGCACCTGATCATCGTATTGTCGCATACTACACCCTGTATACACATAATCTCGCCGAGACTTGTTCGTCTCGTCGAGCCACCTCTTGTATTCATCTCTGATATATAAGAAAGGCTGGACGTAGGGCTATTATCTCCCTCGAGAGGCCTGAACCAGGATAAAACCCCACATCTCTGCTCGTTCTTTCGTTCGTGGTTGTTCGGCGTGTCTCCTATCTTATTTCTAAAGAATCTTAGCGACTTAAGATCGATATCTCAACCGTCGACAGATTCCATTTTGCAAAATTTTATTTCTTGTGTTTTCTGCGGTCTACCTAAAAATAGAAAAGGGGGAAAGGAAAACAAAGCTACCCGGCGAGCAAGGTGCCCGCCTCGTTGGGTAGGTGTCGACGGTTGAGATATTGATCTCAAGTCAACCAAGGTTCTTCAAGGAGGAGATAGGAGACACGCCGAACAACCACCAACAAAGAACGAAGGAGACGGGGTTTTATCTCGTTCAGCCTCTCGGAGAGATAATAGCCCTACGTCCAGCCTTTCTTTATATCAAAGAGGATTACAAGGTGGAGCTCGACGAGATCAGCAAGTCTCGGCGAGTAGTATGCGAAAATCTATCGGCTAAGGTTCAAGTCGTAAAACTCGTCCTCAGATGCCCCCTAAACGCCGTAGGGGCATGATTTATATAGTACAGAGCAAACCGATCTACCGAGGGAATATCGGGCCGGGCTAACTTACGAGATCATAACGAACTCATACATGCTAAATACAACCTACGGTAGATAAGATAATCTCCTAATCTTGGGGATCACGACTCCTAATCCAATCCGGGAAACCACGTCCGGGTCTTCAGGCAGCCGTGCAGAACTCTTGTTCGAGGCGGACTCAAACATGAATCATAGGCCATTACGATCGTGCGGTACCGAGGGTCGTTTCGGCAGATGACACATGGGCTCGATAGAACCTTCCAGGAGCCGAGCCCGGTAGGTCGTTTCAACTGGCTGTCAGGGAGTGGGCCATGGCAATGGGCCGTGATCTAATCCCCGACAGTAGGTGTGGGAAGAAAATCTTTTATATGTTAAGTTTGGATGGATGGTCGGATTTCATTACATGAGATGATCAGACGGTAGGATTTCACAAATGATGTGGCCATGGGCGGAGGTCGTGCTGGGCACAAACTTTTATAGGATACCTATATTTATCTATGGCGACATTTTTAATCATACTTAGGTAAAAGTTGGACATGCACTCATATTGATCCAGAAAAACATTTTTCCAAAAAAAATGAGGAAGTGATGTGACGCCCCTCCAGGTGAGAGACCCCTCCCATAAACCCTATTGCATGTTCGGAGTGCTGAGTTGAATGAATAAGATGGCTGAACTGAAGTTACTTATGTGTAGAGTTGAATGAATAAACTGACTAAATGAATATAAGCTTAAGCCACTTTTAACACGCTCCTAGCCTCTGGCGACGGTGGTGGCGCGGCCGGCTTACCTCGCCGCAGACGCAAAATCCATCTTAGTGGAAAGAGAGACGTCATATCCTCTTGTTTTTCCCTTGATCTTCCCCCGCGATGTATATCTGGGGCTCCCGGAGGTGCACACGATGGCTGGCGACTATGGTGTAGGATAGTTGGTGTCTTCCTCCCTCTAGATCTTGATATGAGGCCCTTGCTTCTCCTCGGTGGCGTCAACAGCTGGACTACGGTGGCACGATGGAGGGTGGACGACATGGTGCTAGTGTTTCCCCTCAGTTGAGCTCCAGCAACCGCCACGCTAGAGGCGTTGGTGCTGGCATGAGCTTGGACCAGGTCAAGCTCTCGCTTGGTGGCGCTATGGGCGTCGCTAGCAGTAGTAGAGGTTCTAAAGTTGATGTCAGGCCTGCTTTCTAGGGTTGCAGGATTTTCTAACCATTTAGTCAGTTTTCTTTTCCTATGCTTTGTTGATTGGGTTGTTTTGGTGTTAGTCATATGTTGAGATTTGTAATGGTCTCATTGTTCATCATGCTATGCTGTTCATGGCTGACGTTACTATGACGTCAAGTATGACCAATCTATTGTAGTGTGTGCGCATTTGGGGTCGATGAGTGATAATATACTTTGTCTTGCTTTAAGTAATGAATTTTTAAATTTCTAAAAAACATTTTTTTGCCCTAGTGGCTTGTTGTGCATGGAAAATATTTTAATGATGACGCCACGCGTGGAGCCAATATAAAGAGGGAAAGGCGAAGACCAGAAGATCAGGGCTGAGGTGTATGGACGGTGCCATGATCCAAACTTGAAATCTCTCCCTCCAAATTATTGATGTCAATATTGAAATCTTGGTCTTGATTCTTTTCTCTTTCTTAATGTGACCATCGTTCCCCGCATCTTCTGCTTATATTTTATGACGAAGCTGTATTATAATTGCCCACTTATTTTTTTATTAAAAAAAGCAAGTACAAAAGTCAGTTCATATGCTGGAGATACACATGGCGGCATGCAGCAAAGCGTGGTAAATAGAAAAATCAGTAACATCAGTAACCCATTGGTTTGACAAGTATATTAGTCGTGATGACGAAACGAGAAGAGAAAAATAAGAGAGAGAAAAAATTAGTTAAGAGCAAGTTGTAGATGGTAGGAGTGGGTAAAGCTGGCGTGGTTGACGGAGACACGGATTGCCGGGCGTCGCATCTGCAGTAGCAGTGCAGTCCACCCGTCGCCGACGCCAATGGCCTCCTCGCTCGCTTGATCTGGATTCTGGAGGACGCGCTCCTCTCCTCCCCGAATCTCTCCCCTTCCCATCTCGATTCTCGTCGCCTGGTGCGTGCCGTGACTCGCCCCCAAAATCCCTTCTTTTACAGCACCATGTCCATGCCGCTGCTTCATTCATCTGAGATCCTGCTCTAGTTCCATGTCCGGCAGAGCGGGTCAAACACAAATCCCTGTGTGCCAAAGATTGGATCTAGCTTCCGTCCACGGGGCTGGGTCCTTGTGTTCCGCGTTGCCGGATTGGAGACTAATAAGTTTTGAGTGTGCAACGATTGCAATTTGCAGATCGAAATGGAGTACGAGGCCAAGCACAGCAAGGATCAGAGCCTCAACTGCGACTGCCTCCTATTCGGTATGTTCTCTTATTGAGTTCTTGTTACTTTTGCTGCTAGCAAGGCAGGTCTGGGGCGAAAGCCCTGCCTTTTTGTGCTAGTGTTGGCGTCACTTTTGATGTTGTTCTCTCGTTGGAGGCATCACTTTTTAGACCTTTCTCTACTCTGGGTGAAAACCCTAGCGGTCTTACCATGGCGGCGGGTTCTTCCCGTCGCTACCTTTTTGGAGGCGTTGTGGTTGTCGTCTTGCACTTTCGGTATCCGCTGGGCCTGCTGCTCCTGGAGTTGTTTCGTCGATGTGTAAGTGTTGGTGGTGTTTCCTCTACCCCTCTCCTGTATTGCTCCTTTCTTTTCGGCCGGTTGCCGAGGTGGCAGCGGTGGGGCTGCTTCCCTTTTTTTCCTCTGTAGGTGGTGTTCTCGGCGGTGGCCGGAGGTGTGTCTGGCTTTGTCCAGGGTTGTAGCGGAGCACTGTGGTTATACCCCGTGCTCACACTGTCTTTTATTTTATTTTCTGCTTATCAATGAATTAGGATGGCAGCTCTTCTGCCTCTCTTTCAAAAAAACTTTTTTTTAGGGAGTTAAGAGAAGCCTTCACTCAGATGCAGCCGTGCAGATCGGCCGCCATTTCCTGATCAGTGATGGGAAAATCATCCAGCCACACAGTTGGATGCGCCTGGTGGGACCAAGACCCCAACCTTGCCAACTTGTTAGCCACAGAGTTGCAATTTCGAGGGCAGAGCGTCACCTGCACTTGCCCGAAACTCAAAATCTATGTTGCCCTGACACGGCGACACGGACACGGACACGGATACGCGATACAGCGACAACGCGACACCATGATCTCGCCTAAACCCAGATACGGGGACACGACATATATATATATATATATATATATATATATATATATATAATTTTAATAATTTAATAATATATATAATAATATAGTTGTACTAATGTACACAAACATATAGAAATGAAGAAATTTTTACCATGACATTGCAATAACCTTGAATGTTCTATGTCTTCACTCCTTACACGCACCAATCAGCCAATCAGGCAATCAACATTCAACAATAAATAGTTGATCGAAAAGGAAAAACATAAGACGGCGACGGTGGGCGGCAGCTCGTCGGTCAGATCTGGGAGAGTGGGAGGAGGCGGCAGCCTGGGAGGAGGAGGGGGCCTGGGAGGAGGAGGCGGCGGCGGCCTGGTTCACGGCCACGCGTGGGAGTGGGCGGGAAGGCTCGAGTGAATGAGGACGGGGTGCCCACTGGCTCCGCGCGGCCTGTGTATCGAGCGCCCAGGAGTGTCTCCAACGTGCCTGGGGGTATTTATTTTAATTATTTGAAAAATAAAAAAACCTGGACACCTGATGGACACGTATTGGTACGTGTCGGACACGTGTCCGACACGGGACACGTGTCCGAACACGAATACGTCAGTTTTTCCAAGTGTCGGCGCATCACTGCTCAAAATCATTCTACTTATCTCTTCAACAATCACAGCATGATGCCCTCTGTACTCATCCTTGGAGGCAATCGCCAAGGCCAGATTCTTCGCGTCGGTTTCGAGGACCACTCTGTTTAAACCCACATCCTGAGCCACTTGGAGACCCATAAGGCAAGCCATAGCTTCAGCTTGGGAGGAATTCTAGACATGTTCCAATTGACCAGCAGCCATGAACAACGATTGACCATCCTCATCTCTACCCACAGCACCCCAACCACCTGAGTGATCTTCAACCATGAAAGTTGCATCCGTGTTAATTTTGATCCAGCCTTCATTAGGGGGTTTCCATCTCATTTCTGGCGACTTAATCTTGTTGCTGTAATCATCACTTCTAAGGCCTCCGCAATCTGCACACTTCTCAGCAATGGTATGCACTACCTAACCAAAAGACATGCTCATGTTACCTTGGGACTTGCGGTTTCTAACAAACCACCAAACCCACAGCAAAACACAGGTAGTCATTTGTGACTTGAAGTCCAACTTCAAAATCTCTTCCAAAATATGGGTTGATGAGATGCAAGACAGCAGTTTCAATCTGACAAATTCCAACCACAACTCCCTCCAGATTCTTTTAACTTCTTTGCATTTCAAAAAGAGATGGCCCCATCCTCATCCAGTCTTTGACACATTGGGCAGCGGGTATCCACCTCCACACCCCTGAGGTTCAAGTTGAGAAGTAATGGAAGGGAATTGTGAGCTAGTCTCCACAGGAAGTGTTTTATCTTCGGTGTGAGTTCCCTCGAGGAAACAGCAAGTTCCGCACCCTCTGCCTCGAGGATCTGCAAAAATTCTTTTTTTTTTTTTACAGACCTAGATGATACTCTGTATCCTGTGACCTCCGGCATTGGAGCCGACGTCAAGAAGAATATCCAAGGTACACACAGCTGCATGTTACCACCGTCTGCCGGTAATTTTGTGCTGCTGATGATGTTGTTGTTTGGCTGTTCCAGATTATATGGTGGAGAAGCTTGGTATCGAGGAGAGCATAAGTTTGGACCTGTGCATCCTCCTCTACAAACAGTACGGAACCACCATGGCCGGGTTAAGGGTTTGTACCGTTAAACTCCCAAATAGAGTTACATTTCTTTTCTATGTTACTTCATGTTTTGTATTTTTAATCCTTGACGTTTGTTATGATCATATTATGTAGGCTGTCGGGTACCAATTTGATTATGATGATTTCCACAGGTACTAACTTCTCTCCAAAATTGATTGTTTTGGCTACTAATTTACGAAAGGGAACATCCTAGTATTAACGGTTTCATTTGATTTCCAGCTTTGTTCATGGAAGGTTGGCTTATGATAAAATCAAGCCTGACCCAGTACTTCGGAACATTCTCCTGAGCTTACCGATCCGCAAAGTTGTATGTGTCACAAACTTTTACTTGTTATATCGAACGAATGTTCTTTCTTGCAGCTATAACACTGTATCTGTGTGGCTAGGTGTTCACTAATGGTGATAAGATCCATGCTTCAAGGGCCCTAAAGAGGCTTGGAATTGAAGACTGCTTTGAAGGAGTAGTGTGCTTTGAGACATTGAACCCAACACCTCCTGATCCTGTGCCAGCCAATGAAGTCAAAATCTTTGATATAATGAAGCATCTGACTCATCCAGAGCCTGGCATTGAACTGCCAAAATCACCAATTCTGTGCAAGCCATCAATAGATGCCATGCTGCATGCCCTCAAGCTTGCTTCCATCAATCCTCAGACAACTGTAAGCACCTATCTCCCATTTGTCATGCTCACAGATTTATGGGTGCCTAATATGTTATACTAACTGATCGTTTCTTCATTCAAACACCTGTTAGATATTGTTTGATGATAGCATCAGGAACATCCAAGCTGCCAAGCAAATCGGAATGCGCACTGTCCTGGTAGCTCTCCCCTCATGCACAAACTTTATGCATAGCAAGTAGATAAAATTCAGATAGGCAACTAACACAGTGCGAATATGGCCAATCAATGTTCCAGGTGGGAGCTTGTGAAAGAACAAGAGGTGCTGACCATTCCTTGGAAAGCCTCCACAACATGAAGGAGGCATTGCCTGAGCTCTGGGAGGAAGCTGAGAAGGATGAGGATGTGAGGAACGCAAGCAAAGTTGGGATTGAGACGTCTGTGATTGCATAATTTTTTTTTCATGAATGTAACCCTTTTGTTTTCTGTGGAGAACGACATGAGATGGGTGGACATTTTTCGAAGCCCATCTCTGCTCTATCTATTGTCTGAAAAAAGTACATTTACTAATTATAACAAGAGATCGAGCTGTGATCCTGCTTGAATGGATACTATCACTGATCTTACTTCATTAAGAAATAAATGTTAGCTGCACTATTGTAGCCTGCCGGACTAGTGCAGGGCATAAATTTGTTGTATTGTTGGTGTATCATGTATGATGAGCTTTAACAATATGATAAATAATCTGTTGTTCAAACCACCAGGAGGGTCGTCAAGACAGCGCACAAGGTACCCCTTTCTTTGCCTCTTGGTGGCTGCCAATTTCACAAACACATGGTGGCCATGGAATTTTTTGGATTTTGGACTGACGTGCGCGTGGTGCAGGACGACTTGTACCTGAGCCTCGTAGTCGTCGACTGGTTGTCATAACCTGCTCGCTTCTCAAGCCCAGGTTTCAACCCTAGTTGACGGCGGTGTGCCCTTGGAGTCTGGAGAGAGGCTGAGAGCGATACGAGAGGAGCCGCAGGAGTCCTAGAGGTGGCCAACGGGCCGGCCCGGTTTTATCCGGTTCGGTTTATTTTAATTAAAAAATCTAAATAAATTAATAAAAAACCAATATATTTTTACAAATATATACTATAAATTGCGTAAATACACTATATATCATTAAAAATATATATATAAATGAATATATTTAATTAAATAAATATCTACTGATGATGAACCGAATCAAGCCAAACCGAATCGGGCCACCATCACTATCTGAACCGAAACAGGCCGGCCCGACGGGCCAAGGCCTCAGCCCAGGTTCGGTTCGATTAACTGAACCGGGCCAGCCTGGTTCGGTGAACAGTGCGGGCCGCCCCGGTTGGTCCCGTTTGGCCAGCTCTACGCATGACCATCGCAGTGATGGTTGAGTGAGTGGGCTGGGCGTTGACGCTATGGCCTTTGGAGATGTGGACTGAAATCCAAACATGGGCTGAATTGCTCCATTCAGTCTTATCTAGAACGAAATTAATCGGTATAACTCCCTATACTAGATCTAGGGTATAAGGGGTCTCAAAAAATCGAGCTCGGGCCGCAGCCCACTTAGCCCTAATGGTGAGTCCGCCCCTGCTGGCCAGCGAACACGTAGAGCGGCACCATGACTCCATGAGGACGACCCACGACCGCCGCATGTACACGCCCAACATCTCGGCCTTCCCCTCGCCGAACGCCTGCCCGCACAACGTCTCCACTCTCCCGCTAGTGCGCTCCCCATGCCCAGCTACGCCAAGGCCATGGCCGCTGGTGAGCAACACTGAGCTGAGCTGAGCTAGACGCTGACGCTGTGCTATATATATACTCAAAAAATATTCTTGAAACCTTTAAGAAAAGCCCAAAGAAATTATTTCAAAATGTTACACTGGTCCGTACAAAACTAACAAAATTTTTAAACCGAATCAAAACTAAACTAAAACAACGAATCAAAGAGGATGCGCAACATCATAACAGAGAACAAATAAAAAGTGCATACAATGCTAACGGAAACTCAGCTACAAATACCTCCCCAGTTCATAGTAGATCATGCAGAAGATTTATAATTTGATGCACTATCAGCTCAGCGGCGATGTAGTGATAGTGTGATACACTTTATTGTGCTGTACAGATTCCTGTGAGCTGTTGCCGTTAGGTGGATACAACTATGGATGGGGAGCTCGAGATGGATATCCCCAGGCCTACCAAATATACAGCCACTGCTTGCCAGTTCAGTTTGTCCGAGAACTTGCTCCATCAAGGCCATCGAACAGCTCAGCAGCGGTGTTCCTACAAGGAGCATATAAAATGTGATACTACCATGCCGCGTCAAATAGTCAAATATCATACGACGAATGTGAATTTCAGAAGCAGCTTGTGCAACTCAAGTGGTTTTTTATGTGCATAACAAAAACTGAAAATTTAGTAATGGGTATTGCCTCATTGCCTTGCATTGGCAACATGTGGATCAAAGCCAGTATACTATACAATAGCACTAATACCGTTTTGCTGCTTTCTCATTGTCTGAAGTACAACTATAATGACCCACTAGTGATATCAGTTGAGAGGATACTTACTGCAAAACGTGAGGAGCGGCGCGTGTTAGATAGCATGGTATGAGGAGATGCAGCTGATCGCGGAGGGACTCGTCTCTTAGGATTACCTTGATTCTTCACCTGACTTCGAGAATGACTTTGATCAGTGATACTTTCACTTGTGGTATAAACTGATAAAGCAGGTGGCGATAAAGTTGTTATGGATGGCGCGTCTAGGGAGAATGGGCTAGCAGGAAGAATACCTGCAAACAACACAAACATAACTCTCAATAGATAATATAACTTAGGAAAGTTCAGTAACATGATGCATTTACAGCATACAAACCATAACTGCCATTTGTGGGAAAATGAAGTTCATTGTAATGAAAATAAACAAGGTATATGGAATACCACTGATTGCAGCAGCCTGGAACCTTTCTCTCATGATTCTCACAAACTTGAACAGATCATTAGTCAAGTTCAGATCCTTCATCAGCTCTTCAGAATCTTTCAGATGTGGAACACATTGAAGTACTGTTCAGAAGAATTTTAACCGTTCATTTTCCAAACAATATAATCATATGAATCATGCATCATGAATATTAGATAGTGCAAGAAAATTGTAGCTCACATCTGTAACTATCTTTGTTGAGCTTGATGCAAAATAAATACTCATTGTCAAGACTTTGCATGTCAATTTTGTTGAAGACAAATTTCACACCTTGAAAAAGGGTAACTGTCAGTCTGTCGTATATGATAGCATCAGGCTGTTTTAATAGATCATGTTATTAAAACTTTTGATACCTTCTCCTCCAACAACTTGAAAACCAAGAAACTTATTGTACCACATAACAGCTTCCTCTAGTTTTTTATTCCCTGTCAAGTCACTACTAGCTTCAAGAGCTTCAATAGCTGCCATCAAATAAAGATATATTAAGGCATGTATGTAGGTGTCAAATTCTGCATAGCTTTTTTTTTTTTAGATAATGGAAGAAACTTCCAGCCTCTGCCAAATTCTGCATAGCTAATGAAAATATTCTAACAAACGAACCAAATTGGCATCAAAATAGCTCTGAATGAATATAGAAAAAGGCAAACCTAGTTTTCCAGGAAGTGCAACGTTTGAAGGATAAAATAAATTTATGGGACTTTGGGACCTAAAGAGGTCAAAGGAACCCCTCAAATTGAAAGAATTGGTCTTAGTTTATTTTTTTTTTGAAAAAAGAAGGAAACTGAACACTTTGAATTCCCTATTAACTTTAGATTTTAAAGACCAGACAATACTGGCGCAGATAATCAAAATAGGTGCTCCCCTGACAAAACAAAAAATGCCATGAATTATCATCTCCTGAAAGATTGTGATTCTGAAATGGCTTTTATTCTGGTAGAGAAGAGCTGGCACATATCAACAAACCCAATGTATGAACAGAATGTCATAAAAAAGTGGCTCTCTCACTTGAAATTCGTGTACAAGAACCATGAGTTACCTTGGAGTTGATCTGATACGACACTGGCATATTCATCTCTCCTAGCCCTCCGATCCATGACCAAGCTCCTGAGCTGCTCGTTGGTGGCAGTGGCGTTCAAAACCGACTCAGTAATGAGCTTATGTTTTGACCCTTTGCTTGCTTGGGCTGCAGAGAAAGTTTATATGATTTGAGGGCTTGCGCAAAATGCAATAGGAGACAGTGTGCCCTGCTTTTCTGGCTTGCGAATATGGCTCAGATGCCCCGAAAGTCCTCGGAATGACAACAGTGACAAATAGTTGCAGAAATAATGGCGTGAATAATGATACGCGTTTTGTAATGGCATTTCTGTAGTATTGGAACTTTATAATGGCACTCATGAAAAAAATCTATATATGTAAGGAAGAAAAGGAAAGAGTGCATGCATTAATTCATGTATGATGAAAACAGGATAGAGTTGAAGGCATGTTTGGCTTACTTGACAGAGCTTGTGCAAGATTTGCTTCAAGACTCCTGAGCTGGTCCTTTAGTCCATTGAGTGTTGCTGTCATCCACAAATCACCTTTTCAGCTTAAACAGGTGTACTAGTCACAACTCACAAGTCCTAGTGCAAGGGCAAGCCAAGGTGGCATGGATGTTATTACGGTAGCATGAGCAGGCGCCACTCAGTTGGGGAGTCGCGATGTGATGAACCCCAAATGGAAGAAAAGACTCGAAATTGCTGGGCCCCTGAACCGAATGTCGGAGCTAATTGAAGGCAACACTCCAGTCGGGGAGCAAACAGGAGAGAGAGATGCGTGCCTCGAAGGGAGATGGTGTTGGCGGCGAGCGAGCGGGCGGAGAGGAGGGCGGCGGTAAAGGCGGAGGCGGCCGCGGCGGCGCGGTCGTGGGCGTGGGAGATCTGCCGCTGGGAAGCCGCGCGCTGCGCCGCCATCCGACGGCGCAGGTCGGCGGCCGCAGTCCCACCGCCGGCTTCCATCGCCATCCGACGGCGCAGGTCGGCGGCCGCAGTCCCACCGCCGGCTTCCATCGCCATCTGACGGCGCAGGTCGGCGGCCGCAGTCCCACCGCCGGCTTCCATCGCCATGGGCATGGGGGATTTGGGGATGAGTTCAAATTTTTAGCGTCGCGTCGCGTCTGAGCGCCTCCCCTACCCCTGCCTATGGGGCCGTCATGTTATGGGCCTCGTCTTTCTTTTCATGTCCGAGGGCCGAGGCAGGGTAGATCAACAAGAGCACAACCTGTTCCAGCCCATCTACATCTTTGGCTCAATATTTCAATTTATTCTAAGGCCCTGTTTGTTTGAGCTGCAGCTTTTCTAAAAGCTGCTTTTGGAAAAGTCACAAAATACTAGCTTCTGAGAAAAGTTCAGATCACAGTATAAATGGGGCTTTTGATGGCTTTTGGCTTCTTTGAAGGGGGTTTCAAAAGCTGGCTGTTGCCTAAATTTGATGCGTATGACCGAGCATGAGTACATACTATTGGTGATGGTGGAGAGGAATTACGTGGGTGGCACTCGTGGATGCAACTGCAACATTACACCCAAGACCTCTTAACTAGCGGCAAAATTACGCCCATAAAATTTACCACAAGCACTCTCCCTACACCTCATTCTCCTCTGAAAGCGGAGTTGAGGGCGTAGGCCATGTTTGTTTCAGTTTAAAATTGAGCTGAGTTTCACTGTATCAAATTTGTGACCATCTCGAAACACGTTTTAAAGAATTCAAACAATTGTGAAAAGAATATTTAACGAACTCTAAGAAAAACTATTTTAAAACTCCACAAAATGGCTACAAAATATTACATCATTTGGGTTATACAAAAACAACAAATTTTCATTTAATTAAGCTGAAACAAACAAGGCCATAAGCATCGCGCAATAAGTGTGAAAATAAAGATGAGGTCATGAACATAACACTGGTGAATTGCAGCGACAACGATGGTTGTGCATGGTAACTTTGCATCAATGACACAAAACTTCATTGCCGCCTTCTATCCTCATGGTCTTTGGCTCACAGATTGCAGGGCAGGTACAAGGTGTAGCATGCTGTCGGAATGTCCCTATTGCCTTATCGTTAAAAGGGAACATATAAGAAAACAGATCATGTTACCTGACTTCCCTTCGCAACGTAACTCACCAAGATGTCTTTATTAGATGGCTTGCATGCACCGACTCTTTCGTAAAAAAGGGATGATCTACTATATGCCCTAAAGTTTGTAGTCCTCCACTATTTACCCTATTTTACTTGGTAATACGTAACTTATGTCCCAAAGTTGTTGAGATGGTCTACCATTTGTTTTTTTTTTTGGATTTTTTGAACAAATAAGAGTAAACCAGGTTCGGAAATGACTATTTTACCTTGAGCCGCTACACCGCAACACAAATCTTCCATTACAACCTCTATATCTAATCAGTTTTAACTACTTTGCCACTTATGACAACCGATTCTCCTCGACCCCTCCAATCTAAGTCACTGAAAGTGGCCCAAGTGTTACATGAACAAATGCGGATTTTACCCTTCCCCCTCCCAACTCCCATGTCGCCTTGTTCATTCCGTCGTTAACTTTTGACACCCATCCTATTACTATTGTCCCGAGAGAAGAAGCCGACCCTTCCCCCCGCGTCTCCGGCCGGCCAGATCCCGGCGATGTTTGGGCTGCAGGCGAGCGGGTCGGCGGCGGCGTGGGTGGTGGGGCGGATGGGCACGGACGCGCACCTCTACGACGATCCCCACGACGCCTCCATCCCCACGCTCCTCGACTCCCGCTTCGACGCCGACAAGGTCGACGCCCTCAAGCGCCTCCTCGCCCTCACCGCTCAGGGCGTCGATGTCGCCCACCTCTTCCCTCAGGCCTGTCCTCTCCTTCCTGTCTTCCTGTCGTGGATCCTGGATTTCTTGTGCCCGACTCATTTCAGGTGCGCCGCAGGTAGTCAAGAATGTGGCGTCTCAGTCCCTTGAGGTGAAGAAGCTCGTCTACCTCTACCTTCTCCACTACGCCGAGAAGTGAGCAGTCTCATCTGCATTTCTTCTTCTTGCTTTTATCGGGCTGGCTGCTCTCAATGGGGGCAATCAACTAATTATTATGGGTGATAAAATAGTAGAATACAGTGACAAGTGCCTCGGCCCAACCCACGTCATTGATTTTGGAATAGGCTGGGATCACACAAAACTAGCTCCTCTTTGGTGCATTCTATCATGCCAAGTTCTTGCTGGCTACAGCTTAGCAAGGGGCAATAGATATCTATATAAATTCACTGTTCATAGTGATTCCTTTTAAATGTGCAAAATGCAGATGCAACAACAATTATAAGTACTACCTTTTGCCATTCTTGCTTCCTGCTCACTTGCACCTTCTTGAATACAGTGGATGGGCTTCTTGTTTCCATGTCTATGATGGGACTTCATACGTATTCTGATTAGCAACTTTGTTGATGCTTCGATTGGACAGTGTCTTTGGCTGTCAATACAAATTAGATAATCTCAAATTTTCATTGAGGTGTTGTGCACAAATGATTATGCTACTACGTGAACTTGAATCTTGGTCAACTATTTTAGTTTTGAGTAAGAAGGGTTTTGTTTTCTATGATTACCCTGTGCTGTTGGAAGTGATTTTAGCATCTTTATTGCAATTGCCGCAGGCGCCAAAATGAAGCTCTCCTTTCAATCAACATATTCCAGAAGGATTTATCTGATATAAACCCACTAGTGAGGGCTTGGGCCCTACGCACTATGGCTGGTATCAGATTACATGTTGTTGCTCCACTAGTATTGGTGGCTGTGAAGAAATGTGCCAGGGATCCATCAGCTTATGTTAGAAAATGTGCGGCATATGCACTCTGTAAACTCTTTGACTTGCTTCCAGAGGAAAATTCGACTTTGGAGGAGGTTCGTTTAGTGCAACCTGCTTCTTGTTTTTTGCATTGATTCATCACACCATATATATATCTAAAGCCTGCTACTGCTAATATTTTTGCAGATTGTGGATGTTTTGTTCAGTGACAATTCCCCTGGAGTAGTGGGAGCTGCCGCTGTTGCATTTAAGTCAGTTTGTCCAAATTGTTTAGCGCTGATAACAAAACATTTTCGTAAGCTGTGTGAAACACTCCCTGATATCGAAGAATGGACTCAGATTATTCTAATTGAGATCCTCTTGCGATATGTTATAGCTAGGCATGGATTGGTGAAGGATTCAACGATTTTTGCTCCAAATTTGTCTTTAGATACTATGAGTG
The DNA here is from genome assembly GCA_036346415.1 of Raddia guianensis. NCBI lineage: Eukaryota > Viridiplantae > Streptophyta > Magnoliopsida > Poales > Poaceae > Raddia > Raddia guianensis. The sequence continues at coordinate 76,273,006 of CM070534.1, forward strand.
GTAGGGATTCAGGTGTTGTTGGTCAGGGTTGTAGGGATTCTCCTGTAGATAGTATGTCCTCTACACAAGCTAATACTGTTATTAGTGGAGTTTGTGGCACCATATCAAACATTTTATTGTTTCGACATTATATCGAAGAATATTCGGGGTGTTCTGATAGAGAAGATGGTAAGACCAACTTTTCACATGTGACTACTAGCACAAACGATGATGTTGCGATTCTTTTGAAATGCACATCACCTCTTCTGTGGAGCCGAAACAGTGGTGTCATACTTGCAGCAACGAGTGTTCACTGGATCATGGCTCCAGTTGAGGAAGTGAAGAGAATTGTTGGTCCAATTCTATTTACTCTACGCTCGTCTCCTGATGCAACATATGTGGTAATTTTTTAGAAACATTTTCCTGGTTGTGTCCCAGACTTCCAACTATCAATTAAGTATGGAGCCAAGCATGTTTGGCTTCTTTGAATTTATTGTATGGTATGCTTGACAAATCATTTCTATTTTGCATAACTAGTGGTAGAAATCAGCTTCAATTTAGGCAGTCTGAAGATAAATATTGGGTTGTACTGGAGCTGACATTGCACTCTCAAGTCTCAACTTTGTGCTGGATGAAGCTAGAAAGCGGAACCCATTGAATTTTTTATTTTCAGAATCAAATATCGAGAAATTTCTTGCAGACATAAGAATCTAATAATTCCTTGGTGTGTGCATTTTCCCCACTTTAATTTTTTCTTGAGCTGCCCATTTTTTCGTTCTCGCAGATGCTTGGCAACATACTTGTTTTTGCGAAGGCTTCTCCATCATTGTTTGCTCCGTATTATGAAGACTTCTTCATATGCGTTTCAGACCCCTACCAGACTAGAGCTTTGAAGCTTGAAATACTGACCACCATCGCCACAGAATCATCTATTCCAGCCATTTTTGAAGAATTTCAGGTACTCCCTTTTAGCTGCAATGCACGGCATATCAGTTGGCTTCTCATGTGAAATCACACTATGCTGTTGCAAAATAACTCTTGAGAACGGAATTAGCTTTGACTGTGCCATACTGACTATGGTTCATGTCTTGTAATAATATCTTTCTAAATTCTCCTTGACACTGTAAACAGCTTCATGGTTTCTTTGATCATAATTTCCGAAGTGATTCTTAATGCACTCATGGAAACTATCCATAAATCAGTTCTTAAAATCCAATAGCAAGCCAAAGTCAAGCTTAGCATAGTGAAACATTGTTGTCCAGCCCTGATGTGATCAAGAATAGCAAGTTTAGACAATCTGTCAATGGGTATATGTCAATTTGTTCATGCATGTTCATGGTAATTTTTTATGTCTGCCAGGATTATATTAAAGATCCAGATAGGAGATTTGTGGCTGATGCTGTTGCTGCCATTGCGTTGTGTGCCCAAAAGCTTCCCTCTATCACCTCCACTTGTCTTGAAGGGCTTTTGACACTTGTATTTTATGGTAATATTTGCTATCTCTGCATATTTTGTGGTCAATCATTCTTTTGAATAATAATATATCATTTTTACCATGGTACAGAATCATCAATCATTAACTCGGTTCACTTTGATGGAGAAGCTGCTATTTTAGTTCAAGCAATCCTGTCAATTAAAGCAATAGTAAAAATAGATGCAGCATCTCATGAAAAGGTATTTGCTTATTAGTTTATTTTACATAAGACCATCTTCAACCTTTGTTCTTAATCCAGTTCAATAGATGAGAAAGAAAGCTATGAGTCGATTATCAATACTTTAGAGCCAACCTCAAGGTAGGAGTCAACCCCATCATTAATGCTTCCTGCGTGTATGCCCCACATCCCTCACTGCATGAAGATAGATAGAGAAAGGAATCAACTGCCCTTTTAATTAATATGTGGGCCCCACGAGTGAATGGAATTGATCCAATGCATTGGAGCAAAATACATTTTTCTTTGAACCTTCTTATATGGTATATCATTGAACATGTCTCGGTTCAATACATTGGAGGTGCCCTAAACCTCTGGTCTTGTAACTTCTCAGTTTTAAAATTGTTTCATCTACACTATAGAAACTAGTCAATTTGTAATGTACTTCTTATTGTATGGCTGATGTATTTCACTCGACCTCCTCATATCAGTGCCTGGAACCAAGATTGTATCATACAACTTATGGTTTTTCATATATCACCTTTATTGAACTACAATTTCTTTTGGGCATATTGCTCTGTTAGTGATAGCTCACATACTGAAGTGTGAAGGGTAAACATAGTGGACATAGGAATTGAAGATGTGATAGCTTCATTTGTTTTGAAAAATCAAAATTTTGTTCCATGTTTTTTTTTTCTTGTATCTGCTTAATGTTGGTTTCAGTTTTTTAGGCCTGCTGTATTATTTATCAGAATTATATTCAATAAAAAAATATGGAATATAGAATTCCATTATGTGATCTCTTGGATTTTATTTTTTACTTCTATTTGAACACATTTTTTCTCTTATGTTTCAATTTGATGTATTTACTACTTTTCCTTTGAAGGTGATTGTCCGCTTAGTTCGCAGTCTAGACAAAATTAAGGACCCTGCAGCACGGTCCTTAATTATATGGATATTTGGAGAATACAGCTCTATTGGAAATCTCATTCCAAAGATAGCTCCTGCTGTTCTCAAGTATCTTGCATGGTCCTTCGCCTCTGAAGTGCTTGAGACAAAGCTTCAGATCCTGAATGCTTCTGCAAAGGTATATCCTAAATTAAGGTTTCGTACTTACATGGAGATTAGTAATAGGTTTACCTTTTCAGGTTATCATACATTCTCCAGAAGAACACTTGAAAGAATTCAAAAGGATAATGGCATATATCATTGACTTGGCTTCATGTGACTTGAATTATGATGTCCGTGATCGTGCTCGTTTTCTATCAGGTCTTTTGCCATGCTGCGCCACCTATTTAAATGAAAATGATACTTTGGGTCAATCACGGAATGAAGATGTTTGCAAGGAGCTAGTTGATCATATATTTGACTGGAAGATGCCTATACCATCTCAATCAGGGAGCAACTACCGGATTTATCTTCCTGGATCTCTGTCACAGGTTGTTCTTCATGCCGCTCCTGGCTATGCACCTCTTCCAAAGCCTCAAACGATGGAATTAACTCATAAAACCCTGGATCCAACGAGAGGCGTATCTAATTCCTCTGAAAGTATAAATTCTGATGCCGAATCTGGATCTTCAATATATGAGAGTGGCTCTGTTTATGATTCTGAGAGTGAAGGTGGTGGCTCATCTGAGAGGGATGCTACTGGATCTAATCAATATTCAAATGATTATGGTCATGACCTTTGTCATCGAGAAGACAATCAGGAAGCTCCTCTAGTTCATATTTATGATGCTACTGTTGAGCAAGGCCAGACAGGACAAAATGTCGAGGAAAATTTGGCATCTCTCATATCTACTGATTTAACTGAATTGATGTCTAAGTCAGCCTTGGAGTCATGGCTTGATGAGGCTCCTGCTGAACCACTTGTTCAGGACTCCACACAGGCATCATTTGCAAGAGTTTCTTTTACCAATCACAGCTTTGAGCGAAAACCTAAATTACATACATTATTAGACCCATCTAACAGTAATGGCTTAAGTGTTCTATATTCCTTCTCATCTGAAGCTTCACCCATATCACGCTTATTAGTATGTCTGGACTTGTTCATCAAGAATGTTACAGCAGACCAATTGACAGATATAGGCATTAAATCCGAAGAGGCTTCTAGTAGTGAGGATGGCATGGCCCAAACATCAGAAGGATCTGGAAGGTGTGCAGCATCTGCAATTCATTTATTTTTATTGTTTGTCAGATGCTTATGATGACATTTTTGATATTCGTTTTTCTTTATGAACTCATTTTACTTGTGAGCTCATCATCTATAGTAATCATCTGTACTTCCAGCATCCCAACTCTTGTTCCTGTGGAAGAGATACACTTGTTGGCTCCACAACAGACGCATAAGATGGCCCTTCAGGTTCACTTCCATCACCATCTTTTGCCCCTCAAGCTGTATGTGCTTTGCAGTGGGAAAAGGCACCCAGCAAAACTACACCCTGACATTGGTTATTTTGTACGGCCACTACCCATGGACCTAAATGCTTTTCTATGCAAAGAAAACCAGCTGAGGGGAATGTTTGAGTATGCTAGAAGGTAAGTAAATTCCCACCTATCTTCACTGAGTTACTTTATTACATGGCTCAAGAATTTCAGTTCTCCAGCAAATACAAACACAAGAGCATGAGGAAGACTAGTTCAATGGAGAAATATATGCTGTTAATTTTATTTACAGATACTACTTTTTTGATTCGTTGTTTGCCAAGTCAGTTGCCTGACCATTTTTTGTAACACAAAATTATAGGTTTCATGGGCGTGAATCTTTCTTAAGGTAATGTGCTAGAGCTAATGTGATGAAATTGCAACAGGTGTACCTTCAAAGATCATCTTCAGAAACTAGAGCACACCGTGGAGGGTGGAGAGCAGACTGATAAGAACCTTGTGGTGGCCCAGAGCTTTGCATCAAAAATACTCAGCAATGCCAACGTTCACCTAGTTTCGATGGATATGCCAATAACCTTTAACATTGATGATGCCTCTGGCTTATGCTGGCGATTTAGCAGTGAAATTCTGACCACTTCAAACCCTTGCCTAATTACCATTCTTGCAGAAGGGCATGCCTCAGGGCCTCTGGATCTCACTGTTAAGGTGAACTCTGAAGATACGGTGTTCGGCCTAAACTTTCTGAATAGAGTCGCAGTAATGATAGAGTGACGTTTTTTGCACACTTAATTTGAAAGACCACTGTATCGATACAGTAAATTGCTGTACATCATTTGCAAACGCTGAGGTTCTAGAGTGACGCAGAAAATAAGAGATTTGAGGTTCACCGGTGAGTCAAATGCCAAGCGGCTGAATATTCTCCTCTACCTGCAAGGAGTCAGGCAATACAACGTTCTCATGTACGAAGAAATATACTGTTTAGATATCAGACAAAAATGAAATAGGGGAAGACGGATATGTTTGCAAAGATGTGGTTCGGTCTGTCGATTTATTTGCACAACATACAGACATGAAATATACTTGCCGTTTGCTTGCTTGGTTAATCTTTCAGTATTTCTGCAATCTGCCTTGCCTTTGCTCTTGGGAATCTCGACTCAGTCCTGAAACTCCCGTTTGGACTGTGATGGCATGATTTTAGTTGTCTTCTGCACGCCTACACCCGGTACACTACACTTGACATCTCTCCAAATCATAATCCACAAACATGAAGGTAGCTTCATGCTAATTACAACATCCTACTTGAGCAGTCTAATTTGCCCCGCTCAGGACTTCCGGCAACAAATATCTTCAGCAGGTAAATAGATTTGACTGAAAACAAGGCGCAAGACAACTGTTAACAATCCGCTGGAGAGGCAATAGACAATGGCTTAAGATTGCCATTCAGCGCATATTGATTTGTTCCAAAGTTCTACAGCAGTCTACACCAAACTGTAAACACTCCATCTTAACATAACACCTCAAATCTCATTTGAGATAAGCCCCGTATGCCAATGATACAAACTTTAGCCATAGGAGACTCCCCCTATGGGTTTTACAATTCGGTCAGCTGATGATCCGTCTATGAGCATCGCCATTCAGTATCTCGTTATGCAGGAACGAGCTTGGGCTCAGAGGGCAGAGACGATTCAAGCAGTGGATTCTTTTGGAATTCATTCCTTAGCTGCCCACAGGCTGCATTAGCATCAAGCCCACGGGTCTGTCGAACGCTGACCGTTATCTTTCGAGCTTCTAATGCTTCGACAAATGCTTGAACCTATGCAAGTCTCCGACACATATCAGGAACTCAGTTCAATAAATTCTTTACTAGGCACAGGCATCGTGTGGTCCTAAAACTGGGACAGCATACCGCTTTTCTGTAGGGCCTCTTGTACTCCGAACCTTGTATTGGGTTATAAGGAATTAGGTTTACGTGATAACCACCTCCGCATGTATGTAGTAGTCCTGCAAGTTCTTCAGCATGCTCCTTTTCATCATTAATTCCAGCTGGGGAAGATTCAACTCAGTCATGTTAGCAACAGCAAGTCAAAAGGTAATGTGGTTTGTTTTTTAACATCCATCCTCTTAAAACAGATGGATCAGTGCGAAGGCAGAGTAAGAGTACCTAGCAGAGTGTATTCGAAGGATACCCTGCGCCCCGTTTCAAGGAAGTAATTCCTGCAGTCATCCATTAGTGCCCCCAGGGGATATGACTTTGCACTTGGAACAATTGTTTCCCGCAGTTTCTGATTTGGGGCGTGCAGGCTGATTCCAATACAGCAGACTAGTCAGCAAACAGGCAAACGATAGTTCTTCACAGTTTGTTTCACTGAACTATGATCAGAGTTTAGATAATGTGGAAATGGGCAAGTTCTTCCAAGAAAAAAACTGTGCATTGACAAAATGTACCTGACTGCCAGTGTTGACTGAAGTTTGTGAGATGCTAGTTTCTTTATCGTATTGGGAACACCCACTGTGGAGATAGTTATCATCCTTTGCCCAATTTTTAGTTCCTGAAATAGGAATTTATGACCCAATGTTTCAGCAAAATCAATTGAGCACAAGGAACAAAAACTGATCACTTGTCAAATTACAGACCTTATTCAAGCATCGGTGTGCCTCTAAAACTGAATTTAGGTTCAACATGGGCTCACCCATCCCCATGAACACTACATTTGTCACCCTGTGTTTGAACATCTCCTCTATGGCCAATACCTGCAATACCAGAATATTAATCCATGACGCAAGAGAAAACATGAGTTCATCCTGTTCGGTATGAAACATTGCAAGGTTGAGAGAAACACAAGTTGCTGAGAAGAACCTGCTCGACAATCTCATGTGCTCGAAGGTTCCTTGCAAACCCTCCCTTGCCTGTCGCACAGAATGAGCAACGAAGGGGGCAGCCAACCTACATGTACATCACCAGTGTCAAACTAGAACTTGTGACGATATCCAAAGTATGGGTTCCACGTCACCTGTGATGAAACACAGGCAGTGAGTCTGGATGAGCCTTTGTCATCGTCAACAGGGATCCCAACTGTCTCGATCAATCTGTTATCCTCCAACTTGAGAAGTATCTGTAAAGATAAAGAGAGTCATGAACCCTCCAAATCATGCATGCATACTAGTGCACATGCGCAATAGCACGCTTGCACACTCATCTTCTTTGTTTACTGGAATAGCACATCCTAGCCTACCCCACCTTGTTCGGGACCTAAAGGTTTGGTTGTTCTTATTGTGCTGAAATAGCATATCCCCATTTTTAGATTATATACACACCCAAAGCATGGTTCATACGCCAAACTGTACTAGGCGAGAGCATAACTGGAAGTTTGTTAAGAGTGTTTGATACCTTAGCAGTGCCATCGGAGGCCGTCTGTGCATGGTGCACCGGCGACCGGCCAACGGTCCAGCCAGCGCCAACCAACGCCTCCCGGAACACCTTGGGCACTGCACAAACGGACGAACGCTGGCTAAGCATGCAAATATGCAATGCAATGGAGGGAGGCAAAACAACGAACAGGTGGCGGGCAAGAAGTAAAAGAAGAATGGAGATTGAGCCGTCACCGTAGCTGAATTCTTGAATTTGCTTGGCCCGGGACCTATAGATGAGGTCGTGAAGCTGCTTCCCCCTGTAGCTTTGCTGCGCGACGCCACACAGTGTCGCAAGTAAGCGAAGCGTACAGCAGAGCAGACAACCGAAGAAAGCTGCGCCTTTGATTCGGGGGGTTGGGTACCAACCTGGCCGAGGTCGACGGCGAGCTGCCGGAGCTCCGGCTCCGAGAGGCCCAGGAGAGCGCGGCGGGAAGTCGACGGCGCGGTGGCGGCGGCGGCGGCGACGGCGACGCGCGTGCGCAGTGCACGTGCGAGGGGAGCGGCGCGCACGTGCTGCGGTGCCGCCATCTCGGGCTCTACTAGACTCGGGATCCCGTTTCCCGGAGCCTGCCCTGGCTGTGCCTGTGTTGCCTCGTCCTCCAATTCCTCATCCTCATCCTGCCATGTGGGCCCCAACTGGGAAGTTATCAATCAATTTTAGACCCGTTCTTTTTGAGCTTAACGACTTATCTACGTTTTTAAAAAGACATATGATTTGAGTTTTTAGCCTGTTTTTTTGGTGTTTTGAAGGTGGGCCCTAACATTTTAAAAAGCAAGTCAAATGACATGGATCCGAATCTCGAGACTATCTTGCGAAGCTCTCGAAGTTCAGTCATTTTAACCATTCATCTGTTTAGCCGTTCAGATCAGCTCAAAAGAACAGTGCCTTAATCTCCACTGTTGCAGAAAATTGCATTTTTGTCACTCTATTTGATGACATCTTACTACCTTGTCACTCTATATTTATGACATATGGATTTATCTGTGTCTATGATCGTGAACCAGAGTGGCATAATGGGGGAGGGTTAATGTTATGGCGAAAAAGTAATTGCCCTCGTTGTAGAAATCAATGGTCCACCGTACCTCCATCAACGGATCATGAAAAATCAGCGCACGAAGCTCATTTTTGACGCATGGTTGTAATGAGTCGTTTTTTAACATGTCACGCTACATAGAGACGACTACACATACAACAAGTACTTGATAGACCTAATTGTATACACACAAGTGAATCGAAGTATAGTGCGGTGGACACCACGTTCCAAGGAGGAAAGTGCAACGTAAAGTGACAAAGGCGCTACGATATGGAAGGCTTGGCATAGTGGACTCGGAGCATTTTAGCCACGCCCTCCACGCCCGATGGTTGTGGTTTGAATGGAAAGCCTCAACAAGGCTTTCAGACCCCTTGTGACACCACAAATAAGCATTGACCTCCGGCTAGGTAGAAAATGCGCAAAGGGCATCCATCCTTTTGGGACTCGCCATAGATGCTTCCTTTCCTGTAAAGATCCTTCATGGCGGCAGTGTCTTCCATGCTTCGATACTCACAAAAACTATGGCATCTGCACTTCATAATCATAAGTACAGGATGCGAGATTCAATCCACCGTCACCAGGGATGAATATGTCCATATGCATGAAATCTGGAATCACCTTATAGACAAACATTGATTACATCGTCTCTTCGCTGCTATCAAACGAAGTGGACAAGGGCATCTCCAACGGTAGAGCTAACTACTAACTATAAGAAAGCTCCTTATCATCTATAGATAGCTTGTATATTACATCTTAAATGGATTAGCTATAGCATTAGCTATTAAATTTAATATGAATCCATATGTAATAGGTGCAATGCACCTTGTAAACCGCTATAGACTGACTCTTAATTAAGAGCTAGTCTCTATCTCTCTGCTCCTTTTCTCTTCTCCACATAAGTAAAAAGATGAGGTAGACTTCTTATGTCCAGCTGATTTGGCACCATTGGAGATACCCTAAATAGTATTAAACAAACTAGAAAAATGCAGTTGTCTGTTTAAAAAAAATGAAAAAAAGGATGATCACCTGCCAGTTAGCAAATTCGTTTTAAAAAAATCCTTTCCCCCTCTCAAAATCCATCAAATAATCTTCGGAACTGAATTTGGCACAAAGCAGCAGCTCAGATATCCCAAATCCCAATCATCGAAACAAATAGCCCATCCCTTTTGCATGTCAATTATTCTTTAGGTGATATGTTCCAACAGAAAATTAGGACTGGATTAGGCACAAACAATCGGGCGTATCGTCGTCGTCGTCATCATCATGGCAAAGCTTGTCAGTGAGAAGGTGAAGGAGAAGTAGAATTAGGAAGAGCTGTACAGCTGCCTGCCGGCATTTGCCGCGTGCAAATGGGAAGGGTGGCCAGACTTAATTTGCACTGGCGAGTGCTTGCGGCCGCTGAGCTTCCTGTGCAGCTGGGGGTGGGTGGTCGTCTCCTTGGCGTCCTGAAGCTGTTCCAGCACCGCCACCACCTGCGCCATGGCCGGCCTGTTCCTGGAGTCCCCGGACAGGCACCGCAGCGCCAATGCGGCGGCTTTCTGGGCTCCGGCGAAGCGAATCTCGCCCCGCCACCGCGTCCGAGATGCGGGAGATCGCGCCGCTTGTCGTCGTGTATGGCGCGCCCACTCCACTGTTGTGCTTTCGCCGCCGGCGGCTATTGTCCAACAGACGCCGCCGGACACAAGATCTCCACCAAAGACCACGCCGAAGCTGTACACATCGCTCTTTGTCGTCAGATGGCCTGCCATAAGAAAGGATTGATCATTCCCATTTCATTGTGCGATGGATCCCAAGTGTTCAGGTGAGCTCTGTTAGGGTTCATGTTCAGATGCTGCATAGAAAGCAACGTCAATGAGTATCGGTCCCGGTTGGTGCTACCATCTGCCGCGCGAGGCGACCTATCGGTCCCGGTTGGTGTCACCAACCGGACCTGAAAAGTGGCCTGCGGCCTCGCCACCGTTGAACCAGGACTGAAGTTAATCTTAATCTCGGTTTGTATTTAACATAGACTGATGTGTCGGGATAGAAGGCCCGTTCCCTAGCAGTGATAAGAAGTACCCAGCATGGATTACAGTACACAGTGAGATGGATTAAGTTTGACGAAGGGAGTAACAAATGATATGTACGGTGATCAGACAGCTCATGGAAGCAACTAAAAGTAATAATTAATAGGCCACCGTACTTAACCATTCATTGTTTTGGTTTCAGTAATGGAAATCACACAATCCTTGTCAGCCACATGCATGCTTATGCGCGTACGATATGACCCCTATGGATGATCACCTGCCATTCGCTTAAAATATCACCCGGTAACGCACTGCAAGAAAAATGCTGGTCTACGACGACACAAATGCATCACTAAAAACCGAAAAAACAACACATTGTTTCTTTTATGACAAATTTATGACAAAACGTAACAAAATAAACGTGTAATTTCGTCACAGAAAGGAGTGTTAATCTATGACGAAACATATAACCATTGTTGATGAGTTAACTTCTGTGATGCTAGCTATATTACTCCCTTAAAATATGTGCAAATGGTAATAATTAACTTGTTTTAGCACATGTGCTGAAGGGTCCAGAATTCCAGATAGGTCTGAAACCAAGACAAATCGGACGAGTTGTCTGCACCTAACTAGATGACTTCAACACTGTGAAGAGTATTCTTTACTGCTGATTCAGGACGAACAGAGGCTGCCAAACAAAGCAACTAACAACTATTATAACTTCAAATCCAACAAGGTACCAGTTTATATATATCAAACGTCCTGGCAAGGCAATTATATTGCTAAAATATTGAACATACATCAGTGAGTACCATACTAATTGGTTTCTGGTACTAGGTCTAGGTGTAGTAAAGGATTTGTGAGTTTTGGGCAATATAAATATCAAGGCATCTGAGGAGGCCTCTGAACTCTGAAGAGCAAAGCCATGTGCCTTACCCGTAGCAAGATATTCAGGGGCGGCATATCCATATGTCCCCATAACCCTCGTTGAGACATGGCTCTTGTCACCGGTTGGCCCGTCCTTGGCCAACCCGAAGTCCGACAGCTTCGCATTGTAGTTCTGCAATCATCGATGTATACACATATCCAGGCTTCTTAATTTAGGTTATCGAGCAATTTTAATTTCGCTCTCAGAGGACAGCGATGAAATAATGGCGCTGGTTGCGAGGAGGGCACCGCACGTACTGAATCTAGAAGAACATTAGATGTCTTGAAATCACGGTAGATGACTTTCGCCTTGCCGCTGTGGAGGAAAGCAAGCCCCTTTGCAGCCCCAAGAGCAACCTTCATTCTGAGATTCCAGGAGAGTGGCTGGAAATGGGAGCCTCCTGCATGTATGAGCATTGAGCAGCCATGATCAGCACCCATCGTACTAATCTTAATTCTACCCTGAAACTAATGAAGGAAGGCCAGAAGCTAGCTTACTCCTGAAAAGATGATTCTCCAGGCTGCCTCGTGGCATAAACTCGTAGACGAGAAGGCGCTGCTCGTCTTGGAGGCAGTATCCTACAAGCCTGACAAGATTGGGGTGCGACAGTTGTCCAAGGTAATTCACCTCGGCCTGCATGAAGATTCAGAGACATGCATGCATGACTGAAAATGAAGCAACAAGAGATGCAGAGTAGAGGATGGGTAGCCCACGTACCAGCCATTCCCTGTGGCCCTGGAAGCCTTGGTGGTTGAGCTTCTTGACGGCGATGAGCATGCCGGTGCCGGGCCTGGCCGGGGCGAAGGTGCGCTCGTCGATCCATCCCTTGAAGACGGAGCCGAAGCCTCCCTCGCCCACCACGCTGTCCGGCCGGAAGTTCCTGGTGGCCGACTTGAGCTCGTTGAAGGCGAAGCTCCTGACCTTGGCCGACTCCAGGATCTCGCCCTCGCTCAGCTTCCGCGGGATGGGGGTGGAGCTTGAAGTTGCTGAACCTGAAGGGGAAGGGGAGACGCTTGGGGATGGAGAGCGAGGAGAGGGGGTGTCCTCTCCCGAGTTAATCTTGGTTCCCCAGCAATTCCCCATGGCGGTGAGCTGAAGGGGCAGGTCTCGGTGGCGGCAGGAGCAGCTGAAGAAGCACTCTGCTCTGCTCCGAGGTCCGACGAGACGTTGTGTTGTTGGGGTGCTTCTATACTATATACGATGAGATCATTGAGATGAGATGAGTTGCCGCCCGTCGGATGTGGATCGGACGGCGCCATCCCGCTTTTGCTTCCTGTCCGAAAGTGCCAATGAATGAATCCATTTGCATTCGCGTACACGGTACACGGCGTGCCGCCAGCCGCCAAGGGAGGGAAAGTTAACCAACGCTCCATCATCTTCAAACTTGTCACCCCATCTTTTGCTATTTTTCGAAAAATAAAAAACATGCCAACAACCAATGAAAACATCGTGTAACCTAACAAATACTCGATGATGCACAAGAACAAATACCATGTTTCGACAAATAAACCCAAATGCTCTATACATATGAAATGTAATGTTCCAAAGGACAAAATCATGGCATGCCTCCTCTTCACCTTCTTCTTCCCTAAATACAGTAAGCACGTTCTTTTCTTCCTCAAATCCGACGAGCCCCCGTCGTGCTCGTCGGATCCGGCCACCTGCTAGGGGATGGTCCTGCCATCTGTCTTGCTGCATGGTGCTACTGTCGCGTCGCAGTTATCGCCATGGTGCCATCGTCATCGTCTGTGCACAGCCCCACCACTGTTGCAGTCGCACGGTTCCGTCATCGTTGTCACCGCACAGTGTCGCGGCCTTCGTCGCCGCACAGGAGGGGCTGCGAGGTGGTACGGCGGCGGCTGCTAGGAGGGAAGAGGCTTGGGGTGTTGTCGGCCATATAGGAGAGGAAGGAAGGAGTTAGGAGGTGTCACTCGTCAGGAGGAGGTAAGGTTGGCGACGATTGGGTAGGAGAAGATTTTGGTTGGAGGCGCAGAAGTGAGGGATTGTGTTAAGAGTTAGGTATTGGAGACGCTGACATGAGGTTAGCTTGGATGTGAAAATATTTTGAAATGTTAGGTATTTGAGTTAGAAAAAGTTTTATCGGGTCATGGTGATGTTTAGTCTGTCTAAAGGTGAGATGAGCAGGGTAGGCTCGGGTAGGCTCGTGCTTATTTTTAGAGCCAGCTAGAAATCACGCATGTCCGGATCACGTTCATTTGCATACAAACCGATCCTTTGCTGTTTGCGAGTCACGAGATATTAAAGTTTCAGGCGTGTTTATTACTCAAGAATGGGTGTTTCTTTATTGTGTGTGTAGTACGAGCACAGAACAATTCACTGGTTGAGAGTCAGAGAGGTTAAGCGTCAACGACATGGGCACATGCGGCTGCGAATGCGAGTGCGAGTGATTGAGCAGCCTGCATGCAGTTGGGTTCCAGTGTGAATGCTCCGGATGTGCTCGTGACTCGTGATGAGCAGAGCTGCTGTACCCTTTGACTTGGGAGCCCCACAAAAAGTCAAAGTCCAACCCTCTCTACTGTGATGCCCTGCCCTCTGAGTTAGGTCACTCCCAGTCCCAGCCTCAATTAATTAACAGCCTCTCGTCTCATTCTCATAACATATATACGTATATGCATATGTATATGTATATCAGTATATGGATATGGATGCAGCCGCGCATTGGTCCACTCCTTGCGTCTGTTGGAGGGGAATCGCCCTGTCCACGCACGCAGTTGACCTTTGTTTCCACCCCCACTGCCCAGTGCCCACTCCGACATCTCATCTTCTTGCTGGCCTTTGCTCTTGCTCTTGGACATCTTGTGGCTGACCTGGCACTCATGCTACTAGCTACAACTTTCAAGCACACAGCCAGGTGTAGGAGTGGGCACAAATTAATCAAAGTCCAATCGGAAAATTAATTTCCTCTGTTTTGTTTATTGGATTAATTAATGCCAAGTGATTGTGAACTACGTGCAGCTTGGCGAGGACGCATACAATGGGTGGCGATGACCTTGAGCTTGGTGGGATATGGGATGGAGATAGTACGACAATGATGATCACACGTCGGGGTAGTAAGATCATATCTAAGGGAGTTTCGTCCCGGTCCACGCTTTCGTCCCGATGGAAAAACCGCCGGGAAGAGGCGGCCGGCGGTGCTCCAAGGGCGTTGCTTCCTGGAAGCAAACCGGCTGCTGGAGAAGAGAGAAACTCTTCGCGTCTGGATTCTCTCTCCTTTCCCTTCGTGCGCCTGGCCGCAATAGACAAGCAACAACCTTGGATTCACGCGCAAGGGCGGAAGGGGGGAGCAGGGAAGGGAGTGGCGAGGCGAGCGGCGGCGACGGAAGCAACGACCGGTAGATCCGCGCTCCGAGAACCATCGACGAGTTCGAATCAAGCACCTGCAGCGCGCACGCACCACCGAGGGTTGTACAAAGGCAAATTCGTCCCTTCAAATCCCCTATGTTTGAATCTTCTTGTATCTCCCTGTATTTCGTTCGATTCGTGTCGATCTAGGTTGTACATGGCTGGATCTAGTGGATTCCTTCGATTTGGAGGGTCTTGCCCATCGAACAGTTCGACCCTCTTTCCCGAATTGTCCGACACCACTGATCTTAAATTAATCAACGTTGGCACCCCTCCCGCCCGCGAATCAAAAATCAAATTTATTGCCCTCTACAGCAAGCTATGTCGGCGCCCATGTCCCTGCCGACACACATGTCAGCTCCATTCCATGGCTGCGACCCAAAATTCAAATTTTCGAGCCCGCCAAACGTCTAACGGCACAATAACGCCCTAACATTGATAAATAAAAAAACCAGGGACCGCTAGCGCTAGGCTTGAGGGTAATATGTGTCGGCGGTATTGTACAGACCACCGACACAAGATCTGTGGCTGACGTGTGGCCCCGCAGATTAGGGTGCTCATAGCACCATCAGTGTCAGCGGCCCATGGTGAAGAGACAACACAGAGCCCCCCTCAACGGTTGCCGTCTTTCCAGCCCATCCTCGACCCCACCGGCACTATCATTCATGCAATGTTAGCTTGTAGAGCGTGCAGTAGACATAAGGACTCATTCCACGGGGGAATATCGACCTCGGTTGGAACTCTACTACCAGCCGTCGACATAGACCTAACCCAAACGGCTCCCCCGGAAGCGGAATTGTCGTCGGGGCCGACTACAGAAAGTTCTGTATTGTCAGAGTTGCGTCGGCGGAGCAATATCGACGGCTTTGGCCGCTGAAGCTGACGTCGATTCCTGTAGTGATGCATGAATGGCGTGCCGGGCTGATTAGTGAAGTGAAAGGGTTTTGACCCCACCCCTGACCGCGCCGCCGCCCCACGCTCCTCCTCCGCTTGACTTCCCCTCCTCGGCTCCTCCCAGATCCGCCACTTCGCCCCCTGTTACCGCCAAGACGACGACGCCTGACGCCGCCGCCATACCTGTCGCCGCCCAACGACGACGCCCGACGCCTCCTCCAGATCCAGCCACCTCACTGCAGTTCCCCGCCGCCGCCGCCCGTCGCCGTCGCCGCGCCGACGCCTTGACCTCGCCTCTCCACGTCGGCGCCGATCAAGGCCGCCTTTCTCCACTTCGCCGACGCCGAGCCGCCTCCCTCTCTGCGTCGGCGGCTCTGCGGCCGCCCTGCGCCTCCTCCTCTCTCTCTTCCTCTCTATTCGGGTTTGGGTATCCATCGGTATCGGTATCCGTCGGGTTCGGTATGGGCGCGGTTTTGTGCCGTGGGTTTTTCGGTTCGGTATGGGCGGTACCTTCGGGTTTCGGGTTCGGGTTTGGCTGAGGTGTACCCGGAGTTACCCACCCGATTGCCATCCCTATTGGCTGGCGACCATGGGGAAGGAGAAGGAAGAGAGAAAATGCTTTTTTATTTTTGGAAATAAGGACAAAGGGTAGAAATGAGGAAAATGGGGCAAAAATGGCATATTGGGTGTGATGGTACTCTTGGGGGTGGCAAATAAGAGAGGGCAATCTTGGGGGTGGCAAATAGGCAAAATCCTCACAGTCATCCACGGCAGTGAGCTTGGCGACAACGTCCATAGGGTGGCAAAGCTTGGCAGCCACCAGCCGCAGCCGGGATGGGGATGGGAGGACCGTCCGATGGGGCATCCGCGACGATCGGAGGACGCGAATTCGAAACGGTAGGCCGCTTCCCGCCCGGGGCGACGGGCCCACCTGTCAGGCCCACCCACCCCGCTGTGTAAATTCCAATTTAGGACGCAACCGCGTTCCAAATGCCAAATCCCACCTTCCAATCCCCATTCCCCCATTCCCCAATTCCCAGAGGCGACGGCGACGATGATGCTCGTCGCCAAGGATTTCCCCCTCTCGCCGCCCGCCGCGCCGTCTCCTCGCCGGAGGCCCCCACCCAGGGTCGCGCCGTGGGGCCCCGGCGGGTCGCCGGTCTCGGAGCTCTGGCTGCGGGCGGGGGCAGCAGGCGGCGCTGCGGACGCCCGCGGCAGCCACAGCCACGAGAGCGACATGGATTTGGCCATCCTCGTCACCGACTTCCTCGAGAACGGCGGCAGCGGAGGCGGGGACTCACGCGGCAGCAGCGACAGCGAGTCCGGCCTCTCCGACCTCGCCCACCTCGCCGATAGCATCTCCGTATGCGCCCCCCGCCCACCCTCCTTTGCCCTCCCCCCAGCTCATCCAGAGGTCTTGATGTCTCTTCAGCATTTCTCTTGTTTCGTTCGTGGCAACGGCCTCCGATTGTGTTGCATTGTTGGTTGCCTGGTTGCAACTCAACCCAACATACCCCGACTAGTGCTTTCGAAACTATGACGATGACGAGGCTGGAACAATTAATTTCGAAATCACATATCAGTTGCTTTCATGTGAATTTTGTTCACTGTTCATGATGATACTGCTGGCTTGCTTAATCTGAATTTACTCCATGACCAAAGTGCAAAACAGAATCAATAGTACAATTGTTGACCTGCATCTGTAATCTATATCATTGTTTTGCAAGTTTTCGAGCACACAATTGAATTTCTACAATTAGCAGAGTCTGTTTAGCATAGCACCAATTTGGTTTGGATCGTGACACCAATCCGCTGTAGCCCATTGGGATTGTAGGACGTAGCACTTGATTCACAGTAACGTCGAAACTGATCTCAACTACTTTTTGATGTATATACGGATCGATTTTACCTCTATGTTTAGGAATTTAAACAATAGCTTGTGCAAATTTTTTTTTGCCTTCTTTACTGTTGTGCTAGCACCTAGCGATTTGTGCCACATGCGGCCTTCTCAAGTAGAGTTTTGCTATCTGTTTTTCTTTGCATGCTGACATGCTGTCTGTATGTACCTGTTACTTTTGTTTGTTGCCATTGCTTTTACCAAACTGGTGATTGGATGAATTGTTGTTGTATACCACATAGATCTGTATGCTATGCATGTTAGAACTTACATTCTGTGGATTTCCGTTTCAGATGTACAAGCAAGGTGGAGATGAGAAAGAAAATGAGCTGCATTCTGTTGTCCACTCACTACTGTTCTCAATCCATGAGTCTGAGCTTCAGTCCTTCAGAAGAGGTCAATGCGGTAGCAGTTGCATTCGTCATTTACTTGTGAAGCTCTTGAGACACTCGGGATACGATGCAGCGGTTTGCATATCCAAATGGCAAGGCTTTGACAAGATACCTGGAGGTATTCCCTATGCTCATTACTAAAAGTCCTCTCATTTTCTCTACAGGTTGAGTTATGTGACTAAGCTTTCCTCTTTTCTCTTTTTTGGCCATCAGGTGACCATGAGTACATTGATGTCATAGTGAACAGCGATACCATGGATCCAGAGCGCCTCATCATTGATATCGACTTCAGGAGCCACTTTGAAATCGCCAGGGCAGTTGATTCTTATGGCGCTCTGTTGAATTCGCTTCCTGTGGTATATGCTGGTACCCTTGCTAGACTGAAGCAGTTCCTGCATGTGATGGCCGATGCTGCAAGGTGGTCCCTGAAGCAGAACTCTATGCCTCTGCCTCCTTGGAGATCCTTGCCTTATCTCCAAGCAAAGTGGCATTCCAAGTATGAGAGGGAAGACTTCAAAACCGGGCAAGACTTCCATGCCACATCCTCAGATCACGCACTATGCCTTGGGCACCTGAAGAGGCTGAAATCATCCCTGCAGTCAGAACTTGATACCGGAAGATTGCTTATGATGCCAATCAAGACTGACAATAAAAGGACAGTGAAGTTTGAGAGGAGGCGGCGGCGTTCCTTGCTCAGTTTCTGAAACGTATTTATGCTTCTTGAATGCATACACAAGGTGGAAAGGATACTGAAAAAAAGAAAGAAGGAAGAATGACTTGCTATAGTTTTTTTGTTTGTTTTCCAAAGGAGAAGGAGAGGTTTTCTTGCGAAATAGATATGGGTACTTGTAAGTTCTAACACGGCAGGAAAGTGAAGTTAACATGCCAGGTTTTTTTAAGGCATGCACAGGAAACAGAAAACTCGTTCTGGATTTCATTTTTGTTTGTTGTTGTTTCTTTCGGCAGAGATGGATCATGGATGCTAGTGGTGAATCTGCTGTGTACCATGTACAGCTGAGAATTGCGGAAAACATTTTCGCCTCTTTGTTTGTTTGTTTGTTTTAAATCATATAGGTGTTGTTTTACCTTGAGCATTTGATACACGCTTGCCATGTAATTGCCGAATGTGTAAGGTGAGCTGTACTGTAGACGGGCCACATGTTTTTGTTTCATTTTGTTGTGGACGACTGGACGAGACCTCCAAATTGGTATCGAGTTGTGTTTATGGGTTGTGAGCTGGACACGTTTTGTGGTTTACAAAGAGAGAAGATTTGCGAGGAAAGGGAGCAAGATACGCGGAAACACGTGTGGATTAAGAAAAGCACGCGCCAACAGTGTACTGTACTAATGTACTAGCGGTGAACGCGCGCTAGGACCTATGCGTTGTGCTGACGGCGTGTTTGCTGTTTCTAGTGTCTTATGTTGCCTTCGTTTGTTATTTTTGATGTTAGGGAATGTAACTGACTTTGTATTTAATCTATTTTTGCTGCTGAGCGTCAAAGTGATGGTTTCATATGGCAGTGGGGCCTGTTTCATATGGTCTGGGCACCAACCAGGCCACCGTTTATTTCTATAGTACATGCTAATCACCACTCCACAATAATTGTAGCATCCAAATAGAAGGATTAAAGGGACACGAAAGAAAATTGGACAAGACATCTTCTCAGATGAATAGAAGCCATCAGCACACAAAACCGGCGGAATACCAAATTCAAAATAATTTAGAATAAGAAAATAAGAAAACCATGAGAACTTCTCATATGTATACACTACCATGATATCTTTCAGAACTCCGCCAGAAGAAAAGCGGTTACATTATGCAATAGAGAACTGAGCAAAGCTAAGAGATATTAAGCCTCCTTCGTAAACCAAGAGCATAATTGCACCAACAAAACGTGCTACGAAGAATGTTCTCTCCAACTCAATCCATTCGTCCAATTTCAGATTTACATGACCCAGAAAGGCAACGATATATAGGCCTGCGACGGCCAAAGCGTCTCTTTTAACTGGAAATCATGACGGCGCAATAAAAAACAATGGCATAAAACAGGTCAATAGGAACAAAGATTGATAGCTAACAGAAGTCAATACCTACGTGTTGATGTTCCTGATTAACATAGCCAAGAAATGCAAGCCTCCATATTATTCTGACATACACCATGAAAATGTCTCTGGTAATTAGAAATCTTCAAGAGGGAACATAACCTAGAAATAGAAGTCTGTATTTTCTTCGGACCTTTGACATCATGGCATCAAAACGCCTGTGGCAGGTACTCTACTAATCATCATAAGGTACTGAGAAACGGTGAGGGCAAGCAGATTAATAGGAAGACACATCAGTAGGAAGTATTAGTACCTAGGTGATGGCAACCATGTTAGTCAATTCATCAGTTTCAATGACTGATGAGGTAAAGCGAAATAGCCATTAACCTATCCGAGGCCTCCATTGATCATAAACTTAACCAATTAAGTTTTTCATAATTGTTTAGTAGCGTGTCCTAGTGTTACCACTATTCAGAATTTCAGACCAAAAGAGAAGTATGCTTTTTACCTTGTTGCATATATATGATGCCATGATGGACCGAATCCTCATGACGCTGTGCATTTCTGGAAAACATTCCATTATAGCTAGTTGCTGCCTCCTGTAAGCAGCGTCTTGATCCGTGGAGGCCAGGTGTATACTCCATCCATCCATCCATCTATCTATCTCCATTTAGACACGGATAAGTATAGCCAGCATGAGTCCAAACATTTTACATATGAAACCATGCTACAACATGAATCAGGCTCGAGCATCACTCTGAAATGCAAGTAGCAGTAGTGAGAGACGGAGTGAAGAACCGTACAGAAGAGAGGGATGGTACCATGCCAATGCTAGGTGTAGAAGCTGAATCCGGCAAGGTGCGTGGATCTGGGACACAGGTTCCCGCCGCCGGCATCGAGCAACTCCACGCTAAGCCACAAAAGGGAGGGGAAACCAGGACCGGCCGCGGCCGGATTCATTCTCCTTAGAGGCAGCAGTGGGGGCGGAGGATCCCCGGCGTCGAATCGGCGGGTCGGCACAGATCCGGCGTACCTGGGGCCACCATCGGTGGACCTGCTCTCCCTGGCGGCGGCGGCACTCGGACCTGGAGGGGGAGACCGGCGTGACGGCGGGAGTAGCCGCGGAAGGATGTGCCGGACCCGCTCCCCTTGCCGGCGGCGGTGGAAGCAGCGGGGGGCAGAGGGTCGACGGCGTGGAAGGGGGCCGCGGCTCACGGGAGCGGAGGGACCGATGTGGCGACGGAAGTAGCAGGGGCTGGAGGGCTCGCCGTGGCCGAACCCGCTCTCCCCGGCGACGGCGGACCAGGCCGGGGGGCGTCAGCAGCAGGGCGCGGCGTCGATATGGAGATGGGGGGCGGTCGGAAGAAGGGGAGGGGGAGACTACGGAGGCTGCGAGGAAATCAGGCAAGGAGGGGCGACGTGGATGAAGCCTGCCCACATGAATCGACCGCCTAAACTGACCCACCCGATGAGAATCCGACGGCTGCGCTTTTCAGAGTGACGTGGCCCAGCGAAAGAAAGAAATGCCGTGGCCTTGCTCAGCTCGCAGGACTGCTACGCGCAATGAAGAATAAGTATGTATATGTATTATGGTGGCGAGTGGAATTAATGGATTATCACACAAGTGTTTGCTTTTGCATTCCTGGTTTCCTGTTGGCGTGTGCGGTGTGCATACACATGCTTCTATCCAAAAACATACAATTCCAAATCTAATTCTAGAAAAAAATTCCAAGAAAACCTTAATAAATTCCGGTAAGAGACCAAACAAACCTTCAGCCCCTTTTGTTTCGGCCGTTCTTCGGCAGGAAGGTAGAAATTTGGATTGGGAAGTCTAGCGAAGCTTGCTTTAGGGACTTTTGAAAAAACTGCAGGGCTGGAACAGGTTTTGACTTGACGCCAGAGCACCGACCTTTTCTAATAAATCCGGTCTCACCCAATGTATGATCAGGTCTAGATGAGAGGACAATTATTTTAATCCACGAAAATGACGGTATCGATATTCATGTCTTGTTTTGTGAACTACGCATGGATAAAAGTTTTCGTAAGCACAAGCAAAAAGCAAAAGGCTCATGTACAGTAAGTGCTCAAGAGAGAGTATGTCACGTCACTAAGCAACTATATAAAAACTCAGGGCCGCAAAGTAGATACTTAAATTTACACTCTTGTAAACACCTGCATAAGCATAGATATTTAGTTAAGCAACCACTTTCTCCTACAAACACCTCCGTGTCCATCCTACATGGGAAAAAATCAATTTCTTTTCTATGGTCTAATAGGTTTTTGCGCTACTTGAATTTTTCTTGGGGCATTTGATTGTAATTTTTCTTGCTTTCAAGGTTTAGGATAAAAGATTATGCGTGTAGGCCACATGCATCTCAAGAAGTAAGGTTGGATTTTTCCATGCATAGGCCATTTGCATCTCAAGGTTTAGGAAAAATATAGGGCATTTCAATCTTGTAGTGCTGAAATCAGTGATCACGCCGTTCGATTGTAAATTCTCCAAACTAATAGGAGTTTTTATTTCTGTTAAACTTGATCCATTGATACAACCCTTAGATCATGGAGTATATCTTAGGGTTCAATTTTTGAAAAAGGAGGAACATTTCTTGCTTTCTTTCACTCGTGTCTTCCTGCTGACAACGTGAGGGGAGACAACGGCGGCGCATCGTGAGTGGAGGCGGCACCGGCCTGAGGGGAGACGACGGCAGCACAGGGGTGAGGGGAGGCGGTGGCGGTAGCGTGAGTGGAGGCAAGGCAGGTGGTGGCGGCGTGAGGGGAGGCGGGAGAGAGGAGGTGAGATGAAGATGAGGGGGGGGGGAGAGGTTGACAGGTCGGTCCCACATGTTTTTTCTTGTATATGCTATTTGGACCGCCATGTCACACGCCATGGTGGCAAAACCACCCTAAAAACTACAGTGGGGTGTTATTTGTACTTTTTTTTAGTTTTGTAGGATGGAATACCTAGTTTTATATTTCACATGAATATGCAAACAAAGGACTATAGTTTAGGGTGAAATATAGATTTTTTCCTTTATTTTTTTTCTCATAGTTCAATGAGTTGAATGAATCAAGAACTGAGTGCACGTGTCAAAAGTTACATCTTACGATTTTGTCAAACAGGCTAGTGAAGAAGAGTATGTCGAGTGGTTATATTTTCTACCTTTTGAGAAGCTTACCTTTGATATTATTGTTAAATTTTCTCGCAAATGTTGTGTACAAGACGAGATGAAAAGGTAATGTGTTCGCCATACAAGTTTAGACCATAGTTTTTTTTTAAAGAAATTGGTGGTTCCTGTTGTCATCGAGACAAATTGATTTTATGTTCTAGTTGACCTCGCAAATTTTACTACTCAGTAACGATTAACGAAGATGATTCGATTTGTTTCCAAAAAAAAAGTGGCAGTTAGTTGGTGGAAAGTGCTTTGTTAGGAAGCAATTTGTACAGAAAGTGGAACATCAAGGTTTCGTGGTGTAGTTGGTTATCACGTCAGTCTAACACACTGAAGGTCTCCGGTTCGAACCCGGGCGAAGCCATGATTTTTGTTTTATTTTTTTTAATTCACGTCAGTCTAACACACTGAAGGTCATAACAAAAATCGACTTTAATAGGGCTATTTTAATTTGTTGAGCTTGAGCCCAGTACGTTGTTGGCAAATGGTCAATCCACCGTGCATTTATGATTTATGCCCCTCCTCCTTTTCTTTTTTAAGAAGAACATGGAA
Organism: Raddia guianensis; assembly: GCA_036346415.1. Classification (NCBI taxonomy): domain Eukaryota; kingdom Viridiplantae; phylum Streptophyta; class Magnoliopsida; order Poales; family Poaceae; genus Raddia; species Raddia guianensis. The sequence continues at coordinate 76,296,709 of CM070534.1, forward strand.
CACGAGGCAACAAGGACACAGCACGTGTGACGTGCGTACCTCATCAATCATCTCATCCCTTTCCATAAACACCATTTAGACCTTGCTTGTTTCATGTTAACGTTGAGTTGTGTTTAACCGTAGCAAATTTGTGACCCCCTCAAAATACTTTTTAACGAGTTCAAAAAATTATAGAAAAATATTTTACAAACTTTAAGAAGAACTATTTAAAACCTCACAAGAATGACTACAAAACATTACATCATTTAGCTTATATAAAAATAACAAATTTTCATTTAACTTAATTTAATTTAATTTAATCTGAAACAAACAAGGCTTTAGAAGAAGAAAAAAGTCACCCCTCGTCCCTCTTGAGAGCACCATTTATACAAGAAAATCAATCTTATAGTGTTGAGAAGTTAACTTCTCTACGGGTATTTTTTTCGAGCCTCGCACCTAGCGAGTAGCGAAGGAATAATCATGTTACAGGAAATAATCTTGTACAGCTAAGTTCCTGTCTCGAAAGTTTCAATATGTGACTTCGAGACACAATAGTTTTTTTTTACGATGTCTTGTAGAGAGGTGAGGATGAAATGATTGATCTTCATTAAGAGCAAATTATCCGCTTAGCATTTTTGAGTTACCGTGCTATGTTTTTACATAGTGGAATTATTTTTTATGCTGAGAATGTTATGCGGTTGAATTGCCCTTTTTACATGTGTTGGAATTAGTTTTCTGAGTGGAACATGTGGTGTGGCGAAAGTCCGCCAAGTTTTGACTTTGCTTTGCCTAGATACCCTCGGTGAAGTGAGTTGTTTCGATCTATAATCTCGAACAAAGAAAATTTGATCATACATTAAAAGAAGAACTATTTTTCTTGAGAACAAAAGCAATCCATTGTTTACTAACTTATGTCTCTTCTTTTGTTTTTAAGATGGACGAGATAATTTTTTATTTTTTCTTTCGTATAGTTGATATGAACTATTTTTCTATAATTGTAGTTGACATGGACTCGCGCGCCGCCGGAGCCACGTCCCTACTCGGAGAAGCTCGCCGCGCCACAGCGCCCGCATTGCCCTCCGCCTCACCCAGCTCGCCACCGCCTCCCGTACCGCCGCTTACCGGAGCTCGCCGTCCCGCTGAACCACGCCATCTGCCCTTGCACCGCCACAGGCCAGAGATGTCGCCGCTCGCCCCTTTCCCTTGTCGAGCCGTCGCCGGAGCCGTGTCCTCCCCCTCCCCCTCCCCCTCGTCGTCTCTCTCTCTGCTTGTGAATGAGGATGAAGACCGCGTCCCGCTGCTGTTCGCTCAGCACAACTTCTCCAAATTCTACCTCCTAAACTGTAGGTCGATTTCCCTCCGAATCAATTTTGCTAATATCCTCTTGACTTATAGATTACGTACTAATTTATTTGAATTTCCTTGCCTGTTGTTCATTTATTAGTGCCTTGGTTTGCGTGTAGACCGAACCGATATTTTTACTGGAGACATGAATGCGGACAACTTCCTAAAGGAACACCAAGATTCGGTTTTGCATTAAGGTGTTACCGACGATTCGCGAAAAATCATCAACACCCGGTTTTGGACCAATGTGTCGCCGATGACTTTTCGGAAGGCTATGGAGGCTCAGACTTGGATGGAGACCCTGTTTTCAAGCCCGTAAAATTTGCCCCTGTGAGCATTTTGTTGCTGGTTGGATGGACAAGACTCTCAGGTCATGCTCAATTATAATGTACACAGCTTCCTAAAAAATTTCCCCAAAATTTCTTAAAATTATTTCTCCGGTTGAAACCCACAGACATATTTGCTAGTTACTTATTCATTGTAGTTGATATGGACTCGTCTTTTAATCTAAGCTGTTATAATCTAGTAACAGTATAATTGATGGCGTAGTTCTTTCCTTTTCTCTCCGATTAATGTGATGGTTTTTAGTATTTTAAAATTTATGTGGTGGTTCCGTTTAACTTTACTTTAATATAACAAGCAAGATGTACGGTGTATTTGCGTGGATAGATTATTTATGTCAATTCTTTAATTGACATGGACTCTTATCCCTGTTATTTTCTATTCTAAATTTATGTGTTTATTTATTGTATGCAACATGAACTCTTCCTTTTATTCTCACGTGCACTCTTATTTGTACTATTTTTATTTTAAATTTCTATTATTGCTTTGTTGCAGCTGATATGAATTCCTTTTATTAGCCTATATAGTATGGGCTCTTATTTATACTATTTTTTGTTTTTCTTGTTGCAGATGAATCTAATGTTATAATCTGGACTCCAAATAATCGATGGTGTATATGCTTCTCTTTTTTGTAGTTAAATCTAATCGTTATAATTTGGACTCCGAATAATCGATGGTGTATGTCTTTTTTTGATTAATGTATTTTAGGATTAATGTTGTAGCTTTATTGGCTTTTGTTTTAATTATATAACAGATGGATGGATTTGTAGCTGATGTGAACTCCTTCTATCAATCTAGCTTATGTGGACTCTTATATCTATCATTTTTTTGAATTTATAATAATTTTTTATTTATAATTATAGCGGATATGATCTTTTTCTATTGATTAGACATGTACTATTATTTATAATTTTTTATCTTAGATTTAAATTTTATTTTTTTATCGAAGATACATGGTACGAACTATTTCTTTTAATCTGGATTCTTAGAGCATCCCCATCACACCCCTTAAAATGGCCTCTATTTCAAAATTTTTCAAATGCATTAGGAGGGAATTTGGTCCATGTGAGTAGCAGAGACTGTAGTTGTATTATTCTTGTAGCGATCGAGAAAAATTTGAAGCCTCACGTGATGCTCTTATGGTTATTATTTTAAATTTTAAATTTTTATTTTTTTAATATAAACCGTTATAACCTCGTCTCACTAAAATCAAATATGTAGATCTTTTTATGATTTATACGAGAATTTCTTCGATTAACATGTTTGGCTTCATCTAATGTCTTAATTAGATAGATTCCGTCTTTCTTGCTTTGTTTTATCACTGATGCTGTTCGTTTGTGGGTGTGTGTGACCGTCGTCCATCTCCGGCGAGGGAAAGGGGAAGGAAGGGAGATCCATGGTGATGGAGGAGCTGGTGAGGTGAGGTGAGGTGAGCTCACCCCAACCCTACCTTTCCCTTCCCCAATCCCCCACCAACTGCTTCGCTCCTCGCCTCGCCGCCGCCGCCGCCGCCCATGGCCACCAAATCCTTTCTCCCTCCCCCATTCATCTCTTCTCCCCCCACGCACCCCCGCCCCACCCTTGCTCTAAAGCCCCCGCGCGCCCCCAGGCGCGCCTTCGCATGCGCCGCCGCCACCTCCGGCGACCCCTCCCCCGCGCCAGACGCCAACAACCCCTTGGCCGCGCTCCTCCAGCTGCCCCGCACGCTGTGGCGCCGCACCCTGCACCCGCTCGGCGACTACGGCTTCGGCAAGCGCAGCGTCTGGGAGGGTGGCGTCGGCCTCTTCATGGTCTCTGGCGCCGCGCTCCTCGCCCTTGCGCTCGCCTGGCTCCGCGGCTTCCAGCTCCGCTCCCGCTTCCGCAAGTACGCCGCCGTCTTCGAGTTCACCCAGGCCTGCGGCATCTGCGTCGGCACGCCCCTCCGCATACGCGGGGTCACCGTTGGCTCCGTCGTCCGCGTCGACTCTTCCCTCAGGAGCATCGATGCCTATGTCCAGGTGACTTCGACCATCCCTGCTGCTCTCCACTCACTAGTCAATTTCGTTATTTCATAGTATATCTACCACACTCTTATGGTATCAGCTCCATCTTTTACATTACTCTTATCCACCCAACATATTGCAACATCTCAGTGTTGATTGCAAAATACACCGTCCAACTTGCTACATTCAAGTTGGACGGTGTAATTTGCATCCAACATTGAGATGTTACATTCCTCTTCCTCAAAAAAAAACCTTGTTACATTCCAGAGTCCTAAGTTATAATTTAGGCAGGATTTGTTTCTATACTACTTCTTGCCAACCATGTCCTTCTAACTGTTAATCAAAAGGTCCAAAACTAGATTCAACTTTTAGATGAATGCATATGTTATTTAATTCAATGGCCGTGTGCTGCTGAGTGACCAACTTAAAAGTAGTTATAAAGCTGATCACAGGCAGTTTTATTAGTTTTTAATGATGAAAAGGCACCTAGAACTTAGGCATGTCAGTTGTTTTGTGGCCATGTTGATTCACAGTGCCTCACCAGTCACTGGTTTTGTCGAATCTGGTAACCTACAAGTGTGAGGATGCCAAACCTGGTAGTTTAGTCAGCATGCCTAAATAGTATGGTCAGAATCCTCTGGTTAAATGCTTGAATTTTTCATTTCTCCCAGTGATTGGTATTTTTTATCGAGGACTTGCATCTTCAGTTCGCTGTTGATGTTACATTGTTACTGGCCTTTCTAAATGATGCATTGTGTTACCCTGAATGCTCGTGATTCATAGAGCAGCATTTTGAAGCTGAACCACACTTTACTTCACCCCCATAAGCTTCTCACCTCTATCTCAGGTATAGTTTTTTCGAACGGACAATTTCCAGCTGGATAGTTTGGTTGGTTTTATTCCCCAATTTCAATCACCAGTTCATGACCACATTACTATTGTCTGCTTGTTATCAGCTCATCTTCATATTTTGATCTCATTCTTTAATCTATTCAAAGGCAGGCTGGCATTACCATCCGGTGAGAGGAAGTTATTATTTGATGCTAGTGGCATGCTAATAACTCGTGTATCCATAGTTCCTTATTTCTATTGTTGACCACACTCGCATTTATTCAGTGCATAAACTCCCCTTTATGGTACATGATAACATGCACTATACTGAATTTTCGCTATCTTCATTGTGGCAGGTTGAAGATGATAAAATTATTATACCCCGTAATTCATTGGTTGAGGTGAATCAGTCTGGTCTTCTAATGGAGACATTGATTGATATTACACCAAAAGATCCACTCCCTACACCTTCAGTCGGCCCCCTTGACCCAGACTGTTCCAAAGAAGGTTTAATTCTTTGTGACAAAGAGAGGATGAAAGGACAGCAAGGAGTAAGCTTAGATGCACTGGTTGGAATATTTACCCGCTTGGGGCGAGATATGGAAGAAATCGGTGTTAATAAAAGCTACAAGTTGGCTGAAAAAGTTGCATCTATAATGGAAGAAGCACAGCCTCTCCTTTCACGGGTACAACATTCTCACCAATTTTTTGTGTAACAGTTTGCAACCTTCGATATATTTCTCACATCTTTCATGTTGAATCTCTGTGCAATGAATAAGTTTTTTTTTTCCAACTCAATGCTGTTGATTAGGATTCCATGGTTCAAATGCTTTTCCCTAAGTTGAGGTTTCGACGTGCAGACCAGCACATGATCTGACTGTGGCATCACTAGTATGGATTTAGTGGAATTTAAAATGCTAGAATTCCACAATAACACAGACAAAACTGATCCAGTTTTCCCGTACTTTCACAACACTTGGGTTGAACTGCAGGAAATTTCATTAGTAGGTCCATTGTATCGCTGTTGCTTATATGCCCTGGTTAGTATTTTTTTTAGGAAAGAAAGCATGTTTGATTAACACTGTTTTTAGAACCTTTATCAAGAGGAGGGGACCCCTGCTTAGAATGGATGTGGTGTTAGATTTTCATTTATGTTGCATGTTTTTGGAAAGTAGGGCATTGGATGGTGCTTCCTCCATATACACAACTTTTTTAATCTTATTTTGTTGACAAAATTGTGAATTTTGTTGGACACTACTTTCTGTGGCTAAATGGCATGTGCGTCAAGTTAAATATTAGTGATGGAACAGATTGAAGCCTTAGCTGAAGAAGTTCAACCTTTGCTCTCTGAAGTTCGTGACAGTGATCTGCTGAAGGATGTGGAAACTATAGCTAAAGGCCTGGCTGATGCATCCAGTGATTTAAGGTACTGCTGGAATGCATTGCAATGTAATAGATCTTCTTTAAGTAGCTTTGGTTTAGAACACTTTTTTTGGTTGAACACATTTAGAGTTAAGACTCATGATTATCACTAAAATAAAGCGGAGTTTCTGAAAAAACCAATAAGCTGTAATTGGCCCCATATAATGGAGGGATCACAAGGTTGTAGGATCTGAAACCCCGAGTTGATGTTTTGTTAGAAAGAAGTTTATGTACACAGCTGAACTGGAAATCCTAGTACTACTTGTTTTTCTTGTAATGCTTCCAAGCTTTATCACAAGCAATGCTCCATGAACATGTACCTCAGCATAATTTTGGTCTCGATATAATCTGCTAGGACTAAATGCTACGATAAATGCTTTGCTTTTCTTATGTACTGTATGTAGCATAGTATTTATCTCTATATAATCTGCTAGGACTAAATGATACATGAAATGCTACAGTAGGTGTTTTACTCTCTCTTTTTTTTATGCTACCTTGCAGAAGGTTGAAATCTTCCATGCTAACCCCTGAGAACACTGATCTTATCAAGCAGTCTATTTTCACCCTTATATTTACTCTGAAAAATATTGAGGTTCGTATCACCATTCTTCCACTTCTTTCTAGTTTTTATTTCTTGAAGTGAAGAGCTGGCTTGTAAGGTGGTGTTTGCATGTGCTGTGGCCTTGCTACTTTCAGAGTATCAGCTCAGACATCTCTGGCTTCACCGGTGATGAGGCAACCAGGCAGAACATCAAACTGCTGATCAAGTCTCTTAGCAGATTATTGTGATCTCGTAGCAGAATAACACTGGGACCTCGGCTTTCTATGTCGAGAAGCAGGAAATTATTGTTAGACTAGGCCGTCTTGATAAGATTGAGGCAGTCTTTTTGGAAAAGAGAAGCAACATTTGACAAGGTTTCGGTTAGAGGGACTAAACCCTTGAGTTTTCAGCATTCTTGGCATTGAAAAATTAAAAAAAGTGATATAAACAAAAGGAATGTCCATGAGTTTATTGTTAGTCATCTAAGGCCATTTTTGTTTAAAGGAGTAGTGCCTTACAGTTGTGGCTGAGCAAATGTAATCAGTGGAAACAGTAAATTAAGCTTGGTTGCTCGCAGCTTTCTTCCTACAGCTCGCAGTTTTGTTTTCTCCATTGGTGTTTTTTTGGTTTGCTATGGCGTGCACGTGGCTTGAGTTGAACCATGTATGTAGTTGAACTTGAAGAGATGTATTACCTTTGGTTGCCTGCTGGAGTTGATCTAAAATATGGTTGTTGCACCTGTATTTTGAGCATCCTATGCGCGTGACTGAGAATGAGATTTGACAGCAGATCTCATGCAGATGCAGGATTTGTTAATGTCGTTTAAGGGCTCTTTGTTAGGTTAGGTTGTTGAACAATCGTTTTCCTTATCGCTGTGGTGTGCAATGTTTACCTATTTGCCTATAAGCTAAGATTCTAACTCTATCTTTTCTCCATGCCCAATAATTGTGTTGTGCCTGCAGCCTAGAGTTAGCATCCATACATGATACATCCATCTCTCTCCCTCCTTCAATCACCGTTTGCGCCATGAGCCATGACTGTGCTCTCCGAGTTAAAAGAAGGATCGTTTTCCATTTCCTGATCCGCGCTGCTTTTTAATTTATTCATCAATGCTGTCTTTTGCCATTGTTGATGTGATGTGATGGGCAAGCAAATCACCTTTGCGAAACAGCTGTTGTGCTGTTGTGCGAATACAAATGTTGGTTTTACTCGTCTACCAACAAGAAAACAGCAGCTACATACACGTACGTAACTCTATATTTTAGACGATGAAAGAAACTTTTGGTCTCCGTACGGCTATTACGAATACTTATTAAAAAAAGATTAAAATCAATATGCTAAGACAAACAAAAAGAAAAAAACAAAAAGAAAAACAAACTTATGTCTCATAACGATCATCTGCGATTTTATAAAGGCAGCAAATTAAGTTCAAAATCATCTCACAACACCGATTTAACGAGAAAAAAGGTAACGGTTGAAACAACCAGTCTTCAATAGCAATGTTGACCAAGCAAAACAAATTGTAATAACTCAAATTTATCACACAGTCGTCCATTAAATCAACGAACTAAGATCCAATCCAGCAAGAAGACCATGTCCCTCAATGGCACCTATAGCAAGATAACAACACTCATGAGCATCACCGTCGTTGAATCCAGCTAAAAAACGCCAGAAACTGAGACTACTTTAGCACCTTTTTGTCACTCATGGAGCACAAATAGAATAGGAGCACATGCATAGACTACTTTAATACCTATTTTACCGAGATCAGTTCGCCATATTTACAAAAGCAGCCCTTATTTTTCTTCCCCTACACTCCCTCTTCTTATCTATCTATCTATTATATTAAAGCAGAGTTAAACGGAACCACCACGTTAATTCTAAAATACTCTTGCTCTCTCTCCCCTAGCTTAAGCTTGGCTTCGATGGCTGTGTTGCCCATCGGCTTGGCCCTGTTTCGCTCGTCAGCTATAACAGCCCGAATAGATGGGCAAAAAAACTCAGGCCCTGTTTGAAAGTGGAGTTATTTTGTAGTTTCTATGCAAAACCATGGTTTTCTCAAAAACCATGGTTTCTGAAACCATGAAGTGTTTGGAAGCAACCCCAAAAACTCTGTTTTGAAAACCGTAGTTTTGGCAAAACTATGGTATTTTTGGAGTTTTGTAGACTCCACTCCACACCAAAGTTTTCTAACTTGTGCTAGCAAACAATGGTTTTCAAAACCATGGTTTTTTATGATCATAGCAAAACACAAACAATGGTTTTACAAAACCATGGTTTTAAAAAACTCCATTTCCAAACAGGGCCTCAATTGTTTCCATCAACAACACCATAAACCTCGTACGGAAAGCTCGGAAACCCTGTGGTTCTGTCATCGATGATGAAACCTTGTCCTAAAAAATACTTAGGTTTTCTAGTCTGTGAGGATTCCGAATTCCAACGCGGTTTCTGCCCATCATTGGCTCGGGACGCAGGGGAGGGTCAGCTAGGCAGAGATGCTTGGCTCAACTGGGGAGTGGGAAGAGAAAGTGAGGAGGAGAAAGTTGGGGAAGAAAGCGAACTATAGGAAACGTTTTGAAAGTAGTGATGCACAATGGGTCATGGGTGATGTGGATAGTATAAGTAATTGCTTGTGTACGTAATGGCAATCGACACGATCCACCCGGTTTACAGTGACAGTTGAGGAATAAATTAATAAGTCGCCCATATATGCATAATGAATCTGTAATCTGTTGCAAGAAAGAGAGATGAAAGAAACGAGAGGAAGCTGGCAGGGTTCCTTAAATTAAAAAAATGACTCACTCTTTTAAATTAAAATGTTATTTTGGTTATTAAAGTAGAAGAGAGAGATTAGAGTAGGTATGTTCGGAATAAGAAGTGTTTTTCCTTGAATTACTTAGAATTTTAATGTAGCTATTATTGCTTGTTGAGTACTCCGTACTCATTCTTTCTTGCTATTAAACCCTTGTTAGATGTGAGCCAGGAAGGCAATATGAGCGATGGCCACGATAACCCTGACACCGATGGGCATTTCGAGTTGGAGCCATATCTAGAAGATATGGGCCCTTTGGAAGACTATCTATAATAACCACTCGTGCAACGTTAAGTGAGGAGTATTACAATAAAAAGGGCATTGTACTGCTACTTTGTATGTGTAAGGTATGGAGGGGCAATATCTATTTGTTGATACATTTAGGCGCCGTTCTTTTCAGGTTAACGGTTTAATAGCTTGACGACTTATCTACGTTTTGAAAAGACATGCTGAGTTTTTGAGTCCGTTTTTTCGCTGTTTTGAAGGTGGGCCCTAACGCTTTAAAAAGCAAGTCCAACGAAATGGATCTGAATCTTGAGACTACCTCAAGAAGCTCAGTCATTTCAGTCGTTCAGCTGTTCAGCCGTTTAGATCAGCTCAAAAAAACAGGCCCTTAGCCCTGCGTGGCATCATGATATAATAAAGCATGAAACTCTGTATAATTATTGTTTTGTTGCAATACTCTAACTTGAGCAATGCACTTGATGTGACATAGGCAGTGCTATGTACTTCGGATGTATATGCTGACACGCACACAAATACCTCATGGTTTTGAGCCTAAAGATGTCATTAGCATGTGGTAATTGTGAGGGTTGTCTCAGCAATAAGCTATCTATTGTTGTGTTAAAGCAGACTTATATGGATCCAATATATTAATACTAAAATACTATAAAATCACACAATAGTTAAAGAGAAAAAGAAATATATACACCGTTGATTATTGTGAATCCGAATTTACAACGGCTTATATTAAAAGAATAGTACAATACATATCCACTACAATAATACAATGAAAGCAATATAAAAAGAAATTATATATCAGAGGTACAAAAGGTATCCATATCAAATATGAGATCTAGCCGCGCAAATGACACCTTACTTGTTATATAATTGAAACAGGAGCCAACAAAACCACTGAAACCGTTGATTTCAATGGTGCCAGATTATAACAGCTTAGATTAAAAAATATTAGTAATTCAGAATTAAAAATAATAAAAAACATAAAAATATAAATTTAGAATAAAAATAGAAATAAGAGTTCATGTTGGATTAATATAAAGAGATCATACCCGCTACAATTACAAATAAAAGTACATAAATTTAATTTTTTTTAAAAAAAGATTCTATGTCAAATTAATAGTAAGAGTCCATATCAACTACAAATACAAATAAATATTCATAAATTCAAAATAACAAATAGAAATATGAGTTCATGACATATTGATATAAATAGTCCATGTCATCTACATTTTAGAATAAAATAACATAAACCTATTATATATATAAAAGCAAAACAGAGTTAAATGGAGACACCACATTAATCCTATAATACTTAAAAATCCCACGTTAATCATGAGAGAACACAGAATATCTATGTCGTCTATTATGTTGGGTCCAAAATATAATAGGTTAGATTTTTAAAAATAGTTTATATTCACTATAGTAATAAAATAGAAGCAATTCAAAATAAGTCTATATCGAATACGAAATTTAAAAAGGAGTCCATATCAAATACGAGATAAGAAAAGGAGTCAATATCAAATATGAAACACGTGATCTAGCCGGGCAAATGCGAAGTGGGCCAACCAAGAGGAGCACAGGGGAGAGGAAGGAAAAAGGCAAATTTTGAGATTTGGAGAGCTTTTCTTGAAAGGTGCACGATAAAAGAGGTGGGGTCACAAATCATCGAGGACCAAATGACAGCAGAGGTATGAGAGCATTTTCAGTGGTGGAGTTAACTAGCAATAAGCAAGCACCAATAGCATGTTAAGTTTTTTAATAAACTAGCTATAGCATAATTTTAATAATTAAACATGGGTCCGCGTGCAGTAGTCTTCATTTGCTTTGAAAAGAGTTAGGTCCTCTCTCCTTTTCCTCTCTCCTCGATTGATTGTTATAAGCAAAATGCTGAGTTAGCTGGGATGGTCTCTAAAATTTTTTTAAAAATTGAAAAGTTTCGAAAATGGATTGTTTAGGGTTTTAGATGAATTACAAAATTTGTTTCATATAAATTAGACACCGTATGACATAGTTATAGAAGTTATAATCTGTTTACAAGTCAAAATACATGCCGTCCATTTATACTGCTACTGCAGGGGATCTGAATCGGGGGAGGCATACGACGTCGGATCGGCGGCGAACGGTCGGATCGAAGCCTCCGGCCCGGCGGCTCCCTATCTTGTACTCTCTCTCTTGGTTGCCTCCCGTTGCATTGCACCCGAGCTGATAAGCAGGCAAGCTACAAGCCATGGCGGCCATGGCCGTCGCTGCCGCCTCCGTCCACCTCTCGCCATCGCCGTCGCCGCCGCCGCTTCCACGTAGCAACAGCATCCCTCTGCCTCCGCCCATCCCCACCGCCTCCTCCCTCCCCCACTGGAACGCCCTCCTCGCCGACCTCTCTCGCGCCGGCCGCCACGCCCACGCCCTCGCCCTCCTCCCTCCCCTGCTCGCCGCCTCCCGAGGCCTCTGCCCCGACGCCTTCACGCTCCCGCCCGCCGCCAAGTCCTGCGGCGCCCTCCGCGACGCCGCCGCTGGCCTCCAGCTCCACGCGCTCGCCGCCAAGCTCCGCCTGGACCATGACCCCTTCGTCGCCAACTCCCTCCTCTCCATGTACGGCAGGTGCGGCCGCGTCAGCGACGCCCAGAGGCTGTTCGATGGAATGCCTGCCAGGAACCTGGTTTCTTGGAACGCGCTCATGGTGGCGCTCTCCGACGCCGGGTTGCCGCGCCGAGGGTTGGAGCTGTTCGTGGAGTGCCTGTGTGTCGGGATGGTGCCCGACGAAGGCACGCTGGTGGCCGTGCTCCCGATGTGCACCGTGGAGACGGGCAGAGCAGTGCATGGGCTTGCGGTGAAGTCCGGCTGGGACGGGGAGCCGCGGGTGAGCAACGTGCTGGTCGATATGTACGCCAGGTGCGGGGAGGTCGCCGGCGCCGAGCGCGCCTTCTGGGACTCTGACCAGAGGAGCGTGGTGTCCTGGAACGTGATGCTCGGCGGGTATGCTCGGAACGGTGAGGTCGACGCCGCATTCGAGCTCCTGCAGGAGATGGTGACGGGGCATGGCGATGGCGATGGCGATGGCGATGGCGATGGCGTGCCGGCGGATGAGATCACCATGCTCAGCGTCCTGCCGGTCTGCTCGGAGCCGCGCAAGCTGAGGGAGCTGCATTCCTTTGTGATCCGGAGAGGTTTGCATTCGACGGGCGTCATGGTCCCCAATGCACTGATCGCAGCCTACGGGAAGTGCGGGTGCTTGCTCCATGCCCACCGTGTCTTTGCCGGCATGCGGAGGAAGACGGTGAGCTCATGGAACGCGCTGATCGGCGCACACGCGCAGAATGGCGAAGCGAGCACGGCCGTCGAGCTCTTCCTTGAGATGGTGGGTGGTGGACTCAGGCCTGACTGGTTCAGCGTTGGGAGCCTGCTCCTGGCATGTGCCGGCCTGAAGCACCTGCTCCACGGCAAGGCCGCCCATGGATTCATCCTGAGGAATGGGCTGGAGAGGGACTCCTCCACCGCGGCCTCGCTTCTCTCCGTCTACATCCAGTGCGGGATGGAGCCTTGTGCTAGGCTCGTGTTCGACGCGATGGAGGACGAGATCAAGGACGAGGTTTCATGGAACACGATGATCTCTGGGTACTCGCAGAGAGGACTGGCACTCGAATCCCTGCAGCTCTTCCGGGAGATGCAGATGCAGTCCGGCGCCGGCGCCGGCGGGCCTTCGCTCATCTCAGCGACGGCCGCGCTGGCGTCTTGCTCGCAGCTGGCGGCTGTCGGGTTGGGGAAGGAGATGCACTGCTTCGCGCTGAAAGCGGGCTACTGCCAGGACCCGTTCCTGTCCAGCTCCATCATCGACATGTACGCCAAATGCGGGTTCCCAGGCGACGCGAGGGCCTTCTTCGACGGGCTCAAGACGACGAGAGGGAGAGACCCGGTGCCATGGACGGCGATGATCACGGGGTACGCCATCCATGGGCTCGGGGAAGAAGCCGTGGACCTGTACGCCCAGATGCGGCGAGAGGGGGTGGAGCCTGACGAGCTCACCTATCTTGGCCTCCTCATGGCGTGCAGCCACGCTGGGATGCTGCGGGAGGGCCTGGAGTTCTTGGAGGAAATGAGGAGGCCCGGGCCGGAGCACTACGGCTGCGTGATCGGCATGCTGAGCCGGGCGGGGCGGTTCGCGGACGCGGTGGCGCTCATGGAGGAGATGCCGGAGGAGCCGGACGCCAAGGCGCTGAGCTCCGTGCTGTCCGCCTGCCACATCCATGGGGAGACGGAGCTGGGGAAGGAGGTGGCGGGACGGCTGCTGGAGCTGGAGCCTGACAAGGCGGAGCACTACGTGCTTGCGTCCAACATGTACGCCGGGTCCGGGCGGTGGGACGAGGTGAGGAGGGTGAGGAGGAAGATGAGGGACGCCGGCGTCTCCAAGGACCCAGGCTGCAGCTGGGTGGAGGTGGCGGGCAAGGTGTACAGCTTCGGCGCAGGCCAAGGTTACGACTTCCAGCATCAGGATCACAAACACCACCACAACAAACAGTCAGATTAGCACACGCAAAATTGTTTTTGTTTCACCCCTCCTACGCATTTACATTCTTGCCTCCCAGTACAGATCTGAAGAGTCACAACAGTTCTCTCACACTGATATTTGGAAGGATACAGCCTTGCTCCCAGTTCCAGATAGCAATCGAACTATCATACCACACTCATCTACGCCTCTGCCTACGGCCCAAAGGCTGACAAAAATACACACTGATAACACAAAAAGTTATTAAACCGAGCACGCCTCACAAAAAGTTGCGCTGGCTCGATCTGAATGCTGTGTCACAAAATCGCACGAGTCGCATTAGTGGACACCATCTTGTCCTAGCCTAGTCAACACTTCATCGAGATTCGAGATAGCCACAACAGTCTGTCATCACTTCATCTTGCAAATAACAGCCACACCCCAGACAGAGATTGATCCCAATCTGATTGAGAGTAAAGAAATCCAGAGCCCTATGCATCCAACCGAAGCAGTAATTCACATGATCCATTCAACCATCTGTAAGATTATCAAGAGCCACTATTTCCCTCTTGAAGCACACCACACCAACTTCTAAGATTCTAATACAAAGTAAAAACATGATTGAATCAATACACAGGCATTAATGCCTTCCCGTTTCCAGTCTCATGAAACTAAGGCAAGGTAGAGGCTGTGAGGCTACTAAGTTGACTGGCACATGAAACTTGTAATAATTGCAAATGCGGATTAAGAGGAGACGAGATGAAGCCAGAAGATAGGCACCTAAATTTTCAAGTGTTGGATGCAGACGGGGTGGAATGAATATGATCATGTGTTTTTAATACCTACACCTTTTGCAATCCAGCTATTAAACCATATATGGATGTCCTGAAAGAGGTATATATATTATAGTCTACCAAAAGATTACACTGGGCATTTTCTTACTATAACATGCAGTGATATTGCCCTGGTTTGACCGATATACTGAAACTCCTGCCTGATTCATGCCTTCAAGCATGTGCTACTGAGGGACGTAAGAGTGGAGGAGATGGGTTACCACAAACCTTTCGTTAGCTTGGAGCAGAAGAATGCAGCTACAAATTCTTCTGCAATAAACATTGTTAAAACTAAGAATGCTAATTTTTATCCATCAAAATGTCACATTGGAGTATTTACTGAACTCCGAGATCATTTGCCAATTGCAGTATCCCACGCATTTGAAGGTATGGATTCTCCAAAAGTTTTTCATTGTTACACTGGAAACAGTGAAAAAAGAATATGTCAGATCCAACTTAATTTAATTTCCGCTCAATAAGCCGGAATGAGACTCCATCGAGCCTGTGCTCCATACCTTGATGCCATTAGATTCATCAAGATTTGTGCATATAAAGTGGATACATGCACAATAACACTATCATTTGTCTACCAAAGGTACGAATGCAATAACTACGCGATTAATTGTTTCCCAAAATGATGCGCACAGGGTAGGAGCACGGGCCCCATGGAGCACCAAGTACTTTTACTATATATATATGAAACTTGATCATTTGCTACGTTTCGGTGAGATGAACAAAATCAATGGTTCAAATCGGTTGTTAGACATCTCAGATTTCAAAACTCGTCGGGAGTATGGAGGGATCCATACTCCCGAGAGTACGCTAGCCTTCCTCTCTATCTCTCTATATATATAGAGAGAGAAAAGCTATCGTACTCTCGAGAGTACGGATTCCTCCACACTCCTGACGAGTTTTTGCAATCCGAGATTTCGTCTTGTTGAAATGTAACTCCCGACCAAGTTTCGTATTTTTTTGAATTCGTTTACTATTTCTTTCGTATTTTCAAAAATCAATCTTCCAATTAGTTGTGGTGCATCCAAAAAAGATAATTTTTGAAAACATGAAACAAATAGTAAAAAATTCAAAAAAATACGAAACTTGGTCGAGAGTTAGATTTCAACGAGACGAAGAGAATCAACGGTTCGGATCGGTCGATAATAATCTCGGATTGCAAAAACTCATCGGGAGTACGGATGAATCCGTATTCTCGAGAGTACACTAGCTTTCCTCATATATATAATATAAATACAAGGTGCATATTGATGCTATTCCTATAATATTTCAGATTTCACCCTCATGAGATGAGATGAGATGAAAAAGAGTGTCAACCTGTTGAGCTTTCGAGATGAGACTTTGAAGCATCAGCTTGTACATATCTGGTTCCTCTGTCATCATTCTCTGTGCATCCAAAATTTTATTACGAAAGAGTGGAATAGAATTATTAGCAGGCAATCATCAATTGAAGCAGACATACCTTCAAAAGAAAAGCAGCAGAATAATATGCTACCCTTGAGTCTGTATCATCTAAAAGCCCCCTGTTGGTGTTAAGTGGAGAAGGGACAAACACAAGTATTAGCTATGCACAACGTTTTAACCGACAAAGATATGCAGAATAGAAATAGATTACCGGAAGAACTCATTGCCTTCTACTTCCTTGAGTGCTTCTTGATCAGCTGTGCACTTACCAATTAAAAGTAAAAGAAGCGCTGCTCGAATATCTGATGTAGCACCAGGAAGATTGCCTCTTCCTGTGCTCCCAACAGCTATACCCAATGCAATATCATCACTAGCTGCCCCTTCAAGTTGCATCAATGGCCAGAAAAACAAAGAAGTTGGTACACGAGCTACAAGCTGCATAGGAGCTATTGCAAGCCCTCTCAGAAGTAGTGCTGCCATTGATGTTTCACAAAGCAAAGTGGATTGAGCAGATTGATTCATGCTTATATCTTGCAACGTCTCATTCCTGCAAAGATTCTTGTTGCCTACATTTTGGTGTGATGCAAGGCTTTCCAAATGGCTCTCAATGTTCTTAGTGGTGCAACCAAAAAGTTGACCAAGGGATTGAAGGCCCCCCAGGTGCATCACACTTGTGGATGGAAGCCTTAGACATAATTGAGAAAACAGCATGTCACACATCTGTATGGGAAAAATTCATATTAGATAAGATAAAACTCAAGATAACTAATGGTTGATATCAATGCTTCATTCCACAGCGGAAAGAATCAAATGACTTCAAGCAGTTAAATTAGCTCTGAAGAAAATTCTGTAATCACTAATCAGGAGTCAAGACGCATGTAGAGGAACTCAAATTTTATAAATAGGAATAAAACTTCAAAGTTTGATGCTTGGTTTCAATTAGCTGTAACCTACAATGAAGTACTTACAGAAACACTATACCTAACTGCTAGACTGAATAAGCTATGGGACCAAGTAGATTCATTGCTTCCATTGATTAAACATCCCCACCACATTAAAGAACAAGGAAGACTGTCCAGCTAGGAACCAGTTGACATAAGAAAGACAGCACCAGCTAGATTAGCAGAAGCTGTTAGCTGGGAACTAAATCAATAGATATATTAGTCCATTCCAAACTATAATTTGTGAGATGTAACCAGTAACAATGAATAGTTAAATAATGAATAAACTCTCTCTCAGAAAAAATCAAGACAATTCTGATACTACTAGTGAATTTGTAATAAAATTAAAGCCATAATTTCCCTTTTGCAAAATTTTAGGTGTCAATTCTAAGGCAACTGCCACCCAAGAAATGATGGCTTGTTGCACAAGCTTCAAACATGAGCATTTGGGTGGAAGCAAATCACCTTTAAGATGTTGGTATGATCTGTCTCATTATTTTGAACCACAAGTAACAAAGCACTGCTCATAATATCTATAACGGCAAAAGCTTTGTCCAGACGGTTTTTGCTATGATCAGAAACCGTTTGCTCTTGCATGTCACTGTCATCCAATAATAATTTGCAGCGCATCAGAAATTTTTCTAAAACATACAGAAATCCCCATCTAATGAAGTTGTGTTTTGATTTCAGAAGCCCACATAGCAGACAAACAGGCAGTGAAACTTCCGAGCATGACATGTCTTGGCTTCCAGCAACTTCAATTTCCTCTTGGAGCTTTTGGATTTTAGACCATATAGAGCCATCTGTTTCTTCGCTGATTTCTGAAAGGAGTAATTCAACTAACCAAATATATCCATGATGCCTATACGATGAAATTTGTGAGTGAAGAAGCGAGTGCAATGTAGCCCAGCAAAGCCTCGCTCTAAGTGCTACATCAGCATCCTCACATCCATCTTTAATGCTGCTAAAACACTTGCAGGATTTTGTGACTTGGATCATATAAGAAAACTCATTGTCAATCCTGGAAAACGTGCTGACAGTTCCATCAAGCTTCCTGATAACCTTCTCCACAAGCTACATATATTGAAATTTTGATCAGAAAGACCACTGCAAATAGTATTTAGACATAAAATTTGCACTGCTTTAAGTTCATCCGAACCTCTTGCTAATCCTTACTTCATAAAAGACAATATGTCATATAGTTGTGTGTTTCATTAGGATTGAGGCAGCAGAACAAAAGAGATGAACAGCAGGCATGTAGCGTAACATATTAGGTATTTCAAATAACAAATGAGGAATTTTGGTAGTGACTAGTGAGCAGTGACTGTTGGATGTTTTTTATGTGTACATGTGTGGATCACCATTCGTCATACCACATTATAGAGTTATAGAGTTGGTTACAAAAGCCAACAAGGTTGTGGATATAGCTTACCAGGTTTCACAATTTCGCAAAATCCCACCCAAATGTAGGGGCATGGCATGAAAAATCACTCGGTAAAACAAATTTGAATTAAAACAAAACAGATAGCAAACAAATTTGGAAAAATACGAAACTTGGTCGGTAGCTACATTTTGACAAGATGAAGAAGACCAGCAATTCGGATCGATCGTTAAAAATCTCGGATTTCATAAACCCGTCGAGTGTACGGAGGGATCTGTACACTCGAGTTCACACTAGCAATTCTCTCTCTCTCTCTCTCTCTCTCTCTCTCTCTCTCATATATATATAGGAAAAATATTTTTACTATATATAGAAAAAAATTAGTAGCATAAATCCAAAGCACATTACCACATTTAATTGCTCATATTCTGTTGACTGTGATAACGCCACAGATATAGCTTTTCTCAGCATGTCCCCAACGCCTTCAACACCATGCTTCACAGATATATAAAAGGCCTCTGGAGCATCAGCAAATGCAAGAAGGGAAGCGAGGGGCTTAGAATCATCATAAGTATACGTTGAAAGTCCAGCAGCTAAGCATGTTTCATTTATTTGATGCACTACATAATCAAAAAGAACAAAAAACAAATCCCGCTTCTCTTCCCTTGAGTTGGCTCGTGAATACTGCAAATGAAAAGGTGACATATTTTAATTAATATTATGCATATAATAGATAAGGAAAAAAATACCATATCCAAAAAACCTCTCACTGAAGTCAGAGAACAATGACAACATGATTATTAGAAAGGGATAGGGAACTGAATTAGCATTGGATCATAAGGATATTTAAGTGCTATATGCTATCCGATACTAATACTAAGGCCCTGTTTGTTTGAGCTTCTAGGCAGCCTTTAGCCTCAGAAGCTCAAACAAACAGAGCGCTTTTAGAACCCCCTTCTAAGAAGCCAAAAACCACCAAAAGCCTAATTTGTACAGTGATGTGAGAAGCAAGTTTTTTGTGGCTTTTTCAGAAGCAGCTTTTAAAGAAGCTGCAGCTCAAACAAACAGGACCTAAAATAGTGAAGTATTATTCTAATAGACAGGAATCGCAGTTGTCAATAACCCGGCAAGAAGCAGCAGTCCATCTGAACATAGGCAAGGGACACACTAACCTCAAGACAGATATAGTCAACACCACCAAGAAGATCTATCCGCTCAGGAACAAAATGTGTATCAAGAGCACCATTCTGAGTTCCATCTGATACTTGGTACAGCATATTTGTCAGCATGCAAATGAGCTTGCTGTGCACTACTTTTGCCCAAGAGTGTTCCACACTAATCTCAAGAAGAGTCTTAACAACCTGTTCATGATAAAACAAATGCACATGTGGTTTTCAGACCCCTTCTTTTTTAGAAAGAAATAACAACAGTTTACAGAAATTGCTTTAAACTAGTAAACAGTATGTAAACTACAGCTTTAGAAATTCATGCCATCCAAAAGATAATATGTGAGAAAATGTCTGACTATACATAAAAGAAATGATCATGTGCATTTCACAGCCTAGCAGGGAAAAAAATCTTTATGATGATGAACATCCATATTTTAGAAATATGCCAACACCAATAGCAATCTCCCAAAGCCTCTAGATTCACCTTCATTCAGTGCTTTTAGTTATTTCATTGTACATTTGTGTGTGTGTGAAAGTAGACTAGTAAACAGAAAATCATAATGCAAGCTCAAACCATATGTCTAGCATTAAATTAGAGGTAAAATGGGTACATTTACAGCTAAAAACCCAACAGCAATAATAATAATAATAATAATAATATTTTTTTCAGTACTCGTTGTTGTAAAAATTTAAGGCCTCATTTGGCAACAAAGGGCAAAAAAAACCCCCATGATTATAATCCCCACGGGGATATTCTAGTCACTTCACATCCCCAAGGAAACACCCCTTCCTTCCCCTTCTCCCACTCCTCCGTCTCCACTGCTGTCGAAATCAACGACGACGCCAGGGACTCCTCCGCCCTGGCGCCCGCGGTCCCGCCCCCTCCGACGCCAGGCCTTAGCGTCCTCGTCCTCCACGCCGCGCTCAACGACGAGCTTGCCGCCGCCCTCCAACGCCGGGCCCCAGCGTCCTCGTCCTCCACGCCACGCTCAACGACGAGCTTGCCGGCCCCCAGCGTCCTCGTCCTCTACACCGCGCTCAGCGACGAGCTTGCCGCCACCCTCCCGGTACACTCGCACCCTTACCTACGGCGGCTCCTCCGCGGCCTGCTCAGCCGTCCTTGCCCTGTTCAGCCCTAGTCCGCCTCCCCCCGTTCCTCCTCGTCCTCCTCTTCACCTGCGCCGGCGCAACCATCTCCTGGATATGGAGAAGCCGAGGAGGCCGGAGGCGGGGGCGCGGAGGCGGATGGGGCGAGGGCCGAAGGCGGAAGGGATGGAGGCGGGGACGGACGGAGGCGGAGAGGGAGGCGGATGGGAAGGCGGACGAAGGCAGAGGAGCCGACGGCAGGGAGGAGTGTGCGCACGGGAGAGAGACGGGAAGAATTTCCACACGCCGGGAGAAGGGGACGATTTCCTCGGGGAAAGGGTAGGGAAGGAGCGAAATAATCCCTGTCAAATGAGCTTCCAAACGTATCTAAAAAATTCCTTGGGAATTTTTCCACGTGGGGATTACCACCCTAGGATTGGGTCGGGATCCCGGCCGGGAATATGGTTTCCAAACAGGCCCTAAGGGTGTGAACAATAAGATTTAGAAAATGTCGAATATCATCCAAACACATAAGAGAATGATTGAGAGTATTTGAAATTAAGAGTTTTTTACCCTTATGTCTAAACCTCCCAGTCTGCTCCTGATGATTTTCCCTCCATCACAAACAAAGTAAAATAAACAACTCAAAGCTGATGCCCATACAATCTCTTGGCGTTCCTCCATCTACAAAAAAAAAACATATTTATAGTATCCACATATTTATGAGCCTATCATAAAATAGAACGATCGGTCAAGATTAAAAAACATAGAAGAACAATATTATAGGACTATGAATATTCAAATTTGCTTAGACTTAACCAATTTCCAAAGATGGCCCGAGAGCAATATTAAAAGGAATTGAATTTGCTTATGACTAGCAGTTCCCTTGGGCTTAAGAGAAGACCCAATATAACTACCAAAATGCATATTAAAAAAATTCATGATCTAAAAGTAACAATTACCTGAACTAAGAGAAGAAGAACCTCAAACAGTATTTTCAGAAGCCACGACTCGAACTGATCAATAGCAGGACTAATACTATGTTCTTCTTCAGATTCCGTTGCCTTCTGTTCATTCATACCTGGTCCATATTCGTTGTTCATATAGGAGTTATTCGCAGTATCACTCTTCTCAATAAGTGGTGAATCTTCAACTATCATTGGCTCCAGCAGGTGAGCATGAATCCCGAGGTTTAGAATCAAATCAAAAGCCTTCATTCTAGCGGGTGATTTCTGGGAACTCAACATACCCTGAAAAGTAATTAATGTTTTTTACGAAATGAGAAGTAAATAAATGTTAGAAATCCAACTGTGTGATTCTGTTTGGGATAAGGCCATGTAAAAGCATAACACCTCAAGCATATAAAGTGTCAGAGGAGCAGCAGCCTCAGAGTCCATCATATACCTGAGGCCAAGTAAAAGAAAAGGAGATAATTAAAACCCTGAGAGAGCATGCACAATGTGTGAAACAAAAGGAGGAATCCATGAGGTGGAAACTTAGAAAGCTAAGCAAATGGCTTGGAGCCTTGGACTAAATAGGTTCTAAACTATGGTAAAGAGGTTAAATCAAGCTTAGGTTCATTGTAAGGCAGGACGACAACCATCTCAGCTACTTTTGACTGTAAAATGTTCTTGTTTTCTCAGAATGACAGTTCTCCAATTTTGAGAAAATAAAAAATGATTATACATTCCAAAATTAATGTCATGAGCTACTAACACGATGGTAAAGTAAGAAATCAATTGATATGAGTGCATCAACCTAAAATGTGTTTTAAAAAATGTAGCTCTAAGTTAAACTGAGACATGCTTATACTGTTATAAAAGAAAAAATTGCATAGCAATAAGCAATTCAGATCAATTATGATAAAATGTCATAGCTTACAGATTAATGTAAGAAAATAATTTGCATTGAACCATATGCTTTGTACTCAAAATGCAACATTGCTTTTGAAAACAGTTAGATCCTCAGGTGAAAAATGGCCCATCGGGCCTGATATCAGCAGCACTCAGAGGCATACAACAATAAGAAACCATGCTACCAAGTACCAACATAATACCAATTGAGGACTTAGCAGCACAAACTAGAAAAAACTAAAGGAAGTTATGCAACCACAATTTCAGGGTAAGTAACAATATATTAAGAACATTATCAATGTGACAGGAGGAAAGCACAATGAAAAAAAAGGTGTAAGATTACATACATGTCAATGACAAGTTTAATGAGGACACTAAATGCCACATCTGCTGAAGGTTGCCGACTCTGGGTGGCCAATCTTGATGGAGCGTTTGACTGATTTGTTGTTTCTGAGCAAACTTCAGCTATAACTTCAGAAATTTCAGCAGGATTCAATCTTAAGGGTTGCTGCTCACTGGTGAAAGCAAGTACCAAATTACCAAGAGAAGCATATAAGCACATTTCTACACATGATTGTAACTCTTTCATAAAGAAACATGGAATTCAAACCGAAGCACGGTATTGCTTACCAAAAAAGAGCACTACACGATTTGCAAAAAAAGAGTGGCAAATGTTTAACAGAGGCAAAGATAAGTTTTGGAAAAATACAAGTTAGATATGTTGATAGCTTTGTGAATTAAACACGTTTTCTTCAGAATCAAAACAAATTGCCTGCAATAGCTATTTTTCTTGGATATTTCCGTTTCAAACTTTCAGTTATGCAACGTTTAGACTTCAATATTGTCACTCCAGTAAAAAAATGTTATTCTAGATCATACACAAAGTGAATAAATGAAACAAGGAAAATACCTGTAGTGCCTATACTGAAAAAGTGGACGTGCTCGAGGCTGGAAGGTGTTTGCAGGAATGTTCATCCTACAAAAAGGGTAGATGTTTCCACACGTAAGACCCATTTTATTCATTATTGATATGAATAATTTCAATAAAAAAAATCTGCACATAAATATAAGTACATTTCAATGCCAGACTTAGTAATAATGATTTTGTTTTTATCAGCAATCTTTAGGTCAAAATATACATAAAACACTCATGCGGCACCATTGGTGTCAAAAGCACAAATGCAGAAAAACGTCTTCTGGAAAAATAATATGGTCCAGGCAACAACTGGAAATATCCAGAACAGTGATGGGATAAAATTTGGTAAAGGGGTAATATGCGGAAGAGCATTTACAAGTCAAGATACAATTTGACGTAAAAAAAGGAAGAAAAACAAAGTTGATGCCAGCAAAGGAATGAAGAATGTAAAACATTAGGTTGAACCAAGCAGTAAGAATGTTTCGTGCAAACTACTGAAATGAAGAACAAAACAGAAAGTAAAAACGATCATTTGGCCTGCTAAATATTGTACTTCTAGGATTTGCCCTTTCGTGTGTCACTAACATATGGGTCTAGGCCCCACGTGTCAGTGACACGATGAGGGCAAATCCTAGAAGTGCAATCTTTTGGGTGGGGCAAATGACTTACTAAAAATTCTTCCAACCAAAATAGATGTTTTCATCACAACATTGATAGAAATCAACAATAAAGCTTACCAAACTTGGTTAGGACCCGATCTCATGCGTTTTGAGGCAGTTATGGCTTTCAAATGACTCTGCGATGATGCAAAAGTACTTGCGGTAGAAGTTGAAGGTTGCAACAAATCAATATCAGGAAATTCCTTAATAACAGAATACTTCCATTGTTCATCATTAATTTTTGCCTCCATATCCCCAACTAGAAGAGCTGCAGCACCGACTTCAAGAAAACCATGTGTATGAAAATCTTGAAGATCCACAAAATCATTGCTGTTGATGAAGGAAACAAACCTAGTCAGTGTTTGCATAAATAATTGTAAATCCAGTTCCATCAAGGCTAAAATGCAATCTTTTTTTACAGGCAGGCCAATTTTGGGCAACCAAATACACTCAGAGATAGTAAACAATAAGCACAAGAAAACTACCTTTCTTTGGCAGAAGCCGATGCTTGTCGTTCACCAAATACATGCCATCGCCAATTTAAAATGTCAAAGGATATATATTTAGTACCATCTCCGTGCTCACCCCCATCAACTTTTTCGCTTGCTGATGATATTAAATCAGATGGGGAGTGGCATTCCTTTGATTCAAGATGTTCTCTACTGGTAATAACTTCTGGATTCAACTGAGAAATCAAGGACCTATTCAAAAACGATGAAAGTGAAGGAAGAGATTGCTTTGTAGAGGTTGACGGAACAGATTGGACAATTGGTTGGAAAGACAACTTTGGAATATGCCTTGCAACTAATGAGCGGACATAAGTTAAAGATTTCACAAGAGATGCAGAAGCAAAGTTGGATATTGGTGGGGCAGAATTTGGCACAGTTGCTGATGATCCGAAATTTTGGCCAAAAGATGATGCTCTCTGATTTGCCACTGGTTCACACTTCACTATTGTATTTGCACAAAAGAGATCGATTTGCCGTAGTGTTTGTACCCTTGGGATATAACTAGATAAATAGAGTTTAGTAGTGTATTAGTGTTAGCGCAGACAAGTTTCAACAATAAAAATAAGAGACATTGGCAAATGATTATCAGCTTACCGGATAAGATATCTCTTTAACAATGCCACACATCTTGGGACAACTGCTGGGCTGGTTGAAAAGGTTGTCCAAATTAGGAAGAGGATGGAAATTGAATTATTCTATTTTTAAGGGACAATGTAGAAAATGCAGCTCGGAATGAACTTAGTTGAAATTTAAAAATTATAAAAAATTCCAAGTGTGCCATGTTCTCACTCCCACTAGTTTAATTGTTGTATACTGTACAGGGACAAGCAGGATAATTGTAAATTATGAAAGGGAAGCTAGATACAGCATACATTATGCTTGAATATACTCGCTTTTTGTTCCCTTTTAATTGTGATGAAAGAAAGTCAGAAAAAGGATAAAAGCATTAATATCAAAGCTGAAAGCATAAAGCATACCTACGGTCTCTTTCTGCAAGAGCATGGTCAATGAGGACATTGTAAGCCATATCAATGGTTGCCAGGTTGACTATATAATCCTGCCAGCATATAATCACCCCCATTGTGATAACAGAAATTAAAAGAATTATACTGCATTAGATAACTTCTTTTGCTACCAACTTCCCAATACTGACAGCACTGGAAGTAGCAACAGTCTGACAGACAAAGCAGAGAAGCTAAATATGCTAAGCAGCTATATCGTGACTGATATACCCTAATAAATAAATATATAGCGAAACGTCAACATTTCAAAAATAGTTAGCTGAACACAAAAAAATATTTGATTTACATTAGGCAGACAAAGCTTGATACAGTACATTCAAAGAAAGTGCAAGTGATTCCAACAAGCTCCAAAACTCATAAGCCACAGCACAAACATGTTAGGTAAGCTCTGTACACAATATTTTTCTTATAGGTCTACTTGAAAGGTATATATGCTCAAACAAGTCCTGAAACGAGAATAGCAAGTTTTTTTAGAAAGCAGAAAAGAATGTAGGTTAAACATACGTACTCGGCCATCATCCCTCTACTTTCACAGAATTCCATGCTGGATTGTATACCAAAAAACTGATCGTTCAGTCCCCCTCAATTCTCTTATCTCCTCTCAAGGGGTCCTGTTTTAATTTGCTATGCTGCACAAGAAGCCAACATGGCTACTTTGGATAACACCATGAAGGGACAGTTTGTACCAGTTTTACAACTGGAGGACGTTAAATAAGGTTTTTGCTGTAGAAGACCTGACTTGGACTCTCATAAATGTTACTGGAGTTTCTCCTTATAGAAATGAAATATACCTAAAGGAATAACATTCCACCAATTCAATATTAGGTATTGTTAGTGTTTTACATATGTCACCGCGTTACTAGCCTAGCACATGTCAATCAATATAGTAAAGAATATTTTTGGCTCTTAAATGGTTAGCATAAAAAAAAGCAAGATATGTTTTATACAGTTTGTCCCAACATGTACAAATCGTATAGCATTTATGATAAATACAAAATGAGCAACAACAGGCAATGCCAGCTAGACATAATAAAACAGAGATTTTGTTGCTCAATTTTTCCACAATGTGAGTATGCCTTCAGTAAAATTACAGCAAATGTTTTAGCTGGCATTGTTTTATGATATCACTAAAACTTAGAATGCATTTAAAATTTGAAGCTGCCCAAACGTAAGTCTACATATTTGTAGATATTTCATAGCCCAGGATGCAGCGATGAGTTATTATTTATCATGAGCTATCCTTTGTAATCATCATCTGCCGCACTTGGCACCCAACGAAAGCATTCGCACAAGGCTTGTGAGATTGGCTATTATACAAACGCACCTTATAAAAGTTGAGTTTTTTTCCCACGTAATGGTGGTAAGTCTCTGCCAACGACCAGGCGCAGCTAAATGTTATGCATCACATTAGGGGTAATTAGTAGTTACGGTAGCATACAAGGCATAACATGGCAGGTGGCATCAAAGGCATGCATTTAAGCATTACCAAAAGTAATTTCCTCGCGGTTTGAGGTTGCAGGCAACGAGAGTAAAGATTTGAATTTAGGAGGGAGATGGACTGACCCGGAGGGTTAGGGACGCCTCGGCGGCGGCAGAGGCTGCGGCCGCGGCTGGGCCGTGGGTGTGAGGCGCGGGCGGAGAGAGGCAGTCGGCGACGGCACGGCGGAGCGGCTCGGGCGGCTTCCGCGCGGAGGCGGTGGAGATGGAAGCCGCGGTGGACAAGGATCGCGGCGGGCGCTGCGAGGGCAGGCCCGCCCCGGGGGCGTAGTGGCGGGCGCTGGCGGCCCGGTTGGAGGGCGGGTCGCGGAGCGGCATCTGGGCGGGCGATGGCGAGATCTCGACGCCACCAACCCTAGCTGTCGGACGGAAGTGGGGCGACAGCGAGGGCGCGGAGCATTGGAGCCAGCCTGGCTCTCGTCGTCGTCGTCGTCGTCGCTCAGCGCAGCGGCGGCGCTCTCTCTCTCTCTCTCTCTCTCTCTCTGCCGTGACGGCCGGATTGCTCTGCCTTCTGAGCAGAACGGGCCCTTTCCTTCCTGTTGCAATGCTATTTTTGCTTCTATGGATGTAGAAAATGGATTTTGATAATACTATAACCTTGCTTGCCTGTTTTTAGATTTACTTGACTTGGTTTGACAATGAGCGGATGTTAATCGGATACATGCCGATATACTTTTTTCCATAAGGGATACGGTCCCGATTTCCATTACCATGATGACAACAGAAACAAACAGTACGAAAAAATGACAAACATCGGACCACAAAAGGTCTAAACCGTCTCGACTTAGTAAGCATAATAACACCTAAACCCCAACATCCACCCAGCAAGGACATCATTTTTGCCAAAGAACTTACAATACACTTTGCTAACATAATTAAAACACCCGGCACCCACTACAATCAGGACTACCAATTTTCTTTTCATCTCTTGTGATGGATTCCACACCCCCCTAGCACCGCACCCCCATTTGCCCCTAGTTCAGCATACCACTCTGATTAGCTTACGACACATCTGCAATAAAGAAACTCAAGCTGAACAATCTTTAAAAACTGCTTGTAACTCTTCGTTCAGAAACCCTACCCAATAATTCAGCAAAGCACACATCATATGCGTGATAGTAAGAGGAGACCTCACCAATGTTCCAAAAGGCGCTAGGCGGTATCTAGGCGGAGACCCTCCGCCTAGAGCCTAAGCGAGCCTAGGCGTTTCCTAGGCGTTTTCCTAGGCGAGGAGGAGGACTGGAGGAGCAGAGTAGGGAGGAGACGAGAGAGGGAACTAAGGAGGGAGGGGGAGGAGTGTTACCAGGAAAAGAAAAGGAAAAAAAGTAAAGGGAAGAGAGAATGGGCCTCCCCTTCAATTAAATGGCCCATCCGGCCCAGTTAAAGCACCACATCCCACGACACCTCTTACCGTAATCCTTTCTCCTCGTTAGCTCACGCGCAGCCAGCAGCCGCCGCCGTCCGTCACACGCTGCCGTTTCTATTCTTCGTTTCTCCCCCATCCGGTGTAGGACGGGCTCGACCAACAATGGAGCAGATCGAGGCGGCGAGACAAGCTCGGCCGTGGCGGGAGCAAATCGGGCTTCACCATGTGACCGCTGAAGCTTCAGCGCGGCTGCTCCCTCCGCTCCTCCGGTCCTCCTCCTCCCAGTGGTGCCCAAGCCACCGCCGTCGCCTAGGGGACCGCCTACCCCCCTAGGCTCTGCGGTGTCCCTCCGCCCAGCGCTGAAGCGCGCCCAGGCGACCGCGGAATGTCGCCTTTTGGAACATTGGACCTCACTTTGACACCATCAAAGGAGGATTTGTTTCTATAAACCCAACTACTCCAACAAAAAGAAGCCAAACAAAATGTCTGAATTTTGCTGCTCACATGCCAGAGGTTTTTCGTCCAATGAAAATACCCTTCCAAGATATATCAAGCGTTTTTATATGTTTGTCATTAGAAAACATAATTTAGCACGAATGCCATTATTAAATCATTTTTATTAGAGGAATGCCAATATAGACTTTTTTGTCATTCCTCTTCAAATTTTCTCTCTCCATATGCTATCATGCTTTCTTCCACCTCTCTCCTCCTTCCTCTCTCAACTCCGGCCATCATCATCCCTTAAAATGGGTGGCGCCACCGCTGTTCCCTTGCTTCACTTTGCACTAGCGACGAGTCCACATAGGCCAGAGTGTGAGCCGTTGCGCTGGTGCAACGCTGGTTCAGGCGATGCGATCATAAGCTGAAGGAGCTCGCCGTCCTGGAACTCGCCTAGGCGGACGGAGCAATCGGCGACGGCGGCGTGGTACAGCGTGAGGGTGATGGATTGATCACTACCTCGTTGAGCCCCACGATGCACAACGTCGGGACTAGGGGCGGCCACCGGCCACCATGGCACCGCCACCTCCTTCCATGCTGATTGCTGGGCTCCGTAACCTCCGCGGTGAAAACGGGTTGCTGCCCCCGCCAGCGCCTTCCGCGGACGACGCCGACGACAACACGGGTCTTGCAGATACAGAGGTATCGGGAGGAGGGAGGAGGAGATGGCCGACCGGAACTCGCCAGAGCTCAGGAAGACGAAGAAAAAGGGAAGCAAACTGGAGGTGGAAGAAGGGCTAGCGACATGTTTGTCCAATTTTTTTTTTATAATGTCATCTGTCTAATCAAAAATATTTTGTAATGACATTCATGCCAGAAGGGGGTTTGTATTGGCAAATATCAAAAAAGGAAGTTTGCGTAGTGGCATGTACCCAATTAACCCTTTTTAATTTACTTGCCTTGGTTTCACGATGAGTGGATATTCTTCTGTGAGAGGCCTTATTGCCACCAGTTTAGCGCCTACTATTTATCACACCCTTGGCTTAGAGGAAGGCCAAGGAAGCATAGACACAATGATGACCCGAGGAGGTAGGAGATCGATCAAGCGATAATGGCTTCACCTTGTCTACAAGACCGATTGAGGAAGGTGGATATGGTTGGTTGACTGATCGACAGCAAAGGAGAGTCACTAGGAGGCAGATCCGGTATAGAAGCCACCAAATACGGGAAAAAAGATGGTGTGGTAGGAAAGTCACTAGAGAGGAGGAAGAAGGGTGTGATGGTGATGAGGCGTCGTTGCCAGCTGGTCACTCATGCGAGTAGGAGTAGATGATGCCGTTGGCAATTGCTACATAGGGAAGGGGGGGATATATTGACTCTTGAAAGAGGAGGCCATAAAAAAGAAAATGTGCTACATATACGGAGTTAGATTAAGGCCTTATTCTTTTCAGCTTAACAGCTTAACATCTTAACAGCTTAACGACTTTTCTATGTTTTAAAAAGATAAATGTTTTGAGTTTTTTTAATCTGTTTTTCGCTATTCTGAAGGTGGGTCCTAACGCTTCAAAAAGCAAGTCAAACGAAATGGATCCCAATCTCGAGACTATCTAGAGAGGCTCTCGAAATTCAGTCATTTCAGCCGTTCAGATCAGCTCAAAAGAACAGGGCCTAAAATTCAATGTTTTTCTAGCAACCATGAAATAGACAATTCTATAGAAAAAATGTTTTCCATAAAAATTTTTAGAGAGAGCAAACTAAAAATGAAAAGCAGAAGACACATGCATTCTTATCATCTCTTTGTTGTGTTGTGGTTTTTTTTAGCATTAAATGGAGGGAGCTCTGTCATTTCATTGGAGAAGAAAAACTACAATATAATATTTACAAGATAATGAGTAGATCACGATCATGATTCATGGCTGGCTATGATTTGTTGTGCACCCCATGGTATGATTTTTTCCTTGATCCTTGCTATGACCCAAGGGTGGACCCACAGTGGTGGCAGTGTGGGCCGCGGCCCCACATCAATTTCTAGCTCCCTTATACCTAATATGAGTATATTGCGAAATTCATATACCTAGCCCAGTTAGGTGGGGGAAAATCCCAGCCAAGCCCAACCGGCCGACAGCCCAAATCCAAGGCAGTAGCCCAGCAAGCAAATGTGCTCACAGACCCCACACCTCGACGCCTGCCGCCGCCGCCCGGCCCGGCGCCCGAAACCGCCGCCTGCCGCCCGCCGCCTCCGACCTCTCCTTCCTCCACGGCTCCACCTGCTGCATTGTTCGCCACCTCCCATGGTGTGCCCTCAGCCCTTAGCCTCGGCGCCGCCCGACCCGTGCATCGTCGGCGCCGCCTCTCCTCTACAGCTGACGGCTCCACGGCTCAGTAGGGTAATTTTTGTAATTTGTGAAATGCGAATTCTAAAATGCTATAGACCTATAGTTGCTAATGTGATACACTGATATGTGAATTTGATAGTTTGATTTTTGAATGCAAATATGAAATTATGCAAGATTTGTGATTTGTGAATGCTATAGTATAATCTGTGTTTTTTTAGTTAAAGATAATTTGTGATGTGTTATTGTTTCTTTATGTAGCGACCGGTAAGAAACTTGTATTGATGTTTCTCTAATATACAATTTTCCTAACTGTAGATTGGATTTTTATTGGTGATTTGGTGCGGTTAAAAGGCTTTCTAGTATCTACATCAAGTCATCAATCATCATTTTGTAAAATACATGATATTATACTATTGTCACTTAACTTGTTTGCGTTACTATTTTTTATTTTCGTTATCAATTTGTTATCATTGTGGATTTGTGGTCCTATAGTTTAACTAGTTTGTGTTATTATTTTATGTTACATCGGCCTTCGATCGGGTTTATGTGGGGCGTCGTCGCAAGACAGCTGCGCCCAAAGTCCCGCAACAAGCAGGGCCGTTGGGTTAGATAGGTTCATTGCGGGCATTGTGGATCGGTTCAGTTAGTTCTCCAGGGAGTGCGTGCGTGAGTTTAGCAGTTTGTTAGCAGCTCAGCTGCCGTGGTGTGAGTTGTAGTTCTAGGGTAATAAAAGGAATGAAGAGAGGGAAGAAAAGGCATGCTTGATGCCACCAATCCAGTCCTAGGCGGTGGCTCCGAAAACAGCCAAACTACCCAAGGCGGACGCCGCCTCGACGAGCATCTCGTCGTCGAAAGCGACTGCGACCGGCCATCGGCCGAACTCACAGATACTGAGCTAAGCGCACCCAGCCGGCCAGATCAATTTGGTATCGAGCAAACCAATCTGGGACCATGGCGACATCAGTGGAGGAGCGCGTCTCGGCGCTTGAGACTGAAGTGAAGGAGATGAAGACCATGATCGCTGAGGTGATGAAGATGGTGAAAGAAAGGATACCTCTCCACGAGCCCGATCAAAGGGTGGATGGTGAGAATCTGCAAGGCACAAGTCGAGCACCCCCTCACAACCACGAGAAGGGGCCTGATCGCCAGGAGACCAACGGCGAAGATGTCAGGAAGGCGACCACGGGGCTTCCGCGCCTCGCAGCCAGACGCCGATCCGAAACAGAGGAGGAGGAAGGCCGTTGGCTTCATCGTCCAGCCCGCCGCGATCAGCGGCGCGGAGCTGACCAAGAAGAGGAGGACGGGCGTCGATGGGCACCTCGCCCACCACGTTTCGATCTCCCCGACTACGACGGCCAAGAAGACCCATTGGGATGGATTCGCCGCTGCGAGCGCTTCTTCGGGTGCACCGTATCCCAGAGGAAGATTATGTGGAGATCGCCGGCTTGCATTTGGCAGGGGAGGCACAAGAGGTGTTAGATAATTGGCAACGAGAGGAGAAATGGATCGCCTAGGAGGATTTCTCGGAGGCCTTCATTCAGAGGTTCACCCGACACTCGAGCGTCGGACCTTTAGGTCATCTGGTGAATTTGAAACAGGGTAACAAGGGTGTTGATGAGTACTCTCGGGATTTTCAGAGGTTGCTGGCTCGAACACTACGGATGAGGCGCACAGATCAGATTGAAACCTTCATGGCGGGGTTATCAGTAGCCTTGGGTGCCGATGTGCGTCGGGAGCGACCACACGACCTCTCAGAGGCCATCGGTTTCGCAAGGGAGGCGGAGGCGCGAAAGGCGGCGTGGATTGCCGAAGCAATACAAGGCCTGACAGGAGTAGGGGGCAGCCGTTCCATGCTCAGCCGAGGCACGACGAACACCACCCTTGCTCCTCAGATGGCGACCACACCATACACGCCGGCACCACTGTCCGTAGCCGTTTCTCTCGGCCGGACTTATGGAACCGGTGGAATAACTAAGAATGGGAGCTACTCCCAAGGTGGGGGTGGTTCTATCGGGCAGAGCAAGGCTGCTCCAGCTACAAGTGTACAGAGCAGCGCTGCATCGGCGCCGGGAAGTACTGCTGTTTCGGGAAGAAGGCGTCTGACAGCGGATCAACTAGCAGAACGCCGAGCGAAGGGACTTTGTTATAATTGTGATGAAGTGTACACAAGGGGCCACCGGTGAAAACGTCTGTTCCATCTAGAGGTGGAAGACGAGGAGGAGAATGAAGAAGAAACAGAGGAGGAATTGGGGGAAGATGCCTCGCTATCTATGATCGCGGCACTAGGGCCTAAGCAAGGAAATACCATGCAAGTTCTTATACAGAGGGCCGACAAGTGCTGGCTGGGACTCATTGATAGTGGAAGTACGCACAATTTTGTGAGTGCCTATGCAGCAAGGCAGGGTGATTGGGGAACAATCGCCAGAAGAGCGAGCACAGAAGCACTCCAGCAAGTAAAGGTGGCTGGGGGAACCCAATTGCCTTGTTTGGGAACACTGAAGACAGCCTTTAGTATCCAGGGACACCACTTCACAGCTCCATTCATTATCCTTCCCATTGATGGGTTTGATATAATACTGGGAGTGCAATGGTTACGTACTCTGGGAAACATCCATTGGAACTTCACCGAGCTAACAATGGAGTTTGAACAGGGGGGCGATCGCATCAAATTACAAGGGAACAAACGATCTCCTCGACCCACAATGATGCAGTTAGGAGAGGAAGATAGTACTCTTCAGAACCTGTTACTCGCCTACAAGGACATCTTCAAGGAGCCGCAAGGTCTACCGCCACAAAGGGGGTGCGACCATCGCATTCCACTGGCTGAGGGAACAGACCCGATAGTGGTGCGGCCTTACCGATACCCGTACAGGCAAAAGGACGAGATAGAGCAGCAATGTGAAGCCATGTTAAAGCAGGGGATCATTCGGCCAAGCTGTTCGCCTTTCTCTTCACCGGTGTTGCTGGTCAAAAAGGCTGATGGAACTTGGCGCTTTTGTGTGGATTACAGAGAGCTGAATGGCCGCACAATCAAAGACAAGTTTCCTATCCCTGTGGTGGAAGAATTACTGGATGAGCTTGGTGGAGCACGTCTCTTCACCAAGTTGGATTTGCGCTCCGGTTATCATCAAGTCCGAATGTGGGGTGGGGACATTCCTAAGACGGCTTTCAGAACACACCACAGGCATTACGAGTTCCTCGTGATGCCTTTCGGACTGTCCAACGCTCCCTCGACATTCCAAGCTCTCATGAATGAAGTCTTGCAAGAGTTTTTGCGAAAATTTGTCCTGGTGTTCTTCGATGATATACTAGTGTACAGCCGCTCAGAGGAGGAGCACTGGGAGCACCTGCATTTGGTCTTGGATCAACTACAAAGTCACAAGCTCTTCCTCAAGCAATCAAAATGTGCTTTCGCGCAGGAGCGGGTGGGCTACCTAGGACATATCATCTCCTATAATGGTGTGTCCGCTGATCCAAGCAAGCTCCAAGCCGTGGAAAATTGGTCACGACCAAGTTCAGTAACAACTCTAAGAGGATTCCTAGGGTTAACGAGATATTACAGGCGTTTCGTACAGGACTATGCGGTCATCGCCGACCAAGTTCAGTAACAACTCTAAGAGGATTCCTGGGGTTAACCGGATATTACAGGCGTTTCGTACAGGACTATGCGGTCATCGCCGAACCCCTCACCGCATTGCTCCGTCGAAACAACTTTATTTGGTTGGAGGGGGTGGAGGAAGCTTTCTGCCATCTCAAGAAGGCCCTAGTATCAGCACCGGTGTTGCAAATGCCCAACTTCTCGGAGCCATTGGTGGTGGAGTGCGACGCTTCGGGTACAGGCATCGGGGCGGTTCTCCAACAGCATGGGCATCCCATAGCCTACTTCAGTCACAAGTTGGCGGATCGTCACAAGAAGTTAGCAGCTTATGAAAGGGAGCTCATTGGGTTGTCTAAAGCAGTGCGGCATTGGCGGCCTTACTTATGGGGAAATCAATTCACTGTGAGAACGGATCATAGCAGCCTCAAATTCTTGCTAGAGCAGGCCCTCATCACACCACCCCAGCAGCATTGGCTCAGTAAACTAATGGGATTTGATTTCAGGGTGGAGTTCAAACCGGGACGTCACAATGCAGCAGCAGATGCCCTGTCTCGGTTGCATTCTGAGGAGCCACACTGCACAGCGATATCTGAGCCACAGCTGGTGACTCGGACACAATGGTTCGAAGTGCTTCGCCAAGACCCCGAAGTTTTGGGTCTAGTCACCAGATGGAGTGATCCAATCCATCAACCAGAGGAGGCAACATCCAAGATCCAGTGGGAGGTACGTGAGGGTCTAGTGTACCGCAATAATCGACTCTTTGTACCAGCATCATCTCCTTTAGTGGGCAAGATCATCGCATCCATACATGATCTAACTCATGAGGGAGCTCTGAAGACCCTGCATCGTCTCCAAGCCACTCATTTCTGGGAGAAGCAGCGAGAATCAGTAGAACGCTATGTGAGCCAATGTGCAGTATGCCAACAGAATAAATCCAGCACTCTAGCTCCAGAGGGATTACTCCAACCATTGCCCGTGCCTCATCAAGTCTGGTCTGATATCTCAATGGATTTCATCACTGATTTGCCTAAATCTCAGGGTAAGACCATGTTGTTGGTGGTGGTAGATCGGCTGTCAAAATATGCTCATTTCATCCCACTTTCCCGACCAGCAACAGCTCCAACGGTGGCCAAATGGTTCTTTGATCAAGTGGTCCGGTTACATGGAATCCCAGAATCCATTGTGTCCGACCGCGATCCTGTGTTCATTAGTGCTTTCTAGCAGGATATCTTCAAACGCAGTGGTACCACTCTTCTGATGTCTACAGCTTATCACCCTCAAACCGACGGTCAGACGGAGGTGGTTGACCGTACACTGGAAATGTACCTTCGCTGCTTGGCCGGAGCAAATCCTTCATCCTGGGCACAATGGGTACCGTGGGCTGAGTTTTGCTACAATACCTCTTTTCACTCGGCTACCCGCATGACACCCTTTGAACTCGTTTATGGTAGGGCTCCTCCCCCATTGCTGCCCTACCAACAAGGTGCCACGGTGATTGATAAGGTGGACTGTGCCCTGGTGGATAGAGATGATCTCCTACAGCAAGCTAAAGCCCATCTTCTTCAAGCACAGAATCGGATGAAGCAAAGGTATGATAATCATCATCGGGAGCTCGAAATAGCAGTAGGAGCATGGGTCTGGCTCAGGCTGCAGAAGCATCGTCAGGCTTCCGTGCGAGCTAATCACCACACTAAACTCGCCCCAAGGTTTTATGGTCCTTTCCAGGTAGAAGCTCGGGTTGGTCCTGTAGCCTACAGGTTGAAGCTTCCTCCTGCGGCACGCATTCACAATGTTTTCCATGTGTCGTTGCTCAAGGAATTTCGGGGAAATCCACCAACACAGCCAGGCGATCTTCCGGCAGATATGAATCCAGCTACAGACCCGGCTCAACCGTCACCCCATCTCATTTTAGCTCAGCGGTTTGACAATGGAAAACGCCAGTTGTTGGTGCATTGGTCCGGGGAATCAGCTGATGAGGCCACTTGGATGGATGCCGTGGTTTTTCGCCGATCGTTTCCAGAGTACAAGCTTGAGGACAAGCTTGTTTCCAAGGGAGGGAGTAATGTTACATCGGCCTTCGATCGGGTTTATGTGCGGCGCCGTCGCAAGACAGCTGCGCCCGAAGTCCCGCAACAAGCAGAGCCGTTGGGTTAGATAGGTTCATTGCGGGCATTGTGGATCGGTTCAGTTAGTTCTCCAGGGAGTGCGTGCGTGAGTTTAGCAGTTTGTTAGCAGCTCAGCTGCCGTGGTGTGAGTTGTAGTTCTGGGGTAATAAAAGGAATGAAGAGAGGGAAGAAAAGGCATGCTTGATGCCACCAATCCAGTCCTAGGCGGTGGCTCAAAAATACCAAACTACCCAAGCGCGCCGCCTCGACGAAAGCACCTCGTCGTCGAAAGCGATTTACGACCGCCATCGGCCGAACACAAGATACGAAGCTAAGCGCACCTCGCCACGGCTCGTATCATTTTATCAATGGTTATTGGTAGCCAAACGATGGTTTTTGTCTTGCCCCACCTAAATTTTCGTCCTGCGTCCGCCACTGTATGACCTTTATATAAGGGAGAGCCCCTTGGAGAAAGATCCATCCAAACAGTATAAAACACTGGTCCATTTGAAGTCTCGTCTCGCATTTTTGTGCAACGAAGTAGCCACTTGGGACCACCATTCAGTGAAGCTCATGTGTGGATCAGAAGGCGTGATTGCTTGGCAGTAATTTTGGAGGACAAGTGCCTAGGTGGCGGCTGTGAATGGGCAGCAGATGCAAATATGGTCAATCATATCCGCGGCAACATGATGTGGCCACCCTTTAACAAATGTGGATTCTTCCATGGCAAAGGCTTCGTACAAAGAATTTGCATTTATTCTCCATGTGCATCTTCTAAATGGACTTAGCAAGAGGCAAGGGGATGCTTCCACGGAATTTCAGGCTAGCAAAAAAAATTCAATTGAAAATGATGTGGCCAGTTTAGGTACCCGAATTTGAAAAGACTTTTAGCTGTTTTTATAAAATTTTTAGGGACCCAAGCAATTATTGCGCTATTGGAGAGGGTTGAAATTATAGTTTGGGGTCTACTATACGAAGAATGTTGCGGAAACCATAATATTGCGGAACAAAGCATTGTGTTGCTTGTGTTGTGATAATTAACACATGTTCAACCTCGATACACTTAGTGAATGTATCAATGGCGACCATTAAGTGTTTGCAGCCCTTTCGCCCTTGGGGGAAGGGTTCCAGTACGTCTATTCCCCGGATTGAGAACAACCAAGAGAGAGGGGATCATTTGAAGAGATTCGGCGAGATGATATATCTTTCGGCCATGAAATTAGCCTTATTTTCACTTAATTACCATTTTTCGGGCATCGTTAAGTGCTGGGGACCAATAGTAGTCCATCATAAACGCATTGCCAACAAGAGTCTAAAACGAAGAATGAGTCCCACAAATGTCGTTGTAGTCAGGGTTTGCAAAACTGGCTATTAAACCGGCCTCTGCGAGCGGTCAGTTTGCAAAATCGATCAAACCGTTTGAAATTTATTAAAATGAAAAGGAAATAAAAACTTGTATAAATTTTGTAAAAATAGTATTAATTATTATAAGCACTTTGGCTTAAACAAAATTTAAAAATTCAATATGTTTCTCATCATTTCATGTGATTTTGTGTTAAAAAAATAGTGGCTAAATGTCCCAAGTCGTGGCTAATCGCCAAAAACCGTGGCTAACCACGCAAAACCGCCGGCTAAATAGCCCAACGTTTGACAAATTTCAAAAACTCTTTAGGGTAAAACTGTGAGAAAACATCGATTAATCACGGTTAATCGGCTCCGTGCCTTTGTTGGCTCGAAGGTTTTCGCCGGTTTTGTAAACCCTGGCCGTAGATACTCTTGAGAAGGTACAAGCCCTCTTCCCTTGTGATGCACATGAAGAGGACTCCTAGCACACCTTTGGGGTAAAAGAGTGTCCACAACTAGCCTATACATGGTAGCTCCTTATTAGCCGGATTTGTATTAAACTTTAAGAAATATTTATATATTTAGAAATCTACGTATTAATCGTCTCAAGCTTTAGGTCTAAACTTTTGAGTTGATCTGAACGGCTGAGCATCTAAACGAATGAAATGACTGATATTCGAGATCTTTTCGAGATAGTCTTTAGATTTGGATCCATTTCGTTTGACTTGCTTTTTGAAGCGTTAGGACGCATTTTCGAAACAACAAAAAAAGACTCAAAAAACCAAAGCATATGTCTTTTCAAATCGTAGATAAATTGTTAAGTTGTTAAGCCGTTAAGCTGAAAAAATAGAGCCTTAATAGGACGAACCTTGGTTTCATTGTAAGTTTGTATTTTTTATTTCATTTTTTGTTTTTATATTATTACAGTTGATATATGCTATTTTTATTTTTATTTTTATTGTTAGTGTGGTTGATAAGTACCCTTTATGTTGCCCTTTACGTTGTTTTTATTTTCATTAAAGCTGATATATACACACTATTTTTCAATCATTTATTTATATTTCTATAGTTATTGCAGTTGATATTGACTTGCTAGGTTGCTTTTATTTTCATTGTAGTTAATACACACACATACATACTATTTTTCTACCATTTTATTTATTTTTCTATTGTTATTGCAGTTGATGTTGACTCTTTAAGTTGTTTTTAATTTTATTGTAGTTAATTTGTATTTTTTAAGGAAAAAGTATTGATTTGGTCCCTCAATTGTGTACGTTGAACCACTTTGATCACTAAGGGCCTGTTTGGCAACAAAGTATTTTCATAATTTCGAGACAAAACCATAGTTTTGGAGAATACCATGGTATTTTGACAATGAGGTGTTTGAAAGCAACCTCAAAAACTCTGTTTTGAAAACCACGGTATTGGCAATACCATGGTATTTTTGAAGTATTGTAGACTCCACTCCAACCTAAAGTTTTCTCACTTGTGCTAGCAAACCATGGTATTGAAAAAACATAGTATTTTATAGTCATAGAAAAACACAAACCATGGTATTACAAAACCATGATTTTCAAAAACTTTGTCGCCAAACAGGCCCTAAACCTTAATATCAGACTTCTGAGGTCCACAATGTAGCAAAACCGAACCAAATTAGTCCTTTTACTAGGTTAGTGGGCGGTTTTAGTTTTTTTTTTTGCTTATATGGCATCCATGTAGGATTTTTGCTAACTCAATGGCCACATGGCATCCATCTCATTACCTTATCTCTCACTTTGCCTCTCAAATCTCTCCTCTCTCAAGTGTAATATCGCTGCTTTGACCAGTCAAAACCCTAACACCGCTGTTTTGACCGGTCAAAGGATCGATCAAGCCCGGTTTTACTACATGAGGGACTTCACAAGTCCGATATTGATGTTCAGGAACCAAAGTGGTCCGACGGGCATAGTTGAGGGACCAAATCAACACCTTTTCCTTTTTTATATTATATTATTTCCTTTTAATATTTTAGTCGGTATTGACTCCTTTCCTATTTTTGTAGATGACGATTCTATTATTTTTATGTTTTTATTTTATTGTAGTAGATATTGACACTCTTTCTCTAGGTAGTAATTGATACAGGCTTGTTTTATATTTTTGAATCAAGTTTTATTCATCCATAAATTTTAATGTAGTTGATATAGACTTTGTATTTTTATCATAATTTTTAATTGTTTAATCTAAGCTACTATAGTTAGTACCCATAGTAATCGACGGTGTAGGTCTTTCATTTCTTCTCCTATTAACGTGGAAATTTCCAATATTTTAGGATTAGTGTGATTGCTCCATTGAACTCTATTGAACTCTGCTTCATATTTGTAAGGAGTAAGGTGTGTCCCACACATTTATGTGGCTAAACCTATGATAAATTTTAAGAAAAATGTGTATGTATAGAACATTGGTCGCTCTAAGCTTTAGGTCCTGTTCTTCTGGGCTGATCTGAACGGTTGAACATATACACGACTGAAATGATTGAATTTGAGAGCTTCTCGAGGACAGTCTCAAGATTTGGATCCATTTTGTTTGACTTACTTTTTAAATCGTTAGGACCCATCTTCGAAACATCAAAAAAACAAACTCAAAAACTCAAAGTATATACCTTTTCAAAACATAGATAAGTCGTTAAGTTGTTAAGTTAAAAATATCAGAGCCTTAATAGAGTCAACCTCAATTTTATCAAAGTTTTTATTATTTTATTTAAAATTTCCAATGATTTTATTAGAGTTGATATATATAGTAATTTTCTATTTTTTTTAATCTATTTTTGCTATTATTGTAGTTGATGTTGGGCTATTGGTGCCTTTTCTAGTCTTGCAGATGATAATTCTATATTGAGCTATTGTCAGGCCGGCACATGTTGTGATCTGGTTGGTTGGTATGCTGTGAATAATAGAATGATGTTAGTACCTTTGAACTTTAGTTTGAAGTTAGTTTGAAGTTTTAATTGTAATAAAAAAAACTCTGATTCAATGGTAAAAGTAATATCTTTACATTTTTATTAATTCCTCTGTCGTTTCAAAAGCTAAAGTTATCTTCCCATTTTTCCGGAAGCAAACAAAATGTTTCTAATACTTGATTTTTTCTAATCAATAAAATACACCATAAGTAAAAAATAATAATTTTTCCACAAGTATACACACAAATGTTATATTTTTACTACATGTTTGGATTTTACACATTTTGATGATTTTATAGTTTTTATTTTATTATCCTTTTTCCTAAGTTTTTATGTTTTTTATAATTAATTAGATTTTCTAGAATTCATTTTACATAAAACCATGATAAATTGGTCACCACGTCATCCAACACCGGGATGAATTTAGATAAGGGGGCATTTTATCTGGTACTTATAGTATAGAAAGGTTGATGTTCCTGCTTCGAAGTTGAGGGGATAAAATCGGTGATAGTT
The DNA here is from genome assembly GCA_036346415.1 of Raddia guianensis. Taxonomy (NCBI): domain Eukaryota; kingdom Viridiplantae; phylum Streptophyta; class Magnoliopsida; order Poales; family Poaceae; genus Raddia; species Raddia guianensis. The sequence continues at coordinate 76,338,599 of CM070534.1, forward strand.
GAACGAGGCAAAGTGAGCTTTTCCTTTTGAAAACGGTATGTACTGATCCAATCAATATATATCCAGGCCTTGATGCATGCTGCTTGAGGCACGTTAGTAAGCAATGGGTCGATAGGGCATTCATGTATCGATCGATCTGATGCTAATTAAATTGCTAACACAGTGACATAATATAAATTTGTTACCACGAGATGTATTGACCGCTACGGATCATTTGATTGGAATGAAATTTAAAACGGATATACTTGATGATGGCGACATGAATCACTTGAAATGTTCGGTCGTGAATCTGTTACAACATCACTTTGGACTGACTCTTAGTCGTTTACAGCATTCGGTTTAAAAAACTATCATTGAGTATTCATAAGTAAATCGAAATCTGGACTTCACAAACCTTTTGGCAAGAGAATATAAAATAGAATCGAGGTGCCACCATGTAAACAGTACAAGGGGTTGTGCCGTGAGGCAATGTACGTTAAAAATCACAAACTGAAGATTGTTTATTGGATTCCCAAATACAATTGGAGTACGTAGAATCATCTCATCTGGCAGCGCGACGTGAATCATGTCATCTCAAGCCTAAACCTTTGGGCTGCCGCGTCCGTCCGTGGTCTCCGTGGGCGGAATGGTCTGCAGTGCGGAGCGAGCAAAGAAGGAAAAGGAGGTGAGGTGAGCGCTAAGCAGGCATTGTGTCGAACAGGTAGCGAGCAGAGCACGAGGGGGTAGGGGGGTGACCATGTCAGGCTTGTAGATGTTGTGGACAACGGAGGCGCCAGCGAGCAGGGAGACGACAACGAGGACGGAAGACAAGGCCAGCGAAGGAGTCCCCGTTGGGGGCCGGCCGCCGCCGAATTTCTTGCCACCGCCGCCGCGGTTCATGGTGGACACCCACACCGCTGCTGTGAGCTGTGTGCTGTGTGCTCGTCGGCGCGTGGAAGTGGGCCTCTATTCCTCCTTTTGGCCCGCTCCATGAGGTGGTGCTTGGAGCATGGTCGCCGCTCCCAACTGCTGCCTGCACGGGTAACGGGTATTAACGGACGGGTAGAAAACGGTTTCGGGTACCATACGAACGGGTACAATACGAACTACAGGTATATGACGGGTAGTACACGAATTACCTAGAATAAAATACATCATAAACATGTGATAGAATATTTACATAGGAGATTAGAAAAAGTTGTATTAGGCACAAGGTAAATAGCAAGCTAGACAAATAATGCATGTCAGTCATGAGCATATGTATTAGGCACAAGGTAGTAGGTACTGCTACGAATAATGAAGCTGTAAATAATGCTCTAGGCCTTGTCACCAGCTACGAATCATGATTTACATTTAGAAGTCACCAGCTGTAGCACCTTGTCAACTGGAAAAGGTAACTCACCTTTTATTTAATATTGTAACAGTTAATACTATATTCAAGGTTCCTTAATATGAAGTATAAATCATTTTTGTCAATGGAATGATAAATTTATGTTTGTCAATGGAATGAATATGCTGTACCTGCTATGATTCTCCCGTTTCAAATTGCACACACATTCAATTGTTTTTACAGAAATGTTATGGTGCTAAGCATAGGGAAAAATTAACGTGGTGCTTACCCGAGGAGGCGGCGGCGGTGGCGCAAGACCGAGGAGGAGGCGGCGCCGCGCTGTAGGACAACGGGCGGCGGGGCTGGCCAGAGGAGTCGGCGACGGCGCGGGACCAAGTCGGCGGCGGCGCAGGACGGAGGAGGGGGCGGCGGCGCTGGACGGAGGATGGGGGCGACGGCGCTGGCCCGCGTCGGTGGCGGCGACGCTGGCCCGAGGAGGGGCGACGGCGCCGGCCCGATTCGGTGGAGGGGCCGGCCCGATTCGGTGGCGCGGGACCGACGAGGGGGCGGCGGCGCGGGTCTGAGTCGTCGCCGGCGCCGGACCGAGGAGGGGGCGGCGGCGCTGCACCGAGGGGCGAGGAAACGGCGGCGTGCGCGCAGCACTAGGGTTGCCTGGGTTGGGACTATGTGAGAGAGAGAGGCAGATAGCTGGCGCCTGGGCCGAACTGGGCTGGGTAGAAATCGGGCCAGACGCCCAGACACCGCCTACCTGTTCCCGACTAAATCAGGTACCCGAAATTACAAAATAATCGGGTACCCGTATCCGACCCGAAATTCCAGGTAGAGTATGCCTATTTCTATACCCGACCCGTATCCGAGAATATTGTTTTCTGGTATTACCTGAACCCGTACCTGATAAAAAATACCCGACCCGTACTCGAGTTTTCCGAGTGAATTATTCTTCCGAACGGATACTTGTCGGGTATTACCCGACCCATTTACACCCCTAGCTATGTGGCCAGGATTGCGATTTGGCCCAACCACGGTTGCCATATGAGACGACCTGACTGTGAACCGTCACCATTTCCATTTTTCTGGGATTTCTTTTATCATTTTTAATTTTTTAAAATAAATAATACTACATCCGGTCATAAAAACAAATCGCCGTTGACTTTTGTAAAAGTCTTTGACCATTCTTCTTATTAAAATTTAGTGCAAACATGCATAAATATAAATCATGCTTAAAATATCTTTAATGATAAAACAAATCACCACAAAATAAATGATAACTTACCTAATTTTTTGAATAAGACGGATGGTCAAAGGTGTGTCCAAAAGTCAACAGCGACTTGTTTTTATGACAGGAGGGAGTACTAGATGTCTATCGCAGTTCCATAAGGCGGGATATAAATCTCGCCCATTCAACTGACGAGATTTATAATTTTTGCTAAACAGGTAGGCAGAGTATGCATCAAGGCAACTGGGGTTATACGGAGACAAAACCCACCATTTTTGTTTCGCAGGATGTAAATCCCACCAAATGGAAACAATTAGATTTGTCCAGCCAAACCAAGTGTCCAAATGAATCCAAGGAACGCTACAAGAAATTGCCAAAAGCATGCAAACACAATGAATCATCGATCACAAAAGCAAAAAAAAAAAAATCTCAGACAACATTAAGGCAAGAGCATTAAAAGATTTTATAAAACCTCAAAACACGCCAAACTGCATAATAGAGAGCACCAAAAGCCTTCCTGTGCACAAATTAATGGAGACCGAAAGAAGAAGTGCCTGTAATTCTAAAAGATGCCAATGGTAGTTAAGCATCTACACCATCTCATAAACCGCCTTTGTGTTACGTTGGTACTTATAACTTTACAATCTTGCATCTCCAAATTTAAATCCTGCCATTTGGATTGGTGGGATTTAAATCCCACCGTTTTTTTGACAGGATTTATATAATATGATACCATAGAAATTGAGCATCATTCTTGTTAATGCATGTTTAGATCATGTCCATGCCTAGCGGTGTGGAGCAACTAGATACTATGCATACATTAATACATATGTATATGGATATGAATATGAATACGCAAACTATCTTCAATACAAATGTAGACGAGGAATTATAGGAAAAAACCCTAGGTGAAAGAAGTCGTCGAGTGCAAAAGTACAAAGGGCTATTTATAGATTTATGTTACACTACGCATAGATTGAACGGAATCGATCGTGGGGATGCACTACGATGCTGCATATTTTTTATTAAAAAAGTAAAGAACAAGAGAGCTATCTTCCATTCAAATGTAAACGAGGAGTTACAGGAAAAAAAACTAGATAAAAGAAGCCTAGGTAAAAGTACAAAGGACAATACATAGATTTAGCTGAGGAAGACCTCACGGGGCGACTATTATTATTGGCCCATTTTAATTTGCGTTTTGGTTCAGTTTAGTTTGGTTGAGCCAATTTTTAAGAGGCTCAAAAACATAATAAATATTAAGAAAATATTTTCAATATCTTTGTGAAAAAACACACAAACCCTAAAAATATATTATAAAATGTTACACTTAGTGGTCTATGCAAGAAGCTCAACTGATGCGAGATGGGTCCTCTTTTATTCATAGTTTTTGTCCTCATTCGTTTGCTGAGGCTGGAGATTCACTCAAGAACGAGCCTAGTTTTATTTGACCACAAACCCTGCCCTTGTTGGATGTATTTCCACATCACATAGCCACAGGTGACATAGGTACTTGAGTTTTTTCAGTTTCTGGATGACGAGGGCCAGCTGCCAGATATTTTCGAGACCAAATGGCCAAATCCTATCATTCGGCAACACGAGATTCTCCTGCAATAATAAACTTAACGATGGTTGGCTTCTCTAGCCAGCATCCATTTCGCAGTCACCACATTCTTTTTTTTTTTTTTTTGAAAGAGGGGCAGGAGAACTGCCAACCTATTTCATTGATAAGCAGGAGAAAAACAAAATAAAAACCCGTGCAAATACGGGGTACAACCGCATTCATTCAAACCCGCCAAAAAGCAGACACACCTCCGGACATCGCCGGGAAAAGCACTGAAGCCCACTAGGCCAACGACCGTCCCAATCAACTGGACTTGCTTACCCAAGAAATAAGACGAGTTCAAGTGCCCAAAACGGCGTGCTTGGACTGGAGAGCTTACCTTCCCTGTTTGCTGTGTTAGCATTTAGCAGGAGGTCCATGTGTTGGATCTAAACTCATGATCTAATATTTATATTATGCCTTAGCCTAAACATGATCACGTTCTGATGCGGAATAGTGAACTGACCGGAGTTCAATGAAGCCATTTGCGCCGTGTAGTCGATCGGTCGGCGACGAACAGGAGAGTAGCGGCGTCCTTCCGGGCGCCACCTACACTGGCCTGGGACAGCCCTTCGGGCCTCTCCCAGCGCTGTGATGATCGGGGAAATTTTCAGGGGTTAGGACTGTGTGAGAGATCGTCACCTCTCACACAGCTGGCTGCCCTATTTATATTGCGCTGGTGAGACTCGGGGGCAAGTCCAACGGGATGGAAAACGCCTCCGATCATGGCGTGTAATCAAAGCAATTAAATGCATTAATTCAGATTTAATTCCCGCGTGGAGCTCATTAGGAAGGTGCATTATTGGTGACAGGGTAATTAGGCAGGTGATTAATTTACATTAACACGCTGCTCCCTTGACCGTTGCATGAGATCAACCAACATTCTCCCACTTGATCGAAAGGCTATTATAATGTATTCATTCTTAGTAGACAACAGTCTAGAGCAATGCGTTACAACGGCTAAAGAAAATGCCATTGAAACTCCAGTACCCATAGTCCACCATACCACCTCAATAGAGACTGGGCTGCGGGTTTTAGGGTTAGGGACTATGTCCCGGGCGGCATCAATCTCGGCCGTCTGATCTGATCGGACTGCCATAACTTACCTGCGCATAATGGGCCTGTTTGGGCTGCACTGAAGGACTGTCTGGGCCAAATTTGTTTCTGGCTCATTATTTTCGGTCCGAATGAATTTAAAATTTATTTAATTGCTGCTTAAGAGCATGTACAGCAGGTCATATCAAGCCCTGCATTTTAAAACTTGATACCAAGGCCATTCCGCCAATTTGCCGCGTCTCTTTTTTTTATTTTTTCACCCGCGTGTCTTGTAGCTCTGATGTTTTGGGAACTCTTGAGCATGCTTTAATTGTGTTAAATGCTATAAATGTTATATTGCTGGAAAGCTATTAAATTGCTACTGAAATTTTGTATTATCTAATTAAATGAAACCAACGTGGATTTTATTCAAAGAATTTAATTTGGCTTGAAATTATTATATGACCAACGCTGTTAATAATTTTGAGTCATTATTTAATTGTTCCCTATATTGTTTCTGCCCAACGGTGATGCAATTTAGGATTTAAATTTGTCAATTGTCATTATATTTTCATATCGTTTCTGCCCAACGATGATGCAAAATGAAAATTATTTATGAATATTTGTCTTAAATATGCTTTTAATCAGACCAACGTAGGATTAATTGCATATGATATTATTTACTAATCAATGTTGTCTTAATTTTTCAGCAATAACTAACATTGCCTCTCAGATCAGTGGCATTGAGCCGCTCACTGGCACTAACTTTCCCACGTGGAAGGAGCAGATTAATATTACGCTGGGTATTATGGATCTTGACCTGGCATTAAGGGAGAATGCTCCCACTGCTCCTGCCAATGGGGTTGAAAACTTTGATGTGCTCAAGAAGCAATATGATGAGAAATCTGAGCGTTGGGAGAGATCCAACCGCCTGTCCTTAATGGTGATTAAAAATAGCATCTTAGTTGGTATTAAGGGAGAAATCCTTGATTCCGAAAAAGCTAAGAAGTACATTGAAAATGTTGAGGAGAACTTCAAAGGTTCTTCCAAGACATATGCCAGTACATTGATCATGCGTATGCTCACTTCCCGCTATGATGATAAGAGCGGTGTTAGGGAGCATATCATGAGCATGACGGACATGGCGGCGAGATTAAAGGACCTTGATATGGCCATTTCTGATAATTTCTTGGTCCATTCTATCATGAGTTCTCTCCCTGCAGAGTATATAGGGATGGCAATCGGGTGGGTATCTCCGGGTACAGCTATATCCTACCCGAACCCGAAACCCGAACGGCTTGCCTAAACCCGAACCCGAAAACTGTCTCGGGCATAAACACGCACCCATACCCGAACCCGACGGGTACCCGAAACCCGAAAAAATGTGTCAAAACAGAACAAATTGGTCTTGTTGTGGACGACAACCAGGCGATGGGAGCGCTAACGAGCCGGGGCGGGCGCGAAGCATCATGAGCCCTCACCACACGGCGTGGAGGCAAGAAGGGAAGGTGGAGGCGGAGCCGTGGAGGCGGGCGGCGATGGGGAAGTGGAGGCGAGGGCGGACGGTGGCGACGGAGGCGCCGAGGTGGGGCGACCCGGGCGGGCAGCGGGAAGTGGAGGCAGAATCTGGCGGAGAAGTGGAGGGGCGGCGACACGCCCGGCAGAAGTGGATCCGTGGAGGTGGAGGGCGGGGCGGCGGCTGGGAATGTGGAGGCGGAGGGCGGGCTGGTGGCAGGGGAAGAGCAGACGTAGGGGAAGAGTGGCGGGGGAAGAGCAGGCGGCGGGGGAAGAGCGGCGAGGGAGGAGCCGGCGGCCGGCGACTGGATCTGGATGGAGGCACTGAGAGGAGGGAGCCAAGGTCGGGGTCTCAGGGAGGCCGGGAGGGGCTACAGCGGCTGTGGGATTGGGTTAGGTTATTTCTTCTCAGCTCTATATATATCCAGATACATGGGCCCACCTGTCAGTGGGAGATTCGGGTAACCCATGGGTATCCATGGGTACGAAACGGGACCCAAACCCGAACCCGAAATTATCGGGTACCCGAACCAGGAAACCCGTGGGCATAAACTGCGACCCATACCCGTACCCATCGGGTCAGGTACCCATGGGTACCCATACCCATGGGTTTTTCTGCCATCCCTAAGAGTATGGTCCATTCAAAATTAACTACAATACTCAAAAGAAAAAATGGACCATATCTAAGCTCATAAGCCACTCTGTTGAGGAAGAAGAAAGACAAAAGGCAGAAAAGGTGAAGGATCATGCTCATTTTGTCAGTCATGGCAAAAGAAAGCATTAGGGGGAGTCTGACAGCTCTAAGGCCAAGAAGAAGGCCAACCCTCCTCCTCCTCTTAAACGTGAGGGGAAGGGGAAGGCTGTTGTCCATGCTTCACCTGCCCCTGGAACACCCTTTTGCAAGTTTTGCAAGAAGTATGGACATCTGCAGAAGGGATGTGATGAGTTTAAGCAGTGGTTAGCTAAGAAGGGTAATGAGATTATAACTTATGTTGATGAATCATTATTTACTGAATTTACCTCTAATACCTGGTGGATTGACTCAGATGCCACTGTGCACATTACCAATTCACTGCAGGGATTGAGTTCCGTGAGGACCATAAGAAGGGGGACCCGAAGCCTTAGGGTCGCCAATGGGACAGAAATTGAAGTTGAAGTAGCTGGAGATCTTGAGCTTCATTATAAAGCGGCTTCAATTTATCTCTTTATGATGTTTTATTTGTTCCAAGTGTCAAGAGGAACTTGATTTCAGTCTCTGTTTTGACTAAAACTGGTTATTCATGTGAGTTTATTGACACTAAGTGCCTTATTAAGTCAAATAATGATGTAATTGGTCTTGCCTTCGAGCAGAACAAACTTTATTTACTCTCCATGAATGATTGTGTTATGAATGTGCATAGTGTTTCGAGTAAGAAAAATGAGACGTCATCGAAATTATGGCATTGTCGCTTAGGCCATATTTCTAGGGGGAGAATGGACCGTCTCATTAAAGAAGAGATACTCCAACCCTTAGATTTTTCTGACGCTGAGCAATGTGTAGATTGCATTAAGGGTAAATTCACTAAAAGCATTAAAAAAGGAGCCACCAGGAGTACGGGTCTCTTAGAACTAATTCATACTGATATTTGTGGACCTTTTCCGGTGGCATTAGTTGATGGTTATGATTCTTTTATTATCTTCACTGATGATTTCTCTCGCTATGGTTATATTTTCCCCATACGCGACCGTTCTGATTCACTCGATAAATTTAAGATCTATAAAGCTGAAGTAGAAAATCAGCATAATATAAAGATAAAAGTGGTGAGATCAGATCGTGGAGGAGAATATTGTGGGAGACATACTCCTTATGGGCAAATACCCGGGCCCTTTGCAAAATTTCTTGAAGAAAATGGTATAGTTGCTCAATATTCTATGTCTGGAGAACCGCAGCAGAACGGTGTGGCAGAGCATCGCAATCGTACCCTTATGGATATGGTACGGAGAATGCTAAGTCATTATAATCTGTCTGTTGGATTGTGGATGGAGGCATTAAAAACGGCTGCTCACATACTCAATAAAGTGCCTAGTAAATCGGTACCCAAGACACCTTATGAATTGTGGACTGGGAGTAAACCGACATTAAATTATTTAAAGGTATGGGGCTGTCGTGCAGAAGTCAAAATATTTAATCCCCAATTAAAGAAATTAGATCCTAAGACTGTGAGTTGTCATTTCATAGGATATCCAGAAAGATCCAAGGGATATCGATTTTATTGTGAAGATCGTGTCAATAAATTTATTGAAATGAGACACGCTGTCTTTTTAGAGGACAATGAAATCAGTGGGAGCTCACAAGAGAGAAAGATAGACCTTGAGGAGATTCGGTCTTATGTTCCATCACCGATGATCCAAGAGAGTGTCCTTCTCATTCCTCAAGTTTTGCCTCAAGTTGTGGTTGGAGGAGCCGCACCTATTGTCGAGGCTCTTAATGAACCCTTATGATCAAATAATTGAGGAAGTGCCCCAAGAATCTACTGAACCTCAAGAAATTCCTGTGGTACCTAATGAACCTCTACAGCCTCCACAACCGCCCGTGATCCCTAATGAACCATTAAGAAGATCACAACGAATGAGAAGGTCTGCTTTCCCAGATTATTATGAAACTTTTCTAGGAGAGGATATTGGGAAGGTAGATGACCCCACCTCATTTAAAGAAGCTATGACAAGTGAACATTCATCCAAATGGCTTGAGGCCATGGAAGATGAACTAAAGTCTATGAGCTCTAATAAAGTCTGGAATTTAGTAGAAGTACCTGATGGAGTCAAAACAGTGAGCTGTAAGTGGGTCTACAAAACTAAACATGACTCTAAGGGAAATATCGAAAGATTCAAAGTAAGGCTTGTAGCAAAGGGTTTTACACAGCAAGAAGGGATTGATTATAATGAAACCTTTTCTCCTGTCTCAAAGAAAGACTCATTTAGAATAGTCATGGCATTGGTTGCTCATTATGATCTAGAGCTACATCAAATGGATGTCAAGACTGCATTTCTCAATGGTGACTTGCATGAACAATTATTTATGGCATTGCCTGAAGGTTTTGTCGTAAAATGCAAGGAACATTGTGTATGTGAACTTTTGAAATCCATCTATGGACTTAAGCAAGCGTCTAGACAATGGTATCTTAAGTTTCACGAGATAATCATAAAGTTTGGATTTAAGGAAAATGAGGTGGATAATTGCATATATATTAAGATTAAAGGTGGAAAATTTATCATCTTAGTGCTCTATGTGGATGATATTCTATTAGCAAGCAGTGATAAGAATATGTTGCATGAGACTAAAGAATTTTTATCCTCTAAATTTGATATGAAAGATCTTGGTGAAGCCTCTTATGTTTTGGGCATTGAGATACACCAAGATAGGTCTAAAGGAGTACTAGGATTGTCTCAAAAATCATACATTGACAGAGTACTTGAAAGTATAATATGAGTAAGTGCTATGCCACGTCTGCTCCAATAGTTAAGGGCGATAAATTTGGATTATTTCAAAGCCCAAGGAATCAATTAGAATCAAATCAAATGAAAATGATTCCCTATGCTTCTGCTGTTGGATGCCTAATGTACGCTCAGGTCTGTACGCGTCTAGACTTGGCATTCGTTACCGGGATGCTTGGCTGATTTCAGTCCAATCCAGGATTAGACCATTGGAAGACTGTTAAGAAAGTCTTGCGTTATTTGCAAGGCACTAAACATTACATGCTCACATATAAAAGATCTGATAGCCTTGAAGTTTTGGGTTATTCAGATATTGATTTTGCGGGGTGTGTGGACACTAAGAAATCCACATCAGGTTATGTTTTCACTCTCGCAGAAGGAGCAACTTCGTCGAAAAGCTCCAAACAATCTTTGACTACATCGTCGACAATGCAAGCAGAATTTGTGGCATGTTATGAAGCAACTGGGCAGGCCGTATGGCTTAAAAATTTTATCCCGGGACTAAAAGTGGTGGACAGCATTGCTAGACCACTCACTTTATACTACGATAACAAAGCCGCAGTTTTCTATTCAAGTAACAACAAATCGAGTGGTGCTGCCAAACACATCAATATTAAATATCATGTTGTGAAAGATAGGATCCAGGATCAAACTATTAAAATTGAGCATATTAGTACTAAATCAATGCTCGTGGATCCTCTCACGTAAGGCTTACCTCCCAACTTATTTAAAGATCATGTTGCCGGCATGGGTTTAAGGAAAAACTTTTGAATAATGATCCTAGACGTAGGGGCATAATAATCAGTCAACACCCGTTAAAACTAAGCTAGTATTCTATTGAGGTGGTATGGTGGACTATGGGTACTGAAGTTTCAATGGCATTTTCTTTAGCCGTTGTAATGCATTGCTCTAGACTGCTGTCTACTAAGAATGAATACATTATAATAGCCTTTCGATCAAGTGGGAGAATGTTGGTTGATCTCATGCAACGGTCAAGGGAGCAGCGTGTTAATGTAAATTAATCACTTGCCTAATTACCCTGTCACCAATAATGCACCTTCCTAATGAGCTCCACGTGGGAATTAAATCCGAATTAATGCATTTAATTGCTTTGATTACGCGCCATGATCGGAGGCGTTTTCCATCCCGTTGGACTTGCCTCCGAGTCTCACCAGCGCAATAAAAATAGGGCAGCCGGTCCTAACCCCTAAAAATTTTCCCGATCATCACAGCGCTAGGAGAGGCCCGAAGGGCTGTCCCAGGCCAGTGTAGTTGGCACCCGGAAGGACGCCGCTACTCTCCTGTTCATCGCCGACCGATCGACTACACGGCGCAAATGGCTTCATTGAACTCCGGTCAGTTCACTATTCCGCATTAGAACGTGATCATATTTAGGCTAAGGCATAATATAAATATTAGATCATGAGTTTAGATCTAACACCATGCTCATACCCCACTACCCCAGGCAAACCAGGAAGAACGATGGTCTTCAACAGCTAGCTCTGCTCTGTCTATCTTACCTTCCACCGGATCAATCACTGTCAGGTTGGGCATACCATCTCAGTCAGAGTCAGGTAAAACAAAAACACAAGCACGAGCTGTATCAATGGTTCTTCTATGCAGATGCATGTTTCTATATTTCAACGTTTCTGAGGTACAGGTGTAAAGCTCAGCTGGAATGCATCTCGGCCCCGTAGGGCACGAAATGTGCTGAAAATCACCAAAACGCCAACCGCGGGAATAGGTGCCCATCCTGCCATCATTCCTTGTAGGGCCGATCCAGGACCAGATTGTAGCATGTCGGATTGCAGGGATACTCGCAGTCTATTTCCTTCACCTCTCTCCGATCAAAGAACCAGTCTCCCACTGCTTCGGCAACCGTCTGTTCAACAGTGATCGCAAGAACGAGCAATCAAGATTAGCCAAGGGTGTTATTGTTTCTTCTTCCAAACCAAGATATGAATAAACCTAGCTGTAAAACTGAACATTTAAATATATTGGTAGGCACGCAATACTTTTCAAATGCCACATGATTTTTCGTTTACAGCCCAATGTCACGCAGAAGTGCAGAACCAGTGGTATTATTATCATTAAATCCCTATCATCAAGTTTAGAATATGTAAAAAAACTTTCCAAAGTTCATAATCATGTTTGAAATGCTAGTTACTACAAGTCGATCTATATCTTTGTTAAAGCAAACTGCTGTGCAGGCAAGAGGGGTGGTGGTGGTGGGTGGGTGGGCGGGGGGGGCGCTTACCTTGTTACTGATTCTGGAAGCAGATGGGGAGTGCCAGGCCAAGGGGTTCATGGACTGACAGTGTATAAAGCAGGAGTCAATGAACATGCCCCAGTTCTTCCTATTCTTGAATTCACTTATAGAATCAAGCAACTCTTTCCTGAAACCTGCAAATTTGTGCTTGTCAAGCCAGCGACATGCAGATATTACAGTTGACGTGAGACAAGTTATCCGAAGGCATGATGAAATCTTATGAGTCAACTCTATTACAACCTTGAAGGATTTCAAGCTGTTGTGAATCACACTTAGTAATATCTAATCTGCAATTTTGCCATAAATGTTGAGGGTCAGACCCGTCTGGAGTCAAAACATGTTCTACCTAGAAAAAGTGAATCGCAACAGTGTATCATTGTATCGTCTTGATATTGATGTTGTAACAGAACATTGAAAAGTTTCGACAGATAAAGATAAGGGTAAATGGTACCTGCCAAGAATCATATGCTGGATTCAGAATAAACATTGGGGTAGTGATGCCTTTTGCAACTTCCCGTGGAAAAAAACACTGGCAAGAACAATTAAAGAACACTACTTAGAATGCAGCATCTTGAATAGTCATGACTAAGGACACTGAAGATGCTAATATGATAAGTTGTAACATGAAAACAAACTAAAGGATAACCTGTCCTGGCTCCATATCTGAACTGCAATGAGGAAACCTTTTCCGCAGATCCTGGAACAAATCAATCAGAGTACAAATGAATCTTGCAAATATGAACAATGCAAATAGAGGGGGCCAATGGGGGAGAATTTGTGCATGCGCGCACACCACACAGAGGTACCTGTAGACGAGCAACATCATTATAGAAGCCCCGCATATACCTTCTCCCAGAAATGTCTTCTCTGTAACAAACGAAAGGAGAAAAAAAAGCAAAACAAAGCTTTGAAAGGCTGGCAGTGCTTGTGGTTGCTTATGATTCCTCAAAAGCACTAATAAGTTAGGTTGTGCAAATATGTTAACCCAATAACCCCCAAAGTGAAAGTGTCAATTATATGCCATTGGACATCTTGTTAGAGCATAGTAAATGATACCCATGCACAGTGAACTGATCAATCCACAGCTCATACATTTAATATGAAAAAATGGTCATCTGCTTATCTATTTTGGCTAGTTTCAATGTCCAAGAGGTTCAAATTAGAAACAATTTAAGCAGACAAAACTAACATAAATAAAAGAGAAAATTGCACTATAACCCTAAAATGCACCATTTTGCACTTAGCCTACTGAACTTGAGATTTACTTTTGCGGCCTCCTAAACATGTCGCCGTTAGCATGGGAGGTCCAAAACAACAGTTAGGGAACCGTTAAGTGCTGCGGTGGCAGCCCATATGGCTGTTAATGCCTATGGGCCTCACCACCTAAATGTCCACATCATACCCTATCTCTCACCTTCTCCCTAAAAATTTTAAATTTTTTTTTTTGAGGATTTTTAATTTCCAAAATTGGCATGTGGGTACTATAAAATAAAAAATTAGAATTTTTTAATTTTAAAAACAGCAATTTAGTATTTTCAATAATGAATTTTATACTTTTTAAGTTTCAAAAATGGATTTTTGGACATTTTCTTTTTAGAACTTTTGATATTAAATTTTGAATTTCTAACATTCATTTTTATTTTTAAAATTAAAAAATTGAATTTTTTTAAATAGAATTTCCAATATTCTAAATTTTGAATTTTGAAATCGCCAACCCAAAAAAATCAAATGCTTGGTTTTTTTAATACCCCTAAAATTCGCTAAAATTATTTTTTATATTTGAAGTCCCAAAATTCAATTATTTGATTTTTAGATAATTGGAGAGAGAGGATGACATGGACGCTTGGATGGAGGGCAACATATGCATTTAACGTCCACATGGCTGCCACCTCAGCGCTAAACAGTCGCCTTAACAATTTTAGACCTCCCATGCAAACGGAGACAAGTTTAGAGTGTTGTAGAAGTAAAATGCAAGTCTGGTGTTTTTTGAAATGGTACAAATTTAGGGGCTACAGTGCAATTTTCTCTAAATACAATCATGTCAACACCAAGCCTTCATAAGTTAGCATCAAGCTGATATTCTCAGAGTGCTCCACTTGACAATTGAGTATTGCAGCATGCTTATACTAAACTACGGCAGATATTTGTATGAAGAAATAATGCATGAATCACTTGCAGAACTATCACATAGAGACAGATAGGGATAGTGAAACATAGCAACGGCCAAAATCAAAACTAGCACGTACACATCAAGAAAAAAGCCACCATCAGCAAGACACTTAACAGTAGACGCCTTTGGTAAAAGCGCACGAAAATCATCACAGTGAATGTAAGTGGATAGACCACCAGCCGAGCACCCAGTAAGAAAAGCCTGCGGGTTGAGTAAATAAACAGCATTAAAATACAACAATAATATGTCAGTTAATGTCAAACACACGAAATATTCATGAATGACAACAGATAGACAAGACAAACACACACAAAAAGGGGAGATAAAAATGTGTCTGAAGATGAGTCATGGAAATGAATGCAAACCATCAACTAATCCCAATCCAGCCATAATAAAGGCTTCATGACATTAAATACATCACTAAAAACAACATTGAGATCTCCATTACTGATGCCACCTTGGACTAATTTTACTTTGGTAAATGGCCCAGGACCATTCATAGTGTTTTTTTTTTCAGAGAAACTGTGGTGAAGAGGTGAAAATGGATTGCACAGAGTGAAGATCACATTTTATATTGAAAGAATATTTCAATTCAATCATGTGCCATACTATAAAAAGGAGCATATTCTATAGCTTGGCATGAGGTCACAGAGATATCCATCAGGACAAAATTATCTTTTGATGCATTTGCAGAAAAGTGGCATAAAAAAAAAGACAAGAAGCCCATAAATGGCATGCTATCTAATGCCTGACTTTTGTGGAGTTTCTCTTTTATCTAAACCAGAATATCCGTGATTAATTCCCATTATGTTATTGGAAGGGCGACCTGGTTAGCACGGGATAGACCCTTCAATAGAAGTTCACTCATAACGGCATCCCAGATGCGCTGGCCTCTGAAGAAGAAACTGTTGCCTTCCTGCATAGAATTAGAGACTGCTAGTTAGATTATCTGCTAAGCAATTAAACTTTATGGAATAGGAATTGAGAAGCAAATAATTATAATGTTGTGAAACCTGCAATTCAGCTTCGACATTTCCAGAAAATGATGCGCCATCACAATACCTTACCTTCACCTTGTTCCAATTATAAAAATCTGCAGGTTGAAAAGAATTTTATTTCAGTAAAGGCGTCAGAGTGTTGCGGTTCTATAACATAATTATACAAAGATGTATGAAAAGAAAAGAGAAGCTTCCACTTGATCATTCGAGAAAGGAATAATCTAGCCCCGCGGATCCCACACATAGCAATACAAGATAGTAGAGTGTTGGCAGTGTGCAGTCAGTTCCAGTAAGGTAGGACGCTGTGCTGAGCTGGTTTTAAGATTTAAATCAATCAATCAACAAGAACGTCGATGAAGGTAGCTGCTGATGTGGAGTGTCGATTAAAACCCCAGTCTGAACAGCATCGGGACAAGTCATCATCTTCTTATTTGAAACAAGCTATGCAAACGTATGGATTATCTATATATATAACGGCGGGTTCAGAATATCGAAACAAAAAAAGAAGGAAAACTCTGATAAAACCAGGGTGAAGGGGCGCATCACGCATTGGGTAGGCCCTGGGCTGGAAGTTGTGGTGTTTACCCGGATTTTGAAGCTCGTCATCGCTCAAGATGCCGACGAACTCAACTCGCGCTTCCATGTAGGCAGAGGAACCTAGATTTGTTGTCTTGCGTAGAGCGCAGGCAGTTAGATTCCTGCACCAGCTTCCACCCTGGATGGAGCAAGAGCAAGAGCAAGAGCAAGAGCAGTGAGCATCAAATTTGGAAGCATCAAGCACCGCACGCATGCTTATTGCTTAGGGTGGGTTACCTCAAGGTGGATGAGCCATTTGTGGGATCCGTCCCCGAACCCTGGCAGCCAATAGTATCCAGGCGGGGAGCCGTCCAGGCAGAGCGCGCCCTTGCCCTTGGCGCCGTCGACGAGCGTGAGGTCCACGAGGGTGCGGAGGCGGTGGCCGTAGGATGGGGTGGGTCTGGGAGGGACGGCAGCGTAGTGGTAGAGCACGAGGGAGGCGGCGAGGAGCGCCGCGGCCAGCACTGCCCCGCGGCGCCACCGCAGGCGCTGGTGGCGCGCGGCGGAGGAGAGAGGCGGCGGCATGGATCGGGATCGAAATCGAAATCGGGGCCTCAAAGAGTCAAAGGCGGCATTTTTAAACAGCAACCAGGCCAAGTACTCAAGCAGGCGCGACCGCGCGAGGGATACAATTAATTATTACAAGTTTTAATTACAACTAATTATAAATTACTCCCGCTGAAATGCTGAATCCTCTCCTCGCTTAGTTCTGAGTTCTGACTTGATTGTTTCTTTTACATGATCAGTACCTCCTAGCCTCCGAGAACCCTCGTCTGGGTAAACCATGAACCTGGACGCTCAACCATCTCCATGAAGCTGGGAACAAGCTCCTCCCCAAGTGGACAGCTTAAATAACATATGTTTTGATTTTTTTTAGTTTGGTTTTTCGCTGTTTTGAAGGTGGATTCTAACGCTTTAAAAATCAAGTCAAATGAAATGGATCCGAGTCTCGAGACTACCTCAAAAAAACCCCTGTTCTTCATTTCAGCCGTTCGGTCGTTCATATCAGCTTAAAAGAACAGGACCTAAGACCTAAGGCCATCGCCTAGGCGGAGTTAGGCACCTGCAGGGTTTACAAAATCGATTGGGCTTCTTCGAACCGTCTACTGCGCGGAGCCCACGGATAGCCGGTGATTTGTCACGGTTTTGGCCCTAAATACAATTTTAAATTTTGTCAAAAATTGGCCGGTTAGCCTGCGGTTTATCGTGATTAGCCGTGGTTTTGGGCCGGTTAGCCACGGTTTTGGTGGTTTTGCATTTTTTTAACACAAAATCACATGGAATGATGATAAATAACTTGAATTTTTAAATTCTGTTTAAGCCAAAGTGCTTAAAATAATTAATAGTATTTTTAGAAATTTTATACAATTTTATAATTTAAATTTTATTCAGATGAATTTCAAATGGTCAGCATCCATGGTTTTGCTAACCGTCCACTCGCGGAGCAAGGCTAACCGGTGGTTGCCCTGGGCACTAGGCACAAGTCAGCCGCCCGGTTAGCAACTGGCCTTCCGTTGTGTTAAAAGTTGAGAGGCTTCAAAAAGAGTTATGAAAAAGCTAAAAAAGAAATAAAATTATTTTCGAGAGCATTGAAACAATTTTTATAAAATCTCAAAAAGTATCAAATAGGCTGTAAAAAAATAGTGAATTTTGGCTCAACCGAACAAAATCAAACCAAATCATGAATCAAAGAGAG
Organism: Raddia guianensis; assembly: GCA_036346415.1. Classification (NCBI taxonomy): domain Eukaryota; kingdom Viridiplantae; phylum Streptophyta; class Magnoliopsida; order Poales; family Poaceae; genus Raddia; species Raddia guianensis. Next base: position 76,356,478 of record CM070534.1, read on the forward strand.
CCTGGCTAACACATAGCACCAGGGAGGGGGGTTGGGGGGCACTAACAGAAGTCTTTTTTTCTCATCATGTACAATCGCATGATGATTTCACCATCAGTCCATACAAAAGAACACAACATTATCGCACACACCAAAGCTTAAAAGGGAGCAGCCATCAAGGAGTAGATTTGTTTATGTACAGAAGTAAATAATAATAATAAATAATCAGGGTAAATATTTAAAGTCGAGAGAGAGGGTATAACCGCGCAATGCTTCTGGCACAATCACAATCAAGTACCATAAAGTTATGGCTTAAATCATTCTGTATACCAACACGCTAGCGTTTCATCCCCGCGCGACATGTATCCTCGATGTTGTGTTGCCCTGCTTTGCGTCCACGTTGTCTTGTATAGCCACAGCCGTTTGATCGTCACCCAATGTGTAAGCTATACCGTCCGATTATACTTTATATAGAAAATATTTTCTTCCATAAAAGAAAAGAGCAAGGTGGGATGATTGCTCTGTTGGTCTTCGGAGCCAGATTTCGGGACACCGGACACAACGCCGGATTCCAATCGCAGTCGATCCGACCTTTTTCCAATTTTTCTCTTCCCATTTCTACCTCATGTTTTTTACCCTTGTCCTATCAAGCTACAGCTCAATTTCTCCCTCGCGGTGGCATAGCACGAGGGGGCGGGGGGTGTTTGAATCCCAGCCTCCTTTTTGGCTGTCCTCCCTTTTTCAATTTTTTAAGGGTAAAAAGCATACATGCCACCATAGAGTTTCCTTTGGACAGAAATGCCATCGTAGAGATCGAAATATCTGAGACGCCATTATAAAGTTTAAAAATGTGCACACATGCCATTATTTGGGCTGGGAAGGAATTTTGGACGAAATACACATGGATATACGGTTTGACATGTGGGGCCCACATGTCATACCCTCCTATTCATCTTCTTCCTCCCTCCTCACTCTCTCTCTCTCTGCCTCTCTCCCGGCCCTCCCACCCTCCCAAGCTCACCGGCCCCTCTCCGAGCTCTCGCCATGCCCCCCCCCCCTCCCAAGCTCATGCTGCCCCCCCCGCCTCCCCAAGCTCAGCAGACCCTCTCTCCATCCCGATCTGCCTCTCTCTCTCTCTCTCCTCTCTCTCTCCTCTCCCTCCATGGCTAGCCATGCAGCAGTGGCGCCTGTCATCTCGTCTCACCGCCGCCCCACCTCCATCACGCTGAAGGTCATGGCAGTGCAGTCTGAGCACTGGGAGGGAGGAGAGGCACATGCAGCTCTGGGAGGAGGAGGCAAGGGCAAGCATGGGAGGAGAAGGCCAGCAGTGAGAGGAGGGGGGCAGGCTGTGAGGAGGGCGCGCTGCTTCCGTCTGATCGGGGAGGAGGTCGGCGTGGCGCATCTGTGAGGGGGCCGGTGAGGAAAGGCGGCGGCGGCTTCATGAGCTCGCTGCAGGGCCTCTCCTCCACGAGCGGCCGCGCCATCTCCGCCTGAGGAGAGAGAGGAGCAGTGGAGAGAGAGAGAGGAGAGAGAAGAGGGGAATGGTTAGAGGTGGAAGAAGAAGGCTAGAGGGGATGACATGTGGGCCCTGCTCGTCAGATGTATTTTGGAATGTATTTTCAGCTCATATATCCCCAATACTCTGCATAATGGCATCTGTGCACATTTTTGAACTTAATAATGGCGTCTTAGATATTTCGATCTCTACGATGGCATTTCTGTCCAAAGGGAACTCTACAGTGGCATGTATGCTTTTTACCCATTTTTTAAAGATGTGACAAACCGGAAAAAAAAGTGAGCTGGTCATTTATTGCCTTTCCTTTTCAGATTATGTGGATGCAAAAACTCAAATAAACAAAAAAAATGTCCTCCCTTTTTTAATTTTTTAAAGATGTGACGAACCGGTAAAAAAAGTGAGCTGGTCATTTATTTCCTTTCCTTTCCGGATTTTGAGGATGCAAAAAACTCAAATAAACTAAAAAACTAAAAATGATTTTTTCCCCATTTTTTAAGATGTGAAAAACCAATCAAAAACAAAAAATGGGCCAATCATTTATTTTCTTTCCTTTTTTAGATATTTAGGATTGAAAAAAAACTCATATAAACAGAAAATCCTAAAAGTAGGTCATAGTATCATGATAAGGGTCCATTTCTTTTTTAAAAAAAAGATGTGAAAACCAATCAACAAAAAAAAATGGACCAATCATTTGTTTTCTTTCCTTTTCAGATTTTTTAGGATGTCTTTTTTTATATAGCTTTTAACTTGTCAGCTTAAAAGCTATCTCACGTTTTTAGCTGAGTCAAAAGATAGTATTGGATTCCATCGTTCCCTCCTTTTCTTTTCTTGTTTTTTCAACATTAAACATGGCGCCCTAGTGTGATATGTGTGTGTGTGTTAGAAGATCTGCTCAGGATCATTTAGCATGACGTGTATTCAGAACTTATGCAGAACCACACCACCATAGATGGCCAAACGGGTGGCACGACAAGATATGAACGGGCCCAGGCACGGCACGAACAATGAATCATGCTGTGTCGTGCCAGCCCGCGGGCAGAGCTCTCGGCCCAAGCACGACGCGACAGTGACTTAACTGTACCGTGCCGGGCCGGGCATCCTGGTAGCCCGCAGGCTTTTCAGGCACACCGTGCCCTTTGAGCCCGGCAACAAAAATATACTCAAAATTCTCAGAAAAAGAAAACGTTTCAGAATTCAAACTTTCATACCATAAACTTTTAGAAAACACCAGACAAAGCAACAGTTGAATCATTAAACATTTCAAAAAAATTCCAGAATTCTCTTATCAACATACTAGTGTGCATCTGTCAACAAGTTCTGGTCCGGTTGCTGTGGGAAGTGAGTAGCAATGAACACTGAAAATATACTCTTATATGGTATCAGATGCTTAAGCATGACCAAATTTGCGAGGACGCATACCCATAACAATGCAATAAGATTTGTAAGCGGCAATGCGCTGGTTTGAAGCATTCAAGAAAGAAATGACAATTCTGAAAGCCTCAACATACGGCTGAAGCCGCTTCAAACCAGACTTAACAATCAAATTTATGATGTGGGAAGCATAACGCTGATGCAAAACAACAGAGCTACCAACATAACCAGAGAACAGATGTGTGAGAATGAACATTGCAAATGTGTTAGAAGAAGCATTGTCCAATGTAATAGAGAACACATGATCTACTAAGCCATACTCATCAACCACAGAGGAAACACGGTCTGCAATATTTTGTCCAGAGTGTGACACATCAATAAGCCTAAAAGGCTAAGACCAATGATCCTCTTTTCAAGTTCCCAAACAAAGTTAACAAAGTGAGCAACAACACTAAGAAAATTCTCTTTTGCATTACTAGACCAGATATCATATGTAAGAGTCACACAGGCAACAAACTTCAACAGTTCAATCAACTTAGAACGACGCTCATTGTATTAACAAAATCTCTAGTCGTTGTATGCCTAGAAACATTAGAAAACCGAGGATTATGAGCACGCTTAATGTACTCCTCGAACGCAGGGGACTCACCAAAGCTAAGCAAAAGATCCTCTCGTGCAATCAAGCGACAAAGCTCGGTACGAGCAACATCAAGATTGCAATCCAAAGGATGGACAGATCCTTCGGGATTGAACTGCAGCATAGATTGAGAGCCATGGCCATGCTTCCGTCTGCACTTAGCAACATGGCGGAGCAAATGACCAATAACAGCAGAAGAACGAGCACTAAAGACAAATTTGCAGTAGTTGCTTCGAGCAGCATACCTCTTTTTCTTACCTTTCTCCATTTTGTAGAGATCTGGCTCCTCTTCTCGCTGGAGCGCGGACTCGTCGAGCCCGTCGTCATCGCCTCCGCGGCCGCTCGATCAGCATCGCCGTGGTTGCCCGTGCCGTTGCCGTCGTCGACGTCGATGACATCCGCGGCACTACTTCCGAACAGATCGTCCCTCCCAAGATCGCCTTCTCCCATGTCTCCTTGCAGCGCCAGATCGTGGTCGATGGAGGTAGGATCGAGCTCCTCCATTGTTCCCGCTACCGCGCACGGTGGGTCTGCTCATCAACGACGCGCGCGACCACATATATGAGTACCACAAGGCAAGGGTGAACGCGAGAAGCATCAGATCTAAGAACACAGAGAGGGAGAGAGAGGAAAGGAGGAGGAAGATGAGGAAACTTATTGAAGCGTGCGCCGAAGCCCGGAGACGCCGACGACGAGTTCGATCTGAGCACCACAGGCCACGGGAAGAGCATATTTAAGAATTAGGGTTTCGACCGCAGGAAGGGAGCGAGACGGCGGCGAGAGACCAAGAACCAGCAACCGGCGACAGCGAGGAAGAGGAGATGGGAGAGACTAGAGCGACAAGGGAGAGTTGGTGAGAAGATGGCGGCGCGCCGACGACAGTGAACGAAAGTGCAATCGCGTCTCCACTCCTTGTCGACGAGGGAGAGCCAGAGAGGGATAGGAATACATGAGAAAGTGAGACGCAACGGAGATGGGAAATGAAATGGCTAGGGTTTCGCTGTGGGGCGGGGGAGAGGCGCGCTTATATGGATGCGGCCCGTCAACTTATATGGATGCGGCCCTTGACGGGCCGCTCATTGAAATGGGTCGGGCCAGGCCAAAAATTTTATGCCTCGTGCCAACCCATTTGGCCCGGCCCACCTGGCCATCTATACACACCACAGCGATGCAACATGCACCGAAGGTATTCACTAGCCACAGATACCTTGCCCGTCGCAGCATTGCTCCACTAGTCCACTCCCCCACGCCCCACGGTCACATCCGCGACTTCTCTATGCCGCCAGCGGATTGGTCTGAGGGAGGGTCACACGGATCGTGGCCCTTGGAGCGAATCTGGGCCGTCCGCTGGTGCGAAATCCAAGGGCGGCAGCAGCACCTCACGCGGATCGCGGCCCTCCCGCGCGCCTACAAATAATGCCCGCCGACCCAAATTCAACTTCAAATCGCCAGAGAGAGCCCCAACTCCCAAGCTGAAACCTTGAAACCCCAGCAGAGCAGAGCCGAGCCGCGGCGATGGACGGCGGCGCGGGCAAGGTGAAGAAGGCGGCGGCCGGGCGGAGGGCCGGCGGCCCGCGGAAGAAGGGGGTGTCGCGCTCCATGAAGGCCGGCCTGCAGTTCCCCGTCAGCCGCATCGGGCGCTACCTCAAGAAGGGCCGCTACGCCCAGCGCGTCGGCTCCGGCGCCCCCGTCTACCTCGCCGCCGTCCTCGAGTACCTCGCCGCCGAGGTCCTGGAGCTGGCCGGCAACGCGGCGCGCGACAACAAGAAGAACCGCATCATCCCGCGCCACGTGCTGCTGGCCATCCGCAACGACGAGGAGCTCGGGCGGCTGCTGTCCGGGGTCACCATCGCCCACGGCGGCGTGCTGCCCCACATCCACTCCGTGCTCCTCCCCAAGAGGGCCGCCGAGAAGGCCGATAAGGAGGCCAAGTCGCCCAAGAAGAAGCCCGCCGCCGCCGCCAAGTCCTCCAAGTAGCACTCGCCCGCCGCCGTAGCCCGCGTATCAGTATGTAAGGAAGGACTGGGAATTAAGCCTTTTGCTTTTGCTTCTGCTTCCGGTTGGATCTGGATGGACTGCTTGTATTGTATGTAGTGAAATCTGGTCCTAGGTCTAGGAGCGCCCTTTGCTTCTGGCAATCCAAGTGAAATCTACAATTATCCAATTTCTCTTCTTCCTTTTGTTACGTGGGAACTGAGGCGTAAGACTGGAATAGCGCGGGGTGATAACTGTAAGAAGGGCGAGGCGATGCGACTGGGGAATTGGGGATAATTTCTAGGGTTTGTGTGCGACGCGAACGCGATGATCAATTGGATAGGAAGGAGGGCGCCGCATGCCCTCGCCTCCTTTCTTAATCGAAGAGGCTCCTCATCATCCTCCGCCGGCTCCAAATTGTTTGTTGGTGGTAACACTCGCTATTCGCTATCCCGCCCTTCACTCTCTTTTCAACTCTAATGCTTACCGACGATGGCCACCTCCATGCCATCCTGCTTCCGTGCTCTGCTCAGACCCGTGCAAAAGCAAAACCTCCCCTTTACTTCACCCCTCCAAATATTAACTCGGAGTGCTAAAAACTGTTTTTTTTTTGTTTTTGTTTCATGACTGATACCACTGCCTTGGCTTGTTTCTTGTGCTGAGCTGCAGCTCTCTCTTATGACACCAATGAAACCGTTCTGAAAGATGCATTCTCTCAGTATGGTTCTGTTATTGAAGGTACCTCAACCACAACCGCTGTTCTGTCCATTTTCGTCATGATTCATTTGTTAGTAGCATAGCCCATGCCTGATGTCTTGGTTTGCATGCCAGTGAAGGTAATATGCCATCCGGTGACGGGCAGATCCAAAGGATATGGCTTTGTCAGGTTTTCGTCACAGGACGAAGCGGCTGCAGCATTGCACGAGATGAACGGTCAGGTGGGCGTGCCATACCATTCTTTCCTCAGTGCACTCCCTTCCCTAACTTTTGCTAACACAACGCTTCCCCTTCGTAATCCTTTCAGCCCATAGATGGAAGGAACATCCGGGTGCACTATGCCAACATCGAATGTATCTGATTCTATTGCTATTTTCAATGGGTAAGCTGCTTACTCATTGTTTCGATTGTCGTTCTGGCTATTTGCAATGTTAAGTTGAGTGCTGGCCATGTGCTAAATGAATTTCTTTCATTTCCATTGCCGCCGATACATTAATTCAACTTCAGCCTTATGCTCACCATGTCGATACGCTTCAATCCCACAGGTTGGCATTGTCTTTATGCATTGTTCTCACACGGGAAAAATAATAAATAGTAGGAACACCTCATCTTCCAGCTAATTTCTTCCGCCGCGGCGGTGTGACTTGAAAATCTAGTGATGCATTTTTTTTATCTCCCTTTAGGGTGAACAGCAATCCTAGTTTGGGGGGTTAAATTCCGTACATGAGCCAAAGTCACAGTGAGATGTATATTATAGTAGCCTAGCATATCATAACTATTGTTTTGAGTGCTAGTAATTCTGCAAACGAGAGCTCTAAATTTTGGCGAGTCCTCAAAATTATGCTGCTTCAAACTCAACATTCAACACTGAACGACGTTACGTTATATTATATACACAAAGGATCTGGGAAAAAATGTTGGTGGCCATCTAATTATCTTGCTCAATCAATTATACACATTACATTACACATCGGAGCTGGGAAAAAAGAATTTGGCTTCTTTATCTGGCAGTACTGTCTTCGAAGCTTTATTATGAGCTCTGGTTCACTACTGATATAGAACCAATACTATAGCTCTAGTTCCCTTTCCTTTGGAACCCTTCTATCATTACTTGCATCAGGTTAGATATTAACTTGCCAGTGTTCTCGTTTATACACACTATTTTAGATATTCATGGAGGATCAGGGTGAGAAAGATATCTACAAGTGCCATGAGAATGACGATCATCAATTCGACGATGAAGAATAGTCAGGATTAGGCATTGTCCCCAGTCTTTTGCTAGGCTACATAACTGATGTGAACTTGGTGTAAACTCCCACACTTTGATATTTTGGGTCATGATAATGTTGCAAGACTTCCGCATTTAAACTAAGTGCCCAGGAATAAAACCTGCCTCAACTGTGGCTTGATGCCATCTTTTATTCAATAGAACCACCTTTGTCGTAATAATAATATGTGATGCGATGTGTGAGATAATTTAGCTATATAACATGTTGCACTAGTACACTGACCCAAAGGACCCAGAGGCTAAATGTTGGCTCATCCTCATAAGGTAAGTGATATGAGGAGGAGGGCGACATGCAATATGTTGGTGCGATTTCTATACAACAAGTGCGGTATAATGTGTTGGAAAATTATATGTCTCAACAGTGTAAACATGAACAAAAAAAATTAAGGGGACCTCATGTAGAAAATAATGTCGTAGTTTTTGCACTTTTTATTTAAGTTGATTGCCAAAAATAAAAACGAAACCAAACTCAATGAGAACATTAAAAAATTGCCCGGCAAAAGAATAATTGCTAATAATATTGCACACACTTAACGTTGCAACTTCTGCGTGAGTGAAGTATAACATTTTGAAAACTTATATAAATTGCACAATTTTAAAACTAAAATTGCAAATTACAAATAGAGTTCAACCACCCCATGACTTGGATGCAACCTGTCATGTACTAAGTTGTGAATTTAGGTATGTGCGTTCGAAGTCCGTTTTTTAAAAAGGGATGCTTCAGAGCTTGATATAGAAAAAAAAGAGAGGAAAAATGGACAAACATGTTGTCGGGGATTGGTTTATAGGCTTATAGCCCTGACCATAAGCACTCCTAAATGGGTCCCGAGCACCGTCCAACAAAGAATCCAATCAATTTCTGGGTTGTGGAGAAAGTCTTCTCATTCTTTCATAGAGTGATAGAAAGTGGGGTTGTAGGTTTTAGGTTAAATATATATATATAGGTAAGATAGGTATCCAATAAATATTTATCTATCCTAGTTTTATAGTATATTATGACGTCTTTTGCTTATAAAAAGGATAATAAAAGGCGTTATATATTCATGACATCGTCTCTGCACTATTTTTTTGGGGAATTTTAAGAAAAAGGGTAAATAATTATTTATAGTACTTATACTTAATGCTCTCTAATTCTATCAAAAATCCTATAGCAATTTGTTAAGAAGGTTGCTCGTTTGCCTACAGGTCTGGAGCGGCCGAGGGCATGGCGGCCCTGAGCAACCCCTTATGCAGGAGTTAGAAGAAGGGCACATTGTTCCAAATCGCCTGCGGCTGCCTAATCCCCGCTATAGTGTGTAGTTGACCACGGGTTATAGGCTTTATCTCGATGCCTAACAGGGAGTTGTTGTCATCATTCCCGCTAGTATAAATAGTTGCCTTTGGTGTCGTGGTATTCATTCCGCCCTAGGATTGCCTAGTCGGTTTTCACACCTATACTCTCACACTCTCTTGACCATTCATCCTCTCTCTATAGAAAAGGACTCTAATAGCATGTTGTTTGGAGGATCTATTGCATGTATGGCTACCTTGTACACCTCTGTTTATCAACGAGATGTTGGATGTAGGGCTATTATTCCGACAGTGGGAGGCCTGAATCAGGGTTAAGAAAAGATTGCGGTGTTTCCCTTGCCGTGAAGTTGCGGGCTAGCTAGTAAGTCCTCGAACGCTCTCGTACATCGCCGAATGAGATCTAGTTGATCCTCGTTTCAAATATGCTCGGCAATAGGGGCTCCGGCTTCTAACCACCGACATATGACGTATGTATTCAGTAAAATTTGGCATTATCTCACTTCCTTTACAAAAAAAAGTTAGCGTCGATGCGAGAAAAAAAATACAGAGTTATATAAGAAGTAGAAATAGATGCACGAAAGCGATAATTATTATGGGTAATAATGCATACTAGCCGAGCAAGCGCACCTGTGGCGCGCGCGAGCGCTGGGCAAGGCGTGGGCTCGCCACAAGCGAGCGCGGGACAGGCGCGTACGCTCGCGCGGAAGCCATCGCAGGCAGGGAAAAAGGGGGAGAAAAAAGGGCAGGCGGGACTTGAACCCGGGGCGGCCGGGTCATGAACGGGCGCAGCAAACCAACCGGGCAAACCACCTGCATGCCTGAGATTCACGCGAGAAAAATCGTTTCATACATAAAAACAAAATGGACGGACGGATCTGCCTTGCCCGCGCGATCGGACGGCCGTCGCGACGCCGGCCGAGCAGGCTGGCCACGTGGCGCCCCAGCGTCGCGAGTTACCGGTTTTGTACAATTTATTGATGCATGTGCAAGCGATAATTAATTATTACAGGTGACAGGGTTGACAGGGGTGCATGCAGGATTGAGCAAATTAATTAGCAAATTAACAAGCATCATTAATTGGAGCGAGCGATTGGAAGTGAAAGGAGTAATAGTAGCATGCATGCATCTTATTCTTGACCGAGACTGGATCAGTATTCAGTACTGGTCGGCGGAGGTTGGCAGCTGCTGGTGCGGGCGCTGGCCGATGAAGACGAGGTCGTAGACGATGGCGGCGATGGCGGCGCCGACGAAGGGGCCGAGCCAGTACACCCAGTGGTTGTCCCAGACTCCGCTGACGACGGCCGGGCCGAAGGAGACGGCGGGGTTCATGGAGGCGCCGTCGAAGGCGCCGCCGGCGAGGATGTTGGCGCCGACGATGAAGCCGACGGCGATGGGCGCGATGACCCCGAGGTCGCCCCTCTTGGGGTCCACAGCCGTGGCGTACACCGTGTACACCAGCCCGAAGGTCATGACGACCTCCAGCACCACCGCGTTCCAGGCGCCCACGCCGGCCGACAGAGAGAAGGCGCCCACGGCGGCGCCGCCGGTGGAGATCCGGAGCAGCAGGCACGCCACCACGGAGCCCAGCAGCTGCGCCACCCAGTACACCACCGCCTTCACCAGGCTGATGTTGCCGCCCACGAAGGCGCCGAACGTCACGGCCGGGTTCACGTGCCCGCCGGAGATGTTGGCGCCCACGGCCACCGCCACGAACAGCGCCAGCGCGTGCGCCAGCGACGCCGCGATCAGCCCCGCCGCCGTCGGCGCGCCGCCGCCCGTCAGCTTACCTACATATATATCCATGTGTCATGCATGCATTTGTGGTGCGGCCGTCAGCCACTCAGGAATTAATAAACTTACTGAAGGCCATGCCGGAGCCGGAGCCGGCGAAGACGAAGATGAGCATGGAGATGAACTCGGCGACGGCGGCCTTGGCCGTGTCGGGGTGCGACGCCTCGCCCGCAGACCCCACCGCGATCCTGCTCACCGGCATCGTCTCGACTCTCGATCGAGCTAGCTAGCTGCTCTGTACCTGTACGTACGGACACTCGATCCTCGATCCACAGTAACACTACTGCATGCCTGTGTGGAGTAATTAATTAACTTGCTTAATTGCGAGCACTACACATACACATGTACACGCTGATCTCTAATCTCCTTATATAGCTAGGCATAAATCACCCCACCCTGGGACGGGACGACCGCTTCACATGCACCATTCTGTGGACACGATTAATTATCCACTGTTTATTTATCCGCCATTTCTCTTCTGAAAATCATATGTATATATCAATTGTGGCTACCATAGTCGGACGCTGAAATTAAGAATAAATATCAGCTTTGTCTGACATGCATGCATGCCACGGACACGGAGTAGTCGTTTTACGCATTGTTTGCAATGTGAGGATTAATTTCATTTCTTTTACGTCGACCATTCGTTTTTTACTGTTAATGATTTATTATAATAGAAGAGGAAAAAAGGGCTATGATGTATTTTGTTTGTTTCTCGCCCTTTCTTTCTTTCCCCCGAGTGTATATCAAAAGTATAATAAAGATTTGGTATCAGAGCGTCGGTTGACACGGTTGGATCAATTACATTAGTTCTTTAGTTTAATTTTTCGTCCCATACACAACAAGCCATAAAAGGTGCCTTTATCCTTTGTTGATCTGAGTTTTGGTGAGTTTAATTAGGTTTTCATCCATTAGATTCGTTGCTTTAATTAGCTGCTGATCGGATCTTTTTTTCGCGTTACTTTTTTTCATTCCGTAATCAGATTGACAGTCAGTTAGTATTTTGGTCATATCTGGAGCATACGAACTCGGATTGTCACGTTCTTGGTTGTTCTAGAAAGCAAACTAAATTCCCCATAAATATTTTCATATTGAGATTTTCTAATTTGGCCTCTAACAGTGCATACAAATTCAATCTTTCTTGTTGTGCAAAAAAGTAGCGGCGTTCTTTGCAAAAACTTTTCACCCATTGAGACTACCTTTATGTTTAGCTTTGAGCTGCTCATAATATCATAAGAGAATTTACACCATTGGTCATTAAACTTGTCCCGTCTATGTACATAAATCCGTAAGTATCGAAACCACTTATTTAGGTATCCAAACTTGCAAAATCATTACAATCAGGTCCGTAGGCTGGTTGTTTAGGCTATTTTGATGATGTGTACCACTATGTCAGCGTCTACATGACATTTTTATTTTTATTTCTTACTTTTAATGTGAAACCTACCTGTCATCTCTCCCCCTCTCACCTCTCTGCCTCTCTCTCTCCTTCATTAAAAATAGGTCCCCCTTTAAAAATAAGAAAGAAAAAGAAAAATATCACATAGCCGCTGACATGGCAGTCCACGCCATCAAAACAGCTTAAAAAAACCAGCCTATGCACCTGATCGCAAAGGTTTCACAAGTTTGGGTATCTAAATAAGCGGTTTCGATACTTACAGATTTATGTGCACAGGCGGGACAAGTTTAAGGACTAATGGTGTAATTTTCTGATATCATAATATTATCTTGTTTAAATTGCTCTCGCAGTATCAAAGATGTTCAAAGTGAAAAAAATTTAGAGAAAAAGAAAAAATTGAAAAGAGAGCTTGCTGAAATTATTTTGTTTTGAGCAATCGAATGCACTGCTTTGCTTTCATATTAAGCTAGCGTCTCTTCATAACTTATGCAATAGAGCTTTATCATTGTTTGTTCACTTGTTTGATTGCATAAGTTTCATTTTCTTTGTTGTGTGTGTTTTTGTACATACTCGTGATCAGCAGCGATAACAATTGATATCTCATTGGATAACTAATTAATTGAACAATATCTGCAATAAAAGATTGAGTAGGATTTCCATATCAAGCTCCATATAAAAACAACTGGTGGTAACATACCTCGATTGCATTCACTCGATCTATCACTTTGTGTTTGTCGTCTCTGACCACAAGAGTAAGTGCCGCTTGTACATATCAGGAGAAGCCACCAGAACTTTGGTTGGTAAGAGATGGTGAGATTGAGTTATTTCCACAAACTCCACATATATTATACATTTGCTACTACTAACAATGATAGGATTTCGTTCATTATGGTGTGAATCTAACATTTGTACTTTATATTCTATGGAAGTATAGACCCAGAAGAGTACTTGAAGTGGATGCAAGATCATGAAAATGACCTCCAATTTCGGCTTGTTGATAACAAAAAAGTAAAAGAAGCCATCATGGAGTTTGAAAAATATGCAAGCACTTGGTGAAAGCGTCATCCTGAAAAGTATTGTATCATTACATGGAAAAATTTGAAATAGGCTATGAGATTGGAGTTTGTGCCATATGAATATGAGCAATGATTACTTCATTACGTAAAGAGCATTTATCGAGGGTGTAGATCCATATAATCATATTATGTTGAATTGGAATATGCCATCTATTCTGCAAATATCACTCAAAAGTATTCAATGAGGGGATACTTCTAAGGAGGATTGAATTCCAACATCGCTGCCACTGTTCGTTTGAAATATGATGGTACTATGCAAGATCTTGTGGATTATGCCATCAAGGAGGAAAGAAGAATTATGATGCAACATACCTCATTTTTGGGTGGCACAAAAAAGACATCATGTAATGCTACTCCTTTTCTGAAAAAGGTCATGGTTGATGGAAAAAGTGCCATTGCTGGCCCATGATCTAATAGAGATAAAATTAATCCAAACCCATGTGAGAATAAGAACCACATAGCCAAATTGACCGAGAGAGTTCAAAAGAGTGAGCTGTGTGATTCCACCATATATGAGGTTGAGCGTATCCATGTTGAGAATGAGAGAAGATTCAGAGGAAAAGAGGGAAGTAGATGAGAGTAAAAATGAGGATGTTTTTAAAACTCACAACTTAATGTCTACTAGAAGTTGTCTCTCTTGACTTGCATGTTAATTACAATGCAGAGTATAAAAGTGCAAAAGAGCTCGCATTAATCGACGAACAAGACGATGAGATACTTAGGCATGATGTACACACTAAACCGTCTCCAACACGTACAATCAATGGAGAGGATATGTAACGATGGTTTCAATCAGGTAAGTATTCATGCGCCTTTGAAATCACCGCTGCAAATATCAATACATGTTCTAATTTTAATTTGCTTAATTTATCGAATGTGGAATTGATTACTTGAAAGGAGGTTATTTCAAGAATACCTGACACAATGTTTTTGGATATGTTGTGTTCGATGAATTAGTACAATTATCTAGCATAAATCATCATGTTGCTGAAAAATTAAGATCGTTACAAAACATGTGCAATTTCTTTATGATTGGTGAATATGATGTAGATAACAACTTTCTTATTTATCAAATATGCATTACTTGTGCAATGCCGTGTGATTTTAAAATGCATTCATTTGGTGATTTTAAAATGCAATGTTTTGATTAATTCGATAAGGATAAATTTGAAGTTTCTACCTCTTTTGATCAATTTTTATTGCCTACTCACTTAACCGATAGTATGCAATCAAATAAAAGAAAACAGAGTAGTGTGGTCGAAGCATGGAATGCCTCATATAACCTGATTTAATACTTGCAAAAATTCGTGGATGACTTTTTCTCAAAAGATGGTGAATGATGTGAATAAATGGATTGCAATGGATATATGACATTACTTTGTGAATCATATTTTGCTAATCAGGAGATGTGTAAAAACGGATGACATTTACATATACCATGCATACATGTTCTTTTTGCTTAGTATACTTTCAGATTATCAAAAGCCGATGACGTTTTTACTTAAAGATATTTGTTTAGTGTAAGCCGTTATATTTTGGACTCATAATAATCGACAGTGTAGAACAGTTTTCTTTCCGATTAATTTGAGGTTTTTTTTAGTACTTTAGAATGAATGTGGTGGCTTCGTTTAACTATGCTAGATAATAAAAAATGGATAGATTTGCGATTAAAAGCGATTGGCGTCTCTATTTTGATTTTGATAATGGAAGAGTAGCTTATGGGCCTAACTACTCCATTGACCGTACAATCATATTTACGAGGAAAGACACCTAGTTTAGAGATAGAGGCGTCAATCCGTCATGCATGACAGCATGAAGACAATACACACTTGTCGAATGACAATATAGGGTGGATGAATGAATACGCCATATAGATGATTTCTGCATGATGATGCTTTGAGTGCATGGTTTCAGCGATTAGTTTCTAAATTTGGCATGTCATATAGGCTATTAATTTAGTGCAAGTGCTTATTGGGTGCTAACATGCTAACAAAAGATCTAGGCCATCAGATTCACGAGGAGCGACCAAGATCTAGAAAGGTGGAAGGCCCTTTCCCATTTAGAAAGTCAGGGGTTTTCGTGAAAATGTTTAAGTGAAAAAAGAGGCTTCCACCTCTCTCGATATAGGCCGCTCTTCATGGATCTGATAACCCAGATTTGTTGTTAGCATATTAGTATACAATGAACATTTGCACTGGATATGTCGTCAACTAGGCAAATAAGTATAACCTTTCCAATGGATTGTATTGCGTAGTGGTTGTTATTTTTTTTCTGACTTTAGTCTTTCCTTTCTCGCGGTGGGGATTTCTTCCGTTTATTTTCCTTGCTCGTGTAAGACATAAAAATAATCCTGCTCTTTACGTAACACACTTGCTGTTATACAGTTGGATGATCATGATATCCAACTTTTGGTTGCCAAGAGGAATGTTTAGACGGCGTGGGCCCATGAATTGGCCGGCCGACAGCGGAGTCCACGCAGCAGCGTAACAATGAGATGTCTATTTCACCATTGATGTTGCATGCAGTGGGGCCCGCAACATGATTTGGCAACAAATTAATGACGCTGGTTAATGTATATGAAATATTATTATTATTTGATTTTTTTTATTTTTAAATGTTTGTTGGACTAAGAAAAATGAGGCATAAGATTAACTATTGGCTTCAAAACAAACACTAGCTTTGCCAACTTTTGGTCTCGTTGTCATTGGCTTCAATCCAAACATCACAAATTTTCACTCACTTTCGGACGCTAATAACAGCTAGCAACAGCAGCAGCGCTATTCCAAATTACCAAAAGTACAGCTTTTTCCCCCCCTTTTCTGCACACCATCCCCATGCCCCTGCAGCAATGTAGCCAGCCTTCTCTTCTCATACGCACGCTAAGCATATAGAGATCATGAAAAAAATTAGCTTTTACAATGAATTACAAGCGCAACATACACGGGAATAAGAAATGGCCGCCATCACATCAATATCGTACTATGCGACTTAACTATTGACTTTAAGATATCGCGAATCATAAATATAAATGCTTCATGTTTGTGGAAATGTTACAGAAACAAACCTAATCCCTCATATCTCCCCAACAATGATGGTACTGCCTGTGTTGGTACAAGTACATTAACCATGAAAATTTTCAATGCAAAAGATAAATTAAAATTTATATATAGGAATTTACATACAAGACAAAATATCACCAGGAAATGGTGCTTTCCCCATATATGAATACTTCGTTTTCTAAGTCCCTGATCCATTGGCATACTCTATTGCATATCTTGATCGCTTGAGTCTGCACAAAGGTGTAATCAAAATAAGATGGCTGAGTTAATTCCACCCAGACCCCAAAGAGAGACCACAAGTCTATTAAATCATATGTCCCGTGCAGACCAGAAAGTGCAACAGGTCAACAAACAACACACTGATAAAGTCAGTATGACCATACTGGTTGTAAGTTGTAACAAATACTAACCTTGTCAGCCAGTGGATTAAAGGCAGCATACAGCTCAAAATCCTGGGTTATCCAGCAAAACATAACTGCAGAGGAAGAGGGAAAGTAATTAACTGTTTTTTTCAAGTCTATTATCTGATGATTGTAATGCTCTACTCACTGGGCTCTATTTAAAGGTTTTTGCAATAACTAGTTTCAGAGTGCAATAAATTGCACATATGACTAGCTGCATATCACAGACATTCAAAAGCCAGTCTTACAAACAGATAGAGAAACTACCTCCCTGCAGATTATAAATACCACCATAAATTAACTATAGGGATCAGTGTGTCCCATACAAGTAGGAGTAAGCAGATCCACAGAGCAACTAGAATCAAAACTTGCAAGTTCAACTTTCCCTTTTGTGTACAAAAGCTCGCTAAAATCCTCATCCTCAACGAGCACAAGGAACAGCAAAAGACAGACTAAAATCTTATGTTTCCACTTCAACTTTATTTGCACTTTTGCAAACATATACACGTATCAGCATATCACATACATGAAAATTCAACAAAAAAACACACGAAGATACGTTTAATGCTATCCTGTGGCCATGTGAGCAGTTACATCAAATGTTTTATTTGTGGCCTCATAGTTTATCTAGGCTTTCTCTATCTCTCAGAACAATTTGATGAGTAGATATCTGAATCCAACTATTATCTTATCAATGGCCGTTAGAGCTACTAATTGCTATGCCTCATAAAATAATTAAGCATCGAAGAACAAATTGCATTTAACAAGCAATACACCTCTGGTCAACAAACTAACTGAAACAGGTCAATATGTCTTGAAACACAGGGAATCAAGTTGTAGTTCTACTGGTGGTAACTAACCATAATCTTCATCTCTTCTGAATTGAGTTTTGTGTGGCCCAGTTGCCTTGTCATGCATGGAGTCATACAATTTTTTATAAGCCTTGTACAATCTGCACATATGGGGTTTTTTTTATAAATAATATTCACTAATATGTAAATGGAAAATGTACTCCACCAACATGCGATACCTCTTCTGTTGCTTTGGATTGCTTATGGGCGAGGCAAACTCAGATGATACATATTGGTCAAGATATATGCTTTTATATATAAAATGCCAGAGTCCAGCTGGTCCACCAATTGGTATTTCAGACAAAGATTGCGAATCCATGCCTTGAGAAGACTGTGTTGGCAGTAGTGTAGACTGAGAAGAAGGGTCCGGGTTGATGGGGAGATTTTCAACACGCAGTGTCCTCTCATGCAAAGACCTTTGAACTTCATCAAGGACATTGGACTTCAAGAGAACATTCTGAATACGATCCCTAGACATTATTGACAAAAGAATACTTGCAATTAATTCCATATATGTTTTAGGCAGCATGCAACCATGCAATCAGGCATCTCATATACAAACATTTTATTTTGTAGCTCACCTTGAATCTTTCATATCAAAGAAGGCATCAGTTCTTGTACTAAGTAGAATCAAGTATGTTTGCTCCTGCCAAGGAGAACAGATTATTTATTAAGCTTTATCATTCTTCCCTGTTGCTAGATAATTACAAAAAAAAATGATTGATACTGCATATCAAGTGATTTTAATGTGTTAATGTGTTCCTCAAGGGCCTGTCTGGTTTGAAAAATGAAATGGTGAACTTGACCAAATCACTTGTTTGGTTTCCGTGACTGCCTCATCTAACGCCTAGTACAAAATGAGGAATGGAACTGTTATCCCACCAAAATCCATGGGGCGAACCTATTCCACCAAGGATGATGTTATTCCTCAAACCAAACAGCCCATAGCCCCCTAATTTACTCTTATGTTTATCCAAAATCCACATTCCCATAAAGATGAGACAAGACTGGATTTGCTCAATGTACCCGTAAAATCCACGAGATGCTTAAATCATCAACAAGATCACTTGTATTTCAATAGAGTAGGTTGAGGTTTAAAACCTTATGCATTAAAAATACAATAGCACATAACAAAATGAACTTCCAAAAGTTTCCATGTTCACCACTAGACGTGCATTTCAATTGCTCGTGAATCATGATAGATTTTTTTTTACACAATTAAGTGGGCATAAATGTTCAGATGGATGTAGTTCACTCACATCAAAAAAATGAACATAAGCATATAGGAAGGCCATAGGGTTGTATCTTGGCAAGCATATGGGTAAAAAAGTTTCCGAAGTCCTGCATTAAACAGACATAGAATGTAAGAACAGTTACTCCACATCAAGATTTTCTGTTTCAGATACTGTCAGTATTACCTAAAAGATTGAAAGGACAATATGAAATTCGAAAGTAGTAAAATATCATCAGGGTGCAAGGTTGCCTTTTGTGCTCCCACAAGACTAATGACCTGAAAAATAACCAAGAATGGTATTTCAGAAAAATGGACACACAGGACTAAGGGGGAAAACACATAAATGGAACATTTGACATGGAGAAAGTTCTGGGAGACCTTTCTAGTTCAACGTGTTACATGATGGGACGCTAGTAGTACATACCAACTCACGGTGTTACGTAAGTGAGTAAGGGTCAATCTATAATGAATCAATTCATCAAGTCACAGAACACATAAGCTAACTCTATTGGAGAGATAAGGGAGAAGAGAAATCATGACAGCATAAGTGGCAAGCCTTATACATACAGTAGCTTCCTACAAATACTGCATATTACCATAAATCAGATCAAAGAAAGATAATTGACTATTAAAAAAAGTATGTTATTGTATGAACCTCTACAAGGCTCGAGTGGCAGCTCAAGTGTGCTCAGAACTAACTATAATAATAATAATACTGTTACATCTAAGAAGATAAGCAGGATTCACTACAGCATGGCTCAAAAGGTCATATAGAATTAGTACCGCACAATAGGGTCTAGCACAAAGTTAGACAAACCTTGTGCTCACACATTAACAGTGCAAATATAACTCCTGAATCAGCAATGTCCTGCAAAACAGCACTTGCCACCTGCCTTATTGATTGTGCAAGAGGAAGGCATGTGTATGCATGAAGAAAGGTAGCAGGATTCCTGTAGAGCGGTTCATTTGTCATTTGAATATAGCAATATAAATGAATATAGCAATATAATGAGAGAGAGAGAGAGAGAGAGAGTAAAATACATGTCCCCTTTAAAGTTACAGTTGAATCTCACTTAACCGTAGAAGTTAAAAAATATTTTCTCGCTTACAATTCTTTGTTTGCACTGCAGCCCCAGTTCTGTCAGATCCATCTTTAAACACTGACTTGGTTGCTCACGTGCCCAAATTGAACAGGTGGGAGTTGCTCCCCTGCCAGATGTCAGTAACATTCATCTCCACCGTCTCCTTCCTTCTCTTGCCCAAGCTACCGCACAAAAATATGAAGCGGTAGCAACACTCGTAGCTCTCACCACACAACCTCTCTCGCTCACACAGGTTGTTGATTGCCTTGATTGGATTGAGCATGGATACAAAGATGATTACTCTGCAGTGGCGTGGTCGGTGTGCACACAGGAGGCACTAGAGCTGCTCAATGACACCTACGACTGTGATGTGCTCCTCCACCACCTCAGCACGCTCCATGAGTGCATCACCTGGAAGGTGAGTGGCTCCTGTTTCTGTAGTCCCCATCCTTGGTGAGTGTTTTTTAGCCAACTTCTACTCAACTCAACTCTTTTCCAATGCAAATAAGCCAAAGTGAGGCCTTGGTAATTGCTGTTGACCAATTTGTTCAAGTGGGTTGTTTGTTGATTATGACTGGATTTATCTGCTATATCTTGCCAATACAATTATGATGTGTGATCCTATAGCAAGGCACTTCCATTCACAACTATAATTGCCTCCTCCTCAATCCCACCCCCCGTCCTTCCTCCCCATCACAGAACCTCCAGGTGCACAGTGGTAGCTCCCTGGCATGACTCCTCACCAGCAGCACCGATGGCCTCTTACCCGCAGATGTTGTGCTCCTTCCTGGTCTCCTCCCTGAGGGGGAGAGAGAGAGAGAGAGAGAGGAAGGGAGGAAGGTATGCGAGGAGGGAGCATGTCATAGAGGCAGTGGCTAGGCAGCCGACTTGGCGTGCCAACGATGGCCAACCTCGCCCTTCATGCAATTTGAGAGAGAAAGAGAGAAAGGTGCACAAGTGGGCACCACATCTCTTCAATTTGGAGATTTGTGCAGACAACTCAGGTCATGGTCTCGAACAGAATTGGGCAGTGGTGTAAACGGGGACAACTTTAAGGAGACGAGAAAGTAATTCAGGGCTACTAAGTGAGATTTCACTACAACTATAAGAATATAAGATGATTCATGAGCAAAGGAAAAAAAAACTAACCAGCCAAATGCACGTATAAGAGATAGGAAAACTGGATCTGCGTCACGGAGCAGAACTCCCATATCATATTTGGAATTCTTCTCAAAGCATTTGTTAACCGCCTTTGTCAAAATAAGCAAAGTCTGCAAATTCATGTTTTCCAACAGAAATCAGGATAAGAATGGAGGGACGTGTTTGTATAAAGGCCATCCAATTTAATTATATTAAGATGATTGCAGCAGTGGGCACCTGACCATACATGAGCTCTAATTGTCTCCTCATTCCTTCGTACGACTCTTCCGTGCAGCTTATACAAACTAAATATATGGGACCCTTGACAAGGAAAACTATCTGAAAGACAGAGCTAAATCAACTTAGTTAACACTATTTTGTAGTTAGGAAGGTTTGCACATAATATGTCCAGGTCGGTCGTAATAAGTTATTGAAGCCTCAATGAAAGTATCCTTCCTTCTGAAAAGGGATAAATAATAGAGTAAATTTTGGGTCAAGAAGGCCATCAGACCTGATGTTTTCCAGCCCTCACAAATTTGATCTGGTCGCCACTGGATGGAAACAAAAAGATCACCAAAGGGAACATTTCAACATGACCAAAAGAAGGAAAACTGAGGCACACAACTCTAATCATTATTATCATGAAAAGTGGAAACGGAACGTTAAACACCTGTTCTCAACGTAGGAAATGATTGCTTGCAATGTAGCAGAAAACCCAGCTAGCTTGTGCTTATCTCCATACCTGAGAGTTCAGCAAGACAAAGAATCTTACAGTTTTGGTTGAGAAATTACACCAACCCAGATCAAATCGTATCGTGAATTCATTTTGCATGATTGATTTCACCTAGAGTATATTGGCTTGCCCGAATTGCTCAAAATAAAGAAATGTTTTTTCCTCTTCCTCCATGAAGCAGAAGAATCATCCTGGAAACATCAAGTAGAGTAGTGAATTGAGGGTGACACAAAACAATGGCGCCTACAACTCCGGCAGTACTAGCTGCAGTGCACACGTTAATTCCGGTGAAAGAATATCCAACTCCTTGGCTAGGTAGATTTGCAATTTGCAGTGAGCGACCTCTTCGTGATGCTTGTTGTGGCCGGCGTGGGGTTCCGGGTCGGGGTCCTCCTCGATGCCGCCGCCGCTGGAGGCGAGGCTGCTGCCCCGCTCGGCAGCGTAACCGCTGCTGCTGGGGCTGGGCGGGCCCGCGTCGTCGGCGCCTTTGTCCTCCATCCAGGCGGCGGCCGTGCAGCTGCTGCTCCCGCCTCTGGACGCGGCGGTGAGGTAGCCCTCCTCCTCCTCGTCGTCGTCGATCTCGAAGTCAGGGGGGAGGTGAGCGGCGCGGAGGGAGAGGGCGGCGAGCCTCTTGCCGGGGGATTCGGGCTGGTCGGCGATGGAGGTAGAGCTAGGGTTGGGGATGGGGTTGGGGATGGGATCCATCCAGCCAAATCGGAGCGGAGCTCGGGATCGGCTGAGGCTGAGGCTGAGGCTCCAAGCGTGAGAACCCTACAAACCATGCGTGAGGGAGGCCAAGGCCTTGTTTGTTTCAGATTAAATTAAATTAAATTAAATTAAATTAAATTAAATGAAAATTTGTTATTTTTATATAAGCCAAATGATGTAGTGTTTTGTAGTCATTCTTGTGGGGTTATAAATAGTACTTCTTAAAGTTTGTAAAATATTTTTTTTATAATTTTTTGAACTCGTTAATACGTATTTTGAGGGGATCACAAATTTGCTACAGTAAAACACAAAGCTACGTTAATCTGAAACAAACAAGGCCCAAGGCCTACCGTCTGGGGGAGTCTTTCAAAGCTTTGACCGTTTGGTGTTTAACAACGGGAAATTCACCCCAATGCCCACCCAATTCGCAGTTTGACTCCATATACCATTACTTTCGTCGAATTTTATTCGAATGACGTCAGATGTGCGAATTAATTTTCTATATGCCATTTTGACCATCTTTTATTCATTTTAGTTCTTTCACCTCAATTTTTTCTACATTTTAGTCCTTTTCCCCTTCACCCTTTAGTCCTGTGTACCGCTGCCCCACCTGGCCACACGCCGCCGCCCCACGACACACACAATGCCGCGACGACGAAGCTAGAGAGGTCCACAGTCCATAGCGGCGGCTACATCGTCAGTCGCCGCCTCCACCTTCGGCTTCACGTGCTTGCTCGCTGGAGTGAGGGGGCTAGGAAAAGGAGGTAGCTTCGTCGCCGCCGGCAACCCTGCCATGGGATGGTGCCACTTCGACGACGGCGGAGCCGGCTTGAAGGACGTCGTGAGCATACATGACTAAAGGGTGAAGGGGAAAAGGACTAAAATGGATTAAAATGAGGTAAAAAGGACTAAAATGGATAAAAGATGACCAAAATGGCATACAGGAAACCAATTCGCACGTCTGGTGTCATTGGGTGAAGGTCGACGAAAGTAATGGCATACGTAGCCAAACGTGCGAATTGAGTGGCATGTAGGTAAATTTTCCACGGAACACTGGCTGGCACGGGGGAAGGGAGGCAACGAGGCCGAAGTTGGAGATAGTGGTGACGGCGCAGGGTCGGCGTCCCTCTCGGCTGCGGTGAACCTCGGCGCAGCGACGGCCCTCCTAACTGTGGGAGCAGCAGATCCCGTCGGGGCAGCGACCCTCCCAGCCGTGGGGACAGCAGAACCAGGCGTGGCGGTGGAGTGCGGAGGCCGACGTGGAGGACAAGGGGGCGGCGTGCCGACCGCCCCTACTGCTTGTCCCGAGAGAGAGAGAGGAGGACAGAGAGAAGGAGGCGACGGGGAAGAAGGTGTGGCTAGGATTTGTTGGCATTTTTTTTTTGTTTAACAACCAAACACCTGCCCAATCTTTTTGCCTAGCCTAACATTAGTCGTGAAAAGGAACCAAACACTCTAAACTTAGATCAGTTAGTCAAGCCATACACGTGGCAAATATCTAACCTTAGGTGTGGCATTTCTAGTCATCAACTAAACAACTACCTAACCACATGTGGCCAGCCTTACCTTAGGTGTGGCTCACTTAGGCATGATCTAAACAACCCCTTAGTCATCAACCAAACAGCCTGGTAATTCATTGTCCTTGCTTGTTTTTTATTATTATATTTACTAACAAGTTTTTCATCTTTAAACAATTTAAATGTCCTATTTTAATTAACAATGCATTTATACAAAAGCAATAAAATGTGATGCAAACATGGTTTGAGATCCAACAAAAGCGGAGCCCACGACACTTGATTCGTACATCTATTTGCACTATTTATACGACATCTAGACCATACGAATCAACGAAACATCACTAGAGTGTCATGCCAATTGTCGGTGTAATAAATACCGGGGTACAAAGAGGCCTGGGAAGGCGAAGGGCCCCACGCGTCAAAGCGGGCGAGCAAGGCCCAGTGGCGTGGGCGAGCCCTCGAAGGCAGGAGGGCCCCACGCGTCGGCGAGGCGAGCAAGGCCCCAAACATGGCGTGCGAGCCCCTCGAAGGCAGAGAGGCCCCACGCGTCAAAGGGCGAGCAAGGCCCCAATGGCGGGCGAGCCCCTCAGAGGCCGACAGGCCCCACGCGCCAAGCGGTGCGTGGGCGAGCCCCTCTGAGACGAGGCGAGGGCCCCAAGGCCAAAGTGCGTGGGTGAAAGCCCTCTCAAGAACAGCGAGGCCCCAAGGCCAAAGTGGTACACGGGCGAGCCCTCTCGAGACCAGCGAGGGTCCCACGCGTCAGTGGGGCCAGCAGGCAGGAGCATTGCGTAGTAGTCTTGGACGAAGGCTCCTCTCTACAAAAGGACGACGCATTTAATGAGACATCACGCGGATAGACAATGAAGAATGATTACCGCCATCTGATGACCCTCGCAGTCTCGAAGCGGCCACTGTGGCGCAGTAAGAATTGACCCAGAGAGAAGGTTTGCTTGAGGAGGCCGCCTGCAGCAGAGAAGCAGTAGGCCCCACCCGCAGACTCACCGGCAGGACTGCAGCGGTCGAGGCCACTTGGCGGCACGCGAGGCGGCGCGCCAGCTGCACGGGCAATGATGCGTTTTAATCTCTTCTGTCGTGTCTTGTCGATGTATCGAGGGCATCAGATGCCTACCCTCGGCTCTCTCATGACCCACACCTTGTATAAAAGGGAGGAGAGAGAGGGGAAGGGGAGAAGAGAGATACGAGCACTAGTATTCGTGCATTCGAAACACCATGTAAACACATTCCCATTCAACCACAATCAAAAAAGAGCTAAGGCTCAGCAGGAGTAGGACTATTACCCGCGAGGGGTCCGAACTGGTAAATCATGAAGTCGCCTTGTTGTGCCCGACGCCAAATCGAATCGAGCTTGATCGAGTTGGCTAGCGAGACTAAAAATCGACCAGGTGTGATCCGCAGTGGTTGAGCGGAGAACACCCGCCGCTGCGCGCCGTAGGGGAGCGCTAGCATCGGCTCAAGCTCTTCGACCCTTCTTCAGAGGCGATGGCGGAGCAGCGATCGCGATGGAGCAGAAGCGACCGCTAGAGCCGTGGCCACGAGTCGGCCGCGGCGATGGCGGTGGATCACCCGGCGGTGGCCGCCCGCCTAGGGTTGGAGCCTCGGCGAAAGCACGCCTCGGCCAAGCTAAGCGGCGCTGCCTTGGAGAGTGCACTCAAAGACAGACCTCCACGCGGCTAGGGCCTTGCTGAAAACCCACCGGTTCCGATGACTCGGACTCCCGGGCGCCGTGGTTGGCAACTGGCCCTTCGTCGACGCCGCCGCGCGGCGGGTGCAAGTTTGGGGCGGGGAACCGCGTTTCGCGTCCTCCGTTCTTTGTTGCCCTCGCACTCCTCTCGCAGATCTCCCGTGAGGGGGGGCCAAACGACAAGAGCTGCGACCCTCACGGGCTCGGCCGGCGGCGTCAGGTGGCCGCGATCTCCGTCCCATCCGGAGGATCGCCACTTGTCAGATGGAGAAGACTGCGTGACAAGTTCCGCAGGGGCGCGACCGAAGGCTTGATCACATATTGTCGCCGCCGTCTTGCTGGGACCAAAGAAGAGGGTTCCGCAGAGCTGCCCGCCAGCGAGGGTGGCGCTTCTTGGCGCCGCCTAAGCGACGAAGCGGCGGCGAGAACCGCGTCCCAGAGCAGAGGCTCCGACGTCGGGTGCCGCGCTTTTCTAAGGAGTCATACATGCGTCGATGGCGGTCGGAACGGTTTCGTCCGCCCCCATCGAAAAGTACGACGGCTCCACCAACCCCGATGAGTTTTTGCAGATCTATACGACGGTGATGCACCGATTGGAGGGTCGAAGAAGGTTCCGCGAACTACTTTCCCGCTGTCCTCACCGCGAAGCCCGCCGTGGCTCATGAACCTGCCCCGAGTCCGTGGGGTCATGGAAGGAGTTTCGGAACTCTTCGTCACCAACTTCCGTGGCACCTTCGAGCAGCCGGTAGAAGACGACCTCCACAACGTGGAGCGTAAGAAGGAGAGTCGCTGCGCCCTTGGTGAGAGGTCGATCCGCCCGTTGCCGCACGGGCAGGCTACCAAGGGCGGCGAGGCCGAACCTCGAGGAACCCCGGTGGCAAGGACAAGAAGAAGCGCAAGGCCGCCGAGACCGGCAGTCATGGTCAGCGAGCGCGACGACGACGACGACGACAGCGCTACCAGGCAAGAATGGGCGCGGGCGTAAAAGAGGAGGAGGTCGCGGCACCGGCGGTACGGTCCCGTAGGGGTGGCCGAGGCGGCGGCGACGGCGATCGCCGTGGCGCGCGGCCCCCTCACGGCCACGACGAAGGCGAGACCATCGCCTCGTGAGTGGGACGGAAGGCCCCATCGTCCCATTCACCGCAACAACTCCCACGACTTGGCGGATTGCCATGTCGCCGGCAAGATGGTGGACAAGCGAGTCCACGAGCAGCAGCAGCAGCAGCGTCCGGCGAGCGGCAAGGGCAAGGAGACGGCTTCGCTTGGTTTTCAAAGCGGGAGCGCGAGGTTGCCGCCATCCACGGCGGTTCGCCACCTATCCGCCCCACGCTAGCTTTAAGCGCGATGAGCGAGTGTCGCCGCCGTGCGGCTTTGGGTTGGTGAGGCACCGGCGTGGTCGGAGCAACCGATCGCGTTCAACAAAGCCGATCACCCACCAAGATCTGCCGGCCTGGCATCTCCCGATCGTGGTTGCACCCACGGTCCGGAATGTAAAGCTAGGACGGGTCTTTGGTAGACGGAGGGAGTTCCTCAACCTCCTCGTCTTCGGGCGGCCATGGGCGCCCAGATCCAAAGAATGGAGCTTCGCCAACGCTCCCGTTCTTGACATCGCGCGGGCCGAGTCCGTCTACCGGGCGACTGATCTCCGAACCTTCGGAGGTTCGGCAACTTCCGCACCGAGATGCTCGAGTTCGAGGTGGCGGACTTCGACCTCCTCACAACGCCATACTAGGTCGGCCGGCGGCGACTGTGTTCATGGCGGTGTGCCACTATGCGCACATGGTGGTGAAGATCCCGGCCACCGCCCCATCGCTTTGAAAGTGGACCGTCCGGGCGCCTCATTGCGACAAGGACGCCCTCGCGTTGGCGAAGCGACGGTGCCAGAAGGCCGAGGCTTTGACTCGAGCTCCTCGGCGAAGACCGTGCCTCCCCTGTTCGTCTGCGGAGGTTAAGGCGGTCTCCTGAGCGAAGTCGACCCGGCGAAGACGTTCGGGTGGCGCCTCTCTCGGCGCCAAATAGGAAGGCGCTTTCGTCTCCTTCCTCCGGCCTAACGTAAGCGTTTTGCGTGGCAACCGTCCGACATGGCCGGGTCCCGGAGGTGATTGAGCACAAATTGGCGACGTTCTCGCGCCGATCGGTCATCGCGAAGGTCCGGCAATCCGGAGCGCCAGAAGTTATCCGCCAGAGGTGGACAAGCTTTGAGGGCGGGTCGTCCGCATGTCGCCCATCCTGTGGCTCGCGAACCCGTGCTCGCAAAAGAAATCCAACGGGCGTTGGAGGATGTGCGTGGACTTCACCGACCTCAACAAGGCGTGCCGAATGATCCGTGCTACGCCTCGCGACGATCTCATCGTCGACTCAACTGCGGGTGCGAAAACAACAGGCTACGGATGCGTACTCGGGTACCATCAGATTAGCATGGCGAAGAAGATGAAGACAAGACCGCCTTCGTTATGCCCATGGGTGTCTCATCGCTATACAAGGATGGCGTTGATCGAAGAATGCAGCCCAACCTATCGGGCCGGGCCATGCATATCGCTTCACCGCTCCCAAATAGGGCGGAACACGGAGGTGTATGTCGATGATCCGTGGTGAAGTCCAAGAAGGCGGAGGAGTTGATCGGCGACCGGAAGAAACCTTCACCAACTGAGGCATCGCATCAAGCTTAATCCAGAGAATGCGTGTTCGCCGTTCCGCTCGGGTAAACCGCCGATTCCTCGCTCTCGTGAGGGGATTGAGGCGAACCACGACAAGATCGCAGCGATCGAGAACATGAAGCCCCGACGTGACTTCGCGGATGCACGGTGCTTGGTGGGTCGCTGACCTCCCCGGGCCGCTTTATAGCTCGCCGGGGATAAAAGTCTCCCACCGCTCAAGCTCCTAAAGATGACCAACCGGTTCGAGTGGACGGCGGAGGCGCGGGAGGCGCTCGACGGTCTGAAGAAGTATCTTACCTCCCGCCCGTGTTGGTCGTCGCCCTGCACAGGCGAGCCGCTGATCCTCTACGCCGCGTAAACCCCAGCGGTCAACGCAGTCTTGGTGGCGGAAAGAGAGGCGTTCAGCGCCCATTTACTACGCCGCAAGGGTCCTACACGACGCCAAACAAGGTATTCACAAAGACCAGAAGATGCTCTACGCCCGTCTTGGGGATCCCGAAGCTACGCCACTACTTCCGGGCGAAAGTCACTTGTTGACCAAGTATCCCTTATGGAGATCCTCTTCAACCGCGAGGCGACGGTCGACGCTAAATGGGCCATGGAGTCGGCGGAATTCGATCTCAAATTCGCTCCCGAACGGCCATCAAAGGGCAAGCTCGGCGGAGTTCATCAATGAGTGGACTCGGCGACGCAGAAGTCAAGACACCCCAAAGACCTCGCCGTGGACTCTCTTCTTCGACGGCTCATTCCGGTGGAGGGGTTTGGGTGGCGTCCCCTGGTGTCTCCCACCGGCGATGTCGTCGCACTGTGGTGGTCTTTGGACTTCCGCGCCACCAACAACGCCGCGAGTATGAAGGATCGCCACGCTCGTGGTGGCCGACCCTTGGCATCCGCGGCTACAAGTAAAAGCGACTCTCTCTGGTCATCAACCAGCGAGGAAGGATTTCTCCGCCGGATCCCGCATGGCGGCCTACTGGCGGAGAGTGCGCGCCGTTGGAGCAACACTTTGAGGGTTTGGGCTTGTGCACGCCCTCGCCGCGACAACTACATGGCGGATGAATCGTCCTGATTGCCTCGCCGAGGGCACTGCTCAGTGGGGTCTTTGAAGAAAGACTTACGCGTCCGTCCGTCCGCAGCCTCATTTCGGCGGGGACGACGCTTTCGACGCAGCAGCCACCTCTCGTAGGAGACGCCACCGATCTCGCCGCAGCTCCGGTTAGAGGAGGAGGCGAAGAACTGCTTGAGGCGGTTGAGGCGAAACGCCAAAGCCAGTGAGTACGTCGGCGACAATGTATGTAACGCCGTCACACTCGTCCGGAAGGTCGGGATGGATCCGATCCTAACCTACCGCGGGATGGAGTGATCCCAGACGATGACGCGTCGGTGAGAAGATAGCGCGAAGGCCAAGCGCCACGCCAGTAGGTGGGGACTCAGACGCCAGGACGCAAATGAAGTTCTCTTGAAGTCGCGCACCGGGAAGCGGGAGTGAAATTCTCTCGAGATCCATGGAGGCATGTCGGGAGCCATTCAGGAGCCGGACGTTGGTTGGAAAGCTTTTGCCACGGTTTTATTGGCCTCGCCTTCGTGATACCTTCGAGCCGTGAGGAGATGCGGCGTGCCAATTTCATGCTAAGCGATCCACCGACCGGCTCAGCGCCGCAAACCATTCCGCTTCTCTGCCGTTCGCGGTCCGGGGCCGATATTCGGCCCGTTCATGGGCGGCCGGAGGATATACTTATCTGCTAAATGCGCCATCGACAAGTTCACTAAGTGGGTTGAAGCCTCGCGGTCCCGCGATCACATCCGCAGCTGCTATCAAGTTTATGAAAAGCATCTTCGTCCGGTTCGGTGTCGCCAATGTAATCATCATCGACAACGGCGCCGGTTCAAAAGCGCCGATTTCAAGATCGGTGCGAAGAGTTGGGTACCAAGTCGTAGCCGCCTCCGCTGTACATCCGAAGAGCAATGGGCAAGTGGAGCGGCGAACGCGTAAGTACTCAAAGGGCTCAAGACAAGGGCGTTCGACCGCCGAGAAGCATGGCAAGCGCCGGGCGGAGGAAGTTCCCATCGATTATGGGCGCCGCGGACAACTCCCAACAGAGCACCGACGAGACCCCTTCTTCCCGGTGTATGGCTCGAGGCGGTGCTCCCATCGAGCTCGCCTTCGCCCCCAAGAGTGGCGGCGTTCATCGAAGACTAAGACTCGACCGCGCGTCGATGAAGTAAATCTCTGGAGGAGATCCGAGACAGGCGGCGATCCGCCGCCAAGTATCGAGAGCGCTTGCGCCGCTATCAAGCAAAGCGGTGTGTGTGAGAACACTGGCGTTAGGCGACCTCGTTCTGCAGAAAATCCAAGCGCAGCGGGCGCAACAAACTGCTCCCCGTGGAGGCCCCTTCAAGGTGGTCTCGCCTCCCGCCCAGTTCGGTCCAAAGCTCAGATTCGAGGATGGTCACGAATTGGCGAACACTTGGAACGCCGAGCGGTGAGGAAGTTCTACCAGAGGTAGCAGCCCGAAGCCTCTTTTTGGCCTTCCTTTGGAGCCGAGCGGCGAGGTCTTCTTCATTCACCGCTTCGCCTCGGGGCATTGTACAAAGCCATCTTCAATAAGAGATAAGTTCTGTCTCCTTGTGGGCATCTGCTTTTTTCGCCTCAAGTCTCATTAGAAAGCATTCCGCTGAAAGTCGGCAAAAAAAGTACTCAAGGCGATGGCCCTTAGTTGTAAGGACGAACGCCACGGCTCATGATTGGGCGGCGAAGCGAACGAAGCGGGTTCTAGCTTGTGTGTCGGCTCGGTTTAGGCAATGCGCCAACAATGCAAGACCGCGACTAGACCACTTTCGAAACTAAGTTCTCGCCACGCGATGTCTAGGATCGGTTCGCAAAGAGGCCATAAGGGTTGAAGTAACCAGATGCTCGAGGAAAAGCGCTCACTTTCAACGTAAAGCTCATCTAAAGCTTTTTGCGATCGCTGGTTTAGCCTTAGAAAGGTCTCATTAGAAAACATTCGCCGAAAGTCGGTAGCGAAGTACTTATGGTCGATGCCCCTTAGTTGCAAAGGCAACGCTATAACTTACGTCGACTGTTGCGAGGCGGCGGACGGAAGGCGGGTTTCTAGCTCGGTGTGTCGGCTCGGTCTAGGCAATGCGCCAACGGCGGCACCAAAGGACTAGACCACTTCCGAAGCTAAGCGCCGCCACGTAATGTTTAAGTCGGGTTGCGAGAGGCCATAAGGGTTGAAGTAACCAGATGCCTAAGGAAACAACGCCACTTACTGCAGCGCTCGCCTAAAACCTTTGGCGGCAGTGCCCCAATTCAATTCCGTAAGTCAAAGTTGTGCGGTTCAAGTGAGACTCACAACAAAAGAGCAAAAGTTTGTTTGCATTGATAGGCAACATTTACAAGGCAAAAAAGCGGGGAGTCTCGCTTCTCCTCCTCGTCTTCGTTCTTCCGCCGAGCGGCGCCCCATCATGGACATGCGGTCGGCGGCGGTGTCAACCCGCTACCGCTCAAACCGGTCCACCGGGCGCGAAGGCTCCCGGCGGCGGCGCCGAGATCAAACGCGTCTCGAGCAAGACAGATTCCCAAGATGAACCGCATTGCTTGAGAGCGCCTTGGCGACAAATCTTGATCGCCGCAGCAGCGCCCGGAAGGACGCCAGGAGGCTTGCGGCGGTTAAATCCCCACGGCCCGGCCATCTTCTCGGCAATTGCTCCTCCAATGGGGATGCAAGGAAACACCAGTGGAGGCAGATGTCCCGGAAGCCGCGGTAAGCGGCGCGCAAGATGTCAGCGAGGGTTCGGAGGCTCTCGAAGTGCTCCAGCGGAGGTCTTCGATCGCTTACCCGAGGCAGCGGGCGGCAAGGCGCCGCACTGGGTCATCGCCTTCAAGGGCGGTTTCTTGGCCAAGGGTCGCCCAGCAGCTGCCGGCAGATCGCTTCGGCCAAGGCAAGGGCTTCCTCCGCGTCGCCAGTGCGGGAGAGGGTGCGGCCTCAAAGGAACGCCCCACGCCGGCGGTCACGGCCGAGATGAGCGGCGGCGCCAATGACGAGTGGCGAAGGGTTCTCGGCCAAGGCGCGGCGAACTCTCCGCCGCCGCCGAAGCGACCTCCGTCGAAGGAGCGGCGGCGGTGGGTGGGCGAGTCGCGTGGAGCGGAGCTCGATGCCCAGCGTCGCCTGCTTCAAGAGGGACAATCGTGGTTCAGTATGCAAAAAGCGTAGCACGCTAACCCCACGCGGCGGCGCGTAAGCGCAGGAAAGCCAACTCAGAAGCGCGCCTCAAGGCGAAGTCGGCGGGAGCTCAAGTCGCTTGTTTGGCGGGCGGCGGTGGCGGCGCGGTCGCGTCACCGCCACGAAACAGCGCCGGCCCGGGCGCGAGGGTGCCGGCAGAAGCGCCAAGCAGAAGAAAGCGCCGCAGCAGGAGCGAGCGCGAGGAAGCGTGAAGAAACGGCGCAGCGCGCCATTTCTGAAGAGTCGCCGCTTGCCCGTGGCGAGCGGCGGCGGTAAAGCAGGCCCCCGCCGGGTGGGGCCGGCGGTGGCGGTGGAAGCTTCGGGGGCTTGAAGGAAGCGCGCTCTCTTGAGCTCGCCCCTCCCTCCTCGCCGCCGTCGTCGGCGGCGAGGATGAGCGGCGCTCTGAGCGCGGCGAGTCGGCCGCCACGGCAGAGCAGCAGCTGCCGCGAAGCTTAGGCGGTCGCCGAGAGCGGCTCATGGATCTGCAGATGGGCCCCGCCACTTGGACCGCAGACCAGAGATCTCCATAGGCGGCGCCACTGCAAGTAAGGGTTGCGCCCCATGGATCCCAATCGCAGAGGGGCGGATGCCGTCGGCGAGGCGATGTCGCGGTCGGCGTGGTCGAAGCCCGCCGGCCGATCCCGAAGCATATCGCCCGACACGTTCCCACCAAATTAACACCCAAAGAAGAAGCGGCCGAGTTGGCTATTAGCCAAAATGGAAAGAAAGAACATACGAAATCCAAAAGAACGCGAGAGTATTCACCTCCAAGAGCGGTCACGGATCCGCTGCCGCCGCCAGTAGTACGCCCAGTAGCGCGCGCCCTCAAGCAGCGGGCAAAGACGGCGCCGCAAAAAGTCCGCCACCACGTGGTTCCGGTGAGCCTCGGCGGCGAGCTCGGCAATCGCGCCGCCATCGCCTCCGTACTCGCTAGATCGTTCGCCGGGCCCCCGTCGGCGATGGGCTCTGCGGGATCGCGGGAAGAACAAGATCGTCGCAGCCGGGAGTCCTCCACGTCTGACCACTTGCGGTGCCGCCCTTCTAGTTGGACTTGACCGCGCAGAGATAAAGGCGGCGGTGTCGCGGGCGCAAAATAGCGGCTCCAACCGCGCCGAGCGCGAGCCGTGTCGCGAGATGAAGAGTCGACGCCAGAGCGGGAGGTTTGGCATCGCCCCACGAACATCTCGCAGAGGTGGCGAAGATGACCGAGGCCATGATCGAGTTGGGGAAGGTCGCCGCTGGATCCCGTGAAGGCGAAAGCACCCCAAGAAGAATTGAGTACGGCGGGACAAGGCCCGCCAAAGACGCCAGAGAAGGTCACGATCTCCCGGCGCGAGGACTCGGCATGATGGTGCGGCATGAACGGGGCGGCGGTCGGCGGCACGAAGACTCGCCGCCGCTACCGATCCTCATCAACAGTGGAAGCGGCGTAACAGCTCGAGAAGACGGTGCGGCATCCTCGCGGCGGCCCTTGCTTCGCTTTGGGAGCCATGGAAAATTTGGCGGTGGCGCCGCGGCGAAGGCTTGGTGGCAATTGGCGAGGAGGTGTGGTAGCGATGAAGAAGGCGATGGGCGTTTGAAGACTTAGCGTCGCGGAAGGATTGGCCGCAAAGATCGAGAGAAGTATTTATAGGCGTGACGCGAAAGCGACGGTTTGATTCCGCCCACGCGCATGGGCGCCATCATTGCCCAGCGCTTTGGTTTCCAGCGGCGTAGTTCCCCAAGGAAGATCGTGTGCGGTGGGGGAATCAGCGTCGGCCGCCGCAGGGGTGGGCCCCCACGATTAAATCTCCGCCGCACAAGAAACGGAAAAATATCTGCGCGACGGTCCGCGTATCATGGTGGACCCGGGCTCTGTCGGTGTAATAAATATCGGGTACAAAGAGGCTCGGAGGCCGAGAGGCCCCACGCCGGCCAGGGCGAGCAAGGCCCAGTGGCGTGGGCGAGCCCTCGAAGGCCAGAGGGCCCCACGCGTCGGCGGGCGAGCAAGGCCCGTGCGTGGCGAGCCCCTCGAAGGCCGGGGGCCCCACGCCGCGGCGGTGCGTGGTGAGCCTCCTCTGAGATGAGGCGAGGCCCAGCGCCAGCGGTGCGCGTGGCGAGCCCACTCAAGAACAGCGAGGGCCCAGCGCCAAGGCGGCGCGCGGGCGAGCCCCCTCTGAGACCAGGCGAGGGTCCCACGTGTCGAGTGGGGCCAGCGCGGAGCATTGCGTATGAGTCTTCGGACGGCTCCCTCTTCGCAAAGGACGGCGCATTTAATGAGACATCACGCGGATAGACAATTTGAAGAAATGATTACCACATCTGATGACCCTACAGTCCGGCGGTTATCCATCATGGGCGCAGAAGAATTGACCGTGAGAGAAGGTTTGCTTGAGGAGGCGCCTGCAGAGAAGCAGTAGGCCCCACCCGCAGACTCACCGGTGTGATCAGTGCGGGTCGAGGCCACTGCGGCACGCGAGAGGGCGCCCCGCATGCATGGGCAATGCACGTTTTGCCTCTTCTGTCGTGTCTTGTCGATTATCTTGAGGGCATCAGATCGCCTACCCGCTCGGCTCTCTCCGCCACCTACGCCTTGTATAAAAGGGGAGGAGAGAGGGGAGGGGAGAAGAGAGATACGAGCACTAGTATTCGTGCATTCGAAACACCCTGTAAACACATTCCCATTCAACCACAATCAGAAAAGAGCTAAGGCTCAGCAGGAGTAGGACTATTACCCGCGAGGGGGTCCGAACCTGGGTAAATCTGCGAATCGCTCCTTGTTGTGCCCGACGCTCAAATCGAATCGAGCTTGATCGAGTTGGCTAGCAGACTAAAAATCTGACTAGGGGTGTGATCCGCAGTGGTTGAGCGGAGAACACGCCGTTACCAATATTTAAAATTTAAAAGTGTCATTCACCAAAATCTCCCAAAATTGAAGCTATGCCACAAGAACTTGGCATGGCATCCATATTCCATTTCCTTATACCCAATGTGAAAAAATGGGGAGCTAGTAGCGGTTGGTGACTCTGATCTGCAAGTAAATCTAAACATTAAAGATGTCCTAAGGATCTATTTATATACCAAGTTTTATCTAGATTTATGCTAATGTCCCATAATATGTGCTGACATCATATATATCTACGTAAAATAGCTCATCCATTGAAAATGCCAACTTTAGCATTCCTATTACCTTAAACTAGCAAGGTGTTAAGGAGCACACGTGAATCTCTGTAAAACCATGGTCACATGTGAAATTTAGGTCCTGGTCTTTTGAGCTGATATGAACAGCTGAGCAGCTGAACGACTGAAATAACTGAACCTCAAGAGCTTCTTGAGTTAGTCTCGAGAAGTCAAATGAAATGGATCCAAATCTTAAGACTACCTCGAAAAGCTCTCAAAGTTCAGTCATTTCATCCGTTCAGATATAGATAGCCAAACGGGCCCCCGGCACGGCACGACATGGGCACGGCCCATTTAAACCGGGCCCGGCATGGCCCGTTTAAGTAATCGTGACGTGCCGGTCCATGGGCCGAGGCCGAGGCCCAAGCACGGCACGAGACATGTTTATTCGTGCCGGCCCGTTAGCCCATCAGGCATGATGGAGCGAGCGCACGGAGGGAGGCAGGATCGCGCTGTGCAAGCTCAGCTAGCCAACTGAGCAGTGAGCACGTCTTCGGTTGTGTTTAGATACATCAAGGCTTGTTAATATAAGTATATTGAATGAATAAAATTAAAAAATATAATCGTGCCGTACCGGCCCATGGGCTTGGCCTTCGGCCCAAGCACGGCACACCACTTCGTGCCGGGCCGGCACGGCCCGTTTAATAACGTGCCGGATCGTGCTCGTGCCGAGCCAAAATCGTTGTGCCTCGTGCCGGCCCATTTGCCCCGGCCCATCTGGCCATCTATACGTTCAGATCCGCTCAAAAGAAAGGCCCTTAATCATTATATCTCATCACGTTTTCTCGACGCAGACTATAATGGACACTCTACACCCATCCTGTGCGAATGCGATCAAACATAGTGATTTGTGGATTGATCGCATGCTTTCCTTTTCGTGCATATGTTTCCTGAGTGTCCAGGATGTCGCATGAGCAAGATCCATTTCTGCTGCACCAGCATACACAAGCTACTGTCATACATCCAAATCATAAACAAACAAACGCTCACCGGTGTTTCCTACAGGCTACAGCAACGCAACAACAGCATTTATCTAATCAAATTCTGCTACCGCATGTAGCTCAATTCACACATGGCTAAAACGACACTTGGTACACTTGTGTTCAGACCATTAGTGTCAGAGGTTTGAGTACAAAACATTAATGAAAGAAATGGTCGTAGTCTACCACAATGCAATGCCATCACATCCTAGCTTCTGCAAAATAACCGCCACTACTTCTATAGTTACACCTCAATACCAAACTACACACCGCAACCAACAATGCCGCATTCTAAAAGGGAAAAAAAAAACGTGTGGGCAATGATTCAAAATTACATCATAATTGGAAAACAGATAAAGCTAATCCAATAATAATCAATTACAAAAAGCATGAATAGGCGCATAGGCAGGGTTGGACAGAACCGTTCTGGAATCGCTCCATTCAACCATAGCTGAATAAATCGCACAACACTTCCATCTGATCTGATATGTCATAACAAGCTGAATCAGGTGCAAGTATCCATCAACTCATGCTCTACGGTAATTTTCAGTTTCATCAAGGTCCCGGCAATTCAGTACAGTAATACCATAGCCTGCGACAATGCCTATTCTGTTAGATCACAAATACCTACAGCATCTCTCACAAACACCTGGAATCTGTCAACCATGTCCCCCGTGACCAGTCAGTGAAGCAGAGTTGGTTAGCTTAACTAATTCCATAGTGTATAATGTACAAAAAAATCTATCAGAACACCTATAACAGTCTACGTTGCCGGAATCCTTTGGTAAAATGAGGTTGCATCAACTTGACATACAAGCCATTCATTTGCACCAGTGAATCATGTGTTCCCTGCTCAACAATCCTACCACCATTTAGAACTACAATGTTATCCACATGCTTCATCATTGCTGCCCTATGCGCAATGAGGATCGTCGTTTTATTCCCCATGATTAACGTGTCAAGGGCTTCCTGCACCACTCTACTTGATTCAGATTCAATAGCAGAGCTGGCTTCATCAAGCAGCAAAATGGGTGCATTCTTCAGCACTACACGGGCAATGGCAATTCGCTGCTTCTGCCCAGGAGTCAAATCCACTCCTCGCATTCCCACATGAGTGTCATAGCCATGAGGTAGGCTGCTAATGAAATGGTGAGCATTTGCAATCCTAGCAGCCTCTTTCATCTCAGACTCTGTTGCGTTGTGCCTTGCGTATATAATATTCTCTCTTATGGTTGTGGAGAATATAACAGGGTCCTGAGGAACCAACCCCATGTGGCTCCGCAACCATCTCAAGTTGAACAATTTCAAATCACGGCCATCCAACAAAACTTGGCCAGCAGTTGGGTCGTAGAATCTCTCTATCAAAGAAATGATTGTGCTCTTCCCTGACCCAGATACACCTACAACAGCAATAGTTTGTCCTCCATTGACTCTAAGGCTAAAATTACTCAAAACCATCATCTCTGGACGCGTAGGGTAGCAAAAATCAACACTTCTGAATTCAATGCTCCCATACACATTAGGGGGTTTTAGGCCACTGGCGTCATCTGGATCGATCTTGGGTACACGATCAATAATTTCAAATACAGAGGCCAAGGATTTCCGACGCTTGAGAATATAAGGGGCAAGGCCAAATGGCTCCACCAGTGCAAAAGTCGCAAAAGAGAAGACAATGTACTCTTTAAGTGCTGTCACCAAACTAAGATGCTCATCCTTCACAGCAACAGCTATATACCACAGCAGAAGTGCATTGCAGGCAAAAAGAAGGAACTGAGAGAAGCCAAAGGCAAAACCAATGCCCATTCCATGAAAAAAGCTTTTCCTAAGAATGCTTCCAAGCTGCAATCTATAAAGCTCCATTATTTTGTTACCAGCACAAAATGCCACCACAGTATAAATATTCCTGACTGCGTCTTCAAGAACTAAAGAAGCTTTCCTGTGCATCTCCTGAATTCCTCTGGAAAAGCCAGAAAGCCACATTTTCTGCAAAAACGACATTCCAAGTATAAGCTCCACTATCTAGTTTAACAGGACCCGAGTGTAAGAATTTTTTCAAGGCAATATCTCTACCAAAATGATGTGAACTAAAATGTGTACTTAAGTCCACCTATGTGAAAGTTATGAAAAAGTTCAAGAATAGCATCTTCAGAATTACATATTATGTAAATCCATGTCTAACCGTGATCTTCTCATATATAACTATTATTATAGCTACTGCTAAAATAATGATGTATCAGAATTCAGAAACGTCTAGCAAGTAAAAGAAGCTTCGAAAGAAAGTTATACAAGTAGCACAACAACATAAATGTACGAGACCAGGAAGCATAATTGTCATTCAAAATAGTTGTGTGTCATCCCAGGGTAACTTGCACAATAGAAGAAGTTTGTCCTTCTGTTTGAAACTACACGTATGTTTGGTGACAGGATATATCTGTGTGTGTTTCTACATTATTGTCATAGATGCTGAGGGTAATGTCAGGAAACAATCAAGCATTGCAGATGCCAGGCAACAATAAAAACAGTATATACGTAATAAATTCCTGTCCATGTGATTCACATTTAGACGTGCAAGTGAATGATGAGTTTTACAAAAAACCAAACATAACCACATACTATTTAGCACAAATATGCAAAGAAAGCTTTAATGCAAATGATCTTATTGTCCAATGAGAATCATAGCAACATCATGTCAGATGTTGAAAACAGATCAGATCTAACCTGTGCAATCGCAGAAATCACAAGGACGGGTAAAGTTGCCAATGCAACAAGAGCGACACGCCATTCTAGCAACATACCAAGAAGAAGTGCTACAAAAATGGCTGAAGTATCCTGAATGAATATAGAAAGCCTGTTGCTGAAAGCAGCACGGACAAATGTCGCATCATTTGCAAGGCGCATTGATAAAATGTCTGAGCTATTTTCTTCATCATCAAACCACCCAATTTCATTACGCAGGATTGCTGGAATGCAGAAAACAGGCAGTGATAAATCACGAGTCTATGGTAGTGTGATGAGTTTTGCTTACTACTACTAGGCTGTATTTATAATATTGTAGCGTTGATCAGCACATTAGGTATTCGTGCATATGTGCTTCAAGTACTGGTGTGATATCAGACCAAGTATCCATAATAAAAGGAGGGTTTCTATAGGATACATGAGGGATGGAAAGACATACCTGAAAACATCATCCTTCTTACGCGCTCAGTCATTTTCTCTCCCATTATACCAAAATAGAAGTGCTGCAGGAAGTTAGCTAGCACGGTAATTATACCCATGCCAACAATGAACGAGCAGTATTTATTCACTTCATGATGCACATCACGGACACCTATTTTGTAGTATGCCACCACTATTAAAGATATTGTATATGCAAGAAGAGGATTAAATGAACCAAAGCAAGCAGCACCAGCACTCCCTAACAAAGCATAAAAATACTCTGCAAGGCTAAGCTCTGCAAGCCTCCAAAATGCTGGGGTTTTTGTTTGCTGCTTCTTCGACTCATCAACATGAAAATTATCGAACATATCAAGGGGTCGGCTGAAAGTTTTTGAATGGGAACGCTCATTCTTTGGATCAGAAGTCAGTAATGGTGATATTGGTGATTCCGGGTCTGAAGTATTTGAAGACTGTCGGTGCAGGGGGACATCAATTTTGGGAAGATCAGGCAATATCATTTCAAAACTGTCCTGCCTTTTGATGGATGGAGCCCTCTCAGAGGCAACCATAGGTAGTCTGGCTTCTGCCATTTGCTCTGAAGGGGGGCTTTGAATACTTGGTGACTCATGTGAGTTATGATTGGCATCTGAATTTCGAAATGCAAGAAAACCATGTGTTTTCTGAAGCGACGGTGATTTTGACATCTTAGGAGAAGATGACTCTTGGAAGCTATGACTTGCTGATGAATCCCTTTCAATCTGGAAGGAGCTAGGCTCTTTGTAGTTTCTAATTGGTGTCCTGAAACAGTTCAGCAATAAGGAGACAATGAGCACTTCAATCAACCAACAAAACAAGTAGCTACTTCAATCCCAATCAATCAACAAAACTTAGCAAATCTATAAAATATAAAATAAAAAACTAATACAGTTACCACTTACCACAAAAGTGAAGAATATATATTTTATGCTAGCTAAGAAAAATAGATTCACAGCAGGTATACATAAGGAGCTAAATTAGGCTCAACACCATATGAAATAATCTCACTATAACAATTCAAGAAGGCACAGAAATCTGTGATGTATGGCCTAAGCATTCAAAACTAACAGGCTGACAGCTGTTTTTAAGTTTAGAGGCCAGTTAGACATGTTGCTTGACACAAACAGCTCATAAGGATAGGGCAATGTGGCAGTAGTGGTTTTTTGTATAAAGAGGTTCTTTGAATGCATTTTTGTGTCATGTTGAAACTCACAAAAATATTACAGTGATTTTTCATCATATGATAATCAAGAAAGTTTTGCAGCATTCGGTCAGGATAAACTTGCATGCTTTCTTTAACTAAAGATCATATTGCTGACTGGAAAAAGATAAATGCACTGACCTTTTCGGAAGTTTTGCTGCTTCTTCACATCTAAGAAGTTCAGCATAAAGACCATCAAGATTTAACAATTCTTCATGTGTCCCCATCTCAACAAGTTGACCTTCCTCCATCACTGCTATATAATCAGCATTCCTGATAAGGCTAAGACGTCTAGCTATGATGATAGTAGACCTCCCAAGCATCAGAACATCAAGTGCTTCCTGAACAGCTTTCTCAGCCTCAAAATCAAGGGCACCAGTAACCTCATCCAGTAAAAGAATGGATGGATTTGAGAGCACAGCGCGGGCAATTGAAAGTTTAATCTTTTGCTCCTCAGTCAGTGAAAGCCCAGCCCTACCAACCTATTTCATATTTATTTCTAATTAAATTAGCATGTTACACTGGTAAAAAAAAAAGGAAACATGCTGTTTCAATAGACATTCAAGATAAAGCATGCATGGCACCTGGGTCTCATATCCTTTTTCTAGTGAACTGATGAAGGTATGTGCATGAGCTGTTTTGGCTGCCTCCTCAATCTGGTCGGCTGTAGCAGACCTTCCATATGCAATATTTTCCCTAATGCTCAAGCTCAACAAAGCTGGTTCCTGGGTCACGAGCCCTATTTGGCTTCTCAACCACTCTAGCTTCAAGTTCTTTATATTCTCCCCATCTAAAAGCACTTCACCTGCAACATATAGCGCATGTAATCAGGAATCATACTTGAGGTGACAAAACAATAGTAAATAATAGCTTGCAACTATAATACCTAAAGTTGGATCATAGAATCGCTCCATAAGAGGTATTATACTGCTCTTTCCAGAACCATTTCGGCCAACAAGAGCAACAGTCTTTCTAGCAGGTACAGTGAGGTAGAACCCACTTAAGATGGGGATTTCTGGGCGGGAAAGATAACTGAAGTAAACATTACGGAACTCGATGTTGCCTTGCACTAATGATAAGGTACGGCCATCCTGGTTTACAGTAGAAGTTGAACGGCTTATCATTTCATAGAGTCTGTATGCGGCTATACGTCCTTGCTCAAAGGAATAGAAGTTTGTTGCTGCTTGATTAAGTCCACTGCAAACAATTCAGAGCCTTGGGGTGAGAAAATGGTCAGTGTAGAAATGTAAATACAACTAAAGGCAATCTCTTAAAATCAGTATGCTTACAGTCCACTCAAGATGATAGAAAATAGGGCTACTACAACTTCACCGCCAGTAGCTCTTCCATGTGAGATAAGGAACCTCCCAACCCAAAGTTGCAAGGCACAAGAGCATATGGCAAGCCCATACGTAAATCCAAGACCAAGCCCTTGCACCAGACTTATCAGTATTCCATAGCGCAGTGTAGCTTGAAGCGAAGTAGCGTAAGAATATTTTGCGAGGGTCTCGTTTGTGAAGGAGTACAAAGTTCTAATGTATAAGATGGCCTGCAAAACAAGTATTGCTCAAATGGGTATGTGATTTCATATCCAGTTAGCAATGCTAT
Source organism: Raddia guianensis (assembly GCA_036346415.1). Taxonomy (NCBI): domain Eukaryota; kingdom Viridiplantae; phylum Streptophyta; class Magnoliopsida; order Poales; family Poaceae; genus Raddia; species Raddia guianensis. The sequence continues at coordinate 76,398,966 of CM070534.1, forward strand.
ATGCAAATCTGAAAACAGGCCTGTTCTATTTTGCAGCATGTAGCACACCAAACAAAAAAAAGCCAACAGTTTGATTTTTCCTTGCTAAAGCACCTTGTTGAATATCTTGACGAATTTGTTTGGTGTTTTTAGCCTGTCAATATCATTTTACCCTGCATAACTAGAAAGACCATGTACCATGGTGAAAATGTAAATGACACCCAATGGATTGTTAGATATAATTAATCTTGACTTGTATAATAAGTAATACTTAGACAGCAGCTAGAAGATGCTAGAATAGTAGGTCATAATAAGTGTCTAGAATTCTCCTCAACCAGCAGGAGCTAAGTAGATTCATGGAGTATCTAGAAAACTCCAACCAGCAGGAGCTAAGTAGATTCAAACTCCCTCTATATATATGTAATAGCATCCAAAGGAAAGGGTGGTTCAGTTCAAGATCAATGTGAACTACTATTGTGTGCTACTTTTGAGTGACCAAGGAGTGTCTGTGTGAACTTCCTTGGCCAACATTTGGTATCAGAGCTGGTCCATGTGAGATAACTTCTCTCTGTGAGAAGGCAACTTCTCTGAGTGAGATTGGTTACCATCTGTGTGAGGGAGCCTAGCTGATCTCTATGTGAGGTAGCCAAGCTGATCTCTGTGTGAGGTAGCTTCGTTCTCTATGTGAGATCAATTCTACTCTATGTGAGTATTTGATCAGTTCAAGGAGATGGTTTCCCCAGCATGGAAGACTCATAGATCTGGTGTAAGCATCGTTAGCAAGAATTTGGGAGTCGCGCTTATACCAGCAACACAAGTGAAGGAGGGGGCAGTGGCTCCTTACCCATCCTGTCACAAGACAACTATCCTACGTGGGTAGTGACGATGAATAAGTGAAGATATCTTGATGCAGATTGCCGACAAGGAGAGCGCGAAAGATGCATAAGATACCTTGTGCACGATATTTTTTGGTGATGATCGTGTGCAAGAAGTCAAACTCAACTCTTTGCGATGGGAATTCGAGAATCTACGCATGGGGGAGAGCGACAACGTCGACAACTACGAGCGCAAAGTGACAAATTTGGTAAACCAAATTAGGAGCCTAGGCGACAAACTGGAGGAATCCTATGTCGTGAAGAAGGTGTTGCATTCCGTCCTCGAGAAGTATGCACAACTTGCTACAACCATCGAGGAATTTGGAGGCTTGAAGACCAAGAAGCTGCTGCAAGTCTTTAGTTCGTTGAAGGCTCACGAGAAGCAACTTGCATGTACACACCGCGCCAAGATCATGAACAATTGCTGCTAACTAAAGGAAAGAAGGGAAATACATCCTGTCCACCATGGAAGCAGCACAGCAAGTCAATTCGTTGTTACAATTGCCATGGCCATGGGCATTTTGCTAAAGTATGTCCCTCGCAGATAAGAAAGGAGGAAGAAGAGAAAGCGCTTCTTGGTGAAATGCATGCTGATTCAAGCGACGACGATCCTAGACTCTTATGAAGAAAATATGTGGGGCTTAAATAATAAGTCAAGATTGAGGGGGAGATTGTTAGATATAATTAATCTTGACTTGTATAATAAGTAATACTTAGGAAGCAGCTAGTAGATGACTCAATAGCAGCTAGAAGATGCTAGAATAGCATGAGATAATAAGTGTCTAGAATACTCCTCAACTAGCCGGAGCTAAGTAGATTCATGGAGTATCTGGAATACTCCAACCAGCAAGAGCTAAGTAGATTCAGGGAGTATGTAGAATACTCCAACCTACTCCAACCAGCAGAAGTAATCAGTTGTAACTCCCTCTATATATATGTAATAGCATCCAAAGGAAAGGGTGGTTCGGTTCAAGATCAATGTGAACTCCTGCTGTGTGCTACTTTTGAGTGACCAAAAAGTGTCGGTGTGAGCTTCCTTGGCCAACATGGATCGTCATGTAGCAAGAAACATTTATATCTTCATGTAGCAAGAAACATTTATAGGTCATAATGAGATATTATCTTCTTCAATGATGAAACGTCAAACTTGATTTGAGCAATCATGCAAGCATAGTACAGAAGACCATCAGAAGTAGAGCTTCTATGTTTTTCTCAAAAAAGTAATTGCACAAATCCTAAAGCATTATTGTCAGCGATAGAGCTATGTGCAATTGCAATCAGGTCCTCGGTTGACATTAAAATTCTTGCTTTTTTAATTTCGGAAGCATATAAGCGTTACTGTAGGAATTAGTATACCTGTTCAGCAATGCTTGCTGCCTCACCATAAGCATCTTGAATATTTTCTGCAAGCCTATGGAGAAATATGTTTGATATTCCTCCTGCGGCAACAATGAAGGGTCCAGTAGCCAATGTCAAAAGAGATATTTGCCAACAGTTGACCAAACCAATTATAAGACCACCAAAAAAAGTAGCCATGTTGTGAATGTAGTTCCCAACCTAAAAACAACATAACACAAAACAACTCAGCAAACTGTAGAGCTACAAGTGGCTTCGCTAAAATGCCACTCGAGCCCACTACCATAGACACAAATGGTTCCACATGCCAGTGAGAGAGGAGTGGCATTTTAACAAATTTCTATTAATTAATTAAGAAGGTTCAGCGTACAAACTCACTTTCTCACTCAGAGCGGACTGAATGAGCAAGACATCACTCAGCACTTGACTGACGATATCACCATTGTTCCCATAGGTATCAAAGAAACTCATGTCTTGGTTTAATAAGACTTGAACATACTTTGATCTTATTACTGCCGTCTGCCTCTCCCCAGTCAAAATCCAACATGAAACCTCTGTAGATAAAACAGATTTGGTGAGATTCATTTAACACAGAAGAGTGATCTTGATGAGCTGATACAGCCTCACATTACCTATCCAGCCAGCAAAGAAAACACCAATGGCTATGTAGAGGAAGTATAAAGCGTGCTGCAGACAAAAGAACAAGAAAACTCATGAAATACAAAGACACAGAATCTGCTAGAGAAACTATTATAGGGAGATAACAAGACAAGCGATGTGGTATTCAGAGCAAGAACAAGTAACTTCCACTGTGAAGTTGTGTATCTTCAGTGTGAAAAAAATTAGAAAGGAATAATATAGGATTTGCAACTGCAAAGATGTGCATTCTAGGATTCGCCACTCAGTGTAGTCCAAGGACCGCATGTCAATGGCACATGAGTGGAGTGGCAAATCCTAGATTACACATCTTTGCAATGCTAGATTGTTCCTTATATGCAAGTGAATGTTAATTTGCGCAGAAAATAGTGAGAAGATACAGAACTGTGATGTTTTAGTACACTAACACGTACAGTTTCATGGAAATGAATCACAAAATAAACATGTGAATATTCACCATGTGGGAGTAATGTTCTTAGTGCAGGTGGGAGGGAGGAAAGGCCGTTATCCATTTAAATAAACATAGAAACTTAGAAAGAGAAGGGAATGGCTAGATTTGGCCTAACAATTGTAACAGGAACTTGGGGTCTCACATGTGAGACTGCACCGGTGCAGCACAATAATGCACTAAGATAGATTATGCTGCATGCAGTCAGATTGCATCTATCTGCTTAAACTGACATCTTAAAACTAGAATTCTTTCCTTGGCATTCCAACCATACAAAATGCTAGAATTCCATTCTTGCAAAACCAATCACATGAAGCACAGCCACTCTCAACATATATATTTCGATGGGGATTAAGGTTCTGGTCCGAAAGAGAGTGGGTTCAACAATATATATTTTGTGGACTGGGTCTACGCAGTGGTGACCGCCTCACCTGCACATGTTCGATCCTGTGATCGACCAGGTGTCATACTGGGCCTTCAAGCCAAGGAGGGGGAGCCGAGCCAGGTGGGTTGAAGCCAAGCCCCAAGCCAGGAAGAGGAAGAGCCATGGAGGAGGGCTAGGCCAAGAAGGTCGGAGCCAAGTCCCAAATTCAAAAAGAGGAAGAGCCAAGAAGAAGAGTCCAAGTCAAGGAGGGGGTGTCAAGCCAGGTGGACCAAAGTCAAGCCCCAAGCTCAGGAAAAGGAAGAGCCAAGAATAAGAGTCCAAGACAAGGAGGGGGAGCCGAACCAGGTGGGCTGGAGCCAAGAGTCCAATCCAAATAAGGAAGCCGCGAACCAAGAGGAACCACAAAGGCCAAACCAAGAGAGGGAGAGAGGGGGTCATTTGTAAAATGGGGGGGGGGGGAGTGTTTGTAAAATGGTGAGGAAAAGTGAGAGGGTAGTGATAGAAAATAGTGTGTGTGTGTGTGAGCAATTGTGAAAATAGCGCGCGCGCGTGTCAAAGCAATTGTGAAAATAGTGCGCGCGCGCGTGTGTGTGAAAGCAAATGTATTGTTTCCGTTTGAATGAAGCACAACAACTCCAAACCAGTGCCCTAGTGGAATACTACAATGATAGGAATAGGTATGATGGATTTAATCTCATAAAACTAGAAAGCAAGTCTAAATCCCTCTCCCTGGCTAAACGCATGAACCAACAGCAGCAACTTACCAAACTTTGGAATATATATTACAATTTTGGTTTTCGTACATGGTAGTAGCCTGGGTGGTAGGTGACCCAGGCCATTTCGCCTTTGCCTTCTGCGCTACACCTCTTCTCCTTCTCCACCGCTGTTGCATGCCTCCACCTTTTGCCGAAGTGATGTATTTCGGGTTAGGGTTCAGATTCAGGTTAGGGGAGGGGTTCACCCATGCCCCCGGGCTTAGATGGAGGCTAGGAAGTGGATGCCCAGCAATGGGAGGCAGACGCCAGGGGATCGATACATGGCGAATGAGTTAGGGTGGGACCAAAATTGCCTGGCTCCCCAGGTGACGGCCATATAGATAGTCCCTTACAATTTACTATAATAGGAGTAAATCAGTTCTCTCAACAGCTCAGCTGAGCTTCATCTTCAGTCCAAGGCAGTGGGCACTTCACTTAAGCAGAGGTCCTGGCAGGATTGTGTCCTCGTTGAGAAAAACGAAATTAGCACAAGTGTCTTAAGACGTACACCGAGCGAATTCAGCTTACTACTTGCTACTCTGTTAGAGGCCTGAGACGTGATTTACTAGGAGTGCAAGGAGCATGCACCATTTCCCTGCTTGCGAAGTAAATGAAGCAACCCATGTTGGCAGAAGACCTGTTTGATGTTGTGGAAGAGGTCGTTGGTGTGGCGGCCATGTAGCGAGTTGATGGCCCTGCCGAAGAGGTGGAGGTAGACGACGAGCGCCACCCCGTGGGCCGCAGCCGCTAGACCGCCTGCCGCCATGAGCAGGTAGTCGAAGCGGTCTGCGCAGGCGAAGAGACGCTTAAAGGGGACGGCGGCTGGGGGCGGGTCGGCCTCCTCATCTCCCTCCTCGAGGGCAGCGGAGCCGTCGTCCTCAGGCGGCGGCGCCCCGTCCCCACCGACATCGGCGGCGTAGGGCGAGGGCGACTCCGGCGGCTCGGAGGCTTCAGAGACGGGCGTGAGCGGCTGGACGTGGGGCGGGGACCAGCCGAAGAGGCCCCGCGAGACCATGGGTAGGGTTAGGGTTGCGTCGTTGCTCCTGGGGCTTGTGGGTGTGGATGGGGGTTGGGGTTGGGGCGGCGGCGAGAGATTTGGTTTGGACGGAGGAGGCTTGATTTGCTTTGGTGGTCAAAGAAGGCGGGTGGGCGAAGGGCGGCGAGCTCACACGGCCGCTGGCGCTGCCTTCGCCGTCGGGGTGCGGGCTGATTCGGCGGAGCGCGGCGGAGAGGCGAGCTCGCCGTCGGCGGGGCCGGGGCAGATCGGGGAGGTGGACTGGCCTGGACTGGACCAGTAAAGACCAGCAGCGCGTGCGCGTGCGCGTGCGCGTGCTCCTGCTTTTCCTTTGACAGATCAGACGGGCCCTGGGCCCTGGGCCCTGATGGCCAGGTCCGAACCAAATAGCACCGGTCGCGTCCATTCATCGAATCGGGCTACCACCAAACTGAATTTGGACGGAGGCTGCGGCCCATCGGACTCGGTTCGGTTCGTCCCTATACAGCATATATATTTAATTTAAAATAAATATTTATGTGTCTATTTTTATGACCAATAACTTATTCCTTTATTTTATAGCCCATATTTATTGAATATAATCATTTATACATATTTAGACAGCCCACTCTTTTCCACTATGTTAGTCTCTTTTATTTCAATTTCTTATATTCGTTTATTTTTAACTCGAACATTTCCAATTTTCCACCCTATATCGTCCTCTTTATTGCTCATTGCTTATTTCATGATATCTTGGTTGCGAACGTTGGAAAGCCTAGCCTTCACCATGCTCCTCTCCTTCCCTCCGAATTTAAAAGGAGGATGGGGCGTGAGGCAACATCTCACCAAAGGACAACGCGCGATGTGGCCCAATGATAAAAGAAAACGGTGCTGCTAGGCGCCTGCGCTGGCACTTGCGCCCAGGCGCCTGCCTATCCATGCAGCCGCAGCACAATGTGCTGGCGTGGGGCACGTCCGGGTGGGTCCCAACACGCGCCACGTATGACATGTGCAGCCCCAAGTTTGTCTGATTTTTTCCACAAAAATAATTCATTTTTATACCTAATGAAAAAGTGGAAAAATAATACCAATTTACTGAAAAACATTTTTTTTCAACGTCCTACTCTTTTTTTTCCAGAGTTTGCACTATTGTCGACAGGTGACTAACTGGGGGGTCATCGCCGGCAATGATTATACATGGGGCGATGCATGCAAGATCTAAACTCGATGGTAGCACAAGACAAGGATTTATACAGGTTCAGGCCCTAATGGCGGAGGTAATACCCTACGTCCTGTGCTCTGCGATTATATGGGTTATATGTGTACAAGATGATGATCAACATGGGAGATGATCAAGCTGTAGATGTGTGATTCCCTCGGTGGCATGGCCCTCGGTGGCATGGCCTTGTGGGATCTGTAGATGGCCTCATGGGATCTGTCCCCTCGAACTATGGCCCCCTACCCCCTTTATATAGTGTAGGGGGTGGGATTACAAGGAGGAGTCCTAGTCGGTTACGAGGTAGGATTCCTATTAATTAGGGATAGGTTTCTATCTTCATGTCTTTTCTTGCCGAGCAAGTCTTCTAGAGTCCGGGTGGTACCCGTCCTTATCCACCCGACTTGGTCCATCCCCTGTCGGGTGGTCTCTTAGGCCCGCCGTGTGGATACCCGGGGTCTATATTATCCACAACTGTCAAATATGAAAACAAAATAAATTTATAATAAATCAAACCTCGCGCAAAAAATTCCACCATCGCTACACATTTTTTCCAATAAATGAAAATGTGAAAAAACAGTAGAAATTTAGTGGAAGTTTTTTGCACCTGCACAATTTCTCAAATTTTAGGCGCATGTACTTTTTCCAGTGTTTTTACACTGTTTTTCCACCTTTTGTTTCACTGGAAAAGGCGTATATTTTTTTGTAAAAAAATTTACGGAGAATGAGGTGTTTTTACGCCTCAAGCGCAAATACCGCAGACGATTCCCTAGGTGCAAAGCGCCGCCGGTGAGCCCGTCCCTAAAGAAAAAGGGTCATTGGTACGCAAAAGAGGGGCAGAGGCAAATCTAATACAAGCTATAGAAACGAGGAACGACGTGGTGGCACCTAATTAGAACTTAGAAGCATTGATTTGTAAAAGATGAATGGTTGTGATGCATGGGAAATATTCGATGCAAAAGATTTCTAGTGCACAAGTGCAAGCAACCGTTCTTAACCCCTGGATCTCATCTCGATGCCCCAGCTAAAACATACCATGGTTTTGAGCACAAGTGCATAAGCGGGATAGGGGAGTTCCACCTCAATTCATCTGAGCTGTCCAGGTTAGATCTAAGGGACCTTGGTAAGTTTTTACACTTGTGCACCAAGAAAACTTTTGCATCAAATACTCTGTCGTGTTGCATGAGCAATATGGTGTGGTGGATAATTAGGGAGAGTGAGCCATGGGCATTAGATTTGGAGAGAACGACATCTTGTTTTTTAGCAAAATGCATGATGATCTTGACCTAAGAAGATATAATTATGATTAGTGTGATTTGTTCTACTTTAAGCAGTTATGCTCTCTCTCATTTGTTGTGAATACATCGAGAGAAGCTAGAGCAAAGAAGTGGACCATGGGCAGTTGTGAAGAGAGAGATATGCAATTGAATTCTTAGGTCATCTTTCATGGTGAGCCTAATTGAATTCTTAGGATGGCTCACCATTAAAGATGCCCTCACTCCTCTCCCTACTTTTTTAAATCTTTAAATGTTTCCAATGAAAAATTAGCGGTTTTTTATTTTACATTGCCTAGCTTTTTTGTTTGATAATTTCTACTTCTTTAAAAGAACCAGTTTAGGACAACACGCTTCATCTCAGTCGTCCGTTCCGTCGCATCCAATGGTCCAAGATCAAAGTTGGATCACACACCTTCACACGCTGGTCACCATGCGCCACCCTGTATCCCCCTGCGCTTCCAACTGTAGCACACACCCATCCACGAGACCACGACCTACACGACGTGCCCCACCTCCTTCCCTTGGCTCCCACTCCCACGCCATTGCATCCCTCGACGCTGACGCCTTCGCGCCATCGCTACCTCAAGCGCCCCTGCATCTCCTTCGTCGCTGGATCCGTCGCCACATCCCTCGACGTCGACATCCTTGACGCCGCCATTGTTGCGCCCTGCCTCGACACCTCAAGTGCCCCTGCGGCATCTCCCTCGACACCGACGTCCTCGACGTCGCCACCGTTGTACCCTCGCTGCCTCTGCCGCCACCTCAAGCGCACCCGCAACATCTCCTTCGTTGCCAGATCCATCGCCTCATCACCTCCATTGCCAGATCCCATGCTGACGCAGCCCGTTCACTGCCGCCGCGCATGACTGCCTACTAATTGTTTTAGACAACCTCCTGCCGAAGGATGACGACGGCTGCCAGGCTATGGGGTTCGCCGTATCTAACTGTCTGCAGAGGAGCGGCAGATCGAGCCTAAAGATCCTGATTTGGTTGGGGGGTTTATGATTCCACTGGTTTTGCTGAGTTTGAATTTGCAACGTAGAGAGCCCTTGACGTGATGATTTTGATTTTACCGAAACAATTCAATTGTTTGTAGTTGTAGGTTGGGGAAAGATGGTTGGCATAAACTGAATGTAGCGAAGAAGCAAGTCAGTGACTTCTGCTATTCCCAATACTGAACAAGACTATTCAGTTGGTAAGAACATGTTCCCTATGCTTCCAGATTGAGAAGAAAAATGAAATTTGGATGCACCATTCAATCATTTAATCAGATCATTTAATTGTTGAGGTGTTCTAGCAAATTGGTAGATAACACATTCTTGGTTTCGCCTCTATATGTTCTTAGTTTATGGATATCTGCAATATACCATTGATGATTATCTCTTAGAAACCAATAAAGTGGTAGGATAGAGAAGAGGCTGTTGCACTACACTAATGGGTATCTGGGTATCTGAAAAAAGGTAGTCCAATAGCAAGGATTATGCTGATTATACTAAGCTCTTACCAAAAAATAGCACTTCACAACCAACTAATTATATTTTATTTCTATGTCATTCTCTTCAATCTTTGGACTTTGGTTCTACATCTTTTTGATTTCTGAGTTATCTGTCTCTACATATCAATAGGTTACCTATGGAGCTACTAGAGCTTTCCAACTCTAAAGACCTTGTCATGTAGGACCTGAAATCCCATAACATGTCTGACCACAAACGGAGGGTCATATCATCACTTGATAATGCTCAATAACTTGATTTTGTCTTATAACCAATTGTCTGGTGCTACCCGGTCCAACTGAGATCTATGTGGGATTTGAGAATTGAGGCTTGCCTTGACTTGGAGTATGTTCAGCGCCACTACCTTTTCAATTTGCCATACATCCGATCGACTTGTTAGATCACGACATCTCGATAAAGAAGTGTGATATGGTGATGGTGCTAAATCAGCAAGGCAATTAGTTAAATGCGAAGAATTCCTTCAGGGCTTGGTAAGCTAGCAAATATTATAACCATCAATTGTAATGCGTTTTAACTCTTTTTTTTCAGATTAGCACATATTATAACCATCAATTGTAATGCGTTTTAACTTTTTTTTTTCTTCAGATTGTTGGGGCTTCTGTGATCGAGAGCGAAAAGATTCAACAAACCAAACCATGATAAATTAAAATAAAGGACTACGCTCATATCTATAAAGGTGTGCTTGGAGGCCTAAAGAATCATATTTTATGTCTATATATAATATTTAAGTGCATTGCCAATTTTACCATGTAATTGTCATATTAATAATTGTCATATTTTATGTCCTCGACGTCGCCACCGCCGTGCCCTCGCCACCTCTGCCGCCACCTCAAGCGCACCCGCGACATCTCCTTCATCGCCAGATCTGCTGTCGCATTGCCTCCATTACCGGATCCCATGCCGATGCAGTCCGTCCGCTGCCGTCGCGCAAGACCGCCGCCCACATCGAAGTGCTAGAAGATCCTATGGAGCTCACACTACCTACTAATTGTTGTAGAAAACCTCCTGCGGAAGGACGGCTTCGGCAGGCGACAGCAGCCGGGCTACGGGGTTCGTAGTGTCTAACTGCCTGCAGCGGAGCGGCAGATCGAGCCTAAAGTTCCTAATTTGGTTGGGGTTTAAGATTCCACTGGTTTTTGCTGAGTTTGAATTTGCAACGTAGAGAACCCTTGGCATGGTGAGTTTGATTTTACTGAAACAATTCAATTGTTTGTAATTGTAGGTTGGGGAAAGGTGGCATGCATAAACTAAATGTAGTGAGGAAGCAAGTCAAAGACTTCTGCTACTCCCAATACTGAACAAGACTATTCAGTGCCTGCACGCGTACTTGTTCTTTCTGTATTTCATTTGTTATTTGGTTATGGTGTAGCGTTCAGGTGTTTGTTGATCCGTAATCTTTTTCCTTTAAATTTTGGTTGTTTGTATGTTTGTTTTAGTGCCACACCTCTGAGTGATTTTATTTGTATTTTTATGAGGATGTTTGTTCACCTCATGTTTCTAATTGCACAATTTCAGCTTGATTGCTTCCATATTAATTATGTGTAATTATAAATTTCATGTAACATATATTACGAAATGTGTCTTAATATCGACTGTGGAGGCCTTGAAATCTACTTGTTATAATGAAAATGGTTCACGAAGAAATAATGAAAATTTTTAATGAAGTCCTGGCTTTGTTTGAGACATGATATGGTGTAAGAAAATTTGGTAAATAATGCATTAGTCTTAATTCATATTGGTTGAAACGTCTGGCGTGCGTTGCACGTGCATGTTTACTAGCAATTAAATAAAATGAGGTAATAAACAAATTATATAAAAGTACATTGCAAGCAACAGGTATATACGATTATCACAACATAGGCTATATAACATGGCCAAAAGGAAAAAAAAATTAGAAAAGCATAAAAAAATTCTATTACATGAAAAAACAACTTTACATGTAATTTATCGTCTTTGCGGAAACTTCATAATTCATATCACACTCAAATACAATAGGACTTTGAAAAAAAATACAACCCTAGGTTCACAAGTAGAGTTCACCTGGATCCTGTTCTTCTCATGCTTTTTAAAATTTGAAATTACTAAAAATACTATTATTTATAAACCATGGTTCTATTTTTATAAGTTTTTTCATTCCTATTATTTGTTAATTTAAAATTTTGAAAACTTTCTTTTGAAAAATTTGAACCTTTTACGGACCTTCTTCTCAATTTTTTTGTGGGTTTTGAAAACTTTACCAAAAACAATTTTCTACGGATGCCTTTTATCATATGGACCGCCCATCGTTTCCACGCCAGTTCCAAGACTGTCACATGCCAGTTTGAACCGGGACGAACCTACTTAAAAAGATTAGGGACCCAAAACTGCAATTTGAAAGAATAGGGATCAGAATCGATTAATAGTTTAGGGACCGTCCGTGCATTTTACTCTATCATAATTGTCACAAAAATTCGTACGTTTTAAAATTAACGGTTTTGCTCCCTGGCAGTCGCCTGGGCGGCAAATCACCCGCCCAGGCGACTGCCCTGTTCTTCGCCGAGCCAGGCGATTTTTCAAGAACGCGCAGAGGAGGAAGAAGGGGGAGGAGGAAGGAGGGAGCGTACCTCGCCGCCGTCGAGCTCCCCGTCGCCCTCGCCGTCGCCGCCCTCGAGCTCGCCGCGGGCCGGTTCGGGTTAGGGTTTAGGGTTCGGGGGTTCGGGTTAGGGAATATGTGGGTTCCTCCGGGTGTAGAGGGAGGTCGGGGCGGCGGTGGATCGGCGGTTGGTCGGGATCGTCAGGGCGGCGGCGGCGGCGCGCGCGAGCCGAGCCGAGGGGGAGATGGCGGTCGGGCGGCGGTGGATGGGGATCGCGCGGCCGGCGAGGTTAGGGTGGGCGGGGCGGCGGGCGGAGGTTAGGGGCGGCGCGCCGGCGGCGGGGCGCCGTCGGCCAGCGGAGGAAGGAGGCGGCGGATGGGGCTGAGGCGCGTGAGCAGCAGCGCCGTCTCGGTTAGGGTGGCGGCGTCGGCGGCGGTGGGAAGGATGGCGGAGCGGTCGGCGTGAGCGCCGCGGGCGGCGGCAGGCGGCGGGAGGAGGAGGAGGGCGACGAGTGGGGAGAGAGAGGCGGGCGCGGGCGCCGGGAGCGAGCCAGAGGAGGGAAGAAAATCGCTGGCACCCTATAGGGGCCCAATGATTGTCTTGAGTCGGTCCCTAAAATTAAAACCTTGGTAAATTCATAATTACTCCGCCTTGTCGTCCTCCATTTGTACGTGTTGAGTTTTTTGCGGAGGAGCAGGAGCGTGGTATGGTGCAGTGCAGAGCATGTGAGGCTGCGTCTTCCATTTGATTTTTAATTAATTTGTAGCCGCTCGGCGCTCGGCGCTCGCTGAAAGCTGCTTGCTTTCTTTCTTTCAGCAGGTTTGCTAGTGGTAGCATGCAGCTAACTTAAAATACGGCATGTGTTAAGACACATGTAGCCTCCCACATTGATTGAGTAAATAGTACTCCCTCCGTCCTTGAAAGAATGCTATTATAGAATTCAAATTTGTCCCCAAAAAAGTGTTTTTCTAGCTGCACAGTACTCTAAATTCCCCTCCCTCCGCTATAAAGTATCTCTATATTCTCCTCCCACCACTATTAAATACCCATAGATTCTCTTCCCACCACTATAAATACTATAGATTCCCACCTACATACACTTATTCTTAATTTCTCCAAAACAACCTTAAAGGGCATTCTTTCCGGGACGGAGGGAGGTAGTATTAGAGAATGAATGAGTGGGTACAGGACAGGACAGGACAGGACAGGCAGGGGAGGAGGGAATCAGCTTCGCCACACCTACCATACCATTCCAAATTCCAAAGCAAAACCTTTCTTTTTTGACTTCGATCGACAGGCATCAGCTGGTACTCAAGTGCAAGTTAACACTCTCGATCGGTGCACTTGAGTGGAGTGGAGTCTAGCCGCGCAGGTAGCTGCCTAGCTGGTGGTCGGCATGGCAGCCGGCTCTCTGTTGTTCATCAAGGACATGATGAAGAAGAGGCTGTCCTGCTCCTCCGCGGCGTCCACCGCCGTCCTTAACATCCGCACCGCCGCCGCCGCCGCCGCCGCCAAAGAATATGGGTCCATGGTCGCCAGCAAGAAGAAGCAGGAGGAAGAGGACATGCAGATGCAGATGGCCAAAGATGGCTCCTTCAGCAGCAGCAGGTTCCTTCTCAACTCCTCCAGGCTGCAGTCCAGCTTGATGATGGACGAGGACGACACCTTCCCCGACGCCCAGGCCCAGGACCTGCAGCTGGAGCCGCGGCCTGCCTCTCCGGCACCGGCGGCGAGCAGAGACGGAGACGATCCCACCACCATGTCCATCACGAGGAGGAGAACGCAAGCACACCTGCAGGTAGGTACCACGAATTCACGATCGAACGATCGATATAGCAGCCAGCAGCTAGCTAGCTAGCGTAGTACGTGACTACGTGAGTATTAATGAACGAACTGCATGCATCTGCTGATGTGCATGTATATACTTATATATAATTAATTAACGTGCATGCGATCGACGGCGAGCTGCTGCTGCTGCAGGTGGTGGTGCTGCGGGTCTCTCTGCACTGCAAGGGCTGCGCCGCCAAGCTGAAGAAGCACATCTCCAGGATGCAGGGCGTCACCTCCTTCCACATCGACATCGCCACCAAGAAGGTCACCGTCGTCGGGGACGTCACCCCGCTCGCCGTCCTCGCCGCCGTCTCCAAGCTCAGGCCCGCCCACTTCTGGCCATCGCCTGATTCCCCGCCGCGCGCATCAGCCTCCTTCTAGCTCTACCATGCACCTACCGCTTTACTACCTACCGCTTGCTTCACCTTTTCTTCTCCAATTCTTCTTCTCAAAAACTTATATATGCTACATACATACATACTGCATAGTCACCAATGGTGCACTCGATATACATATGTCATGCAGAATCTATTCGCTCGCACTAATTAAACATATCGAATTTCTTCTGCTTGCTTCATTTCCGTCACATTAATTTTGTATTCTGTTCCGACGAGGACAAGAAAGAAATCAAGATGAAATTCTATGAATGCTTGATTGTCGGTGGTAAAACGATGAACAGATAAAAGGTTTTTCTTGGCTTAAGGGACAAGAAGAATATTATTTAAATGCAGACTATTATCATAGAGCGCTGCTGCAAAGCCGCACACGAGCTCAAACGGGTCTCACCCAGTGGCGGACCCAGGACTAGAATTTAGATAGGGCAAACGTAAAATACACTAAGTTCACAAATAGTCAAGTACTCTAGTATAGCATAATATATGTCCACAAAATAACATCGAAACACATATTAAGTTCGAATAATAATGAAGAAAGTAATTAAGCAAACGGTAAGTACTAAGAAAGCAATAGTACCGTATATAGCAATTGTCCATTAGCAACATGCCAACACCAACTCCAATGTAGCTATAGAAATCCAATCTACAACAAAAGATATTGCTAATTAGTGAACCAAGAAAGCGTCGAGTGATAGTTTCATCATCAAGTGATTTAAAGATCTCTCGCTCAGTGTAGCAAACCATCAAGTCATTCAACCAATCGTTGGCAATCTTGTTGCGTAATTCAGACTTGATAATATTCATTGCTGAAAAAGTTCTCTCAACTGTTGTCGTTGACACAGGCAACAACAATGCCAACTCAATTAGCTTGTAAACCGGTGTGCCGGTAGGAGGAGGGGAGGAGTTGGGCCCTAGGTACCTTTATTTATACTGCATTTCTCTCTATACTCCTAGCTACTAGTAAATGGGCCACAAAAATTTACCTCGGGCCTGGGCTCGAGGTGCCCTATGGTTGGGTCCGCCCTGGTCTCACCCGTGGCTCGGTTGGATGTTGTGCGCGCTGCCTAGAGGACTGAAGGTACCCATCCTTGGAGATGTGCCTGCAGGGTGTCATAGCTAGACACGCTTATTGATGCTTTGCATTTGCTTGCTTGGCCGCGCCATTACTTCGCGGGTGGACTACGGACGCGACGGCGACCTTCATGCCAAGATCTTCATAGCATTCCTTGAACGTCCCACTTGTGAATCAGCGATTAGCTCGCTGGGGACACCAAACCTTGTGACGATGCTCTGGAACAATCTTATGGAGGCTTGGGCCGTGATGCTAGACATCGGTTCTGCCTCGATTCACTTTGTAAATGTGTCGATGGCTACAAACAGGTGGGTGCAACCCTTTATCCCCCGGGGGAAAGGACCTAAGAGATCCATACCGCAAGTGGAGAACGACCAGGTGAGAGGTATAGTTTGCAGCTCGTACATAGGCTAGTGAGCCATCCGCGCGTGGAACTGGCATGCTTGACAACGTTTCACCGGCTCCTTAGCTAGCGACGTTCGTCGCAGTGAGCCAGTAATAGCCCATGCGAAAGACTTTTCCTACGAGAGTTCGGTGGTAGTTATGAGCTCCGTGGAGACCTTCGTGGATGTCTTGGAGGAGAAATTGTCCTTCCACTCGGGTCACGCACTTACAAAGTACGTTATTAGCATCCCTTCGGTATAGCGAGCCCCCGAGTAATCGGTAAGGTCAGGCTTGCCTTTTGAGCCGGGGTTTCTTGACTACGTCCTCGGGCAGTGTCCCATGCGTAAAGAACTGGACGAATGGCGCCATCTAGATGTTGCTATGCTCAAGAAGTGAGACAGTACCGAATGTCTCGGGCAAGGTAGTCGTCTTCTCGCGTGCCTCCTCCCTGGAGGGAATGGAGGGCTTAAGAAGGTGTTTCACTACCACCCCCGCCAGAACGGGTTCTAGTGAGGAGTCGAGCTTTCTGAGCTTATCGGCCAGGCCGTTGGCCATTCTGGGAACGTGGCGAATTTCAAAATACGTGAAGTGCTTCTCTATTTTCCTCACTTCTGTCAGGTAGGGTTGGAACTTTAACTCGAAGCTCGTGAGCTGCTCGGGTTCGGCTCGGTAAAAGCTCAGCTCGTGCTCAGCTCGTTTGTAAATAAGCATGAGCCGAGCGGTCGAGCCCCATTTCTAGCTCGTGGCCATTAGCGAGCCGAGCCGAGCCAGAGGCTGGCTCGCTTGGGCTCGTTTACATGGTAATGCTATTTATTTCATCTCTTAACCATTAGAAAATGACATATCCTATTGACAAAAGGGTCCATAAAATAGCCCAAAACCCATACATACATGCACAAGTCATTTTGATACTCACATATACAATGCTAACTTATATTTTGCAATGGTTAATGTCTTAGATGGTTGGGAGACCAATGTTTTTCCTGGCTCGTAAGCACTCGTGAGTAGCTCGCGAGCCACTACCGAGTCGAGCCGAGCCTGCTTTCCAACTCGAACCCCTTATGCTCAGCTCTCGGCTCAGGCTCGGCTTGATAACTAACGAGCCGAGCCGACCTAGAGGCTGGCTCGCTTGGGCTCGGCTCGTTTCCACCCCTACTGCTAGGTACTGCCCTACTAAGTCGTCGGAACACTAAAACTTTGACGGCGTGCTCTCCGCTCAACCACTACGGATCACACCCCTATCAGATCGGTAACTTGCTAGCCGATCAGCTCGGGCTCAGTTCGATTCGAGCGTAGAACGTGGCAAGGAGCGACACGCAGAGTTTACCCAGGTTCGGACCCCCTCGCGGGTAACAGTCCTACTCCTGCCGAGCCTTAACTCTTTTCGTGTTGTGGTTGTGTGTAATGCGATTACAGAATGTTTTTTGGAACACCCTTTCCCCCTTCTCTCTCCTTCCCTTTTATACAAGCCTTGAACCGGCGGAGAGAGCCGAGGGGTAGGCGATCTGATTTCTCGATAATCGACAAGGCGTGAGGGACGGGGCGGAGAGACGCAGCGTCACGCTCTTGCGCCGCATGGCGCCGCCCACCTGCGATGCCGCAAGTGGCCCGACCGTGTGAACACACCAGTGAGTCTGCGGGCGGGGCCCAGCTTGCTCCTTCTGACGCGGGCAGCGAGCTTGATGATGGCAAACTCTCTCTCTGCCGGTCAATTCCACAGCGCCACAGTGACAGTTGATCAGACCTGCAGAGGTCATTGTGACGGTAATCATCTTTTCATCTGTCTATCCGTGCGTAATGTCGCATTGAATGCGCCCGTCCTTCGCAGCAGAGGGAGCCTTCACCCAGAAGACTTCTTTCGGGGCGCTCCCTTCCATGCGGGCCCCACCTGACAGAGAGGGGGCCCTGCGCGTGCCAAGGGGCTCGCCCACACGCTGGGGCCTGGTCGCCCGCCTGACGTGTGGGGCCCTCACCCGGTCTTCTCCAGGACTCTTTATACCCCAGTATTTATTATACCTACAGTAGCCCCCGGGGCCACCATGATACGCGAACCGTCGTGCCGATATCTCGCTATTTCTCACGTGGCGGGAGACGAATCATGGGGGGCCCACCCCCTGCGGCGGCCGTACGCCTGATTCTCCACCTGCGCACGATCTTCCTTGGGGAACTACGCCGCTTTTCGCGGGAAACCGAAACGCGCGGGGCATAATGGCGCCACACGCGTGAGTGGGGACGGAATCCAAACCGTCGCATTCGCTTCAATCTTCTATAAAAGCTTCTCTTCTCTGCGCTGCGCTGAGTTCTTTTGCACGCTAAGTCCTCAAACTGTCATCCGCTCTCTTCGCTGCTACCACAGAGCCTTTCTCGCCAACGCCACCGCCAACTTCCTATGGCTCCCAAGCGCAGCAAGGGCCGCCGTGGGGACGCCGCTCCTGCCGCGCCGCCATCTGGTTCAGTTTTGCCTGCTTCCGCCGCCGACGAGGATACGGTGGCGCGGCTCCAAGTGTTCGTGCCGCCATCCTCCGCCCAGTTCCGCGCCGGCACCATGGCGCCAAACCCCCGCGACGGGGAGATCGTCACCTTCACCTGGGCGGTGCTGGCGGGGCTCGTCCCGCCATACTCTGAGTTCTTTTGGGGGGTGCTCGCCTTCTACGAGATCCAGGCGACGCACCTTCCCCCCAATTCTATCATCATGTTGGCCATTTTCGCCCACCTCTGCGAAATGTTCGTGGGGCGATGCCGAGCCTCCCGCTCTGGCGCCGACTCTTCACCCTGCACCCAAGCTTGCGCCCGAGCGGGGTTGGGAGCTGCTATTTTTCACTTCGCGATGCCGCCGCCTTCATCCCAGTCGCGCTTAAGTCCAACTGGAAGGACTGGGCACGACAATGGCTGTACGTGGAGGATTTCAGTGGCTGCGATGATCTTGCCCTCCCTGAGGGTCCTGCAGAATCCCTTGCCAGCTAGGGGCATCAGCTCGACGATTCTGCGGAGATGGAGGCGATGGCGGCGCGCATTGCTGAGCTCCGCCGCAACGGGCTCACCGGAACCCATGTGGCGGCGGACTTTTTGCGGCGCCGCCTCTGCCCGCTTCGCATGAGGGCGCGCCCCACCTGGCAGTACTATGGCGACGATGATGAGACCCGCGTAGCCCCTGGAGGTGAGTACTCTGGCATTCTTCTGGATCTTGCGTCTTTGTGGTACATCCTTTCCTCTTTTTGGTTTACTCGCCAACTTGTGGCTTCTTCTTTTTGTGCGCCCAGCCGCAGGGAACGTGCCCGAAGATGTGCTCCGGCAGTGGTTGGCGGGACTCCTGTCCGCGCCAGCCGACGACATTTCTCCGCCATGACGTCCGCCTTCTGCGATCGGGATCACGGGGCGCAACTCAGATCTGCGTGCACTGCCTCCCATGGAGGTTTCTGGTCCCGCGGTCCAAGTGGCCCGGGGACCTCTGCAAATCCGTGATCCTCCGCCGACGACCGTCGAAACTCCTGTGGTCGCCGCTCCTCCGGTAGCCGCTGCGCCCGTCGTGCCGGCCAACTCCGCTCGTGCTCTTGGGAAGCGCCGGCTCATCCTCTCTCATGACGACGATGACGAGGAGGGAGAGACGAGCCCAAAGAGGACTCGCCCCTCGGGCCCTGAGCAGCTTCCGCCTCCTCCCCCCTCGGTGGGGTCCTCGCTGCTGAAGTTGCCGCCCGCCGCCAGCGAGAGCGCAGCGACCCTTCGGACCGGCGCCTCTGCGCTGGCTTCTTCTTGCGCGGCACCTCTGTGCCGGCACCTGTGTCGCCGCTCCTCTTGCGCCGGCACCTCCCGTCTTGGCGCTTGCTTCGACGGCGCCGCCGTGGTAGCTCCACCGCCTCTCGCCTCCTACACGGAGGAGCGGCGGCGCCGCTTCCGACCAGCGGCTGACGCCCCCTCTTCCTTCGCCGGGGCGCCGCGCTTGAGTAGCTTTCCTGTATTCATGTACATTTCGCGTTAGGGTTAGCATGCGGGACGCCAGATACCTGAACTCTTTTGGTTTTCTTGGCGGATAGGCGGATCTTTGGGCTTCAGTTCCGCCCGCACGATCCGCCCACTTTGCCCGCTGCCTTTCGACGGAGACGGCGCCTTCACCGGGAGAGTGCGCCGGCAGCCGAGGTGAGGCCTTCCGGCCGTTGCCATGGCGGCACCGACGCCGCCTCCGCCATCGCCGCCCGATGTTGGCGCTCTTCAAGCGCCAGTGCCCTCTCCCGCGACTGGCGGCGCGAGCGCTCGCTTGGCGGAGCGAGCCGCCCGGCGAAGCTGCGCGAGCCCTCGACCAGAGATCGCCAGCGGAAGCGGCGACCAGCGAGGTCAAGGGCGATGCAAGCAGCTGCCGCCTCGGCCACCAAAGATGCCGCAGACCGCAGCGGCGCCTCCGAAGCGCCTCCGGGTCGCTGGCGACATCTCATGGACCGCCTACGCGACTTCCGGGGCGTCCCAGTACCCACCGGGGTTACCTCGCGCCTACCGAGGAGACGGCCGCGCAATATGCTGGCGCAGTGGGGCGCGCCGCCGAGGCCCTGCGCGACCTGCCGGTGGTGATGCGGGTGCGGACGATCGAAGATGGTCGCCACGGTGCTTTTGAAGCAGCGCGGTTCGTCTTGGGCAACTGCCTTGCCCAAAACGCCGCGTTCGACCTCGACGCCGCCACCGGGGAGCCTTCGCGCCAGCTGGACTAGGGCGAGCAATCTCGGGTTGAGGTCGCCGCCAGCCGCATATCCATGATGGGCGGTGCTACATCGGCAGAAGACGACGACGACGAGGAGTAGCTGAACTCCCCTGTCTGCTTCGTCTTGTATATAAAACCTGTCAATGCAAACTTTTGCTCTTCTGCCATAAGTCTTCATTAAACTTTACGCAACTTCTTACTTGCGAAAAGAAGAACTTAGGCACCCGACCGCCAAAAGCTTTAGACAGAATGTTCTGCTGCAAGTGAGCGCTTTTTCCTTAGGCATCTGGTTACTTCAACCCTTGCGGCCTCTCACAAACCGACCTTAAACGTTGTGTGGCGAGAGCTTAGCTTCCGGAAGTGGTCTAGACGCTGGTGCCGTCGTTGGCGCGAGGG
Organism: Raddia guianensis; assembly: GCA_036346415.1. NCBI lineage: Eukaryota > Viridiplantae > Streptophyta > Magnoliopsida > Poales > Poaceae > Raddia > Raddia guianensis. Next base: position 76,419,759 of record CM070534.1, read on the forward strand.
CCTGCATCGGCGCACACACCAGTTAGAACACGCCTTCCGTCCGCCTCGCCTCGCCCAGCCACAAGCTTAAGCGTTCGCTTTCGTAACTAAGGGGCCATCAGCCTTAAGTACTTTCTCGCTACCAGCTTTCAACAGAATGTTTTCTAACAGACTTTTTAAGGCGAAAAAACGGATGCCACACAGAAGCAGAACTTATCTTTATACTGCAGATGATGGCTTTGTACACCGTAGCCCCCGAGGCGAGCGGGGAAGGAGGAAGAACTCGCCGCTCGGCTCCAAAGGAAGGTCAAAAAAAAAACTCCTGAAAACTGCTACCTACGGGTAAAACTTCCTCAGCTGCTCGACGTTCCAAGTGTTCACCAACTCGAGACCATCCTCGAAAGCGAGCCTGACTGAGCCTGGGAGGGAGACTGAGACCACCTTGAAGGGGCCCTCCCATGGGGAGACAACTTTGTTGCGTTCCCTTCTTTGAACTCTGCGCAGAAGAGGGTCGCCCATCGCCAGATGTTCTCTCACACACCCGTCTTGCTTGATAACGGCGCAGAGCCTGCTGATATCTGGCGGCCCGGATCGCCGCTCTATCTCTGATCTCCTCCAGGAGATTTACTTCGTCCTGACGCCGGTCAGGGTCTCCGTCTTCGCTGAACGCCGCCACCCTTGGGGATCCAAAGGCGAGCTTCGACGGGAGCACCACTTCAGAGCCATACACCAGGAAGAAAGGAGTATCGCTGGTGGCTCTGTTGGGAGTTGTCCGCAGGGCCCAAAGCACGGTGGGAACTTCTTCCGCCTAGCGCTTGCCACGCTTTTCCAGGCGGTCGAACGCCCTTGTCTTGAGTCCTCTGAGCACTTCCGCATTCGCCCGCTCGACCTGCCCATTGCTCTTCGGATGCGCGACAGAGGCAAAACACAACTTAGTGCCCAGCTCCTCACACCAATCTTGAAAGTCGACACTTTTGAACGGAGAGCCGTTGTCGGTGATGATTCTGCTGGCGATGCCGAATCGGACGAAGATGCTTCTCATGAACTTTATGGCTGCCGCGGAGGTGATCGCCGGGACCGGCGAGGCCTCAACCCACTTGGCAAACTTGTCGACGGCGACGAACAGATGCGTGTAGCCACCGGTCGCCCGCAGAACGGGCCCAGGATGTCCAGCCCCCAGACCGCGAACGGTCAGGAGAGCGGAATGGTTTGTAGCGCCTGGGCCGGTCGGTGGATCTGAGTATAAATTCTACTGACCACTTTTTACAAGCAAATTGTTGCTAAAACTCTAACATAGTTTGCTCAAAATGCATCAACCAGAATCCTTGAAGAATATTCAAGTACCCCTTTCCAAGGGGTACCTCTTAAAAATAGCTTCAATCTCTCACCAAAACAGACAAGAAGTATATCACTGAAAATCAATATCCAACCCTATATATATATGAGTATATGAAGAGCGTGAATTACTTTATACCCCTACCCAATTAGAATTAGAGGAAATAAACTGGCACGCTTCGCATCTCGTCACCAGCTCGAAGGCATCCTGGAGGGCAGTAGGCCAATAGAAACCGTGGCGGAAGATCTTCCCGACCAACGCCCGGCTCCCTGAGTGGCTCCCGCACATGCCTCCATGGATCTCAGAGAGGATTTCGCTCCCCGCTTCCCGAGTGACGCACTTCAGTAGAACTCCGTTTGCGCCTTGGAGATATAGGTCTCCACCTACCAGGGCGTAGCGCTTGGCCTTGTGCGCTATCTTCTCAGCCGACGCGTCATCGTCGGGGATCACTCCGTCTCGCAGGTAGGCTAGGATAGGATCCATCCACTGACCTTCCCGGACGAGTGCGAGGACATTAGAATGGTCGCCGACGTACTCTGCCTGCCCTGGCATTTCCGCCTCAACCGCCGCAGCAGTTCTTCCACATCCTCCCTCCGACCGGGGAGCTTCCGTGGGAACATCGACGTCTCCTCCAGGCGTGGGAGCCGCGTCGAGAATCATGCCGTCCCCACCAGAACTGGGGGCTGCGACAGACGGCCGCGTGAGTCTTTCTTCAAAAACCCCAGCAGGAACAGGTGCCCTTGACGAGGCAATCTGGGACAGTTCATCCGCCATATAGTTGTCGCGGCGAGGGACGTGCACGAAGCCCAAACCCTCGAAGTGCCGCTCCAACCGGCGCACCTCCGCTAGGTAGGCCGCCATGGTGGGATCCGAACAGGTGAATTCCTTCCTCGCCTGGTTGATCACCAGGAGAGAATCGCCTTTTACTTGCAGCCGCCGGATGCCCAGGGTCGAAGCCACCCTGAGCCCGGTGAGTAGCCCTTCATACTCCGTGACTTTGTTGGTAGCACGGAACTCCAGCACCACCAGGTGCCTGATGATGTCGCCGGTGGGAGACACCAGGACGACGCCCGCCCCAGCCCCCTCCAACCTGAACGAACCATCGAAGAAGAGAGTCCACGGTGGAGGTGCTGCGGTGCCTTCAACTTCTGCGTCCGCCGGAGTCCATTCATTGACGAACTCCGCCAGAGCTTGCCCTTTTACGGCCGTTCGGGGAGCGAACTTAAGATCGAACTCCGCCAGCTCCATGGCCCATTTGGCGATGTGGCCCATCACCTCGCGGTTGAAAAAGATCTTCCGCAAGGGGTACTTGGTCAAGACAGTGACTTCTCGCCCCTGGAAGTAGTGACGCAGCCTCCTGGACGCCGCCAGCACGGCGTAGAGCATCTTCTGGTGTTGCGAATATCTTGTCTCGGTGTCATGGAGGACTTTGCTGACATAGTAGACCGGGCGCTGAACTCCTTCTCTTTCCGCCACCAGCGCCGCGCTGACCACCTAAGGGTTTGCCGCGACATAAAGGATCAACAGCTCGCCCGGGTCCGGGGCAACCAGCATGGGCGGGGAACTGAGGTACTTCTTCAGCCCGTCAAACGTCTCCTGCGCCTCCGTGGTCTATTCGAATTGATTGGTCTTCTTCAGGAGCCTGAGTAGAGGGAGACTCTTATCCCCCAAGCGAGCGATGAAGCGGCCCAGGGAAGTCAGGCAGCCCACCAAGCACTGCATTTGCCGAAGTCGCGTTGGTGGCTTCATATTCTCGATTGCCGCGATCTTGTCGGGGTTCGCCTCAATCCCCCTCTGGGAGACAAGGAAACCCAACAGCTTGCCCGACGGAACGGCGAACACACACTTCTCAGGGTTGAGCTTGATACAGTACTTCCTTAGGTTGGCGAAGGTTTCTTCCAGGTCGCCGATCAACTCCTCTGCCTTCTTGGATTTTACCACCAGGTCGTCGACGTATACCTCCAAGTTCCGCCCTATTTGAGGGCGGTGAGCGATGTGCATGGCCCTCTGATAGGTTGGGTCTGCATTTTTCAATCCAAACGCCATCCTTGTGTAGCAGTAGACGCCTATGGACGTCACAAAGGCTGTCTTGTCTTCATCTTCTTCAGCCATGCTAATCTGGTGGTACCCGGAATACGCATCTAGAAAGCATAGCTGCTCGCACCCCGCTGTGGAGTCGACGATGAGATTGATGCGGGGCAGCGGGTACGGATCCTTCGGGCACGCCTTGTTGAGATCGGTGAAGTCAACGCACATCCTCCATCGCCCGTTGGATTTCTTGACGAGGACGGGGTTCACGAGCCACCTGGGATGGGCGACGCTTCGAACGACCCCCGCCCTTAAGAGCTTGTCCACCTCCTGGCGGATGACGGCCTGGCGCTCCACTGACTGTTTTCGGACCTTTTGCATAACCGGTCGCGCGCCGGGGAACGTTGCCAACTTATGCTCAATCAACTCCCTGGAGACCCCAGCCATGTCGGACGGTTGCCAAGCAAACACGTCTGCGTTAGACTGGAGGAAGGAGACGAGCGCGCCTTCCTATTTGGTGCCGAGAGAGGCGCCCACCCGAACGGTCTTCGCCGGGTCTGACTCGCTTAGGGAGATCACCTTGACCTCCACGGACGAACCGGGGGAGGCACGGATCTTCGCCGGAGGAGCTCCCAGAGTCGAAGTTTCAGCCTTCTGGACGCCGATTGCCCCCGCCAAAGCGAGAGCGTCCTTGTCGCAGCGGAGCGCCTCCGGGCGGTCCACTTTCACGATGATGGGGCTAGCTGGCTCCGGAATCTTGACCACCATGTACGCATAGTGGCAGGCCGCCATGAACTTGGTCAGCTCCAGCCGACCCAATATGGCGTTGTATGGGAGGTCGAAATCCGTCACCTCGAACTCGAGCACCTCCGTGCAGAAGTTATCGGAGCCTCCAAATGTTACCGGGAGGCTGACGCGCCCCAGAGGGACGGACTCAGCCCCCGGCGCGATGCCGAAGAATGGGAGCACAGGTCGAAGCTCCTGCTGCTGGATCTGGAGCACCTTGGCTACTCGGGTGGATAAGATGTTGAGAGAGCTTCCTCCGTCTACTAGCACCCGTCGCAGCTTGACATTCCGTACCGTGGGCGCAACCACGATCAGGAGATGTCGGGGCGGCGGATCTTGGTGGGTGATCGGCTCGACCGAATGTGATCGATCGCCGACCACACCACCTCGTGACCAACGCCGAATGGCGGCAAGCGCCTCCCTCATCGCCCGCTTGAAACTGGCGTTGGACGGATAGGTGGCCGATCCGCCATGGATAACGGTGACTTCGCCGCCGCCGAAAACCAAGCGGCGGTTCCTTGCCCTTGCCGCTGCCGGACGCCTGCTGCTGCTCGTGGACGCGCTTGTCCACCAATTTGCTGACGACCTGGCAATCCGCCAAGTCGTGGGAGTTGCAGCGGTGGATGGGGCAGTAAGTCCTCCCATCCCACTCGCCGGGGCGACGCCCTCGCCCTTCGTTGTGGCCGCGGCGGTTGTCACGGCCGCGGCGATCGTCACGGCCGTCGGCGCGGGACCGTTTCTGCCGCCGCCGCAACCTCCTCCTTTCTTCTGCCGGCCGCGCCAGGACCTGCCCGGTCTCGGCCGCCTTGCGCTTCTTCTTATCCTTGCCGCCGGGATTCTTGGAGATCCCGGCTTCGCCACCCCTAGCGGCCCCCACCCTTCCGGCCGGCCGGAAGCGGGCCTCCGCCTGTAGGGCGTACTTGTGGGCCAGAGTGAAGAGCTCCTCCGTCGTCTTGATCTTATGGGTGGCCATCTTCTCCTTGACCTTGGGGTCTCGGGCGCCCCTCCTGAAGGCCGTGACAACGACGTCGATGGAGATGTCAGGAATGGTGTTGCGAACCTGACTGAAGCACCGGATATAGTCGCGCAGCGACTCCCCCTTCTTCTGCTCCACATTGTGGAGATCATCTTCGACTCCGGGCTGCTCGAACGTGCCTTGAAAGTTGGTGATGAAGAGCTCGGAGAGCTCCTTCCATGACCCCACTGACTCCGGGGGTAGGTTAATGAGCCACGAGCGGGCTCCGCCGGTGAGGACCGCGGGGAAGTAGTTCGCCAGAACCTTCCCCGACCCTCCAGTCGGCTGCATTACCGTGGTGTAGATCTGAAAAAACTCGTCAGGGTTGATGGAGCCATCGTACTTCTCGATGGCGGCGGGCCGGAACCTCTCCGGCCACTGCACTCGGCGCAGCTCCTTGGAAAAGGCGCGGCAACCGACGTCGGGAGCCTCCTGCTCCTGGATACGCCCTTCATCCCGCCGCGCCCGCCGTCCGGACGGCGCCAAAAAGGTGCCGCCTTCTCCGGCGGAGGTGGCCCCACGGGAGTCCCCGAAGATCTCGCCCACCTGTACGCCTGCCCGGTCGAACCACCGTAGGAGTTGCCTGACTCCTATCATCCTGGTCCCGCCCCCTCCAGCCAGGAGATCCGCGGGAGGGGCGCGGAGAAACAAAAGAGCGGGAGGAAGCGGAAACGCCAGTTCCTGCACCCCCCGGAACTTGCACTACCGCCGCGGCGGCTTCAACGTAGCAGGCCAAACTGGCCAACCACGGCGCCGCCGGAGAGTCCGGAGTTACCGGAACCGGCGGGTTGTCCAGCAGGGCCCTGGCCGCATGGAGGTTTTGTGCTGGAGTGCACTCCTCCAAGGCCAGGCGCCGCCTAGCCAGACTGGGACGGCTGTTCTCCACCAAGGCGCCAACCCTCGGCGGATGGCTACCGCCCGGCTGATCCACCGCCATCGCCGCGACCGACGCCGCGGCCGCGGCTCTGGCGGCCACTTCCTGGTCCATCGCGGACTGATGATCCGCCATTGCCGTCTGAAGAGATGTCGAAGAACCCGAACTGATGCTAGCGCCCCCTACCTGGCGCGCCACTGACGGCGTGCTCTCCGCTCAACCACTGCGGATCACACCCCTATCAGATCTGTAACTTGCTAGCCGATCAGCTCGGGCTCGGTTCGATTCGAGCGTAGAACGCGGCAAGGAGCGACACGCAGAGTTTACCCAGGTTCGGACCCCCTCGAGGGTAACAGTCCTACTCCTGCCGAGCCTTAGCTCTTTTCGTGTTGTGGTTGTGTGTAATGCGATTACAAAATGTTTTTTGGAACACTCTTTCCCCCTTCTCTCTCCTCCCCTTTTATACAAGCCTCGAACCGGCGGAGAGAGCCGAGAGGGTAGGCGAGACTGATACTCTCGAGACAATCGACAAGGCGTGAGGGCGGGGCGGGAGAGAAAGCGTTACGCTCTTTGCGCGCGTGGCGCCGCCCACGCGTGTTTCGCAAGTGGCTTCTGACCCGTGTGAACACACCAGTGAGTCTGCGGGCGGGGCCCAGCTTGCTCCTTCTGACGCGGGCGGCGAGCTTGATGATGGCAAACTCTCTCTCTGTCGGTCAATTCCGCAGCACCACAAAGGATATTGATCGACTGCGAGAGGTCACCGTGGCGGTAATCATCTCTTCATCTCGCTATCCGCGTAATGTCGCATTGAATGCGCCTCGCCCTTCGCAGCAGGGGAGCCTTCGCCCGAAGACTTCTTCAGGCGCCCTTCCATCACGGGCCCCACCTGGTCGCCCGCGGCGTGTGGGGCCCTCGCCCGGCGCTCTGGGGGCTCGCCCACACGCTGGGCTCGGTCGCCCGCTGACGTGTGGGGCCCTCGCCCGGCGCTCTGGGAGGCTCGCCCAAGTGGGGCACAGTGTCGCCTTTGGCGTGTGGGGCCCTCGCCCGATCTTCTCCAGAACTCTTCATACCCCAGTATTTATTATACCGACAAACTTCTTGTTAATCTAACAAGCAACTAACTGCGAATCCCCTTTCGTTGTCACCGCTTAATCTTGGCGCTATCACGAGCTCTTAGGCCCGCTTAGCGAGATTCATACTCATAACATTATTGGAAGTGGCGAATTGTAATTGAACCACATGTTGGATCTGCTTTCCTTGGGGGGAACGAGAATAAATCCGCATCCTAACCGCGCGGACTGGCACGAGACACCCATCATAGAATAAAGCCATTGCGTCTTGGGCTCGGTCGATCTTGCAGGGAGCTCGGCGGGACTGGTCAAGTCAGCCACAAAGTTAGCTACTGCCTAGGACTTGATTGCCGTGCGGGGATCGAACTTGATGTCGAATTTGCCAAGCTCGACTGGCTACTTAGCGATGCGCCCCGTAGAATCTGGGTTCTTGAGGATGTCCTTGAGTGGATACATTGTTGGGACCATTATCTGATGGGCCTGGAAATAACACATAATCCATAGTGGTATGTGACATTAACCATAAATTCCTCAGAGTTTGTCAATATATAAAAATACTAAAACAATTATTTAAGTAATTAACAACCGTAATTAATTACCCAAATTGTTAAACAGGAATAAAACATTAATTCCCAAAGTCATTTAATTGCCAGGTAATGCAAAAACATAATTTCAGCAAATTACAGGGGTCCCTATGCAAAATATGCTACTAAGACAGTGTAAATAAGCAATTCGTAATTTCCAGGGGGTTACATGCAAATATACATGCCTCAAGTTTAATAGATCACAAAATATCGTGAAAATATGTAATTTATCGCGACCGAAACTCAATTTATCGTGTTCTATCTAATTTATCGCGTTCTACTCAATTTATCGTGATAATATCGTGAAATATCTTGATATGCATTGTGCGCCCTATTTTTTTTCTTTTCTCCACCTCTCATCCGCGCAGCCTAATCCGGCCCGATTCGGCCCACCCGGCCCACTCGGCTGCTACATGAGGCGGCTAGGGTGTGGCCAAGGCGGCACGGGACGGGTGGCGAACGGCGAGTATGGGCGGTGACCGTGGGGCGGTCGGCGGCGGCGAGCGGCGGCGTGAGGTAGGGCGAATGCGGTGGCGATAACGGTGTCTGAGCTAAGCGCTTGGCGCGTGTGGCGGCGAAAGGGACAGGTGGTGGCGTGGCGTGTTAGGGTCGGCGGTTGCGCGCGCTCAACTGGCGGTGGTACTAAGGCGGCGCCAAGGCGACATCGAGGGCGACGGCGGCGCGTCGTGCGGCAGCAGCAGCGGCATCGGCGGCGGGCCGGTCGGCACCGTTTTTTTCTTTGGCGATCTAATAGATGCATAATCCTACTAGATACGAAAAAATGATAGATACAAATAATTGCTCGATACGAATCCTCTGCTAAAATTGCTACTCGAGTAATTGCAATATTACGGGGAATTCGCGAATTCGATTTGCTTTTATTCCTCCGGTCTTTCGATCTAGAAGCAAGAGGTTCTCGCCTCCGTTGGTGAAGAAACGATCTTGAGGCGAAGAACGTACAGAAAGTCTCAAGGACGATCAATGTTCTCGCCTCCGTTGGTGAAGATTCGATGCGGCGATGCTCCCGTTCGTCAGCTCCTTGCGCACATCTCGACGGTGAAGAGAGTAGTTATGCTGGTAACGTGTTGAATAACCTTGCTACCGGGTGTAGTCCAAGATATGAGACACGCACAAAGTATATGAACAAGAACAACGCAGGTGTAGAGGAAAAATCTTTATTACTATATTTCTAGATTAGTTACATGAATAAGACCTCCTCCGTCTATATAGTGCGTATGCGTAATCGGTTCAGCTTGGTCTACAAGTACCGGTCCGGGTGGTACCAGTCCACGCGCGCGGCCAGCTGCGGTCATCTGTTCTTTTTTATTTTTTTGCATGGTGCATGGTCCATATGCCTTAGCTTGGGTAGGAGATGGATATCGAGACCTCGGCACTTACCTTGTTCTCCTTTTCTTTTGCCGTGGGCTATGGTGAATGGACTGTGTGCAACAATTATCAAACTCATTCTCATGTTTAATTATCAATGGCGCTAATTTGCTAATTCATCTTTGCTATCTTCCCCGTCAATATTATACTCTTTAATTAGTCTGATCCAACAAGAAAGCATACACTTCTAACGATTAATGCAGTTGATCATCTTTGTACTGCATGTATTTAATCGAACAATATGCATGCCCATCAATCGATTATATCTTTCTTATGTGATACATAATCTAAAACTCCTCTTTGTAGGAGAATTAGATTTTCTGTATTGCACAGTAGAGTATTAGTAGTATTACCCGCTAGCAACAACCTGTGGAGGAGGTCCAACAGGGGCAGCGGGAGCCGCAGGTGCAGTAGGAGGTGGCCCGCTAGCAACAACCTGTGGAGGAGGTCCAACAGGGGCAGCGGGAGCCTCAGGTGCAGGAGCTGGCGGGGCGCCGACTGTAGAGCCGCGTCGACGGTAGACCAACAAGGGAGCGGCGCTCGACGGTGGGCCGCCAGGGACAGCGGCGCCGACTGTAGAGCCGCGTCGACGGTAGACCAACAGGGGAGCGGCGCTCGACGGTGGGCCGCCAGGGACAGCGGCGACGGTCGAGGAGGGGATAGCTGTCGTCATCGGGGTAGGGGCGGCCGATGTGACCGTCGGCGGGGTAGGGTCGGTCATCGTCGGGGCAGGGGCGGCCGACGTGACCGCCGTCGGGGTAGGGGTGGTCGATGTGACCGTCGTCGGGGCAGGGCCGGCCGTCGAGGTACCTGTAGAGGAAGGGGAAGCGCGGACTCCTATGGGGAGAGGAGAGCCGGCGCAGTCAGTGAGAAAGTCGAGATCGTCCGAGGAGGACGAGCCGGAGTGACTGGAGGCATACGGGAAGGAGGACTCGTCAAAGGTGACGTGACGAGAGATGATGATGCGGTTGGACGCAAGGTCTATGCACCGGTACCCCTTGTGATCTAGGGAGTACCCTAGGAAGACACAAAGGGAGGAGCGCGGCGCGAGTTTGTGTGGAGCTGTGCTAGAGAGGTTAGGATAGCAGATGCAACCAAACACGTGAAGGTGGGTGTAAGGAGGGTGGAACCCGTGAAGGGCATAGAAAGGGGTAGGCGCAGTGAGAGTGGACGAGGGGCGCCGGTTTAGGAGGTAAGTGGCTGTGAGGAGAGCTTCCACCCAGAATGAGGGGGGAAGACTAGCCTGGAACAGAAGGGAGCGTATCACGTCGTTGGTGAAATGCGGATGGCGCGCTTCACCTTACCGTTCAGGGTGAGGTGTATGGGCGTGACATGCGGAAGACAACGCCGTTGGTGAGAAAGAATGAGCGAGAAGCGGAGTTGTCAAACTCGCGTCCATTATCAGATTGGACATATTTGACGGTGGTGCCAAACTGAGTCCGAACATAGGCAAAGAAGTGGGAGATGGTGGGGAAGGTGTCAGACTTCAGGCGGAGGGGAAAGGTCCACATGTAATGAGAGCAATCATCGACAATGATGAGATAATACTTGTAACCGGAGACACTAAGAACGGGAGATGTCCACAGGTCACAATGGATTAAATCAAAATTGTGAGCAGCTCGAGAGGTGGAAGAAACAAAAGGAAGACGGACATGACGACCAAGCTGACAGGCATGACAGAGGTGGTCAGGAGGATCCTTAGGACATGGGACAGCAGACGAGCTAGCTAGACGGGAGAGAGTCGCATGGCCTGGGTGACCGAGACGACGATGCCAGAGAGATGTGGTGGAGGTGCTGGTAATAAATGCCTGGGAAAGAGGGGTGGGAGGGCGGAAAGAGTAAAGATCCCCGGAGCTATTGCACCTAACAATGAGATGTCCGGTACGAAGATCCTTGACAGACAGGCCTACCGGGTCGAACTCAACAGAGCACTGGTTATCTATGGTGAACTGGCGAACAGAAATGAGGTTTTTTATTATGTGAGGGGTGACAAGTATATTACGAAGAGTAAGATCCCTATCACCTAGGGAAAAAGAGAGATGACCAGTGGAGGTGACCGGTAGGCGAGACCCGTTGCCAACAATGATGTTGGTGGGTGAAGGAGGGTAGGGTGGTTGGGAAAAGGCGAGGTTACCAACATCGGCAGTCATGTGCGAGGTCGCCCCGGAGTCCATGTACCACTCCGCACGGACAGGGACCTGCGAAGGTGCAGGAGCAGTGGACGCGAGAAGAGCAAAGGCTGACGACGCTGTGGCGTCGATGTGTCCGTCGAGGTGGGACGCCGCGGCCAGCGGAGACGGCACGGGACATGCGACCGTTGGAGGACGGCGGCATCGCAGGCAGGCAAGCACGGCGCCTGCGCCGAGCATGCCCGCAAGGCACTCGTGGTAGAGGCCGTGGCCACACTGGAGAAGTGCGTGCCCCTGGTCGTCATAGCGGTGGAGACACCGGGAGCAGCACGACACCGGCGGCACTCCCCCAACAGTGGAAAAACGGGGGCGGCCGGGCGAGGCGCCGAGCGAGCCGTCGGACCCGGTCCGAGACCCGGTCCGACAGGCGTCAGACCCAGTCCGACAGAGGACGTCGCCGTGGCCGCCGCGAGGGCGTCGTCGGGGGCGGCTTCGCGAGGCGGCGCTGGCGGAGTCCGGAGATGCCGCGGAGATGCTCGGCCGCGGCCTCGAGTAGGCCGTGGCCTCGAGCGGCGCCGGCGGAGCTCCTGGGCGTAGTCTGGGGCCGCCATGGGAGGGGCCGTGATGCCAGGCGGCCATGGAAGGGCAGGCTGGGGCACCGTGGCCCGAGCCGGATGCAGGGGGCGCCATGGGAGGGCAGGCCGAGGCGCCGTGGCGTGAGCTGGATGCAGGGGGCCCGAGCTGGATGCAGGGGGCGCCATGGCCCGAGCATTAGGGTGCCGTGGCCCGAGCATTGGGGTCGCGCCGGAGCTGCCATCTGTGGCGCCGGAGCGGAGGGCAGGCCGGGCGCCAGCACGCCAGCGGTTGTCGGTGTGGAGGAGGACGAGGCCGGGCGTCGCCAAAGATGGGCGACGCCGGGCCCGAAGCCGAGGCGGGCGGCGCGCTTTGGAGGAGGAGCGGGGCCGCATCGGGCGCCGGGACGAGTCCGGCGGGGATCGAGGCAGCCAGTGTTGGGGAGGAAGACGGGCGACGCCGGGGCGCCGTGGCCAGATCCGGATGCGGGCGATGCGCCATGGTAGAGGGGCGGAGCCGCATCGGGCACCGGGAAGAAGACATCGAGAGGGACGAGTGCGCCGGCGTCGATGCATAGGCGGTGGGGGGATCAAGCGCCATGGATCGGTGGCCGGCGGTGCTGCGGAAGGTGAGGAGGTAAACCTACTCGTGATACCATGTAGGAGAATTAGATTTTCTGTATTGCACAGTAGAGTATTAGTAGTATTACACTAGATGGGCCAGCCTCCTAGGGCCCAATACTCTAACACTCTTGATGAATACCTAGATCCTAGATAATACGCATGTTCATATCAGATTTGGTCTCTTGTTACACATAGCATCTGACTGTTGTATGTTGAGGATGGCAGTATGTACCGACATCCATCGTTCCATTGACATGCTGCGCTAGCGTCGTCTTAGCATTGCGCCACCGCCAGTCGGAGGGAACGCAATGCACACCCCAGCTATCTTTACCTAATTGCATGGATACGACCCCTACAAACTCTAGATGATCGGGCCTCCTTCAATGCATAGGCATGCATATGTTTCTTTCTTCATTGTTGTTATTTGGATTAATTTGTCTCGCTAAATCATCTGTCCGAATACTGTCTCCATATCATATCTTTGCAAGAGCGTCGGCGTCAAATATTTATGATGGAGGGAGTTTTTTTATTGGTAGATGAAAATTTCTTATGTTTTCGAGCAAAATTGATGCCATATTGCAATTAGGCAAGATCGTGTAGTTACAATAAGAGCTATAATAGTTTTAATAGATTTTAGTCAACAACTAGCAAGAGTGTCCGTGCGTTGCAACGGGAACATATAACAAGAAAGGTAAATTTAGAAGATAGTAACATCCACAAAGTTCAGGGTTTTTTTCTTTCACGTATTTTAAAAGTAAAATTTCAAATGTATACATTTGATTTTTTTTACCTCAAAAAAATCAAGTGTATTCTCTATATTCTCTTAATTTTTTTCTCTAAAACCTCCGATAGTTTTCCTTGTTTTTCTTTAGTTATTTGTAACAGGAAATCATTTCCTCAACTCTATCCCTGAGAAGATAGAACCTTTCATCTTTGATCCTGCACTAAAAACTATGCTTTCCATATGAGGGAAAGCGCCTTCACAGCCAGCTTGAACTCATCTCACAAAGCAAAGAAGAAGCTTTTGCAAAGTCGAGCACAGATGAACAATGTTGTAGAAGAAGCAATAGATACAACACCGCTTACTTGAAAAACAGTGTTACATAAAATGCAGTATCAGGTTGGCAGGTTGCATTAGAATGAAGGTAATAGCGACTGTGATGCCTATGGTATAATAATTATGCATAACCAACACTTTTAAACTGCCTGATCAACATGGATAAAAAAATAAATGTATCATCCCTTTCTGAAACTTAGCGTAGTATTTATATATTTTGCAGATGCATCGAGCTATTTTTATTTTGCTCCATGAGAGTAGTTACATACTTAGATTTCCCAATTTACAGCAAGGTGGACAGTGGTAGCATAGTATTTATATATTTTGCAGATACATCGAGCTCTTTCTGTTTTTTGTTCCAAGCTCTTTCTTGGTCAAACAAATGATATCGTACCTCTGCTAGTGATAGCTCATAAACAATTGAAGCTCTATTTTCTGTAATGTAGTTCATTTCCTTGAATTCACCTCTTCTGTCTCGGCCCAGCTCCATTATCGGGCCAATATATTCCTTTGGTGTAAGCATTTCAATCTAAAATAGAAAAAGCAGCCAAAAACAGGAGAATGAAACATGGAGGATAAACTCACAAGTTCCACAAAAAAAATTCATGACTGCAATTGGTTGGTGAAAGCCTGTAAACATAAACAACCTTACATATGGTTCTTCAATGGACCTCCTTTTCCCAGGTTGTGGAAGAAGGGCTGGATTTGAACATTCAACCTATGATAAGTTAACATGTATGTATGTGCATTAAATACTTGATATTTGCGATGCCAAATAAATAAAGTTGATGTGTTTACTTTACTTTATCATGAATAGTACTATACAAATCACCACATGGTTAAATAATATATACTTTATATTTTATATTTTCTACATTAAAAAAGTTATTTCAAGCCATCTGTACCTTTTTGGAATTTTTCAATTTTTTGGATATTGCCATGAAAGTCCAAAGGGGTTAGCCTTTGTTTTTTCGAAAAACAACAAGTTTTCTCAATTCTGGTTCAATACCAGCTGTCAATGCACATTATCGACCAGTTTACATTTATTTTCTACATTACAAAGATGATTTCATGCCGTCCGTACCTCTTTGGAATTTTTTGATTTTTTTGGATGTTGCCATTAAATTCCAAGGGGGTTAGCCTTCGGTTTTTTCGAAAACAATGAGTTTTCTCAATTCTGGTTCAATACCAGCTGCCAAACCACTTTATCGACCTGTTTAAACTTGTTTTCTACATTACAAATATTAGTTCAGGCCATCCGTAGCTTTTGCGAATTTTTAAATTTTTTTTGGAAATTGCCATGAAAGTCCAAAGGGTTAGCCTTTGGTCTTTTTCGAAAAACAACGAGTTTTCTCAATTCCGGATCAATACCAGCTGTCAAACCAATTTATCGACCAGTTTGCACTTGATTCTACATTACAAAGACGATTTCAAGCCAACCGTACCTTTTTAGAATTTTTCAATTTTTTTGGATATTACCATGAAAGTCCAAAGGTGTTATCCTTCGGTTTTTTCGAGAAACAACGAGTTTTCCCAATTCTTGACCAATACCAGCTATCAAACCACTTTATGGACCAGTTTGCACTTGATTCTACAATACAAAGATGATTTGAAGCCAACCGTACCTTTTTGGAATTTTTCAATTTTTTTGGTTGTTGCCATGAATGTCCGAAGGAGTTAGCCTTCGGTTTTTTTCGAAAAACAACGAGTTTTCCCAATTCTGGACCAATACTCGCTGTCCAACCACTTTATCGACCAGTTTGCACTTGATTCCACATTACAAAGATGATTTCAAGCCAGCCGTAGCTTTTTGGAATTTTTCAATTTTTTTGGATATTGCCATGAAAGTCCAAAAGGGTTAGCCTTCGGTTTTTTCGAAAAACAACGAGATTTCTCAATTCTAGATCAATACTAGATGTCAAACCACTTTGTGGACCAGTTAGCACTTGATTCTACATTACAAAGATGATTTCATGCCAACCGTAGCTTTTTGGAATTTTTCATTTTTTTGGATATTGCCATGAAAGTCCAAAGGGGTTAGCCTACAGTGTTTTTCGAAAAACAACGAGTTTTCCTAATTCTGGTTCAATACCAGCTGTCAATGCACATTATCGACTAGTTTACATTTATTTTCTACATTACAAAGATGTTTTCATGCCGTCCGTACCTCTTTGGAATTTTTGATTTTTTTGGATGTTGGCTTTAAATTCCAAGGTGGTTAGCCTTCGGTTTTTTCGAAAAACATTGAGTTTCCTCAATTCTGGATCAATACCAGCTGCCAAACCACTTTATCGACCTGTTTAAACTTGTTTTCTACATTACAAATATTAGTTCAAGCCATCCGTTGCTTTTGCTAATTTTTAAATTTTTTTTGGAAATTGCCATGAAAGTCCAAAGTGGTTAGCCTTTGGGCTTTTTCGAAATACAACGAGTTTTCTCAATTCTGGATCAATACCAGCTGTCAAACCAGTTTATCGACCAGTTTGCACTTGATTCTACGTTACAAAGACGATTTCAAGCCAACCGTACCTTTTTGGAATTTTTCAATTTTTTTGGACATTACCATGAAAGTCCAAAGGTGTTACCCTTCGGTTTTTTGAGAAACAACGAGTTTTCCCAATTCTGGACCAATACCAGCTGTCAAACCACTTTATCGACCAGTTTGCACTTGATTCCACATTACAAAGATGATTTGAAGCCAACCGTAGCTTTTTGGAATTTTTCAATTTTTTTGGATATTGCCATGAAAGTCCAAAACGGTTACCCTTTGGTTTTTTCGAAAAACAACGAGATTTCTCAATTCTAGATCAATACTAGATGTCAAACCACTTTGTGGACCAATTAGCACTGGATTCTACTTTACAAAGATGATTTCATGCCAACCGTAGCTTTTTGAAATTTTTCATTTTTTTTGGATGTTGCCATGAAAGTCCAAAGGGGTTAGCCTACAGTTTTTTTCGAAAAACAACGTGTTTGCCTAATTCTGGTTCAATACCGGCTATCATGCCACTTTATCGACCAGTTTGCACATATTTTCTACATTAAAAAAGTGATTTCAAGCCATCCGTACCTTTTTTGAATTTTTCAATTTTTTGGATATTGCCATGAAAGTCCAAAGGGGTTAGCCTTTGTTTTTTCGAAAAACAACAAGTTTTCTCAATTCTGGTTCAATACCAGCTGTCAATGCACATTATCGACCTGTTTACATTTATTTTCTACATTACAAAGATGATTTCATGACGTCCGTACCTCTTTGGAACTTTTTGATTTTTTTGGATGTTGGCATTAAATTCCAAGGGGGTTAGCCTTCGGTTTTTTCGAAAAACAATGAGTTTTCTGAATTCTGGTTCAATACCAGCTGCCAAACCACTTTATCGACCTGTTTAAACTTGTTTTCTACATTACAAATATTAGTTCAAGCCATCCGTTGCTTTTGCAAATTTTTAAAGTTTTTTTGGAAATTGCCATGAAAGTCCAAAGGGGTTAGCCTTTGGGCTTTTTTGAAAAACAACGAGTTTTCTCAATTCTGGATCAATACCAGCTGTCAAACCAGTTTATCGACCAGTTTGCACTTGATTCTACATTACAAAGATGATTTCAAGCCAACCGTACCTTTTTGGAATTTTTCAATTTTTTTGGATATGACCATGAAAGTCCAAAGGGGTTATCCTTCGGTTTTTTCGAGAAACAACGAGTTTTCCCAATTCTGGACCAATACCAGCTATCAAACCACTTTATGGACCAGTTTGCACTTGATTCTACATTACAAAGATGATTTGAAGCCAACCGTACCTTTTTGGAATTTTTCAATTTTTTGGTTGTTGCCATGAAAGTCGAAGGGTTAGCCTTGGTTTTTGAAAAACAACGAGTTTTCCCAATTCTGGACCAATACTCGTTGTCAAACCACTTTATCGACCAGTTTGCACTTGATTCCACATTACAAAGATGATTTCAAGCCAGCCGTAGCTTTTGGAATTTTCAATTTTTTGGATATTGCCATGAAAGTCAAAAGGATAGCCTTGGTTTTTGGTTGGCTTGAAATCATCTTTGTAATGTAGAATCAAGTGCAAACTGGTCGATAAAGTGGTTTGACAAATCTAGTATTGATCCGTAATTGAGAAAACTTCGTTGTTTTCGAAAAACCAAAGGCTAACCCTTTGGACTTTCATGGCAATATCAAAAAATTGAAAAATTCCAAAAGCTACGGTTGGCTTGAAATCATCTTTGTAATGTAGAATCAAGTGCAAACTGGTCGATAAAGTGGTTTGACAGCTGGTATTGAACCAAGAATTGAGAAAACTGCGTTGTTTTTCGAAAAACCAAAGGCTAACCCCTTTGGACTTTCATGGCAATATCCAAAAAAATGAAAAATTCCAAAAAGCTACGGTTGGCATGAAATCATCTTTGTAATGTAGAATCAAGTGCAAACGGGTCGATAAAGTGGTTTGACATCTGGTATTGGTCCAGAATTGAGAAAACTCGTTGTTTTTCGAAAAAAAACCAAAGGCTAACCCTTTGGACTTTCATGGCAATATCCAAAAAATTGAAAAATTCCAAAAAGCTACGGTTGGCTTGAAATCATCTTTGTAATGTGGAATCAAGTGCAAACTGGTCGATAAAGTGGTTTGACAAATGGTAGTATTGGTCCAGAATTGGAAAACTCGTTGTTTTTCGAAAAAAACCGAAGGCTAACCCCTTTGGACTTTCATGGCAACAACAAAAAAATTGAAAAATTCCAAAAAGGTACGGTTGGCTTGAAATCATCTTTGTAATGTAGAATCAAGTGCAAACTGGTCGATAAAGTGGTTTGACAGCTGGTATTGGTCCAGAATTGGGAAAACTCGTTGTTTCTCGAAAAAACCGAAGGATAACCCCTTTGGACTTTCATGGTAATATCCAAAAAAATTGAAAAATTCCAAAAAGGTACGGTTGGCTTGAAATCGTCTTTGTAATGTAGAATCAAGTTCAAACTGGTCGACAAACTGGTTTGACAGCTGGTATTGATCCAGAATTGAGAAAACTCGTTGTTTCTCAAAAAAGACCAAAGGCTAACCCCTTTGGACTTTCATGGCAATTTCCAAAAAAAAATTTAAAATTCGCAAAAGCTACGGATGGCTTGAACTAATATTTGTAATGTAGAAAACAAGTTTAAACAGGTCGATAAAGTGGTTTGGCAGCTGGTATTGAACCAGAATTGAGGAAACTCATTGTTTTTCAAAAAACAAAGAGCTAACCCCTTGGAATTTAATGCCAACATCCAAAAAATCAAAAAATTCCAAAGAGGTGCAGACGGCATGAAATCATCTTTGTAATGTAGAAAATAAATGTAAACTGGTCGATAATGTGCATTGACAGCTGGTATTGAACCAGAATTGAGAAAACTTGTTGTTTTTCGAAAAAACAAAGGCTAACCCCTTTGGACTTTCATGGCAATATCCAAAAAATTGAAAAATTCCAAAAAGGTACGGTTGGCTTGAAATCATCTTTGTAATGTAGAATCAAGTGCAAACTGGTCGATAAAGTGGTTTGACAAACTGGTATTGATCGAAATTGAGAAAACTCGTTGTTTTTCAAAAAACCAAAGGCTAACCCTTTGGACTTTCATGGCAATATCAAAAAAATTGAAAAATTCAAAAAGCTACGGTTGGCTTGAAATCATCTTTGTAATGTAGAAAACAAGTTTAAACTGGTCGATAACGTGGTTTGGCAGCTGGTATTGAACCAGAATTGAGAAAACTTGTTGTTTTTCGAAAAAACAAAGGCTAACCCCTTCGGACTTTCATGGCAATATCCAAAAAAATGAAAAATTCCAAAAAGCTACGGTTGGCATGAAATCATCTTTGTAATGTAGAATCAAGTGCAAACGGGTCGATAAAGTGGTTTGACATCTGGTATTGGTCCAGAATTGAGAAATCTCGTTGTTTCTCGAAAAACCGAAGGCTAACCCCTTTGGACTTTCATGGTAATATCCAAAAAAATTGAAAAATTCCAAAAAGGTACGGTTGGCTTGAAATCGTCTTTGTAATGTGGAATCAAGTCATACTGGTCGATAAAGTGGTTTGACAGCGAGTATTGGTCCAGAATTGGGAAAACTCGTTGTTTTTCGAAAAAAACCGAAGGCTAACCCCTTCGGACTTTCATGGCAACAACAAAAAAAATTGAAAAATTCCAAAAAGGTACGGTTGGCTTGAAATCATCTTTGTAATGTAGAATCAAGTGCAAACTGGTCGATAAAGTGGTTTGACAGCTGGTATTGGTCCAGAATTGGGAAAACTCGTTGTTTCTCGAAAAAACCGAAGGATAACCCCTTTGGACTTTCATGGTAATATCCAAAAAAATTGAAAAATTCCAAAAAGGTACGGTTGGCTTGAAATCGTCTTTGTAATGTAGAATCAAGTGCAAACTGGTCGATAAAGTGGTTTGACAGCTGGTATTGATCCAGAATTGAGAAAACTCGTTGTTTCTCAAAAAAGACCAAAGGCTAACCCCTTTGGACTTTCATGGCAATTTCCAAAAAAAATTTAAAATTCACAAAAGCTACGGATGGCTTGAACTAATATTTGTAATGTAGAAAACAAGTTTAAACAGGTCGATAAAGTGGTTTGGCAGCTGGTATTGAACCAGAATTGAGAAAACTCATTGTTTTTCGAAAAAACCGAAGGCTAACCCCCTTGGAATTTAATGCCAACATCCAAAAAAATCAAAAAATTCCAAAGAGGTACAGACGGCATGAAATCATCTTTGTAATGTAGAAAATAAATGTAAACCGGTCGATAAAGTGGACTTTGACAAAAAATTGAAAAATTCCAAAAAGTATTGAAATCCGTTTTGTAATTGAGTGCAAACTGCATGGCAATATCCAAAAAACGGTTGAAAAATTCCAAAAGGTACGGGTTGGCTTGAAATCATCTTTGTAATGTAGAATCAAGTGCAAACCGGTCGATAAAGTGGTTTGACATCTGGTATTGGTCCGCAATGAACGACTTTCATGGCAAATCAAAAAATTGAAAAATTCTACGGTTGTTGTAATGTAGAATCAAGTGCAAACTTGGTTTGACAAATTGGTCTAGAATTGAGAAAACTCGTTGTTTTTCGAAAAAAAAGGCTAACCCTTTGGACTTTCATGGTAATATCCAAAAAAATTGAAAAATTCCAAAAAGGTACGGTTGGCTTGAAATCATCTTTGTAATGTAGAATCAAGTGCAAACTGGTCGATAAAGTGGTTTGACAGCTGGTATTGGTCCTGAATTGGGAAAACATGTTGTTTCTCGAAAAAACCGAAGGATACCCTTTGGACATTCATGGTAATATCCAAAAAAATTGAAAAATTCCAAAAAGGTACGGTTGGCTTGAAATCATCTTTGTAATGTAGAATCAAGTGCAAACTGGTCGATAAAGTGGTTTGACAGCTGGTATTGATCCAGAATTGAGAAAACTCGTTGTTTTCAAAAAAACCAAAGGCTAACCCTTTGGACTTTCATGGCAATTTCCAAAAAAAATTTAAAAATTCACAAAAGCTACGGATGGCTTGAACTAATATTTGTAATGTAGAAAACAAGTTTAAACAGGTCGATAAAGTGGTTTGGCAGCTGGTATTGGAGAAGAATTGAGAAAACTCATTGTTTTTCGAAAAAACCGAAGGCTAATCCCCTCGGAATTTAATGCCAACATCCAAAAAAATCAAAAAGTTCGAAAGAGGTACGGACGACATGAAATCATCTTTGTAATGTAGAAAATAAATGTAAACTGGTCGATAATGTGCATTGGCAGCTGGTATTGAACCAGAATTTAGAAAACTTGTTGTTTTTCGAAAAAACAAAGGCTAACCCCTTTGGACTTTCATGGCAATATCCAAAAAATTGAAAAATTCCAAAAAGGTACGGATGGCTTGAAATCACTTTTTTAATGTAGAAAATAAGTGCAAACTGGTCGATAAAGTGGTTTGATAGCTGGTATTGAACCAGAATTAGGAAAACTCGTTGTTTTTCGAAAAAAACTGTAGGCTAACCCCTTTGGACTTTCATGGCAATATCCAAAAAAATGAAAAATTCCAAAAAGCTACGGTTGGCATGAAATCATCTTTGTAATGTAGAATCAAGTGCTAACTGGTCCACAAAGTGGTTTGACATCTAGTATTGATCTAGAATTGAGAAATCTCGTTGTTTTTCGAAAAAACCGAAGGCTAACCCTTTTGGACTTTCATGGCAATATCCAAAAAAATTGAAAAATTCCAAAAAGCTACGGTTGGCTTGAAATCATCTTTGTAATGTGGAATCAAGTGCAAACTGGTCGATAAAGTGGTTTGACAGCGAGTATTGGTCCAGAATTGGGAAAACTCGTTGTTTTTCGAAAAAACCGAAGGCTAACCCTTTGGACTTTCATGGCAACAACCAAAAAAATTGAAAAATTCCAAAAAGGTACGGTTGGCTTGAAATCATCTTTGTAATGTAGAATCAAGTGCAAACTGGTCGATAAAGTGGTTTGACAGCTGGTATTGGTCCAGAATTGGGAAAACTCGTTGTTTCTCGAAAAAACGAAGGATAACCCCTTTGGACTTTCATGGTAATATCCAAAAAAATTGAAAAATTCCAAAAAGGTACGGTTGGCTTGAAATCGTCTTTGTAATGTAGAATCAAGTTCAAACTGGTCGACAAACTGGTTTGACAGCTGGTATTGATCCAGAATTGAGAAAACTCGTTGTTTCTCAAAAAAGACCAAAGGCTAACCCCTTTGGACTTTCATGGCAATTTCCAAAAAAAAATTTGAAAATTCGTAAAAGCTACGGTTGGGTTGAACTAATATTTGTAATGTAGAAAACAAGTTTAAACAGGTGGATAAAGTGGTTTGGCAGCTGGTATTGAACCAGAATTGAGGAAACTCATTGTTTTTCGAAAAAACCGAAGGCTAACCCCCTTGGAATTTAATGCCAACATCCAAAAAAATCAAAAAATTCCAAAGAGGTACGGACGGCATGAAATCATCTTTGTAATGTAGAAAATAAATGTAAACTGGTCGATAATGTGCATTGACAGCTGGTATTGAACCAGAATTGAGAAAACTTGTTGTTTTTCGAAAAAACAAAGGCTAACCCCTTTGGACTTTCATGGCAATATCCAAAAAATTAAAAAATTCGAAAAAGGTACGGATGGCTTGAAATTACTTTTTAATGTCGAAAATATGTGCAAACTGGTCGATAAAGTGGCTTGATAGCTGGTATTGAACCAGAATTAGGCAAACTCGTTGTTTTTCGAAAAAAACTGTAGGCTAACCCCTTTGGACTTTCATGGCAATATCCAAAAAAAATGAAAAATTCCAAAAAGCTACTGTTGGCTTCAAATCATCTTTGTAATGTAGAATCAAGTGCAAACTGGTCGATAAAGTGGTTTGACAGCTGGTATTGGTCCAGAATTGGGAAAACTCGTTGTTTTTCAAAAAAACCGAAGGCTAACCCTTTGGACTTTCATGGCAATATCCAAAAAATTGAAAAATTCAAAAAGGTACGGTTGGCTTGAAATCATCTTTGTAATGTAGAATCAAGTGCAAACTGGTCGATAAAGTGGTTTGACAGTGGTATTGGTCCAGAATTGGGAAAACTCGTTGTTTTTCGAAGAAAACTGTAGGCTAACCCCTTTGGACTTTCATGGCAATATCCAAAAAAATTGAAAAATTCCAAAAAGGTACGGTTGGCTTGAAATCATCTTTGTAATGTAGAATCAAGTGCAAACTGGTCGATAAAGTGGTTTGACAGCTGGTATTGAACCGAATTGAGAAAACTTCGTTGTTTCTCAAAAAAACCAAGGCTAACCCTTTGGACTTTCATGGCAATATCAAAAATTTGAAAATTCCAAAAAGGTACGGTTGGCTTGAAATCATCTTTGTAATGTAGAATCAAGTGCAAACTGGTCGATAAAGTGGTTTGACAGCTGGTATTGAACCAGAATTGAGAAAACTCGTTGTTTTTCAAAAAAATTGTTTTTCAAAGGCTAACCCTTTGGACTTTCATGGCAATATCAAAAAAATTGAAAAATTCCAAAAAGGTACGGTTGGCTTGAAATCGTCTTTGTAATGTAGAATCAAGTGCAAACGGGTCGATAACGTGGTTTGGCAGCAGGTATTGAACCAGAATTGAGAAAACTTGTTGTTTTTCGAAAAAACAAAGGCTAACCCCTTTGGACTTTCATGGCAATATCCAAAAAAATTGAAAAATTCCAAAAAGCTACGGTTGGCTTGAAATCATCTTTGTAATGTAGAATCAAGTGCAAACTGGTCGATAAAGTGGTTTGACAGCTGGTATTGATCCAGAATTGAGAAAACTCGTTGTTTTTCAAAAAAACCAAAGGCTAACCCTTTGGACTTTCATGGCAATATCCAAAAAAATTGAAAAATTCCAAAAAGCTACGGTTGGCTTGAAATCATCTTTGTAATGTGGAATCAAGTGCAAACTGGTCGATAAAGTGGTTTGACAAATGGTATTGGTCGAAATTGGGAAAACTTCGTTGTTTTTCAAAAAAACCAAAGGCTAACCCTTCGGACTTTCATGGCAACAACCAAAAAAATTGAAAAATTCCAAAAAGTACGGTTGGCTTGAAATCATCTTTGTAATGTAGAATCAAGTGCAAACTGGTCGATAAAGTGGTTTGACAGCTGGTATTGGTCCAGAATTGGGAAAACTTCGTTGTTTTTCGAAAAAACAAAGGCTAACCCCTTTGGACTTTCATGCTAATATCCAAAAAAAATTGAAAAATTCCAAAAAGGTACGGTTGGCTTGAAATCGTCTTTGTAATGTAGAATCAAGTGCAAACTGGTCGATAAACTGGTTTGACAGCTGGTATTGATCCAGAATTGAGAAAACTCGTTGTTTTTCGAAAAAGACCAAAGGCTAACCCTTTGGACTTTCATGGCAATTTCCAAAAAAAATTTAAAATTTGCAAAAGCTACGGATGGCTTGAACTAATATTTGTAATGTAGAAAACAAGTTTAAACTGGTCGATAAAGTGGTTTGGCAGCTGGTATTGAACCAGAATTGAGAAAACTCGTTGTTTTTCGAAAAAACCAAAGGCTAACCCCTTTGGACTTTCATGGCAATATCAAAAAAATTGAAAAATTCCAAAAAGCTACGGTTGGCATGAAATCATCTTTGTAATGTAGAAAATAAATGTAAACTGGTCGATAATATGCATTGACTGCTGGTATTGAACCAGAATTGAGAAAACTTGTTGTTTTTCGAAAAAACAAAAGGCTAACCCTTTGGACTTTCATGGCAATATCCAAAAAAGTGAAAAATTCCAAAAAGCTACGGTTGGCATGAAATCATCTTTGTAATGTAGAATCAAGTGCAAACTGGTCGATAAAGTGGTTTGACATCTGGTATTGATCCAGAATTGAGAAAACTCGTTGTTTTTCGAAAAAAACAAAGGCTAACCCTTTGGACTTTCATGGCAATATCCAAAAAATTGAAAAATTCCAAAAAGGTACGGTTGGCTTGAAATCGTCTTTGTAATGTGGAATCAAGTGCAAACTGGTCGATAAAGTGGTTTGACAGCGAGTATTGGTCCAGAATTGGGAAAACTCGTTGTTTCTCAAAAAACCGAAGGCTAACCCCTTCGGACTTTCATGGCAACAACCAAAAAAATTGAAAAATTCCAAAAAGGTACGGTTGGCTTGAAATCATCTTTGTAATGTAGAATCAAGTGCAAACTGGTCGATAAAGTGGTTTGACAGCTGGTATTGGTCCAGAATTGGGAAAACTCGTTGTTTCTCGAAAAAACCGAAGGATAACCCCTTTGGACTTTCATGGTAATATCCAAAAAAATTGAAAAATTCCAAAAAGGTACGGTTGGCTTGAAATCGTCTTTGTAATGTAGAATCAAGTGCAAACTGGTCGATAAACTGGTTTGACAGCTGGTATTGATCCAGAATTGAGAAAACTCGTTGTTTCTCAAAAAAGACCAAAGGCTAACCCCTTTGGACTTTCATGGCAATTTCCAAAAAAAATTTAAAAATTCGCAAAACCTACGGATGGCTTGAACTAATATTTGTAATGTAGAAAACAAGTTTAAACAGGTCGATAAAGTGGTTTGGCAGCTGGTATTGAACCAGAATTGAGGAAACTCATTGTTTTTCGAAAAAACCGCAGGCTAACCCCCTTGGAATTTAATGCCAAAATCCAAAAAATCAAAAAATTCCAAAGAGGTACGGACGGCATGAAATCATCTTTGTAATGTAGAAAATAAATGTAAACTGGTCGATAATGTGCATTGACAGCTGGTATTGAACCAGAATTGAGAAAACTTGTTGTTTTTCGAAAAAACAAAGGCTAACCCCTTTGGACTTTCATGGCAATATCTAAAAAATTGAAAAATTCCAAAAAGGCACGGATGGGTTGAAATCACTTTTTTAATGTAGAAAATATGTGCAAACTGGTCGATAAAGTGGTTTGATAGTTGGTATTGAACCAGAATTAGGAAAACTCGTTGTTTTTCAAAAAAAACTGTAGGCCGACCCCTTTGGACTTTCATGGCAATATCGAAAAAAATGTAAAATTCCAAAAAGCTACGGTTGGCATGAAATCATCTTTGTAATGTAGAATCAAGTGCTAACTGGTCCACAAAGTGGTTTGACATCTAGTATTGATCTAGAATTGAGAAATCTCGTTGTTTTTCAAAAAAAACCGAAGGCTAACCCTTTTGGACTTTCATGGCAATATTCAAAAAAATTGAAAAATTCCAAAAAGCTACGGTTGGCTTGAAATCATCTTTGTAATGTAGAATCAAGTGCAAACGGGTCGATAAAGTGGTTTGACATCTGGTATTGGTCCAGAATTGAGAAATCTCGTTGTTTCTCGAAAAACCGAAGGCTAACCCCTTTGGACTTTCATGGTAATATCCAAAAAAATTGAAAAATTTCAAAAAGGTACGGTTGGCTTGAAATCGTCTTTGTAATGTGGAATCAAGTCAAACTGGTCGATAAAGTGGTTTGACAGCGAGTATTGGTCCAGAATTGGGAAAACTCGTTGTTTTTCGAAAAAAACCGAAGGCTAACCCCTTCGGACTTTCATGGCAACAACAAAAAAAATTGAAAAATTCCAAAAAGGTACGGTTGGCTTGAAATCATCTTTGTAGTGTAGAATCAAGTGCAAACTGGTCGATAAAGTGGTTTGACAGCTGGTATTGGTCCAGAATTGGGAAAACTCGTTGTTTCTCGAAAAAACCGAAGGATAACCCCTTTGGACTTTCATGGTAATATCCAAAAAAATTGAAAAATTCCAAAAAGGTACGGTTGGCTTGAAATCGTCTTTGTAATGTAGAATCAAGTTCAAACTGGTCGACAAACTGGTTTGACAAATGGGTATTGATCGAATTGAGAAAACTCGTTGTTTCTCAAAAAGACCAAAGGCTAACCCTTTGGACTTTCATGGCAATTTCAAAAAAATTTGAAAATTCATAAAAGCTACGGATGGCTTGAACTAATATTTGTAATGTAGAAAACAAGTTTAAACAGGTCGATAAAGTGGTTTGGCAGCTGGTATTGAACCAGAATTGGGAAAACTCGTTGTTTCTCGAAAAAACCGAAGGATAACCCCCTTGGAATTTAATGCCAACATCCAAAAAATCAAAAAATTCCAAAGAGGTACGGACGGCATGAAATCATCTTTGTAATGTAGAAAATAAATGTAAACTGAGTCGATAATGTGCATTGACAAATGGTATTGAACGAAATTGAGAAAACTTGTTGTTTTTCAAAAAACAAAGGCTAACCCTTTGGACTTTCATGGCAATATCAAAAATTGAAAAATTCCAAAAAGGTTGTCGGATGGCTTGAAATCACTTTTTAATGTAGAAAATATGTGAAAACCGGTCAAAAAAGTGGTTTGATAGTTGAAAAGTGGTTTGACTCGTTGTTTTTGAAAAAGACCAAAGGCTAACCCTTTGGACTTTCATAATTAGAAAACTTTGGCTTGAACTAATATTTGTAATGTAGAAAACAAGTTTAAACCTGGTCGATAAAGTGGTTTGACAGCTGGTATTGAACCAGAATTGAGAAAACTTGTTGTTTTTCGAAAAAACAAAGGCTAACCCCTTTGGACTTTCATGGCAATATCCAAAAAATGAAAAATTTCAAAAAGCTACGGTTGGCATGAAATCATCTTTGTAATGTAGAATAAAGTGCTAACTGGTCCACAAAGTGGTTTGACATCTAGTATTGATCTAGAATTGAGAAATCTCGTTGTTTTTCGAAAAAACCGAAGGCTAACCCTTTTGGACTTTCATGGCAATATCCAAAAAAATTGAAAAATTCCAAAAAGCTACGGTTGGCTTGAAATCATCTTTGTAATGTGGAATCAAGTGCAAACTGGTCGATAAAGTGGTTTGACAGCGAGTATTGGTCCAGAATTGGGAAAACTCGTTGTTTTTCGAAAAAACCGAAGGCTAACCCCTTCGGACTTTCATGGCAACAACCAAAAAAATTGAAAAATTCCAAAAAGGTACGGTTGGCTTGAAATCATCTTTGTAATGTAGAATCAAGTGCAAACTGGTCGATAAAGTGGTTTGACAGCTGGTATTGGTCCAGAATTGGGAAAACTCGTTGTTTCTCGAAAAAACCGAAGGATAACCCTTTGGACTTTCATGGTAATATCCAAAAAAATTGAAAAATTCCAAAAAGGTACGGTTGGCTTGAAATCGTCTTTGTAATGTAGAATCAAGTGCAAACAGGTCGACAAACTGGTTTGACAGCTGGTATTGATCCAGAATTGAGAAAACTCGTTGTTTCTCAAAAAAGACCAAAGGCTAACCCCTTTGGACTTTCATGGCAATTTCCAAAAAAAAATTTGAAAATTCACAAAAGCTACGGATGGCTTGAACTAATATTTGTAATGTAGAAAACAAGTTTAAACAGGTCGATAAAGTGGTTTGGCAGCTGGTATTGAACCAGAATTGAGGAAACTCATTGTTTTTCGAAAAAACCGCAGGCTAACCCCCTTGGAATTTAATGCCAAAATCCAAAAAAATCAAAAAATTCCAAAGAGGTACGGACGGCATGAAATCATCTTTGTAATGTAGAAAATAAATGTAAACTGGTCGATAATGTGCATTGACAGCTGGTATTGAACCAGAATTGAGAAAACTTGTTGTTTTTCGAAAAAGCAAAGGCTAACCCCTTTGGACTTTCATGGCAATATCCAAAAAATTGAAAAATTCCAAAAAGGTACGGATGGCTTGAAATCACTTTTTTAATGTAGAAAATATGTGCAAACTGGTCAAAAAAGTGGTTTGATAGCTGGTATTGAACCAGAATTAGGAAAACTCGTTGTTTTTCGAAAAAAACTGTAGGCTAACCCCTTTGGACTTTCATGGCAATATCCAAAAAAAATGAAAAATTCAAAAAGCTACGGTTGGCATGAAATCATCTTTGTAATGTAGAATCAAGTGCTAACTGGTCCACAAAGTGGTTTGACATCTGGTATTGAACCAGAATTGAGAAAACTTGTTGTTTTTCGAAAAAACAAAGGCTAACCCCTTTGGACTTTCATGGCAATATCCAAAAAAATTGAAAAATTCCAAAAAGCTACGGTTGGCTTGAAATCATCTTTGTAATGTGGAATCAAGTGCAAACTGGTCGATAAAGTGGTTTGACAGCGAGTATTGGTCCAGAATTGGGAAAACTCGTTGTTTTTCGAAAAAACCGAAGGCTAACCCCTTCGGACTTTCATGGCAACAACCAAAAAAATTGAAAAATTCCAAAAAGGTACGGTTGGCTTGAAATCATCTTTGTAATGTAGAATCAAGTGCAAACTGGTCGATAAAGTGGTTTGACAGCTGGTATTGGTCCTGAATTGGGAAAACTCGTTGTTTCTCGAAAAAACCGAAGGATAACACTTTCATGGTAATATCCAAAAAAATTGAAAAATTCCAAAAAGGTACGGCTGGCTTGAAATCGTCTTTGTAATGTAGAATCAAGTGCAAATTGGTCGACAAACTGGTTTGACAGCTGGTATTGATCCAGAATTTAGAAAACTCGTTGTTTCTCAAAAAAGACCAACGGCTAACCCCTTTGGACTTTCATGGCAATTTCCAAAAAAAATTTAAAAATTCACAAAAGGTACGGATGGCTTGAACTAATATTTGTAATGTAGAAAACAAGTTTAAACAGGTCGATAAAGTGGTTTGGCAAATGGTATTGAACGAAATTGAGAAACTCATTGTTTTTCAAAAAAAACCAAGGCTAACCCCCTTGGAATTTAATGCCAAAATCCAAATAAATCAAAAAATTCCAAAGAGGTACGGACGGCATGAAATCATCTTTGTAATGTAGAAAATAAATGTAAACTGGTCGATAATGTGCATTGACAGCTGGTATTGAACCAGAATTGAGAAAACCCGTTGTTTTTGAAAAAAGACCAAAGGCTAACCCCTTTGGACTTTCATGGCAATATCCAAAAAAATGAAAAATTCCAAAAAGGTACGGATGGCTTGAAATCACTTTTTTAATGTAGAAAATATGTGCAAACCGGTCGATAAAGTGGTTTGATAGCTGGTATTGAACCAGAATTAGGAAAACTCGTTGTTTTTCGAAAAAAAACTCATTGTTTTCAAAGGCTAACCCTTTGGACTTTCATGGCAATATCAAAAAAATGAAAAATTCCAAAAAGCTACGGTTGGCATGAAATCATCTTTGTAATGTAGAATCAAGTGCTAACTGGTCCACAAAGTGGTTTGACATCTAGTATTGATCTAGAATTGAGAAATCTCGTTGTTTTTCGAAAAAACCGAAGGCTAACCCTTTTGGACTTTCATGGCAATATCCAAAAAAATTGAAAAATTCCAAAAAGCTACGGTTGGCTTGAAATCATCTTTGTAATGTGGAATCAAGTGCAAACTGGTCGATAAAGTGGTTTGACAGCTGGTATTGGTCCTGAATTGGGAAAACTTGTTGTTTCTCGAAAAAACCGAAGGATAACCCTTTGGACATTCATGGTAATATCCAAAAAAATTGAAAAATTCCAAAAAGGTACGGTTGGCTTGAAATCATCTTTGTAATGTAGAATCAAGTGCAAACTGGTCGATAAAGTGGTTTGACAGCTGGTATTGGTCCAGAATTGGGAAAACTCGTTGTTTCTCGAAAAAACCGAAGGCTAACCCCTTTGGACTTTCATGGCAACAACCAAAAAATTGAAAAATTCCAAAAGGTACGGTTGGCTTGAAATCATCTTTGTAATGTAGAATCAAGTGCAAACTTCGATAAAGTGGTTTGACAATGGTATTGGTCCGAATTGGGAAAACTCGTTGTTTCTCGAAAAAACCGAAGGATAACCCTTTGGACTTTCATGGTAATATCAAAAAAATTGAAAAATTCAAAAAGGTACGGTTGGCTTGAAATCGTCTTTGTAATGTAGAATCAAGTGCAAACAGGTCGACAAAGTGGTTTGACAATTGTGTATTGATCCGCATTGAGAAAACTCGTTGTTTCTCAAACAAGACCAAAGGCTAACCCCTTTGGACTTTCATGGCAATTTCCAAAAAAAAATTTGAAAATTCACAAAAGCTACGGATGGCTTGAACTAATATTTGTAATGTAGAAAACAAGTTTAAACTGGTTGATAAAGTGGTTTGGCAGCTGGTATTGAACCAGAATTGAGAAAACTCATTGTTTTTCGACCTTGGAATTTAATGCCAAAATCCAAAAAAATCAAAAAATTCCAAAGAGGTACGGACGGCATGAAATCATCTTTGTAATGTAGAAAATAAATGTAAACTGGTCGATAATGTGCATTGACAGCTGGTATTGAACAAGAATTGAGAAAACTTGTCGTTTTTCGAAAAAACAAAGGCTAACCCCTTTGGACTTTCATGGCAATATCCAAAAAATTGAAAAATTCCAAAAAGGTACGGATGGCTTGAAATCACTTTTTAATGTAGAAAATATGTGCAAACCGGTCGAAAAGTGGTTTGATAGTATGGTATTGAACGAAATTAGGAAAACTGTTGTTTTTTTCAAAAAAAGCGTAAAGCTAACCCTTTGGACTTTCATGGCAATATCAAAAAAATGAAAAATTCAAAAAAGCTACGGTTGGCATGAAATCATCTTTGTAATGTAGAATCAAGTGCTAACTGGTCCACAAAGTGGTTTGACATCTAGTATTGATCTAGAATTGAGAAATCTCGTTGTTTTCGAAAAAAAACCGAAGGCTAACCCTTTTGGACTTTCATGGCAATATCCAAAAAATTGAAAAATTCCAAAAGCTACGGTTGGCTTGAAATCATCTTTGTAATGTGGAATCAAGTGCAAACTGGTCGATAAAGTGGTTTGACAAATGAGTATTGGTCCGAATTGGGAAAACTCGTTGTTTTTCAAAAAACCGAAGCTAACCCTTTGGACTTTCATGGCAACAACCAAAAAATTGAAAAATTCCAAAAAGTACGGTTGGCTTGAAATCATCTTTGTAATGTAGAATCAAGTGCAAACTGGTCGATAAAGTGGTTTGACAGCTGGTATTGGTCCAGAATTGGGAAAACTCGTTGTTTCTCGAAAAAACCGAAATGGACTTTCATGGTAATATCCAAAAAAATTGAAAAATTTCAAAAAGAGTACGGTTGGCTTGAAATCGTCTTTGTAATGTAGAATCAAGTGCAAACCAATCGACAAAGTGGTTTGACAAATGGTATTGATCCGCATTGAGAAAACTCGTTGTTTCTCAAAAAGACCAAAGGCTAACCCTTTGGACTTTCATGGCAATTTCAAAAAAATTTAAAAATTCATAAAGCTACGGATGGCTTGAACTAATATTTGTAATGTAGAAAACAAGTTTAAACAGGTCGATAAAGTGGTTTGGCAGCTGGTATTGAACCAGAATTGAGGAAACTCATTGTTTTTCGAAAAAACCGAAGGCTAACCCCCTTGGAATTTAATGCCAACATCCAAAAAAATCAAAAAATTCCAAAGAGGTACGGACGGCATGAAATCATCTTTGTAATGTAGAAAATAAATGTAAACTGGTCGATAATGTGCATTGACAGCTGGTATTGAACCAGAATTGAGAAAACTTGTTGTTTTTCGAAAAAACAAAGGCTAACCCCTTTGGACTTTCATGGCAATATCCAAAAAATTGAAAAATTCCAAAAAGGTACGGATGGCTTGAAATCACTTTTTTAATGTAGAAAATATGTGCAAACTGGTCGATAAAGTGGTTTGATAGCTGGTATTGAACCAGAATTAGGAAAACTCGTTGTTTTTCGAAAAAAACTGTAGGCTAACCCCTTTGGACTTTCATGGCAATATCCAAAAAAATGAAAAATTCCAAAAAGCTACGGTTGGCATGAAATCATCTTTGTAATGTAGAATCAAGTGCAAACGGGTCGATAAAGTGGTTTGACATCTGGTATTGGTCCAGAATTGAGAAATCTCGTTGTTTCTCGAAAAACCGAAGGCTAACCCCTTTGGACTTTCATGGTAATATCCAAAAAAATTGAAAAATTCCAAAAAGGTACGGTTGGCTTGAAATCGTCTTTGTAATGTAGAATCAAGTGCAAACTGGTCGATAAAGTGGTTTGACAAATGGTATTGGTCGATTGGTCGTTGTTGAAAAAACTCGTTGTTTCATGGCTAAAAAAAAATTGAAAAATTCCAAAAGTACGGTTGGCTAACCCTTTGTAATGTACTTTCATGGTAATATCCAAAAAATTGAAAAAAACCAAGGCCAACCCCTTGGACTTTCAAAATCCAAAAATCGAAAAATTTCAAAAAATACGGTTGGCTTGAAATCGTCTTTGTAATGTAGAATCAAGTGCAAACAATCGACAAAGCTGGTTTGACAGCTGGTATTGATCCAGAATTGAGAAAACTCGTTGTTTCTCAAAAAAGACCAAAGGCTAACCCCTTTGGACTTTCATGGCAATTTCCAAAAAAAAATTTGAAAATTCGCAAAAGCTACGGATGGCTTGAACTAATATTTGTAATGTAGAAAACAAGTTTAAACAGGTCGATAAAGTGGTTTGGCAGCTGGTATTGAACCAGAATTGAGAAAACTCATTGTTTTTCGAAAAAACCGAAGGCTAACCCCCTTGGAATTTAATGCCAACATCCAAAAAAATCAAAAAATTCCAAAGAGGTACGGACGGCATGAAATCATCTTTGTAATGTAGAAAATAAATGTAAACTGGTCGATAATGTGCATTGACAGCTGGTATTGAACCAGAATTGAGAAAACTTGTTGTTTTTCGAAAAAACAAAGGCTAACCCCTTTGGACTTTCATGGCAATATCCAAAAAATTGAAAAATTCCAAAAAGGTACGGATGGCTTGAAATCACTTTTTTAATGTAGAAAATATGTGCAAACTGGTCAAAAATGTGGTTTGATAGCAGGTATTGAACCAGAATTAGGAAAACTCATTGTTTTTCGAAAAAAACTGTAGGCTAACCCCTTTGGACTTTCATGGCAATATCCAAAAAAATGAAAAATTCCAAAAAGCTACGGTTGGCATGAAATCATCTTTGTAATGTAGAATCAAGTGCTAACTGGTCCACAAAGTGGTTTGACATCTAGTATTGATCTAGAATTGAGAAATCTCGTTGTTTTTCGAAAAAACCGAAGGCTAACCCTTTTGGACTTTCATGGCAATATCCAAAAAAATTGAAAAATTCCAAAAAGCTACGGTTGGCTTGAAATCATCTTTGTAATGTGGAATCAAGTGCAAACTGGTCGATAAAGTGGTTTGACAGCGAGTATTGGTCCAGAATTGGGAAAACTCGTTGTTTTTCGAAAAACCAAAGGCTAACCCCTTTGGACTTTCATGGCAACAACAAAAAAATTGAAAAATTCCAAAAAGGTACGGTTGGCTTGAAATCATCTTTGTAATGTAGAATCAAGTGCAAACTGGTCGATAAAGTGGTTTGACAGCTGGTATTGGTCCAGAATTGGGAAAACTCGTTGTTTCTCGAAAAAACCGAAGGATAACCCCTTTGGACTTTCATGGTAATATCCAAAAAAATCGAAAAATTTCAAAAAGGTACGGTTGGCTTGAAATCGTCTTTGTAATGTAGAATCAAGTGCAAACAGGTCGACAAACTGGTTTGACAGCTGGTATTGATCCAGAATTGAGAAAACTCGTTGTTTCTCAAAAAAGACCAAAGGCTAACCCCTTTGGACTTTCATGGCAATTTCAAAAAAATTTGAAAATTCAAAAAGCTACGGATGGCTTGAACTAATATTTGTAATGTAGAAAACAAGTTTAAACAGGTCGATAACGTGGTTTGGCAGCTGGTATTGAACCAGAATTGAGGAAACTCATTGTTTTTCGAAAAAACCGAAGGCTAACCCCCTTGGAATTTAATGCCAACATCCAAAAAAATCAAAAAATTCCAAAGAGGTACGGACGGCATGAAATCATCTTTGTAATGTAGAAAATAAATGTAAACTGGTCGATAATGTGCATTGACAGCTGGTATTGAACCAGAATTGAGAAAACTTGTTGTTTTTCGAAAAAGCAAAGGCTAACCCCTTTGGACTTTCATGGCAATATCCAAAAAATTGAAAAATTCCAAAAAGGTACGGATGGCTTGAAATCACTTTTTAATGTAGAAAATATGTGCAAACCGGTCGATAAAGTGGTTTGATAGTCGGTATTGAACCCAAATTAGGAAAACTTCGTTGTTTTTCGAAAAAAAAGTAAAATTAACCCTTTGGACTTTCATGGCAATATCCAAAAAAATGAAAAATTCCAAAAAGCTACGGTTGGCATGAAATCATCTTTGTAATGTAGAATCAAGTGCTAACTGGTCCACAAAGTGGTTTGACATCTAGTATTGATCTAGAATTGAGAAATCTCGTTGTTTTTCGAAAAAACCGAAGGCTAACCCTTTTGGACTTTCATGGCAATATCCAAAAAAATTGAAAAATTCCAAAAAGCTACGGTTGGCTTGAAATCATCTTTGTAATGTGGAATCAAGTGCAAACTGGTCGATAAAGTGGTTTGACAGCGAGTATTGGTCCAGAATTGGGAAAACTCGTTGTTTTTCGAAAAAACCGAAGGCTAACCCCTTCGGACTTTCATGGCAACAACCAAAAAAATTGAAAAATTCCAAAAAGGTACGGTTGGCTTGAAATCATCTTTGTAATGTAGAATCAAGTGCAAAGTGGTCGATAAAGTGGTTTGACAGCTGGTATTGGTCCAGAATTGGGAAAACTCGTTGTTTCTCGAAAAAACCGAAGGATAACCCCTTTGGACTTTCATGGTAATATCCAAAAAATTGAAAAATTCCAAAAAGGTACGGTTGGCTTGAAATCGTCTTTGTAATGTAGAATCAAGTGCAAACTGGTCGACAAAGTGGTTTGACAGCTGGTATTGATCCAGAATTGAGAAAACTCGTTGTTTCTCAAAAAAGACCAAAGGCTAACCCCTTTGGACTTTCATGGCAATTTCCAAAAAAAATTTAAAAATTCGCAAAAGCTACGGATGGCTTGAACTAATATTTGTAATGTAGAAAACAAGTTTAAACAGGTCGATAAAGTGGTTTGGCAGCTGGTATTGAACCAGAATTGAGAAAACTCATTGTTTTTCGAAAAAACCGAAGGCTAACCCCCTTGGAATTTAATGCCAACATCCAAAAAAATCAAAAAATTCCAAAGAGGTACGGACGGCATGAAATCATCTTTGTAATGTAGAAAATAAATGTAAACTGGTCGATAATGTGCATTGACAGCTGGTATTGAACCAGAATTGAGAAAACTTGTTGTTTTTCGAAAAAACAAAGGCTAACCCCTTTGGACTTTCATGGCAATATCCAAAAAATTGAAAAATTCCAAAAAGGTACGGATGGCTTGAAATCACTTTTTTAATGTAGAAAATATGTGCAAACTGGTCGATAAAGTGGTTTGATAGCTGGTATTGAACCAGAATTGGGAAAACTCGTTGTTTCTCAAAAAAGACCAAAGGCTAACCCCTTTGGACTTTCTTGGCAATTTCCAAAAAGCTACGGTTGGCATGAAATCATCTTTGTAATGTAGAATCAAGTGCTAACTGGTCCACAAAGTGGTTTGACATCTAGTATTGATCTAGAATTGAGAAATCTCGTTGTTTTTCGAAAAAACCGAAGGCTAACCCTTTTGGACTTTCATGGCAATATCCAAAAAAATTGAAAAATTCCAAAAAGCTACGGTTGGCTTGAAATCATCTTTGTAATGTGGAATCAAGTGCAAACTGGTCGATAAAGTGGTTTGACAGCGAGTATTGGTCCAGAATTGGGAAAACTCGTTGTTTTTCGAAAAAACCGAAGGCTAACCCCTTCGGACTTTCATGGCAACAACCAAAAAAATTGAAAAATTCCAAAAAGGTACGGTTGGCTTGAAATCATCTTTGTAATGTAGAATCAAGTGCAAACTGGTCGATAAAGTGGTTTGACAGCTGGTATTGGTCCAGAATTGGGAAAACTCGTTGTTTCTCGAAAAAACTTCGTTGTTTTTCGAAGGCTAACCCTTTGGACTTTCATGGCAACAACCAAAAAAATTGAAAAATTCCAAAAAGGTACGGTTGGCTTGAAATCATCTTTGTAATGTAGAATCAAGTGCAAACTGGTCGATAAAGTGGTTTGACAAATGTGGTATTGGTCCGAATTGGGAAAACTTCGTTGTTTCTCGAAAAACCGAGGATAACCCTTTGGACTTTCATGGTAATATCAAAAAATTGAAAAATTCAAAAAGGTACGGTTGGCTTGAAATCGTCTTTGTAATGTAGAATCAAGTTCAAACTGGTCGACAAACTGGTTTGACAGCTGGTATTGATCCAGAATTGAGAAAACTCGTTGTTTCTCAAAAAAGACCAAAGGCTAACCCCTTTGGACTTTCATGGCAATTTCAAAAAAATTTGAAAATTCAAAAAGCTACGGATGGCTTGAACTAATATTTGTAATGTAGAAAACAAGTTTAAACAGGTCGATAAAGTGGTTTGGCAGCTGGTATTGAACCAGAATTGAGGAAACTCATTGTTTTTCGAAAAAACCGCAGGCTAACCCCCTTGGAATTTAATGCCAAAATCCAAAAAAATCAAAAAATTCCAAAGAGGTACGCAGACGGCATGAAATCATCTTTGTAATGTAGAAAATAAATGTAAACCGGTCGATAATGTGCATTGACAAATGGTATTGAACGAAATTGAGAAAACTTGTTGTTTTTCAAAAAACAAAGGCTAACCCTTTGGACTTTCATGGCAATATCAAAAAATTGAAAAATTCCAAAAGGTACGGATGGCTTGAAATCACTTTTTAATGTAGAAAATATGTGATAAACCGGTCATAAAATTGTGGTTTGATAGTGGTATTGAACTTTCTTAATTAGGAAAACTTCGTTGTTTTTGAAAAAACAAGTTTAAACCTGGTCGATAACGTGGTTTGGCTAACCCTTTGGACTTTCATGGCAATATCCAAAAAATGAAAAATTCAAAAAGCTACGGTTGGCATGAAATCATCTTTGTAATGTAGAATCAAGTGCTAACTGGTCCACAAAGTGGTTTGACATCTAGTATTGATCTAGAATTGAGAAATCTCGTTGTTTTTCAAAAAACGAAGGCTAACCCTTTTGGACTTTCATGGCAATATCCAAAAAAATTGAAAAATTCCAAAAAGCTACGGTTGGCTTGAAATCATCTTTGTAATGTGGAATCAAGTGCAAACTGGTCGATAAAGTGGTTTGACAGCGAGTATTGGTCCAGAATTGGCAAAACTCGTTGTTTTTCGAAAAAACCGAAGCCTAACCCCTTCGGACTTTCATGGCTACAACCAAAAAAATTGAAAAATTCCAAAAAGGTACGGTTGGCTTGAAATCATCTTTGTAATGTAGAATCAAGTGCAAAGTGGTCGATAAAGTGGTTTGACAGCTGGTATTGGTCCAGAATTGGGAAAACTCGCTGTTTCTCGAAAAAACCGAAGGATAACCCCCTTGGACTTTCATGGTAATATCCAAAAAAATCGAAAAATTTCAAAAAGGTACGGTTGGCTTGAAATCGTCTTTGTAATGTAGAATCAAGTGCAAACAGGTCGACAAACTGGTTTGACAGCTGGTATTGATCCAGAATTGAGAAAACTCGTTGTTTCTCAAAAAAGACCAAAGGCTAACCCCTTTGGACTTTCATGGCAATTTCCAAAAAAAATTTCAAAATTCGCAAAAGCTACGGATGGCTTGAACTAATATTTGTAATGTAGAAAACAAGTTTAAACAGGTCGATAACGTGGTTTGGCAGCTGGTATTGAGCCAGAATTGAGGAAACTCATTGTTTTTCGAAAAAACCGAAGGCTAACCCCCTTGGAATTTAATGCCAACATCCAAAAAAATCAAAAAAATTCCAAAGAGGTACGGACGGCATGAAATCATCTTTGTAGTGTAGAAAATAAATGTAAACTGGTCGATAATGTGCATTGACAGCTGGTATTGAACCAGAATTGAGAAAACTTGTTGTTTTTCGAAAAAGCAAAGGCTAACCCCTTTGGACTTTCATGGCAATATCCAAAAAATTGAAAAATTCCATAAAGGTACGGATGGCTTGAAATCACTTTTTTAATGTAGAAAATATGTGGAAACCGGTCAAAAAAGTGGTTTGATAAAAAAAAAGTATTGAACCGAATTAGAAAACTCGTTGTTTTCAAAAAAGCGTAGGCTAACCCTTTGGACTTTCATGGCAATATCCAAAAAATGAAAAATTCCAAAAGCTACGGTTGGCATGAAATCATCTTTGTAATGTAGAATCAAGTGCAAACGGGTCGATAAAGTGGTTTGACATCTAGTATTGATCTAGAATTGAGAAATCTCGTTGTTTTTCAAAAACCGAAGGCTAACCCCTTTGGACTTTCATGGCAATATCCAAAAAAATGAAAAATTCCAAAAAGCTACGGTTGGCTTGAAATCATCTTTGTAATGTGGAATCAAGTGCAAACTGGTCGATAAAGTGGTTTGACAGCGAGTATTTGTCCAGAATTGGGAAAACTCGTTGTTTTTCGAAAAACCGGGATAACCCTTTGGACTTTCATGGCTAATATCCAAAAAATTGAAAAATTCCAAAAGGTACGGTTGGCTTGAAATCATCTTTGTAATGTAGAATCAAGTGCAAAGTGGTCGATAAAGTGGTTTGACAACCGGTATTGGTCCGAAATTGGGAAAACTTTCAAAAAGGTACGGTTGTTTGAAATCGTCTCAAAAACAGACCAAAGGCTAACCCAAAGGCTTTTTGACTTTCATGGCAATTTCAAAAAAATTTGAAAATTTTCAAAAAGCTACGGATGGCTTGAACTAATATTTGTAATGTAGAAAACAAGTTTAAACAGGTCGATAAAGTGGTTTGGCAAACCGGTATTGAAAAAATCGAAATTGAGAAACTCATTGTTTTTCAAAAAAAAAAACTTGTTGAAGGCTAACCCCTTGAATTTAATGCCAACATCCAAAAAATCAAAAAATTCAAAAAGGTACGGACGGGCATGAAATCATCTTTGTAATGTAGAAAATAAATGTAAACCGGGTCGATAATGTGCATTGACAAATGGTATTGAACCGAATTGAGAAAACTTGTTGTTTTTCAAAAAACAAAGGCTAACCCTTTGGACTTTCATGGCAATATCAAAAAATTGAAAAATTCCAAAAGGTACGGATGGCTTGAAATCACTTTTTTAATGTAGAAAATATGTGCAAACTGGTCGATAAAGTGGTTTGATAGCTGGTATTGAACCAGAATTAGGAAAACTCGTTGTTTTTCGAAAAAAACTGTAGGCTAACCCCTTTGGACTTTCATGGCAATATCCAAAAAAATGAAAAATTCCAAAAAGCTACGGTTGGCATGAAATCATCTTTGTAATGTAGAATCAAGTGCTAACTGGTCCACAAAGTGGTTTGACATCTAGTATTGATCTAGAATTGAGAAATCTCGTTGTTTTTCGAAAAAACCGAAGGCTAACCCTTTTGGACTTTCATGGCAATATCCAAAAAAATTGAAAAATTCCAAAAAGCTACGGTTGGCTTGAAATCATCTTTGTAATGTGGAATCAAGTGCAAACTGGTCGATAAAGTGGTTTGACAGCGAGTATTGGTCCAGAATTGGCAAAACTCGTTGTTTTTCGAAAAAACCGAAGCCTAACCCCTTCGGACTTTCATGGCTACAACCAAAAAAATTGAAAAATTCCAAAAAGGTACGGTTGGCTTGAAATCATCTTTGTAATGTAGAATCAAGTGCAAAGTGGTCGATAAAGTGGTTTGACAGCTGGTATTGGTCCGTAATTGGGAAAACTTCGTTGTTTCTCGTTTCTCGAAAAAACGAAGGAAACCCCGAGGATAACCCCTTGGACTTTCATGGTAATATCCAAAAAATTGAAAAATTCCAAAAGGTACGGTTGGCTTGAAATCGTCTTTGTAATGTAGAATCAAGTGCAAACAATTCGACAAAGTGGTTTGACAGCTGGTATTGATCCAGAATTGAGAAAACTCGTTGTTTTTCGAAAAAGCCCAAAGGCTAACCCCTTTGGACTTTCATGGCAATTTCCAAAAAAAATTTAAAAATTCGCAAAAGCTACGGATGGCTTGAACTAATATTTGTAATGTAGAAAACAAGTTTAAACAGGTCGATAAAGTGGTTTGGCAGCTGGTATTGAACCAGAATTGAGGAAACTCAATGTTTTTCGAAAAAACCAAAGGCTAACCACCTTGGAATTTAATGCCAACATCCAAAAAAATCAAAAAATTCCAAAGAGATACGGACAGCATGAAATCATCTTTGTAATGTAGAAAATAAATGTAAACCAATCGATAATGTGCATTGACAGCTGGTATTGAACCAGAATTAGGAAAACTCGTTGTTTTTCGAAAAACAATGTAGGCTAACCCCTTTGGACTTTCATGGCAATATCCAAAAAATTGAAAAATTCCATAAAGGTACGGTTGGCTTGAAATCATCTTTGTAATGTAGAATCAAGTGCAAACAGGTCGATAAAGTGGTTTGACAGCTGGTATTGAACCAGAATTGAGAAAACTCGTTGTTTTTCGAAAAAACCGAAGGCTAACCCTTTGGACTTTCATGGCAATATCCAAAAAATTGAAAAATTCCAAAAGCTACGGTTGGCTTGAAATCATCTTTGTAATGTAGAATCAAGGGCAAAAAATTGG
Organism: Raddia guianensis; assembly: GCA_036346415.1. Classification (NCBI taxonomy): domain Eukaryota; kingdom Viridiplantae; phylum Streptophyta; class Magnoliopsida; order Poales; family Poaceae; genus Raddia; species Raddia guianensis. The sequence goes on from CM070534.1 coordinate 76,461,331, forward strand.
TCCAAAAAAGTGGTTTGACAAGTAGTATTGGTTTGACAAATTGATTGGGAAAACTCGTTGTTTTTCGAAAAAACCGAAGGCTAACCCCTTCGGACTTTCATGGCAACAACCAAAAAAATTGAAAAATTCCAAAAAGGTTCGGTTGGCTTGAAATCATCTTTGTAATGTAGAATCAAGTGCAAACGGGTCGATAAAGTGGTTTGACAGCTGGTATTGGTCCAGAATTGGGAAAACTCGTTGTTTCTCGAAAAACCGAAGGATAACCCCTTTGGACTTTCATGGTAATATCCAAAAAAATTGAAAAATTCCAAAAAGGTACGGTTGGCTTGAAATCGTCTTTGTAATGTAGAATCAAGTGCAAACTGGTCGACAAAGTGGTTTGACAGCTGGTATTGATCCAGAATTGAGAAAACTCGTTGTTTCTCAAAAAGACCAAAGGCTAACCCCTTTGGACTTTCATGGCAATTTCCAAAAAAAAATTTGAAAATTCACAAAAGCTACGGATGGCTTGAACTAATATTTGTAATGTAGAAAACAAGTTTAAACAGGTCGATAAAGTGGTTTGGCAGCTGGTATTGAACCGGAATTGAGGAAACTCATTGTTTTTCAAAAAACCAAGGCTAACCCCTTGGAATTTAATGCCAATATCCAAAAAATCAAAAAATTCAAAAAGGTACGGACGGCATGAAATCATCTTTGTAATGTAGAAAATAAATGTAAACTGGTCGATAATGTGCATTGACAGCTGGTATTGAACCAGAATTGAGAAAACTTGTTGTTTTTCGAAAAAGCAAAGGCTAACCCCTTTGGACTTTCATGGCAATATCCAAAAAATTGAAAAATTCCATAAAGGTACGGATGGCTTGAAATCACTTTTTTAATGTAGAAAATATGTGGAAACCGGTCAAAAAAGTGGTTTGATAGCTGGTATTGAACCAGAATTAGGAAAACTCGTTGTTTTTCGAAAAAAACTGTAGGCTAACCCCTTTGGACTTTCATGGCAATATCCAAAAAAATGAAAAATTCCAAAAAGCTACGGTTGGCATGAAATCATCATTGTAATGTAGAATCAAGGGCTAACTGGTCCACAAAGTGGTTTGACATCTAGTATTGATCTAGAATTGAGAAATCTCGTTGTTTTTCGAAAAAACCGAAGGCTAACCCTTTTGGACTTTCATGGCAATATCCAAAAAAATTGAAAAATTCCAAAAAGCTACGGTTGGCTTGAAATCATCTTTGTAATGTGGAATCAAGTGCAAACTGGTCGATAAAGTGGTTTGACAGCTGGTATTGGTCCAGAATTGGGAAAACTCGTTGTTTTTCAAAAACCAAGGCTAACCCTTCGGACTTTCATGGCTACAACCAAAAAAATTGAAAAATTCCAAAAAGGTACGGTTGGCTTGAAATCATCTTTGTAATGTAGAATCAAGTGCAAAGTGGTCGATAAAGTGGTTTGACAGCTGGTATTGGTCCAGAATTGGGAAAACTCGTTGTTTCTCGAAAAACCGAAGGATAACCCCTTTGGACTTTCATGGTAATATCCAAAAAAATTGAAAAATTCCAAAAAGGTACGGTTGGCTTGAAATCGTCTTTGTAATGTGGAATCAAGTGCAAACAAACAGTCGACAAAGTGGTTTGACAAATGGTATTGATCCGAATTGAGAAAACTCGTTGTTTCTCAAAAAAGACCAAAAGCTAACCCTTTGGACTTTCATGGCAATTTCAAAAAATTTCAAAATTCATAAAAGCTACGGATGGCTTGAACTAATATTTGTAATGTAGAATTCGCCGGTTTTCTCGGTTTAACCGGTTTAATCTTTTCGTAGTTTTCGATTTATCCAAAACTTCCGTGAATTGTTCCAGAGCATCCGAACTCCAAATTAGGTGATTCCAGAGCCATTATTTTCCATAAATCTCTATAATTTTATATATTTTATTGAGCTATATGTTCTGTTGATTGTTTTGCTGTTTCTTGCACATATGCATATACGCCGAGATCGTCCGTGTTCGCTACCGACGGGAGGATCATAGAGCTGCTCAAGGAGGCCCGCAAGACCCGGAGTACTACCAAGGCAAGATAGTTGCATCTTGTTCTCCCAAATTACAAAACTCACCCGCTTATTGTTTTTATTTTTCTCATGCATAAAATGATGGGAAGGGTAGAAACCTAATATTCACATCACGCCATTGACCCGTGAATTTAACCTGCTTGTTGTCGCTTTAGTTATTTTCCTAGCCTATCCTTGTGCATAGTTGCTAGTGCTCGGGGTTGGTAGTTGACTAGGTTCATCATTTAATTACTCTTGTGACTTGGTATGATTGGAGATGCTGAGTTACTTTAACCTAATCAACTAAAACCCACGTATGCGCGTGTTGACTAAAGGTGGCATAGTCGGGTGGTTTTGTGGAATGTGGATTGTTGGAGGTAGTCACCTTGGTCTAAGGACTTTGGGCGGTGCTTATCCGCCAAACCATACAAGCGCAACCATAAGTGCTAGCATTAGCATGTCGGCCAACATGTGCTAGTCCCGGCTTAGTAGTTAGGGAAGACCGTTAACACACTTTACTTTGAAAAGATCGGGCATGCGGTCCGTTGGCTCAAGAGGGGCCCGAAAAGCTAAACCTTAGAGGGGTATCGGTGTTAACAGAGGGAACTAATGAATCGCCTTTGTATTGTTACTTGGTCTGGGCTCCTAAGGAAGAGCTAAGATGCAAAAGTACCACTCGCTTATGGGTAAAGTGTGCTACACTCGCAGAAAGTTAAAACTATCATGATAGCCGCTCCCACGGTTATGGGAGGAGGAAGGTCGACATGGTAGTCTCATGTGTTAATAATTAACCCGATGGGTTGGTGTAGTTTGAGTTGATCGAGGCAAGTCTTGTTCTTCGTGGGGCTTTCGCCGAGCTCAAGTTATCTTTGGGAGTCTCAGATCCTAATTGCTCGACAAATTGTGGTTTGACAAAATGCCACCCTATTCTTGTTTAGTATTGGTCCGTAATTGGGAAAACTTGTATTCGTTAGGTTTTCTACAAAATGAGGATTAGGCTAAGCATCCCTTTTTCCGATGCATATTTGACTTTCATGGCAATTAACCAAAAAATTGAAAAATTCATAAAAGGTTGTGATGATGTTCAACAAATTGTCGCCACAAGTTGCTAGCATTGATCTTGAAATCATCTTTGTAATGTAGAATCAAGTGCAAACGGGTCGATAAAGTGGTTTGACAAATGGTATTGGTCCGTAATTGAAAAACCAAGGCTCCCTTCGACTTGTTTTCCAAAAGGTACAGCTTGGTTTGAAATCATCTTTGTAAGGATAACCCTTTGGACTTTCATGGTAATATCCAAAAAATTGAAAAATTCCAAAAGGTACGGTTGGCTTGAAATCGTTCAATACCACCGCCAAACAGCTTGGCTTGAACTAATTTTGTAATGTGGAATCAAGTGCAAACCGGTCGATAAAGTGGTTTGACAACCGGTATTGGTCCGCAATTGGGAAAACTCGTTGTTTTTCGAAAAAACCAAGGCTAACCCTTCGGACTTTCATGGCAACAACCAAAAAAATTAAAAAATTCCAAAAAGGTACGGTTGGCTTGAAATCATCTTTGTAATGTAGAATCAAGTGCAAACTGGTCGATAAAGTGGTTTGACAGCTGGTATTGGTCCAGAATTGGGAAAACTCGTTGTTTCTAAAAACCAAGGATAACCCTTTGACTTTCATGGTAATATCCAAAAAATTGAAAAATTCCAAAAGGTACGGTTGGTTTGAAATCGCCTTTGTAATGTAGAATCAAGTGCAAACCGGTCGATAAAGTGGTTTGACAACCGGTATTGATCCAAAATTGAGAAAACTCGTTGTTTTTCAAAAAGACCAAAGGCTAACCCTTTGGACTTTCATGGCAATTTGCAAAAAATTTTAAAATTCCAAAAGCTACGGATGGCTTGAAATCATCTTTGTAATGTAGAATCAAGTGCAAACGGGTCGATAAAGTGGTTTGACAAGTATTGGTATTGAACCGAGAAATTGGGAAAACTCGTTGTTTCTAAAAACCAAGGATAACCCTTTGGCCTTTCATGGTAATATCCAAAAAATTGAAAATTCCAAAAAGGTACGGTTGGCTTGAAATCGCCTTTGTAATGTAGAATCAAGTGCAAACTGGTCGATAAAGTGGTTTGACAAACCGGTATTGATCCGAATTGGGAAAACTTGAGAAAACTCGTTTTGACTTTCAAAAAAAAAATTGACCAAAGGCTAACCCTTTGACTTTCATGGCAATTTCCAAAAAAAATTTGAAAATTCACAAAAGCTAAAATTCGCAAAACCTACGGATGGCTTGAACTAATATTTGTAATGTAGAAAACAAGTTTAAACAGGTCGATAAAGTGGTTTGGCAGCTGGTATTGAACCAGAATTGAGGAAACTCAATGTTTTTCGAAAAAACCGCAGGCTAACCCCCTTGGAATTTAATGCCAAAATCCAAAAAAATCAAAAAATTCCAAAGAGGTACGGACGGCATGAAATCATCTTTGTAATGTAGAAAATAAATGTAAACTGGTCGATAATGTGCATTGACAGCTGGTATTGAACCAGAATTGAGAAAACTTGTTGTTTTTCGAAAAAACAAAGGCTAACCCCTTTGGACTTTCATGGCAATATCCAAAAAATTGAAAAATTCCAAAAAGGTACGGTTGTCTTGAAATCGTCTTTGTAATGTAGAATCAAGTGCAAACTGGTCGATAAACTGGTTTGACAGCAGGTATTGATCCCGAATTGAGAAAACCCGTTGTTTTTGAAAAAAGACCAAAGGCTAACCCCTTTGGACTTTCTTGGCAATTTCCAAAAAAAATTTAAAAATTCGCAAAAGCTACGGATGGCTTGAACTAATATTTGTAATGTAGAAAACAAGTTTAAACTGGTCGATAACGTGGTTTGGCAGCTGGTATTGAACCAGAATTGAGAAAACTTGTTGTTTTTCGAAAAAACAAAGGCTAACCCCTTCGGACTTTCATGGCAATATCCAAAAAAATGAAAAATTCCAAAAAGCTACGGTTGGCATGAAATCATCTTTGTAATGTAGAATCAAGTGCAAACGGGTCGATAAAGTGGTTTGACATCTGGTATTGGTCCAGAATTGAGAAATCTCGTTGTTTCTCGAAAAACCGAAGGCTAACCCCTTTGAACTTTCATGGTAATATCCAAAAAAATTGAAAAATTCCAAAAAGGTACGGTTGGCTTGAAATCATCTTTGTAATGTGGAATCAAGTGCAAACTGGTCGATAAAGTGGTTTGACAAATGAGTATTGGTCCGAATTGGGAAAACTCGTTGTTTTTCAAAAACCAAAGGCCAACCTTCTTCGACTTTCATGGCAACAACCAAAAAATTGAAAAATTCCAAAAGGTTCGGTTGGCTTGAAATCATCTTTGTAATGTAGAATCAAGTGCAAACCGGTCGATAAAGTGGTTTGACAACCGGTATTGGTCCCGAATTGGGAAAACTCGTTGTTTCTAAAAACCAAGGATAACCCTTTGACTTTCATGGTAATATCCAAAAAATTGAAAAATTCCAAAAGGTACGGTTGGCTTGAAATCGCCTTTGTAATGTAGAATCAAGTGCAAACTGGTCGACAAACTGGTTTGACAAATGGTATTGATCCGCATTGAGAAAACTCGTTGTTTCAAAAAGACCAAAGGCTAACCCTTTGACTTTCATGGCAATTTCCAAAAAAATTTGAAAATTCACAAAAGCTACGGATGGCTTGAACTAATATTTGTAATGTAGAAAACAAGTTTAAACAGTCGATAAAGTGGTTTGGCAAATGGTATTGAACCGTAATTGAGGAAACTCATTGTTTTTGAAAAACCGCAGTTAACCCCTTGAATTTAATGCCAAAATCCAAAAAAATCAAAAAATTCCAAAGAGGTACGGACGGCATGAAATCATCTTTGTAATGTAGAAAACAAGTTTAAACAGGTCGATAAAGTGGTTTGGCAGCTGGTATTGAACCAGAATTGAGAAAACTTGTTGTTTTTCGAAAAAGCAAAGGCTAACCCCTTTGGACTTTCATGGCAATATCCAAAAAATTGAAAAATTCCAAAAAGGTACGGATGGCTTGAAATCACTTTTTTAATGTAGAAAACATGTGCAAACTGGTCAAAAAAGTGGTTTGATAGCTGGTATTGAACCAGAATTAGGAAAACTCGTTGTTTTTCGAAAAAAACTGTAGGCTAACCCCTTTGGACTTTCATGGCAATATCCAAAAAAATGAAAAATTCCAAAAAGCTACGGTTGGCATGAAATCATCTTTGTAATGTAGAATAAAGTGCTAACTGGTCCACAAAGTGGTTTGACATCTAGTATTGATCAAGAATTGAGAAATCTCGTTGTTTTTCAAAAACCAAGGATAACCCTTTGACTTTCATGGCAATATCCAAAAAAATTGAAAAATTCCAAAAAGCTACGGTTGGATTGAAATCATCTTTGTAATGTGGAATCAAGTGCAAACGGGTCGATAAAGTGGTTTGACATCTGGTATTGGTCCAGAATTGAGAAATCTCGTTGTTTCTCGAAAACCGAAGGCTAACCCTTTGACTTTCATGGTAATATCCAAAAAATTGAAAAATTCCAAAAGGTACGGGTTGGCTTTTGAAATCGTCTTTTGTAATGTAGAATCAAGTTCAAACTGGTCGATAAAGTTGGTTTGACAAATGGTATTGGTCCAGAATTGAGAAAACTCGTTGTTTTCAAAAACCAAAGGCTAACCCTTCATGACTTTCATGGCAATTTGCAACAAAAAAATTAAAAATTCCAAAAGCTACGGTTGGCTTGAAATCATCTTTGTAATGTAGAATCAAGTGCAAACCGGTCGATAAAGTGGTTTGACAAATGGTATTGGTCCGAATTGGGAAAACTCGTTGTTTCTAAAAAAAACCAAGGATAACCCTTTGGACTTTCATGGTAATATCCAAAAAAATTGAAAAATTCCAAAAAGGTACGGTTGGCTTGAAATCGTCTTTGTAATGTAGAATCAAGTGCAAACTGGTCGATAAACTGGTTTGACAGCTGGTATTGATCCAGAATTGAGAAAACTCGTTGTTTTTCAAAAAAGACCAAAGGCTAACCCCTTTGGACTTTCATGGCAATTTCCAAAAAAATTTGAAAATTCACAAAAGCTACGGATGGCTTGAACTAATATTTGTAATGTAGAAAACAAGTTTAAACAGGTCGATAAAGTGGTTTGGCAGCTGGTATTGAACCAGAATTGAGGAAACTCAATGTTTTTCGAAAAAACCGCAGGCTAACCCCCTTGGAATTTAATGCCAAAATCCAAAAAAATCAAAAAATTCCAAAGAGGTACGGACGGCATGAAATCATCTTTGTAATGTAGAAAATAAATGTAAACTGGTCGATAATGTGCATTGACAGCTGGTATTGAACCAGAATTGAGAAAACTTGTTGTTTTTCGAAAAAACAAAGGCTAACCCCTTTGGACTTTCATGGCAATATCCAAAAAATTGAAAAATTCCAAAAAGCTACGGTTGGCATGAAATCATCTTTGTAATGTAGAATCAAGTGCAAACTGGTCGATAAACTGGTTTGACAGCAGGTATTGATCCCGAATTGAGAAAACCCGTTGTTTCTCAAAAAAGACCAAAGGCTAACCCCTTTGGACTTTCTTGGCAATTTCCAAAAAAAATTTAAAAATTCGCAAAAGCTACGGATGGCTTGAACTAATATTTGTAATGTAGAAAACAAGTTTAAACAGGTCGATAACGTGGTTTGGCAGCTGGTATTGAACCAGAATTGAGAAAACTTGTTGTTTTTCGAAAAAACAAAGGCTAACCCCTTTGGACTTTCATGGCAATATCCAAAAAAATGAAAAATTCCAAAAAGCTACGGTTGGCATGAAATCATCTTTGTAATGTAGAATAAAGTGCTAACTGGTCCACAAAGTGGTTTGACATCTAGTATTGATCTAGAATTGAGAAATCTCGTTGTTTTTCGAAAAAACCGAAGGCTAACCCTTTTGGACTTTCATGGCAATATCCAAAAAAATTGAAAAATTCCAAAAAGCTACGGTTGGCTTGAAATCATCTTTGTAATGTGGAATCAAGTGCAAACTGGTCGATAAAGTGGTTTGACAGCGAGTATTGGTCCAGAATTGGGAAAACTCGTTGTTTTTCGAAAAAACCGAAGGCCAACCCCTTCGGACTTTCATGGCAACAACCAAAAAAATTGAAAAATTCCAAAAAGGTTCGGTTGGCTTGAAATCATCTTTGTAATGTAGAATCAAGTGCAAACGGGTCGATAAAGTGGTTTGACAGCTGGTATTGGTCCAGAATTGGGAAAACTCGTTGTTTCTAAAAACCAAGGATAACCCTTGGACTTTCATGGTAATATCCAAAAAATTGAAAAATTCCAAAAGGTACGGTTGGCTTGAAATCGCCTTTGTAATGTAGAATCAAGTGCAAACCGGTCGACAAACTGGTTTGATACCTGGTATTGATCCGCAATTGAGAAAACTCTTGTTTCTCAAAAAAGACCAAAGGCTAACCCTTTGACTTTCATGGCAATTTCCAAAAAAATTTGAAAATTCACAAAAGCTACGGATGGCTTGAACTAATATTTGTAATGTAGAAAACAAGTTTAAACAGTCGATAAAGTGGTTTGGCAAATGGTATTGAACCGTAATTGAGGAAACTCAATGTTTTTCAAAAACCGCAGTTAACCCCTTGGAATTTAATGCCAAAATCCAAAAAATCAAAAATTCCAAAGAGGTACGGACGGCATGAAATCATCTTTGTAATGTAGAAAATAAATGTAAACCGGTCGATAATGTGCATTGACAAATGGTATTGAACCGCAATTGAATTGAAAAAACTTGTTGTTTTGAAAAAAGCGAAAAAACAAAGGCTAACCCTTTGGACTTTCATGGCAATATCCAAAAATGAAAAATTCCAAAAAAAAAATACGGTTGGCATGAAATCATCTTTGTAATGTAGAATCAAGTGCAAACGGGTCGATAAAGTGGTTTGACATCTGGTATTGGTCCAGAATTGAGAAATCTCGTTGTTTTTAACTTTCATGGTAATATCCAAAAAAATTGAAAAATTCCAAAAAGGTACGGTTGGCTTGAAATCATCTTTGTAATGTGGAATCAAGTCATACTGGTCGATAAAGTTGTTTGACAAATGACAGTATTGGTCCGTAATTGGGAAAACTCGTTGTTTTTCAAAAACCAAAAAACCCTTCGACTTTCATGGCAACAACCAAAAAAATTGAAAAATTCCAAAAAGGTTCGGTTGGCTTGAAATCATCTTTGTAATGTAGAATCAAGTGCAAACTGGTCGATAAAGTGGTTTGACAGCTGGTATTGGTCCTGAATTGGGAAAACTCGTTGTTTCTCGAAAAAACCGAAGGATAACCCCTTTGGACTTTCATGGTAATATCCAAAAAAATTGAAAAATTCCAAAAAGGTACGGTTGGCTTGAAATCGTCTTTGTAATGTAGAATCAAGTGCAAACTGGTCGACAAACTGGTTTGACAGCTGGTATTGATCCAGAATTGAGAAAACTCGTTGTTTTTCAAAAAAGACCAAAGCCTAACCCCTTTGGACTTTCATGGCAATTTCCAACAAAAAATTTGAAAATTCACAAAAGCTACGGATGGCTTGAACTAATATTTGTAATGTAGAAAACAAGTTTAAACAGGTCGATAAAGTGGTTTGGCAGCTGGTATTGAACCAGAATTGAGGAAACTCAATGTTTTTCGAAAAAACCGCAGGCTAACCCCCTTGGAATTTAATGCCAAAATCCAAAAAAATCAAAAAATTCCAACGAGGTACGGACGGCATGAAATCATCTTTGTAATGTAGAAAATAAATGTAAACTGGTCGATAATGTGCATTGACAGCTGGTATTGAACCAGAATTGAGAAAACTTGTTGTTTTTCGAAAAAAACAAAGGCTAACCCTTTGGACTTTCATGGCAATATCCAAAAATTGAAAAATTCCAAAAAGGTACGGTTGTCTTGAAATCGTCTTTGTAATGTAGAATCAAGTGCAAACTGGTCGATAAACTGGTTTGACAGCAGGTATTGATCCAGAATTGAGAAAACCCGTTGTTTCTGAAAAAAGACCAAAGGCTAACCCCTTTGGAGTTTCTTGGCAATTTCCAAAAAAATATTAAAAATTCGCAAAAGCTACGGATGGCTTGAACTCATATTTGTAATGTAGAAAACAAGTTTAAACAGGTCGATAACGTGGTTTGACAGCTGGTATTGAACCAGAATTGAGAAAACCCGTTGTTTTTGAAAAACGACCAAAGGCTAACCCCTTTGGACTTTCATGGCAATATCCAAAAAAATGAAAAATTCCAAAAAGCTACGGTTGGCATGAAATCATCTTTGTAATGTAGAATCAAGTGCCGGCTAACTGGTCGATAAAGTGGTTTGACATCTCTTTGTATTGGTCTAGAATTGAGAAAACTCGTTGTTTTAAAAACCAAAGGCTAACCTTTCGACTTTCATGGCAACAACAAAAAAAATTGAAAAATTCCAAAAAGGTACGGTTGGCTTGAAATCATCTTTGTAGTGTAGAATCAAGTGCAAACTGGTCGATAAAGTGGTTTGACAGCTGGTATTGGTCCAGAATTGGGAAAACTCGTTGTTTCTCAAAAACAAGGATAACCCTTTGGACTTTCATGGTAATATCCAAAAAAATTGAAAAATTCCAAAAAGGTACGGTTGGCTTGAAATCGTCTTTGTAATGTAGAATCAAGTTCAAACTGGTCGACAAACTGGTTTGACAGCTGGTATTGATCCAGAATTGAGAAAACTCGTTGTTTCTCAAAAAAGACCAAAGGCTAACCCCTTTGGACTTTCATGGCAATTTCCAAAAAAAAATTTGAAAATTCACAAAAGCTACGGATGGCTTGAACTAATATTTGTAATGTAGAAAACAAGTTTAAACAGGTCGATAAAGTGGTTTGGCAGCTGGTATTGAACCAGAATTGAGGAAACTCATTGTTTTTCGAAAAAACCGCAGGCTAACCCCCTTGGAATTTAATGCCAAAATCCAAAAAATCAAAAAATTCCAAAGAGGTACGGACGGCATGAAATCATCTTTGTAATGTAGAAAATAAATGTAAACTGGTCGATAATGTGCATTGACAGCTGGTATTGAACCAGAATTGAGAAAACTTGTTGTTTTTCGAAAAAACAAAGGCTAACCCCTTTGGACTTTCATGGCAATATCCAAAAAATTGAAAAATTCGCAAAAGCTACGGTTGGCTTGAAATCATCTTTGTAATGTGGAATCAAGTGCAAACTGGTCGATAAAGTGGTTTGACAGCGAGTATTGGTCCAGAATTGAGAAAACCCGTTGTTTCTCAAAAAAGACCAAAGGCTAACCCCTTTGGACTTTCATGGCAATTTCGAAAAAAAAATTTGAAAATTCGCAAAAGCTACGGATGGCTTGAACTAATATTTGTAATGTAGAAAACAAGTTTAAACAGGTTGATAAAGTGGTTTGGCAGCTGGTATTGAACCGAATTGAGAAAACTCAATGTTTTTTTTCAAAAACCGCAAGGCTAACCCCTTGGACTTTCATGGCAATATCCAAAAAATCAAAAATTCCAAAGAGTTACGGACGGTATGAAATCATCTTTGTAATGTAGAAAATAAATGCAAACTGGTCGATAAAGTGGTTTGACATCCGGTATTGGTATTGAAAATCGAATTGAGAAAACTTGTTGTTTTGGTAATATCCAAAAAATTGAAAAATTAACCCTTTGAACTTTCTTGGCAATTTCATACCGGTCGAAAATTTTTGAAAAATTCCAAAAAGCTAAAAAATCAAGGATGGCTTGAACTAATATTTGTAATGTAGAAAACAAGTGTAAACTGGTCGATAAAGTGGTTTGACACCGGTATTGAACCGAATTGAGAAAACTCGTTGTTTTTCAAAAACAAAGGCTAACCCTTTGACTTTCATGGCAATATCCAAAAAATTGAAAAATTCCAAAAAGCTACGGTTGGCTTGAAATCACCTTTGTAATGTGGAATCAAGTGCAAACCGGTCGATAAAGTGGTTTGACAAATGTAGTATTGGTCCGAATTGAGAAAACTCGTTGTTTTTAAAAACCAAAGGCTAACCCTTTGGACTTTCATGGCAACAACAAAAAATTGAAAAATTCCAAAAAGCTACGGTTGGCTTGAAATCATCTTTGTAATGTGGAATCAAGTGCAAACTGGTCGATAAAGTGGTTTGACAGCGAGTATTGGTCCAGAATTGGGAAAACTCGTTGTTTCTCGAAAAACCGAAGGATAACCCCTTCGGACTTTCATGGCAACAACCAAAAAAATTGAAAAATTCCAAAAAGGTTCGGTTGGCTTGAAATCATCTTTGTAATGTAGAATCAAGTGCAAACGGGTCGATAAAGTGGTTTGACAGCTGGTATTGGTCCAGAATTGGGAAAACTCGTTGTTTCTGAAAAACCAAGGCTAACCCTTTGGACTTTCATGGCAACAACCAAAAAATTGAAAAATTCCAAAAAGGTTCGGTTGGCTTGAAATCATCTTTGTAATGTAGAATCAAGTGCAAACGGGTCGATAAAGTGGTTTGACAGCTGGTATTGGTCCAGAATTGGGAAAACTCGTTGTTTCTCGAAAAACCGAAGGATAACCCCTTTGGACTTTCATGGTAATATCCAAAAAAATTGAAAAATTCCAAAAAGGTACGGTTGGCTTGAAATCGTCTTTGTAATGTGGAATCAAGTCATACTGGTCGATAAAGTGGTTTGACAGCGAGTATTGGTCCAGAATTGGGAAAACTCATTGTTTTTCGAAAAAAACCGAAGGCTAACCCCTTCGGACTTTCATGGCAACAACAAAAAAAATTGAAAAATTCCAAAAAGGTACGGTTGGCTTGAAATCATCTTTGTAGTGTAGAATCAAGTGCAAACTGGTCGATAAAGTGGTTTGACAGCTGGTATTGGTCCAGAATTGGGAAAACTCGTTGTTTCTCAAAAACCAAGGATAACCCTTTGACTTTCATGGTAATATCCAAAAAATTGAAAAATTCCAAAAAGGTACGGTTGGCTTGAAATCGCTTTTGTAATGTAGAATCAAGTTCAAACCGGTCGACAAACCGGGATTGACAAATGGTATTGATCCGCACTGAGAAAACTCAAGTTTTCAAAAAGACCAAAGGCTAACCCCTTTGGACTTTCATGGCAATTTCCAAAAAAAAATTTGAAAATTCGCAAAAGCTACGGATGGCTTGAACTAATATTTGTAATGTAGAAAACAAGTTTAAACAGGTCGATAAAGTGGTTTGGCAGCTGGTATTGAACCAGAATTGAGGAAACTCATTGTTTTTCGAAAAAACCGCAGGCTAACCCCCTTGGAATTTAATGCCAAAATCCAAAAAATCAAAAAATTCCAAAGAGGTACGGACGGCATGAAATCATCTTTGTAATGTAGAAAATAAATGTAAACTGGTCGATAATGTGCATTGACAGCTGGTATTGAACCAGAATTGAGAAAACTTGTTGTTTTTCGAAAAAACAAAGGCTAACCCCTTTGGACTTTCATGGCAATATCCAAAAAATTGAAAAATTCCAAAAAGGTACGGTTGTCTTGAAATCGTCTTTGTAATGTAGAATCAAGTGCAAACTGGTCGATAAACTGGTTTGACAGCAGGTATTGATCCAGAATTGAGAAAACCCGTTGTTTCTCAAAAAAGACCAAAGGCTAACCCCTTTGGACTTTCTTGGCAATTTCCAAAAAAAATTTAAAAATTCGCAAAAGCTACGGATGGCTTGAACTAATATTTGTAATGTAGAAAACAAGTTTAAACTGGTCGATAACGTGGTTTGGCAGCTGGTATTGAACCAGAATTGAGAAAACTTGTTGTTTTTCGAAAAAACAAAGGCTAACCCCTTTGAACTTTCATGGCAATATCCAAAAAAATTGAAAAATTCCAAAAAGCTACGGTTGGCTTGAAATCATCTTTGTAATGTGGAATCAAGTGCAAACTGGTCGATAAAGTGGTTTGACAGCTGGTATTGGTCCAGAATTGGGAAAACTCGTTGTTTTTCGAAAAAACCGAAGCCTAACCCCTTCGGACTTTCATGGCAACAACAAAAAAAATTAAAAAATTCCAAAAAGGTACGGTTGGCTTGAAATCATCTTTGTAATGTGGAATCAAGTGCAAACTGGTCGATAAAGTGGTTTGACAGCGAGTATTGGTCCAGAATTGGGAAAACTCGTTGTTTCTCGAAAAACCGAAGGATAACCCCTTCGGACTTTCATGGGAACAACCAAAAAAATTGAAAAATTCCAAAAAGGTTCGGTTGGCTTGAAATCATCTTTGTAATGTAGAATCAAGTGCAAACTGGTCGATAAAGTGGTTTGACAGCTGGTATTGGTCCTGAATTGAGAAAACTCGTTGTTTCTCGAAAAAACCGAACGATAACCCCTTTGGACTTTCATGGTAATATCAAAAAAAATTGAAAAATTCCAAAAAGCTACGGTTGGCTTGAAATCGTCTTTGTAATGTGGAATTAAGTGCAAACTGGTCGATAAAGTGGTTTGACAGCGAGTATTGGTCCAGAATTGGGAAAACTCGTTGTTTCTCAAAAAAGACCAAAGGCTAACCCCTTTGGACTTTCATGGCAACAACCAAAAAAATTGAAAATTCCAAAAG